>OY750778.1:9397500-10597500 GCA_963556745.1 Catoptria pinella | reverse complement strand
CAAAGCTAATGGTACTGTAGACAAAAAAGTAATCATGTTTTTTATCAGATATAGTGAAACTTGAGTGCGAAGAATTGAGCAAGATTAATTAATTTTGATGGATATTAAGATCTTTATTAACATCATATGGCGTTATCAACTGTTTTTCATTTTTTCCTTGTTCAAAGAGTGTCAATAACATAAATTACAAATTGCATTCGCCGTTGTGTAGGACCTTCCTCTGATACTCATTATAGCAACACAAATAATGAACTGAACATAAATAATAAATTAACAGAAACAAAAATTAAGTTTTGTGTTGCTATCCCTCGGTGTGCCAGTCAGGCTGGCACTTTTTTAATGGTGGTGTTTATTTCAGCCGATGCATTTGATATCCGGGTGGTGTGGGACCGCGACACGGCGATCATGACAGGAGCGCTGGCGCTGGCGGGGGGTCTGCTGGGTGGATACGCGGGGGGCAGGATGGGTGCTGCGCTTGGGGCAGGGATAGGAGGAGCGACTGGCCTCGGAGTGTCCAGTTAGTAATGATAATGATGAGTCTTATATTAAAGTGGTAGATTTCAATATTATTGAGAATTTTAGTTGAGTCAGGTATAATTTGATGCAATTTCTAGAGTCGAGGTCTGAATTCAAATTGGTGGTTTCATGTTATTACAGATTTCTTATTTAAGCTATTTTGTTTTGGTACACACGATGGCACCTCATGTTGACATTGAGACCGCCTCTATGCCCTACGTGATAAAAGCTGTTTTCACAGTTTAACTGTACAACCTGACGTGCTGTCGTGTGTACCATGCTGTGATTATTTCCCGATTTAAGTATAATAATTGCTTGTAGAGGTATAACTTCTTGTTCAAATCATCCAATAACTTATACAAGTTATAGCAAAAAAAGTCTGGAACGGGTAGGAAAATATAGACGATTCAAAGGTGCCTAATTATTAAGTTTATTTAAATAAAGAAATTTTGACTATTGACTATTGATTCAAAATTGACAAAATGAATTTTTTTCAGCTTTAGTCACACTACGTGAGATATGGGATACTGTGAAAGAAAAGCTTAAAGAGTTGTTGTACGTCGTGTTTAACTACCTGCGTCGCCTCGACCCGGTCGACTACATGCACGCGTACGAAATCCTGATGGCTTGCACGGCCAGCAGGCGCGAGCTGGTCTTCACAATCCTGGACTTCATTGCACACAAGCTCGGCAGGGAGGTGTTCTCTAGTATTACTGCTGCGTAACGGAAATGATGTTTCAGTAATGACATTGATAGTTTTAAGCTGAACTGATAATGTGATTTTAGATTGTAAATTCTTTCCTATCCATACTCATCATCCGTACAAACAGTACAGTGTTCTGTACTGTTTTATTTGATCGGACATTAGCAGAGTTTTCACGAAAAGTGAAGCGGCCATATTTTATAGATTTGAATTGTAATTTTTATACATATATGACTGACTCTGACAAAAAGGAGATTATATATTTTATTATAAATTGACTGTGTGTTTCAACAACACATTATGTTTTTTGTTATTGGTGTATTGAATAATAAAAGATGCTGTTTTTTCGGGATTCACTGGAATCAGTCCCAAGGTTCTATATCAATTTTAGAATTGTAATAATTTTAATTGTACCAAATTCTTCATTCTCACTTCAAGTTTTTTGACATCATCTTATAAGTTGTTTATTTGACCAAAGTGACCACAGACTACTAAGTGAACAAGTTGTTCTGACCTCTTGATATTTCCAACTATATGGACGTAACTGTACCTCATTCATCTTTTCCGCTCTATCTTGTCCGAATTATTACCCGGTGAAATCATTTTTACTAAAGAATACGGACAGATAGTACACACGACGGCCCCTCAGACTATACATGTTGACCTTGAGACCGTCTTTATGTCCTACGTAATAAAAGCTATTTTCGTAGTTTAACTGTATAACCAGACGTGCTGTCGTGTGTACAACTGCAAAACTGTCATAATCATAACTTAGTGCCTTTTTCTACTGTTAATATTTTTATTTTAGCTTTGTGTGCCTCACTGTGTGTCTTTAACTTCTGTTTTAACTGTGATTATTAGTTATAGTAACTAACTTGTGTTTTTGGTGTTTAAGGGAGTCAAAAATACAGGGTGTTAGTAGCACACTAGCGAAAACTTTAAGGGCATAGTCGACTCATGATTCTGAGTCTATCGGAAGCGGAATTTTCCGTCGCAAAATTAATGAAAACTTGAGGCTGCGTCGCAGAATGTCCCTTTCGCAAAATGTCCCCTGGTCGCAGAACGTCCCTTTCGCAAAATGTCCCTTTCGCAGAATTTCCCTTTCGTTATAGCAAAATATCATATCACACTCTCGCAACGAAACAATTAGAAATATTTTCATAAGTACCCTCCTAACTGATAATTATTACAATTTAGTGTTGCCATTAGCTTAAAAATTCTCCCAAGTATTTTGAACCAAATGGAAATTTGGCAAGAGTGATATTTTTTGATACCAGGGGGACATTCTGCGAAAGGGACATTTTGCGAATGGGACTTTTTTCGAAAGGGGTGTTTTGCGAAAGGGACGCTCTGCGACCAGGGGACATTCTGCGACGGAGCCAAACTTGAGTTTTTTTCTGTCTTAGTTGCATAGAATCTAAATTTACCGAAAAATAATTAAAATATCAAAATTTTATAAACCCACAATGTATGTACAGCAACAGGTATTTGCTCGCGGTCGCGGCTGCGCATGGCAAGGTCGTGACTTTGTTGTGCGCGCGCGCTCCCGCGATATTAGCGAGCATTTGCGACAAGTGGTTCCATAGATAAAGTTGCTTAACTCTAAAGGTAGAATCATCCTTTAAATCCGCTAGGGTGCTAATAACACCCTGTATGTTGTTCTAAAGGTATTGATTTGACTTGATAATCTTCATTATATCTTTAGCTCTTACGAGTTGATACAAACCGTTTTCGCTATAGAAAACTATCTGATACATAGTCAATGCGAATGAAAGAGAGTAAACGATAGTTTACGGTAGCGAAAACAGTTTGCATCAACTCTTGTTAAAACAACTTCAATATTTTTAAAGCCGATTGTTATAGGTAGTATAAAGTGATATAGGTTGTGAGAAATGCCGTCCTTCTTGATCAGCTAAATCTCATAAACAGCTGTTTTATTTGTTATTTTCTTAAAATCTTAAGCAATTTGTCTATAATTTAGTATCTTAAGGCTGCATAGTCTGCACTCTAGCGCCGCCATTGGAAAAAAACATAGTGCTTAGATAAAGACTAAATTGTGAATTATTTCTCTGTAGTGCACTCCTAGGAAGCTTTGTGGTACTTTTAATCACTTACACAATATTTTTTAGACTCGTTTAGTTTAACGGAGTTTCATTGCTAAAACTTTTCGCAAAAAAACTCCATTAAACTAAACGACAGGCTAGAAAATATTGTCTAAGCTATAAAAAGTACCACAAACCTTCCTAGGAGTACACTACAGAGAGATAATTCACAATTTCGTCTTTATTTAAGCACTGATTTTTTCCATTGGCGGCGCTAGTGTGCAGACTACGTCCTCTTAATATTAATTAAAAAGTATATTATATAAATCATACTATTTTTTTATTTGAGATTTTAGCATTCACAATGCTATTTTTATATTACTATAATATTTAATAATATTGTAGAATATTATAATAATAAAGAGAAATATTCAATTTTAAATTGTAGTTTGAATATTAAATGACAAATTGTTATAATGTTTGTTTGTAAATTGTATTGTTTTCTGACATCGTGGATAGTTTTATTAGTTACGCTTATTTCAATTATTTTTGCTCAACTAGGTAGGTATACAAATTTAATGGTGTGAACAAATAATATACTATATTTGAAGATTTAACTCTTTTGTTATTAACACTTTTGACGGTAACAGAAACAAGACTGGTACTAAACGGGTACCAAACAAAATCTACTAAACTAAAACAAAACTCATAACAGTGAAGTAATTGCGTCGCGACCAATTGCACAATCTTTAAAAATATAACCATAATCTACTCTTTGATATTACATACCCGTATAGCATACACACCAGCGCGTGGCGTTATCTATCCATAACTATCAAATTCCCTCAAATTATTTTAAACCATAACACATGGAAGTAAAGTTTAAAATAGATTGAAAATAAAAAATTTGTGGTGAACTGACGACGTAATGTTTATTTTATATAAGAATGGACGCGCTGATTCACTCATGAAATGAAAATTAAACAACATTTAAATGAAAAACTTTTATTAAGTGCATCATCACAAAATAAGGAACAACAAACCTTTTACTTCATCTAACAGTTTATTATAATCACGTTAAGGTCGACTCACACTGATACAGCAACATGTTCGAATACTCAATAACAACCCAGCTATTCTAATTTGATAAATAGGTAAGATTGATATATATTTTTAAAAGTGCCTATAGCAAGCACTTTGGTATTTTGTTGATTTTTAAAATAATTTTAAGTCTTCAAGCATGTTCTGCTCGGTGTGAACTGACCCTTAGCTATAACTTGAACGCAGTTCAATTTAATTACATATCAACAACTTTCACTTGCTTAATTTACTACTGGCTGGAGATCTATCGTTACTACAACGAGGCATAATCTAAAATAAGCTATTTTCAAAGAGGTGTCATTGTTTAATACATATGTCTTCGACATGGTGCTGTGCCGTATACATACTGTAGGTGGGTTGAAGCTTAAAAATCTAAGGAAACAGTCGATATTTTCTAATATGGCAATACTTTTGAATTTTATAAGTCAAGCAGGTCTTCACTATTATATTGCAGACTTCATTCCAGAACCATAAGTTATTTCATTATCAGAAGATGTTCAGACATCAGAGGAATGTTTTTTTCTGTATTCTAGATTCGAATTTGAATAGCCCCTTTAGATATGGCTGGTACTATTGTTACACCCTGTATAAGCATCTTCAAATGGCAAAAAAGTGCTTCCGAACTTCGTTGCGTATTTTTTGGGTGCTATGTGTGTATGTATTCGTCGGATTTTATACTTACTGATAATTATTTACTGACATCTTGAAATGAGCGAGCATTTTCCGTTCGGTGTAAACGGGGTTTAACTGAATGTAAGCGCGAAGGTGTATTAGCAGTATACTAGTTAAGGCACACTGTTAAGTTTTTTCAACGAAGTACCTATCTCTTTCTTATCGTTAATACCTAACTCTTGTCTTCATAACATATTAAAACATAATTTTTATTACTTCAAGCGAATTGTAAAGTGAGA
This sequence comes from Catoptria pinella, assembly GCA_963556745.1. Taxonomy (NCBI): domain Eukaryota; kingdom Metazoa; phylum Arthropoda; class Insecta; order Lepidoptera; family Crambidae; genus Catoptria; species Catoptria pinella. The sequence goes on along the minus strand of OY750778.1, from coordinate 10,592,227 downwards.
TTGCAATAACATAAAAACAGCAATAAATAAACCTTATTCGCCTATATACAACTAAAAGGATGCTTAATTAAATTACAATAAATAAAAACACAACAATTAGGAATGTCTACATGAATGTGCCTAAGTTAATCTAAGAGCTTGTTTTAACACAGTTCACACAAATAATTTTATAATTTTTGTCATATGTTTGGTATTAAATACCCAATGTAAAATAAATTATTGTATTTCACTTAACTGCTGTAAATAGCTTAGTTAAGTACATGCGATAAATTTTTCTGTTTAATACCTTAATTAAACAGAAACTATATTAAGTAAGTACACACGACGGCACCTCGGACGATACATGTTGACCTCGAGACCGCCTTTATGCTCTACGTAATAAAAGCTGTTTTCGCAGTTTAATTGTATAACCTGACGTGCAGTCGTGTGTACTTATTATCAGTTACCTGAAAGAAAATATAAATAAAACTAAAATTATTTAAATGCTGACACAGGTGTACGCTCAAGTGTCATGAAAAAAATTGAGATTACTCTTTGAAAAATATAATGTCAGTTTTAAAATATATCAAAAGATACATTATTTTAACAGGTACCGTACCAATTTATTTTAACATCTCTTTAGAACATTGTTAAGTACTTAAGTTTAATTTGTACATTTTTTAAGTACGCCATTATATTTATATTATAATATAATAATTATTTTTATAATAATTAATTATTCTCTCTTCTGTCAAGCTTACTGTCCCTTGATTACGTCACTCAGTTGCTGACACTTTTCGTTTGACATCGATTGAAATCATTTGTGACACTTTTATCACAGAATTAGTATAGCAGTGACGTCAGACGTACAGTACGGCGCCGCCTCCCGGCGATCCTCATGCCGCGCCTCCCCCTCCTCAATCGGCGGTTAGATCAGCTGTTCATTCTCCGATTGCCGTGTCGCGCGCGCGAGTTGTTTGTACTAACATGCGAGCTCAACAGATGTCAACAGTCAATCCTAAAAGGTTCACGCACACATTCGCAGCGTGTACAAACGTAATCTGTTTATGTCGGAGTTAAAACGCACTTTTTGTATGGAGTCCCCGGGGTTAAAAATGTTAAAACACCAGGAACTTATATTATTTGTTTACCTACAGTCTGAAGAAAAGTATTTAAAAATACCAATAATATTATTTTAATGCAGCGCAAACATTAATGAATTTCTAAACGAAACTGTTTGACACTTGTCATTGTCAGTGACAGACAACTCCCTCTATCCTTCATCGGATTGACATTGACGAAGTGTTGCCATGTCGCCATCTCGGTTATCTAAATGTCACAAAGTATTTTAAAATACTTTGAGCCAGAAAATAAATCTTTTTAATTTGAAAAAAAATTACAGTCGGAATCAACATCAATTTTTATTTGTGGACCATCTCTTTTTATTAATTTTAAACGATTTAATTTCAATAGATTTCAAATGAGAATTGTTAGCAACTGAGTCACGTCATCAGCGGGCAGATATTAAGTAAATATTTATTATTATGGTGCAGTAATATTGGCTGTGTAAACTATATTATAATTATTTTATTATGAATATTTTTAGAAACTGGAATAACACGGCTTAAGTTTCACTTTTATCTAAATAGCAATAGGGTTTGGATTCGCGTAAAACGAACCGATTTTTTTATGATAACTAATACTTAGGTAAATAATAATAAATTATAGTATCCTACCAAAAAGTAGTAAAACTGGCAACACTGTTTTCTTAAGGTGATTCATTTGCGAGCAAAACCGTCGGTACGCCAACGAACTTGCGAGCCAAAGGTCTAAACCGCACAATGGAGCACTTAAAAGTCCACAGACTACTAATAAATAAAAAAGGGGCAAAACTGCCCCCCGTAGTATCATGACCACCGATATAACATATTGCTGTCGCATTCACACAGATGCTTAACCTCGGTCTGTCCGAGCGCAACAGGAATTTAGCATGCGAGCGACAGAGACAAAGTATAGAGGGGTCATTGTACAATATCTTTCTGTTCCGCTAACGGACTTTAGCGATTTATCGCTATATCATATCGCGTTCCGGTTGTCATGCTAGGGGGCTAGTAACAAATGTTTCTTAAAAAATACTACAAATAAATAAACTTAAGACATAAAGCGTAAAGCAATTTAACCCTCAAGGCGTTGTGTTAAGGCTGATTACCTCGTGGCTAAGTAGCAGGGTCAATGTTACTCAGTCGTGGCATAGTGTGATATATCTTTTCCTATAATGAGGTATTCTTTGTCTCGTCAGATTAATGCATGCAAATGTGCGTCAAGATAGCGGTATCAAAATATTTAGTGACTGATGATATTGTGCCATTTGATAGCTATCAAAACTTTTAAAGTGATCATAGGCATCTAATGGCAGCAAAATAGCGCTATACCCTAGCCACGAAATATTTAAAAAACAAAGGAGATCCCGCCATCTTGATGTTCACAGGCAAATGACGTAAAGTATACAGTAGTGTTAGTTAATTACTGGGAGGTATTACAACTTTAAAACTTGCCAGTTTTTGCTATCGATGCGTCTCTTTTATTTGCTGTACAGCGAGAAAGAGATAGATTGATAGCCATTCAGAAAACGGACAAGTTTTAAGGTTGTAATACCCCCTCGTCGCGATGTGGGACGCCACCCTGCCCCGCACCCCTCGTTGCCATGACAACGTGGTCGAGTTACCCCAGTATAAAGGGTGTAAAAAGACCTTCAAAGAAGCCGAAGTCTACGCATTACGCCCATCATCAGGATCATTTTTGTCTTTTAGACTATCCTGGGAAATCAATAGCTATGAAGAAATTGAAATACAATTTTTTTTTCAATATTTTTACGAAATCTAATTTTATACGTTATTTCCTAATTTTTGTCTGAAGAAACATTATCAAAATTTCAAGCATTTTGTAACAAACAATGGCTTCAAAAAGTCCTCCCTCAACGTATTACATGCGCACGCACTCGCAGGCGCGCTCCGTTGCGCGCGTTACGCGTGATACTGTTTCCAATGGCAATGCTTTTTGACACCAAAAATGAAAATCATTTCCCGGTAATAATTTTGAACAGAAATGGTCCTGATGATGGGCAGAATACGTAGACCTCGGGTTCGTTGCGGGTCCTTTTACAGGCTGTAGTAATAATGAGGCTATGGCGATGTCGTCGTCGGCTCACTGTTTGTCTTGCATGGCGTTCCTGAGCTCGAGGGCGAGCTTGTAGCCGAGCTCGGGGCGCCGGTCGCGCCCCTCCACCATGGCGGCCACCTGCACGTGGGGGATCTATTTAAGCCGCGTTCACATGATCCAAGTCTGCTGTGACAGAGTAGCTGTGATCAAAGTTTACTTGGATACCTGTTGACGCGCTCGGTCAAAACATTCACTTTAATCTTACGACATGAATGGCAAAAAAGCGATTAGAAATTTTGAAATTCGAAACACCAACATTATTTTTCGAAATAAATGAACCGATTTTAATGAAATTTCATACACATAAGTAAAATACATTGGTCTAAAAAGTTAATAAAAAAAACATTTTCGATAAAAAGTGCAAAAGCTAAATTAGACTGATTTTACATAGATATAGAAATTTCCAATTATCTTTTTAACACAAGACATTTTAAAAATGTTTTCAACAAACTTTTTAGACAAACGTATTCTGCTTATGCGTATAAAGTTTAATTAAAATCGGTTCATTTATTTCGAAAAATACGTCAACGCTCTTAAGGATCGTAGCTTTGGTGGTGTCTATGTTGTGGAGGTCGATCCCGCGACTGACGTCGTCGATCATTGTAGAGTGGTGTAGTATGGTGTAGGTAATATATTATAGTAGTAGACTACACTACAGTGTAGTAGTGTAGTGTAGAACATATCTGGTTTAAATCTACGATGACACCGTCGTTGTGGTCTCTATGTCGTGCAGGTCGACCCCGCGACTGACGTCATCATCACTGTAGAGTGGTGTTACTACACCACTATACTTAGTGAAGTGTAGTGTTGGTAACGCTAATTATATGGTCCTATTGGTTATGTAGCGGTGTGCTCGCGCCGCTACATCACTCCCTTCTTGTAATACTCGTCGACTCGTTCATAGGGTAGTGACGCTCCAGTCTCCCATCATGACAGCGTGTGCCGGTGGCTGGTGGCTGGTGGCCGGTGGCTGGTGGCCGGTGGCTGGTGGCCGGTGGCCGGTGGCTGGTGGCCGGTGGCTGGTGGCCGGTGGCCGGTGGCTGGTGGCCGGTGGCCGGTGGCTGGTGGCCGGTGGCTGGTGGCCGGTGGCCGGTGGCTGGTGGCCGGTGGCTGGTGGCTGGTGGCTGGTGGCCGGTGGCCGGTGGCCGGTGGCTGGTGGCCGGTGGCTGGTGGCCGGTGGCTGGTGGCCGGTGGCCGGTGGCTGGTGGCCGGTGGCTGGTGGCCGGTGGCCGGTGGCTGGTGGCCGGTGGCTGGTGGCCGGTGGCTGGTGGCTGGTGGCTGGTGGCTGGTGGCTGGTGGCCGGTGGCTGGTGGCCGGTGGCCGGTGGCTGGTGGCTGGTGGCTGGTGGCTGGTGGCCGGTGGCCGGTGGCCGGTGGCTGGTGGCTGGTGGCTGGTGGCTGGTGGCTGGTGGCCGGTGGCTGGTGGCTGGTGGCTGGTGGCTGGTGGCTGGTGGCCGGTGGCTGGTGGCCGGTGGCCGGTGGCTGGTGGCTGGTGGCTGGTGGCTGGTGGCCGGTGGCTGGTGGCCGGTGGCCGGTGGCTGGTGGCTGGTGGCTGGTGGCTGGTGGCTGGTGGCCGGTGGCTGGTGGCTGGTGGCTGGTGGCTGGTGGCTGGTGGCCGGTGGCTGGTGGCCGGTGGCCGGTGGCTGGTGGCTGGTGGCTGGTGGCTGGTGGCTGGTGGCCGGTGGCCTCGTGTGCAGAGCTGGCGCGCCGGTGTAGAGCCCAGTAGTCCGGCCGTGGGCTGCCGTGACGCCGTCGTCCGCCAGTCACCGAGTCGTTGCCGCAGGACCGAGTCGCATTTTCTGCTGATCGTGGACCTTGATGGCTTCTCCGATCTCGATCTTATGAGGGGTGGTATACCGATGTTGAGGCGGGATCTCTTCGCCATATATTCAGCGAAAAGGGAAGTACTTCCGCCGAGCTAGGTGTCTGCGCTCGAGGATCGCGGTCCTACTGTTAGATGTTGGAATTTGTATTTATGCGTAGCGCTTAGAAAACTTTGATATCGTGAGTCATGTCTTCATACATTATTGCCTTGATGTTAGTGACGTAGTGCGACGTCACGTCTGCGTAATGTTTACATATTGTACTTTTCGCTGATCCTGCATTTCTTCGTCATTCGTCGATCGGCGAATATCGTCGATAGCGGCGCGATCATACCGCTACAGTAGTATATTCTAGCGCAGTATAGTGTAGCGCATTGTAGTATAATGTAGTGTAGTATAGTGTAGTGTAGAACATACATGGTCTGAATCTACGATGACACCGTCGTTGTTAAGGATCGTAGCTTTGGTAGTTTCTATGCCGTGGAGGTCAATCACGTGACTGACGTCATCGATCACTGAAGAGTGGCGTAGTATAGTGAAGTGTAGTATATTGTAGTGCAGTATAGTGTAGCGCATTGTAGTATAATATAGTGTAGTATAGTGTATTGTAGTGTAGTGTAGAACATACCTGGTCCGAATCTACGATGACACCGTTGTTGTTGAGGATCGTAGCTTTGGTGGTCTCTATGTCATGCAGGTCGACCCCGCGACTGGCGTCGTCGATCAGTATCGAGCGGTAGCCGATCGCTAGTGCGTCAGCTATTGTCGCGCCTGCAAGTAAAAATAGTAATAACACTTTGTCAAGGGTTGTATTTATATTTCGTAAGCACGAAGATATTTGTCCATTTATAAAAAAACTTATTGTGATACCAAAGAATATACTAGAAAAAATACGACTCGCACCAGATCATGTTCTCGGACGGGAATCGAGGTCGGATCGAGTGACTCGGTAGCTCAGCGGTCAGAGCGTTGGACCGGATATCCAAAGGTCGCGGGTTCGATTCCCGTCCGAGAACATAATCTGGTGCGAGTCGTATTTTTTCTAGTATTTTATTTGGTATTATATAAAATAAATAGCATTGTGAATGCTTAAATCTCAAAATTTAAAAACGTATTGTGATTTGTCAATATTTTCTGACATGTACTTGTAAATACATTTAAGCCGAAAAAAGATGCCTCTAGAAACTGGATGCTCTATGACTTCGGAATTCCACTATGTAATAATTAGATACTGACCTACGCAGACGTCGTACGCGAGGCCGCATATGTAGATGTCGGTGGCGTTGCGCAGGCGCAGCTGCGAGATGAGGCTCGTGTCCGTCAGCTTCTTGTTGTCCCAGAACACAGAGTACGAGTCCACCTCCGGATTAGTGCCTTTGTACACCTTCACGGCGCCTTCCACCACCTGGAATGTTATTTCATTTAGGCTGAATTACCTTTTCAGCAACACGATACGTATTTAAAAGTGTTTTGTATTGACCCAAAAAAAGCTTCAAATGTGAAGTTCGAATCTGTGATTTTCTTTTGAATAAAATATTTTCATTTATCAATGGAAAATCGAACTCCGTGGTAGAGTGGTTCGCACGCCGGTTTTCAAGGTGTCGCCATCTCTGAGGTCCTGGGTTCGATCCCCGGCTGGGTCGATTTGGAAAACGATCTTTTCTATATTGGCTCAGGTCTGGGTGTTTGTGTTACCACCATTGTCTCTAATTTCCATAACTAAGTGCTTTAGCTACTTACTTTGGAATCGGAACAATGTATATGATGATGTCAAATAAATTATATTTTAGATACTGGGGCCGTATCGGCTAACGCATCAAACTTCGGAAAGTCTGCCGGGCTTCAAATTAAAACAGATAAATCGAGCCCCAATCGGGCCAAAATTGCGAACCCCAATCACTTGATGTCACACGAACATCGATATCTCCTAAATAACTTCGGCGAATAGTACAATACAAAACTCTTTACTTCGATTTATCTGTTTTAAGTTGAAGCTCGGCAGACCCGCCAAAGTTCGAAAAGTTAGCCGGTAGGGGCCCTGATCTATTGTGTCAATGTCAATACAATATTTAGAAAAATATATTTAAAGTCTGGGGCCCTATTTTTGAAATATGCAACGATCATTCGGCTGGCGTCGAGCGCTCTTCACCACTCATTATTGACAGCCATGCTGTCGAATGAAAATGAGTGATTCAAAAATACGGATTTTGGCTGTCGTATCAAGATGTGAAATAAAAAGCGCTCGACGCCGGCCGAATGATTTTAGAAATAGGGTCCTTGATCTATCGTGTCATTACAATATACAATATGCGATTAATTTAACAATGCACAACAGAAGTGCAAAACGACGTAAATTTTAATCTGTCAAATTTTCACATTCTCGAATGAAGTTGCAGCGGATCACTGTATATTGACAATTTAATCGCATATTTGTAAAACAACGACAACCTCGCAGGAGTAGATCACTAACTGTCCGTACGTGAATCATATGAAAAAAGATTTTACTAACATAGGTTAAGTTAAAACTTTGTTACTAACAAAAATGAGTATCTGTTACTTGAATTTAATAAATAATAATAATAATAAACAACGTTCTAATACTTTTTCGAAAACAGAAAACTTTTACCCGACTTTAATAGCATAGAATTTAATGATAAGTCAAATTATTCATAATGTCCACTTTATATATGCCTCCGACTGCATGTTATTATGTTGCCTTTAATATTTGATCTTGTTTCCATCTTTTCAGTTGATTGTCTTTTGATGCAGTTAAATTTATTTTTACTTTACTTTTTTATTCTACTAAGGGCTGATTTAATAAAGCTTTATCCGTTTGATAGCGTATAATACCGCCAAATTGAAAATGTTTGTCATTCATTTGTCTGTCACATTTTTGAAATGACTTTTATTATATTTGGTGAATATTTAAACTAACTGATAATAATAATGATGTAATAAATAAATATTAGACAACATCACATACATTGCTCCAATTCCAAAGTAAGTAGATAAAGCACTTGTGTTATGGAAATCAGAGACAACGGTGGTATCACAAACACCCAGAACTGAGCCAATATGGAAATGTTCATTTTCTAAATTGACCCAACCGGGGATCGAACCCGGGATCTCAGAGATGGCGATACCTTGAAAACCGGTGTACAAAGCCACTCGACCACGGAGTTAAGTATCTGAATAGGTATTGAAAAATCAGCCCTTAATGAAAGTACCTGCGATGATAAAACTAATGCTCAAGTAATTCTTATCGATTCCTAGATTCCAAGGTCTGCCAATGTTATATCATCATAAAAATGTCTATAAATTACTGGTTCCGACTTTGTTATAGGTATTCGTGACGTTGATAAATTATAATACGTTGCAACAAGCCCATTATCGAAATGACTAGAGAATTTGTCACATCATTCACAACTCCTTAATGATATAACTTCAGCTTGTAAACTCAAGGTTAAGGTCAAAAGAAAATTTTGAAATTGACCTTCGTCAATTTTATATGGAGTGACGATACATTTATATGTAGATAAGAGTTGATGCATGGTTTTGCGCATCGGGTGCTAGTGCAATGGCAGGCACTACTTCTTACTTTGAGCTATGAATGTTAAAAACTATTTTGTTAATTATTTTGCGGAGTTGAGCAAGTTCCAACTCTTTCTTAGTTTTAAGGCTGATTTTTCAATGGCCAGATATTTAACTCATTATCCTTTCCTCTCTAATATGTCATTCATTTTATGTTTTATGAATGTATATACGTTGTTTCATGTGTGTCGTCTGCCGACACCTGCATAGTGTCGTGGGTTATTATGTATTCGTCACCTTGAGTTCCTTGTGCAGTTCCGCGCCCCAGGTGTCCTGCACGCAGTGTACTCATGCGTGTGATCTGCCGACACCTGCATAGGGTCGTAGCTTTCTATTAGTCACCTTGAGTTCCTTGTGCAGTTCTGCGCCCCAGGTGTCCTGCACGCAGTGTACTCATGCGTGTGATCTGCCGACACCTGCATAGGGTCGTAGCTTTCTATTAGTCACCTTGAGTTCCTTGTGCAGTTCTGCGCCCCAGGTGTCCTGCACGCAGTGTACTCATGCGTGTGATCTGCCGACACCTGCATAGGGTCGTAGCTTTCTATTAGTCACCTTGAGTTCCTTGTGCAGTTCTGCGCCCCAGGTGTCCTGCACGCAGTGTACTCATGCGTGTAATCTGCCGACACCTGCATAGGGTCGTAGTTTTCTATTAGTCACCTTGAGTTCCTTGTGCAGTTCCGCGCCCCAGGTGTCCTGCACGCAGTGTCGGGGCCACAGACGTTGCTTCATGGGCGGGGGGCCGGCGAACACCACAGTGTCGTACGCCTGCGCCTTGTCTGCTGACACCTGCAGACAGATGCAACGTCCTAATATATCACAACAATCATTTAGTCCCAAAGTAAGCAAAGCTTGTACACCTCATGCCAGACTTCTAGCTCTCTCTGAAGTTTCTTCGCACATGCGCAGAGTGTATTTTCCGTACAAAGTACGAGAAACTATGGATCGCCTCGTGTTCAGACGGAGCTAGAAGTTTGGCACGATCTGTATTATAGTCACTAAATAACTAATAGAAATACACTAGTGGCTCTGTAGAGCTGTAGACCTCGAGTTTGTAACATTAAAAAAAATCCTATATCTCCGCCATTTCGAAGAAGTGAATCGACAAATAAAACCATATAATTATAGAAGCTGCTAACAAAATTTCACGAGAATCGGTTGAGAAATGCGATCTGTAGAGGAGAACAAATGGACAGCCGGACGGACATATCGAAAGCATTTAAGCTTGTTAAACGGAGACGCTTTGCTCACGCTTTGCGCTCGCTCAGTCAATAAAAATCATTCAAACAACCACGACATGGGAAAAAATGCATGCTCATTACATAAACATATGCCCCAGAATCGATGCAACTGCGCCAAGCGGTTGCAAACGCCGTTACGTCCAAACCCAAAGACATCATGTCCGTACAATAATGTACGAGATTTTCCGCAATACCACCGGGGGGTAGTTCAACCCGTTCGTTCCACCACTTCATGAACTTGGCCTCGAGCCCTCGAGCGGCGTAACGTGTCACGCGCACGCGACCTTCCACCCTCCTGCCAGACACTACGGTTGAGTATTGCGGAATAGGACGAGCATCATGCACTCGGAACTCGGGATAATACTTAACTGGTTAGAATGGAAAAACTAAAAGTTCGGCCTATTTTTCCCACGCTCCTCATATGTGACTAATCCCTGAGACTGCGACCAATCGCAACAGACAATGAGTAATTTCATACTATCCTTGGCTTGATGCAAAGGGAAACCATCTAGCTCAATTTTTTCCTTGTAAATGACAATTAAGTAATTGAAAAGAATGATTCAAATCCTGATGAGTTTAACATTGCTACAGAAATAAAACTATGAAAGAGAATTCATTTTCCTTTCAGGAATGCAATGCGGAAGCAAGAATATTTTTTTAGACCACATGACACGTTTGATAGATTCATGGTGACCCTACAAAATTTGCGTGAGAGAGAGCTTTCTATCGAGCATCGACGTGTTTTCTATTTTAAAATGAACGCAGAATTGGGACCAAAGAAAAACGGACTAATACATGATGCGCTCGGGTGAAACTGCGGCCCTAAATATAGAGCAGACACGCTATCACCCTGCAGAAGACATAAAAGTTAATGATTATGGTGCATCGATTCTGTTTTTTACAACATTTGAGTTGTAGAAAAGGGAAACAAAGATAAGTATCTATATAAACTACGGACGTAGGTAAGTGACCATAGCAAAAGATCTCTAACTCATTATGGTATGGGACTCTTATGGATACATGGACTCCAGGGTAATAAGACACTTTAAGGACTTTACAAGTTAAGGTTTTCCTCTACAACACTAGTGTGTGTGTAGTTATTCCTTCCACAATAAAGTTAACAAACAATGGCAAACGCATTACCAATTACACCTCACCAATAAAAAGAAACACAAAACTAAATCACCTGGCACACACACACTCTCTCGGCCTATTTCCATTGTCTCCTATTGGGGGATATCGGGAAAAAAGGTTTCCATACATTTTTTCGATTACTCCCAGTTGGGGAAAAAGTGGGAGACAACGGGAATAGGCCACTCTCTCTCACACACACACTTTCACAAACTCATACACTGACCGGGCTGGAGGGGTGCAGCTCGCGCATGTGCACGTTGTCGATGAAGGACACGTGGTCGGGCGGGTGCCAGTCCAGCGAGTAGAACACCGCATCGAACGAAACTGTCTCCAGGAGCCGGTTGATTGGTTCCACCACCTGCGACAAACAACACAGAATATAGATAAAACTTTGAGGGATCAGTATGGATGTGATGGAAGAATTAGACAAGCCTTTGCCTGTGGTTCCACTAGAAGTCGGGTGATCATAGTGGTATAAACCTCACCACCAGAAATATGGGCCTATTCCCACTATCTACTGGGGGATATCGGGAAGAAATCTATAGAAAAAAACTTTTTTCCCGATATTCCCCAGGGGTGGACAAAGGTAAGGGACAACGGGAATAGGCAGAAATATGCGATAAAGGGTGAGGGGGTTCATCCTCAAACCGTCACAGACAATGCGTCGCGTAGGTACTAGGCATTCTTGTTCGCCTATAGGTGTGTCTCCACCGAGTTGATTTATCTTTCCCATTTGTCTTGCGTCATACGCATGCCATTACAAATTAGACTTTTTATGAGAAGGTAAGGCATGCCTCTGGTAAAAGCGCAAAAGGAAAGGGCAAGCGACTTTGTGAAGACAGAGCGTATAACTGTAGTTCTGCAGGCTACGCCAAATAAGACACATTTCTCTCTTGCATCCAAAAAAGAGAGTGTGCAAGACACTCTCTTTTTTGTATTCGCTCCTTCAGGCCTCTCCTTCTATATTTATATCTCCTCCTCTTTTAAAATAATCAAGGCTAGATAAATTTAGTGATTTTTGGTAGACATCTCAGTTTCGCTCAACTTCCTCACAAATCTCTCCCCGAAACCGTCGAGCTTAAAAATTTTTTGTATACAGGGGGTAAAAAGTTATCTCTGGAACAGTGAACGGACCAACTAGACATTATGTCAGCCGTCTTTATAATACAAACTTAATAAATAATTATGAACACGTTACATTGACGAACCCTGAATCCTGGCTAAAGGCCTGCTACGTAAGTAATTTTATCAAATCAGCAAAAAAGCAGTTAAATCATTAATAGATAAATCCTGTCCCTCAAGTACCAATAGGATGACGTCATAAACCCCATCGACCTCGAATGACGACCTATTTGTTATGACAATAGGGTAATAAATTAAGTAGCATCATGTAAAGACTCCACTAAATCGGTTTAGCGGAGTATAATTCATTTTGTGTGGTTCAGGCGGTGCGACTTCCGTTTTCTTTTGTTACTAAAATTGATGATATTAGGACAACCTTTATTTTCTATATAATTAAGTACAATTTGTTGATTGTTGCTTCAAGTACAGCCTACAGACAAATGAAGCGGACAACCTAATCAAATCCGGTATTTTTATAACAACTTTTTTACTAGTCACCTTTTTTGCGAAGACCTTTTCCCACTATTAACAAAAAAAGTAAAAAAAAATCAAGTTTTTTAGGAGGAACTTAAGGCCGTCGCCATGAGCTAGAAGTCGGTTTAAAGATAGATTTTATAGCGAATGTATAATATTTGCACGAGTGTATAATAGTTGCAGTCTTTTGTCGAATTATTTCGCAGTTGAGTGTGTTTACATTGTTTTAGTTATTATGCATTGTATCAAAGTAATAGCTATGAGAGTACTATGCATTGGTACCTGCCTACTGCTGCAGTGGTGATGGGTCCATACAAGCTGATTACCATCGGCTTACTTTTAGGAATCCTGCCCCACGTGCACCCCACCGATCTACTATGTAGAACGGCTTATCTTCGCCATAATTTCACTGCTCGGCACTGTGCTATCATGTTTCCGTTTTATTGATAAGAGAGATTTTGGATAACCAGCAAGCTACTCATGAAAATCTTCAAATGTTTGACCTTGGCATTGTTAAGTAAGGAGTATTTAAGATAGGGAGTAGGCGTCCCAAAAATATGATTATTTAGCAGTTCATAGTTTCGTACTACTCATAAATCATCCTTAATTCGTACGGTATATCGATATATGCCAGTGTAATAAAACGAGCAATAAAGTCTAATAAAGCGAGTGAGTTTTACATCAGACAATGTATATCAAAGAACTGACGCAAATCTATAAAAAGCAACCACCATGAGTGATAAAACCATAAGTATGTAGATATCGGTTACATTTACTGCATCGTGAACTCGGAAACGGCAATCGAGTTAGTATCAATACCTGAATAGTGAATACCCTATTTTTAGGCAGAAAAATATCGAGTGGAATCGCGTGATGAACAGTTGTCACAAGTTGGCAAGCTTTTAATGATAGTTTTCCCGATTTCTTTTTAATTTAATTACAGCGCATGATTTCATATTATTGATAGAGATGTCTAAAACTTTTGACGACCTCTTTTCCCTGGTCGAGTGGCTTGTAGACAGGTTTTCATGGCATCGTCATCTTTGTCCCGGGATCGATCCCCGGCGGTGTCCCAAGTCTCGATGTTTGTGGAACTCGTTGACTTTGATTTCCATAAGTGCTTTAGCTATTATACGCCGTACATACCACAACACACGTTACAAAACATAATTAACACCGTGCTAACTAGATAATAATAATAAATAATAATGATAAAAACCGCCGCTAACGATCAATTGCGATTGTCCATTTTTTTGGTGAATGTCATTGTTAGATCAATTGACAATCGCTTCAATTGCAGGTGTAAACTGAAGGAATATCAACTAGTGAATGAAATAAAACTGTACTTTGATGGAAAAATGCACAAGAGTTTTTATATTGTACTTCATAATACAATTTAGCGGGAAACAGGAAGTAACCACAGAAGGCACAATATCAAAGAGATGGTGTGGCCATCATAAGCCACAGATTAAAATAATAAAGTTTGGGTTCAATAACTAAAATTAATTTTCGCGTCAATTACGTAAAAATTGTCAATCGCAAATGATCGTTACCGGAGCGCTTAATAAAAGCTTGGACATTTTCACACAGCGCCATCTAGCTCCAAACTAAGCAAAGCTTGAAATGTGGGTGTTAGACCACTGACTGGCTGGCGCTGATGTCAAAGAAATGACGATTAGTATGGACATGGACGAACGATGGAATTAATATTACCTGGTAGTATGAAAAACCTACACCTCGCTTACGGAGTTTTGTCAGACATCAAACTATACAAGGTGTTACAAAAATACCCCTAATGCCGAATATGGTATATAGGGACCATCAAACTGAACAACTTTTACTATGGGACCAACTCTGAAATCGCGAAAAAAAAATCAGCTGTTTCATACAAAAATTAAAATCGAAAATATCAAAATGTATGAAACAGCTGATTTTTTTGTCGCGATTTCACAATTGGTCCCATAGTAAAAGTTGTTCAGTTTGAGGGTCCCTATATACCATATTCGGGATTAGGGGTATTTTTGTAACATCTTGTATAAAGTGATCTCAAAGATTTTAGCAAACTAACATAACCTACAATTATATATTCTATATTCTCCTACTCCCACCAAGTGATTTCCCAAATTAAACAAGCGTCAATAGTAATTGCAAACACATAAGCCGTCAGCTCATGGAACGCCGTTATCACCCCATCGTGGTGCCAGGCACCGGCTCTGCCTCAAACCGTTAGAATTAACTTCAAATTTATTTTTAGGCGCGAACCTCGACAGCCATCCAATTTCTGCTGCAGTGGCGTTCGTTTGATAGTTCTGAAAGCTTTTTAATGACCCCCTTTATCACTTTTCGACTTGACGACTTGACGTTCGAGTAATTTTGCATTTGGTTTCTGTAAGGTTACCACTTGGAGTTTTCCAAGTTTCAACAATGCCAAAGCTTAGCTGTCACCGGTTTGGTTGTGTTTACCAAACTTTGGGTTGAGAAAATAGTCAACGGCGGAATAGCCTGATTCAAACTTTATGACTTCTGTGAACATTGCGCGAGACAAACACAAATTCGATGTAAGTGTGAGAGGGACGTGTGGTGGGGCACGGCTACGCGCATAGTGGCTAACTTCACAGTGTTCAATAAGATCGAATAGTATTATACCACAAACGGTCTATTCCCGTTGTCTCCTACTGGGGTATATCGGGAAAAAAAGTTGAAAAAAATATGTAAATAACTTTTTTCCGATATCCCCCAGTGGGGGACAACAGAGATGGTGGTATCATGGATGCTGGCGTACGTTTCGACAACATTTGCACTACACCAAGAGCCCAAAATAAAGCAACTGATAATCACATTGTTAAGGGCGCGAATTCTGCACACTAGCGCCGCCATTGGAAAAAAATCATAGTGCTTAAATAAAGACGAAATCGCGAATTATCTCTCTGTAGTGCACTCCGAGGAAACTTTGTGGTACTATTTATCACTTACACAATATTTTCCAGCTTGTTGTTTAGTTTAATGGAGTTTTATTCCTAAAAGTGGCCCCTTTTCGCAGAGAGATAATTCACAATTTTGTCTTTATTTAAGAACTATGATATTTTTTAAATGGCGGCGCTAGTGTGCAGACTACGCCCTCTTAATAATTTTAACGACCTATAAATTATCCCAGTTTAAAGTACCTATTCAATACTAATATACCTAATACTAAATAATATACTAGAAAAAATAGGACTCGCACCAGATCATGTTCTCGGACGGGAATCGAACCCGCGACCTTTGGATAACCGGTCCAATGCTCTGACCGCTGAGCTACCGAGTCACTAGTGGGAACGTCGAATTTCTTCTAGTATATCAACTCTTACGCTGCAAGCCAGCGCCATCTCACCAATGTAGAAGGAATTAACTTCAACATTCAACTGAACATCTTTCCAGATATTTTATGATCTGGTGCGAGTCCTATTTTTTCTAGTATATTATTTAGTATTATATAAAAATAGCATTGTGAATGCTTAAATCTCAAAATTTCAAATAGTTAAAAAGCTTTCTCATCTTAATCAACTGTTTAAAAATATCTGGAAAGATGTTCAGTTGAATGTTGAAGTTAATTCCTTCTACATTGGTGAGATGGCGCTGGCTTGCAGCGTAAGAGTTGATATACTAGAAGAAATTCGACGTTCCCACTAGTGACTCGGTAGCTCAGCGGTCAGAGCATTGGACCGGTTATCCAAAGGTCGCGGGTTCGATTCCCGTCCGAGAACATGATCTGGTGCGAGTCCTATTTTTTCTAGTATATTATTTAGTATTATATAAAAATAGCATTGTGAATGCTTAAATCTCAAAATTTCAAATAGTTAAAAAGCTTTCTCATCTTAATCAACTGTTTAAAAATATCTGGAAAGATGTTCAGTTGAATGTTGAAGTTAATTCCTTCTACATTGGTGAGATGGCGCTGGCTTGCAGCGTAAGAGTTGATATACTAGAAGAAATTCGACGTTCCCACTAGTGACTCGGTAGCTCAGCGGTCAGAGCATTGGACCGGTTATCCAAAGGTCGCGGGTTCGATTCCCGTCCGAGAACATGATCTGGTGCGAGTCCTATTTTTTCTAGTATATTATTTAGTATTATATAAAAATAGCATTGTGAATGCTTAAATCTCAAAATTTCAAATAGTTAAAAAGCTTTCTCATCTTAATCAACTGTTTAAAAATATCTGGAAAGATGTTCAGTTGAATGTTGAAGTTAATTCCTTCTACATTGGTGAGATGGCGCTGGCTTGCAGCGTAAGAGTTGATATACTAGAAGAAATTCGACGTTCCCACTAGTGACTCGGTAGCTCAGCGGTCAGAGCATTGGACCGGTTATCCAAAGGTCGCGGGTTCGATTCCCGTCCGAGAACATGATCTGGTGCGAGTCCTATTTTTTCTAGTATATTATTTAGTATTATATAAAAATAGCATTGTGAATGCTTAAATCTCAAAATTTCAAATAACTAATATACCTATCTATCTTATTATAATATCCAGTAGCAAGTTGGAAAGTATTTTTTCTATTAGGCTTGCGTGATCTTAGTGATAGGTAGTTTGGATCGGGCCCAACTGAGCCAAGCCGCAGGTTCGTGCAGCCACCGGCTTCTACCTACTTCAGGGCTGCCAACTTCTACATTTTAAAAAGGTTTGTCATTTTACTTAGTTAAAAAGAGATTTTTTGCTAATTTAAAATAAAATTACCTACGCTTAGTTATGATAAAGCTAATGGAAGTTTACAATCTGAAGAATAAACAGAAGTTTCTCCAACAGGGATGCTTTGATTTAGTTCTAGACTTTTACATTCACGATGCTTTTTTTTGTTTGAGATCTGGGGCACAGGCCTTCCTTACAAATGGATAAGAAGGATAGGCCATCATAAGTAGGCAGTAATTTAAGTAGATAATATTGTTTTATTTTCTTTTGTTCGTATCACATTGAATGCTATGTAATCCGTTATTTTGATACATATCAGAACTTTTATTGTTATAATAAGTATATTAATGTGATTTTTTAATATGTATCATGTGGCTGTACTTCATAAATAAATAAAATAAAATAAAATAAAAATAAATAGGCAACCCTAAATGTTGGTTTTGCAAAAGTCTCTATTTAGCCGGAATTTGAAACGGCAAAACCTGCAGCCTGCAGATAATTTGTTAAAACCGTAAATGCATATCGTGATAGTTCACCATTGCATAAGCTTTGATCGCTTACTTCCTGTAAAGATTGTAAATTTCAGTTGAAAATTTGTGAAGATATTTCTGGGCTTTGTGCTTATCACAAACCACATTTACCTGTGCCAGGATTCGATCACAACCACTTCTAACACATAGCTGATAGGGCTTAAAATTCGCTAAACCAAACAGCCGTGAAAGAAAATCTAAGACATATGAAATGAGTTTTGTCAAGACTATTCAAAGTTCTTTTTCATGTCAAAACAACATACACTGGCCTTCAAAACTTAGTACTACACTTTTAAAATTGTAATAACTTTTGAAAAACACAAGATATAGGTATTTTCAAAATTAAAAGGATGAAAAGTATTTTTTTTAATAATAACCTCCCCAATCGATAACCTTCCTAAAAAAAACTATTTTATGCACAACGGGATGGTGCTTTGCTTGGCCTTCATCTCACCTGATGTTAATGACGATAAGGCCGAAGGTGGAAGCGCACTAAACCCGGAATCCTCACCACTGAGGAACTATCTTACCTCTAATTGTCGAAACACAACTATTTTCAAATTGTTGTTATGGCGTCAGACTTAGGAAAGATGGTGGTAGCTAGCAAGGAAAAATTTACACTTCTTTATCTAATATTATTATTAGAAAAACGGTCAAGAGCGAGTCGGACTCGCGCACCGAGGGTTCCGTCCTTTCCATCATCATTCTGAAAAAGTTTACTATTAAGAGGCATTGTTTTATTTTTCCTGTAATCTTTACATAAACTTCTATCACATAAAATAATTTCAGATTTTTCTCTATGCAAACTTCGGAGATAAGGAGGAGGGGAACTGTATTTTTTTCATTATTTATGACCTACACTCACACAAATACACCGGTCTTTTCTTTCCATGTGTATTTGTGTGAGTGTAGGTCATGAACAACAAACGAAGTTGTAGGACCTTGCATGCTTCACTTCTTTTTTGTGTGGTATTACGTCCGTCTTTTTTTCAGATCCGTGAGGCCTTACTTATGGGTGGATAAAGAGGATGGGCCATCATGACCCACCACGCGAGCCCAATGCGGATTGGTGGGTGCTAACGACTGCAAATGCAGCCGGGACCAACGGCTTAACGTGCCTTCTGTAGCACAGAGGAGCTCGAGATAATAAATTTTTGGTCAACCATCCCATGACCGACCCTTGCGAAAGTTGCTTAACCTCCGCAATCGCTGGGCCAGGCGCTATACCACTGCGCCACTGAGCTCCTCTCTCAAACAAACAAGGCCAAATCCAAATTCAATAAACAACAAAAGGCTCTAATAGAACTATTTGTGACAAAAGCCTGCAAATTTGCGTCAAAGTCCCCACTATTGAGGTTAATCGGTTGATTCAGAAGGCTGGTACGAAACGACAGTACTACGGGAAATCAATTTATTCAGTCCGATAGATCGCCCACTATTCAGTAAGCAATTGGAAATAATAGAAATCCATACTTATTATTATAAAACATAATTCATTATTCATGCATAATTCATTAATGTATTGCTGTCTGTTACCGTTTCACATCTAACTGAAGATTTGCGATCAATTTCAGTAATTATTCTATTATTATTTTTCGCGACAAAGATAGCCTGTAGACCATGGGAAAGGACCCCGTGTCCAATGCAACTCTATCTGGCGTACTCAGAGACGAGAGATGCTTCATTAAGAATCGTGTCATCTTTACTATTACTATGGAAAAGAAAGAGGTAGCATCTATTTGAATAAAGCATTAAACTTAATTGACGTCTCTGAGTATGAAATATGATAAATAAAAATCAAAGAAGGTGAAATAAGGGATGAAACTTTGTATGGGGACTTGAATAAATTGACGCTATATTTCTTTATAGACTACTAGCGACCGCCCGTGACTTCGTCTGCATGGTCAGTTATTTATCTATCCGACGGGAACAGTACTTTTTTGGACGAAAGGTTCCCTATGTCCTTTTCTGTACCCCTGACAATGTGTATGCAAAATTTCATGATGATCAGTTACGTAGTTAAGACGTGAAGGCGTAACAAACCGACTTTCATTGCATTTATAATATTAGTAAAGAAAATTCATCAAGTTCGGTTCAGTGGCTCACGTGAATTGGACAGGGTTACATTCACAGTTATTAATAGTATGGAAGTGAATCTCCTTGTCGAAAGTCATTCAAAGGTCAACACATGCTATGTCTGATTAAAGGTTGTTTCACAAGACATAACGTGTCAATCAATCAAGTTTGCTATTATTATAATTGTATTTACGTGCCTTTTCTAGCACTAATTGCCTGTACTGAAGAGAAAAAGCTTCCAGAAATTCGGCAAGGCATTGTCTTCACCCAGTCGCGTTCCATTTCCTCTTGCGCTTTCATCAAAGGTTTCAAGCAATAGCGCATGCCCTATCTTCTCAAAAAACGTCAAAATTTGAACGGCATGCGTTTGACGTAAGACGAACTGAAAGTTGAAGACGAAAGGGAAATCGAAAGCAACTCGGTGGAGACACACCAATAGACAAACAAGAATGCCTAACCTACTCTACGCATTGTCTGTGACGGTGTCAGGATAAACCTCCGCATCTTTCTGGTGGTGAGGTTTATACCACTATGATCAGTTCTGGTGGAACCGCAGCCTAAGACTCTCCTTTTTTACAGTCAAGAGTTGCCCAGTGATTTTTTAAGGTAGAGAAAACTTTTCGTATGTGTCACTGAAGTAGCTGGCCACATATTTTGTTTATGGTTCTGTATTATACTTATATGACATTTATAAAAAAACGACAGTTCAAATCCTTAACAGTATGTTTTAAAGAAAGTCTAAAGAAAACTATCCTAAAGTTATAGAATATGTGCAGTTGTATTTGTATGCTCGTATACAACATGCATGGAAGCCTTGGGAGTGTCTACGGGACCGCACCTCCATTCGCAACTCATTTTCCGTGTCACATTCATGGTCCAGTGAGTCCAATTTTGCTGTCATTTCCTGTTTTGCCTGATCACTGTTTGTGTAATGTCCAGAAACGCCTACCTAGTAGCTGCAGCTATTTTTGTAATTGTAATAAGTAATTTGACCATCAGTCATTTTTAATGCCCCCACTGCTGGGGTACAGGTCTTCCTTATGGGTGTATAAGAAGGATGGGCCATCATGACCCATTATGTCCGTCCCCAGCCTACCTCGTAGACGCTTAGTACTAGAAAGTTGTCATTTGGCATAAATAATAATCACGCCGACAAAGTGGTGAAGTAAAATTTTGAAAAATATTTCTTTTAGGTTACCTCCCCTACACGTAAAGTGGGGATGTATTTTTTTGTCTACTCTATAGTGTGGGGTATCGTTGGTTAGCAATTTTAAAAATATTGCGGGTTTGTAAAAAAAAATTTTGAATGAGGCATCCGTTTGTCATTTATTAAGCTTAAAAGTGTAAAATTGTGTTAGTCAAGAGTGCCCACCTCCTGCCAGCCAAATGGTTGTTTCTGGATACGTGAAAAAATTCACAGTGGTTGTGTATATGACGAAGTTAAAAGGAAAACTATCACAGCTAAGTAGGCTTTACAAGTTTACGAGTAACAGTCTATCAACTTATAAAATGTACTTGGCGCAGTAAATTCCTAATTGGGAACTACTTAAATAACGTTGTCAGGTGTGTGAAACCGGTAGTATCTACATTTAAGTATATAAACCAAGATGGGCTACGGAACCCTACACTGCGCGTGGCCCGACACGCACTTGGCCGGTTTTTTATCTTTATATTTTATGCTTTTAATGCAATAGAAGGATTGACAAAGACGACGCACGGCCCTCCGCGATAGACCGGTATCGAGGCACAAACACACGTGTTTGGTCGATACATCGCACAGATACTCACCGAATGACTACGCTGACCTTTGCATACGAACCAATACGTAAACAGTACAGTAGGTACTTAGTTATTGAATATTAACTAGCGATGGATGCTATTACCATAATAATATACTTTTGTCTCTTTTTGGAATCATACGATTAATTCTCATTAAACAATGTTGAGAATATTTTTCTTTCGCAGGATTTGAACTTGTGCTTGCGCTTTGACTTAAGCACAAGAACGCCCATTTCTGACCTGTCAAAATGTTGATTAGAGCTGTGCATATAGCTCATACAATTGCATTTTTATTGTTATTTATAAATTGCTAACTAAAATAAAAATCGACAATACAGAAATAAAGAAAATTAATAATAAAGATTAGCAATAATTACAACTAGAACATATTGATTTAACCATTAAGTAAATATTTTTCTGATTGCCAAATTAAAATTCTGGTGTTCTACGGTCATAGCAACTATTCAAATACAATAATATTATCATTCATTATATCCACATTTAAAAAAAAAGCTATTTGACAGGTCAACACTTGTATGGGAAGTGGTCATTGACTGATCTGTATGGATTTTGTAGGCGAGGCAAAACCTCCGTGATTCCTGTGAGCTAGCCTATGTGTATAACAAGTTGAAATCAAATAATTAATAAATGATTATATCTGAATTGCTGCTACCAAGTGGACTTGAAACATTCTCCAACCCGCGTACAAATGCGGGGTACGCACAACAGCACGGTAAGTTAAACAGTTGAACTACGAAAACAGCTTTTATTACGTACGGCGTAAAGACGATCTCAAGGTCAACATGTATAGTCTGAGGTGCCATCGTGTGTTCGTACGTGGTCTCCTGGGAATTCGAGATCCCTGCGTTTTACACGGGTGTGCGAATCACTAGCTAGCCTATAGTGGCGGAAAAAAAAGATGATGATGCAGGTGGTATACTAACCTCGCTGCCGTCCTGCTGCGCGTTGCAATTGCTGATGTTAAGGGTGCCGGAGATGAAGTCGTTCTGCACGTCCACTATCAGGAACGCGCTCACTGGACGCACTATCTGCAAACAAAACACAACTGAAGATCTTTTTAACCGAATTCAAAAAAAGGAGAAGGTTCTCAATTCAAACTGTCTTTTTTTTCTGTATGTATGTCACTCGATATTTTCTTAAATTGTGAACCGGTTTTCAAAATTATTTTTTCATTCGAAAGGGTATAAGGAATATACGCTCGAGATGAACCCATTTAAATGGTTTTCAAATCGGTACTTTTCAAGTAACCCTGAAAATACTATGATTTTGGATGAATTACCTTGACGACTTTGCTATGATCTACCTTTTGATTAATAACGGAACTCCTTAAACAGTGTGAATTTGGAAATTGAGTTATGGGCATTGTACCATTGAAAATATATAAAGTTAAAAAATATTTACACGCTTACATACCCCAAACAAGTTGAAAATAAAAAAGCTTAAAAAAAAGAAAAACCTTAAAAAACCTGAAAATAAAAACAATAACAGCTTCATAATTAATTACCTCTAAAAAGCAAAAAATAATATTCAAATCAATCAATTATAGAATCATAACAAAACACGTCTAATGAAGTTGTTATTTCAGGTCTTTTGAAGGTTTTTCTTTTTTTTAAAGCTTTTTTAGGGAAGTTATTTTTCGGAATTAAAGTTTATAAATGTTGTTGTATAGAACTCATTACTGCGTTTTTTCTTTAATTTATCTACTCTTCGCGAACAGGCTATACACTGAATAAATGACTCACCACTTTAATCCAGTGGTTCCAGCAAAAGGTGAATTCCTCCTTGTCGACGAACCCGTCGGCATTTTTGTCGAAAACCTGGAATATGTGTCGCGCGCGCTCTTCAGAAAGCGGGTAGATGTGGCCCTTGTCGTTCCGGAACAAGGCCTTGCAAATCAGGCGGAACTCTTCGAAGTTCAGCTTCCCATCTCTGGGGAGAGAGTAGGGTATACAGGCCTGAACACATAAGCGCAGGCTGCACGTTTCGCCTAGCTGCGCTTATGTCGCTATCACCGCGAACTGCAGAGCTAAAGCTCTGTTCAAACTGAGGCGAATTCCGCGCGGCACGCGGGACCCGATTAGCTCGCGCCGATTGCGTCAGCTAACCTGTATGGACGTGTTCACATTGGCGCGAATAGTCACACGAGTTGCAGCGAAATATACGCGGAATAGTGTCTAATTTTTCGAAATGCCGTTGAACCTTGAATTATTAAAAAAAAAGATAACAAGTTTCTATGCGACTTCAGCCACTAAGACTATTAAAATATTCTCCAATAATAAAATACTCTCCAAATTCTATGGGTTGAGTAATCAGCTCATGGACCCATTTTGTTTTTTTCTTCCTCACATCTTGAGATTCTTCTTCAGTTAATGTTAATAACAACAAAACCTCAGCTTCGATATCAAAAAACATTTGTATTCCTATTGAAAAACCAAAAATAATGACGCGCGGAATTCGCCTGTTTGGGAGGCATAGACCTTGTCCAAAAAGGGCTGATTCGCCGCAATTTTAAACGCGATTTTGGTTACATTGCTGTTAATATTTCACACGTTGCTGACGTCGCTGGTCCTAAGCGAACATTGTATAACGAATCGCGTCTCATTCGCGCGTAGCTCTGGACAGGGTCTAAGCGATCGAGCGAATTCCGCAAATTCGCGTCCCGCGTGCCGCGCGGAATACGCCTCAGTTTGAACAGAGCTTAATAGTCACATAAAGCGCAGGCTACACGTTTCGTCGCTATCACCGCGAACTGCAGACATACCTAATAGTCACATAAGCGCATGATAATATTGTCTGTTGATTTAAATATTTACATATTGTTTAAGTTTTCTATTTAAGTATCTTTTAAATAGTAACCAAATCCTTAAACATTCAAAATAAATGTGATGAATTGAAATGAAAAACTTCTCATTGTTTTTGAAGGCACATAAAACAAGAGCGAGTCGGACTCGCGCACCGAGGGTTCCGTCCTTTCCATCATCATTCTGAAAAAGTTTACTATTTAGAGACATCATTTTATTTTTCCTGTAATCTTTACATAAACTTCTATCACATAAAATAATTTCAGATTTTTCTCACTGTATTTTTCCATGCCCTAGTAGCCTCACTTCGAATTTTTAAGACCCCCTTTCAGTCCCTGTTGCAAATTTTTTTTATTTTCTCTCTTATAAATTTGCAAAATAGTTGGGCAAACGTCATCTTAACTATTCCAATTTTCAGGTTGATAGCATTAGTAGTTCTCGAGATATTACGCGAGAGGGCGCTGCACGATAAACATTAGCTCCGCGAAAAATAATTCGAAATATTAGTTATTTCTCGTATTTCTCTTTA
Organism: Catoptria pinella; assembly: GCA_963556745.1. Lineage (NCBI taxonomy): Eukaryota > Metazoa > Arthropoda > Insecta > Lepidoptera > Crambidae > Catoptria > Catoptria pinella. Next base: position 10,567,248 of record OY750778.1, on the reverse strand, counting down.
AAAGTGTTACAAAAGTGTTACTACGGAAATAACCGACAGTATATATCGTTATCTTGGACTTCCTTCATCGTACAAAACTGTAATATTATTATATTACGAAAAGTTTTGCAGTGACGATAATAGTGAAAATACCAGTGAACAATCATCAAAAACAATAAATAATACTATCAAACTGTTTAATTATCCCCAATACTGTGATAAAAATAAGTGAAGTGCAATAATCGCTTAATTTTTAACAATTTTATCAAAGTGTTGTGTTCACTATTTAAAAACACAAACGGTCGCAATCCATAGGTACGTGCCACAAAACGGACTTTGGACCCAGGGTCATTGACCCGTATATCATCATCGATAAATACTTGGCGAAAGTCACTACTGTACGTTAATTTCGCCCGCTAAAGTAAAGCGCCTGTGGCGGCGAACGATAAGTGAGAGTGTTCGAGCGACGGAGCAACGTGGGGATCCGTGGTTCGATCCTTGACACCACCCGATTTCTATTTTGGATTTTATTTGGTACAAAAACCGATTTGTAAATAGCCGAGAACACAAATAAGAACTAAAGACGTGGTTCAAACCCTGACAAGCGGATTTGTATTTGGTATTTGACACAATCCCTTGTCTAAAAGTCGAAAAAGAATATTTATTTAAAAAGATATTGCAAATCGCATTAGAAGTGCCAAAATGTCTTTCCCTTGCGCTGGATGTCATAAACAACTACCGAACAGGGAATATCTCACTTGTGCGCACTGCCTCATGAATTACGACCTCGAATGCGCCAATGTTTCCAGCCAGCGATTTTATAATACTATGACATCAGAACATAAACAGAAATGGAAGTGTCAAGCCTGCTTCTGTAAGACGCCAAAGACTGGAAATGAAAATGCGCCAATAAAATCAAGAGAACATGACAACGTAGTACCTTTAACAGACAATATCACTAGCAGAAAACAAAGTGTTTTTCAAAATAAGTCACCTGAAATAGACAATGTTACAATTAGAAAACATTCAACTGTTAAACATAATGAAAGTATTTGTAGCATAAACTCTGAAAACACAACTTTTTTTGGCGACGATACTATTGACACAAATGCTATGAAGACTAACCAAATTTCAGAGATAACACTGCAAAGTGTAAGCGAAGTAATTACCCAAAAACTGCAGGAAAATAATATAAAGATACAAAATATAATACAGAGAGAAATAAAAGAAGCAATGCAAATATTAAAAGAAGAGTTTAACCAAAAAATAAAAAATTTGAGCGAACAAAATAGGAACAGAATGCAAGAAATTCAAGACCTTGATACTAAAATCAAACACATAGAAAAAGAAAACAGTATGCTTAAAAATCAGATGAAAGATCTAGAAAATAAATTTAATAATACCACAACAAAGACGAAGACGTCTGAAAATCCAGAAAACCCAGAGCATTTTCGTAAAAAGATAGTACTTTACGGATTAGAGGAGTATTATAAAGAACCTGACAGCTGTTTACTCGACCGGATACAGGAATTGTTTTGGAATGCGATGGGCATAAACATGACAGGGTATGTGGAGGACATGTATAGAATGGGCCGTTATAATAGAAATGGCAAACGCCCGCTAGTAATAGAATTTATTAGTAAAAGAATAGTCAAATATATCATTGAAAATCGGCACTCTTTCAAACAAAGCGGATTGACTATATCGGAGTTCTTAGATAAAACCAGTTTAATAAAAAGAAAACAACTGCGAGAAGAAATGCTCTCGGCTCGTAAAAAGGGCTTGCACGCAGTGATACGCAATAATATGCTATATATAGAAGGCAAAGCGGTTAACATTGAAGAAGGTCATGCTACGCAGGAATCCAATCCTCTCCCGTCTACGCCACCGACAACTAGAAAGCAAGGAAGTACCAATGCCAACTCTACACAGAATGTATCGCAACATCAGTCCTTTCGAAAATAAAGAGCTTATTACAATATTATACCAAAATATGCAGAGTGTACATAACAAGAAAGATGCATTAGAAGCTTTTTTAGATAAATATCCCACCTACAACGCCATATGTATATCTGAAACATGGTTGACGGAAGAAAAGCTCAAGTTATTACATTTTGATGGATACACAGTTGCAGCATCATTTTGCAGGAAACATCACTTAGGAGGAGGACTTTGCATACTGCTACAGGACCATTTCAAATTCAAAGAGATAACAGATATCACCAATATGTCAATCGAACATGTCCTAGAAGCGACAGCAATTGAATTGTGTGATGAAAATACTTTGATAGTTCTAATGTATTGGAATGGAAAAGAGGAGAACGTTTTCTATTCGCAACTTACATTGATTCTAACCTATATTAGCAAAAAGTATTCAAAACAGAGAATAGTTTTAGGTGGAGATTTTAATGTAGACGTTCTAAAGAAAAACAAAAAATCATCAGATTTTCTAGATTTAATGCTGGAGCACAAATTAATCCAGCATATAAATAAACCTACTAGAAAAGAAGCATGTCTAGATCATGTCTTCACCAACTTTAAAGATGAATATCTCTTTACTTCTGTTGAAGAGAATGGCTTCTCTGATCATTCAGGAACAGTCATAAACATAAAAAAACAGTCATTAACAAAAGATAGTAATTGGATAATAGAAAAAAGAGTATATAATAAAAAAGAAATAATGAAATTTAAATCAGAACTATGCTTAATAGATTGGAATGAAATAATAAATCCTTGTAAAAATCTGAACGAAAACTATAATACATTTCATGAGGTTTTAATTAAAATATTAAATAAAGTCATACCGAAACGTAAAATTAAACTAAAATGCAAATCGAAAAAGTACTGGTTAACTGTAGGTTTAAAAAAGTCTTGCAAAAATAAGAGATTGCTTAAAATACTGGCCATTAAGTCTAATAATTTAGTCCTTAGAAATCATTATAAGCAATATGAAAAAATATTAAAGAAACTAATTAATTGCTCTAAAAGAATGCACTATAAAAATAAAATTAAAACTTCAAATAACAAAGTCAAAACAATGTGGAACGTAGTAAATGAAAGAACCAACAAAATAAATAAGAAACCGAAATGTAATATAGAATTAAATATTAATAATAAACTTATTTCAGATCCTTTACTGGTTACAAATGCATTCAATAACTTTTTTGCATCTATTGGCCAGCCCGAATTTGAAAACACTGGTAATACCCAAACAGGTGGCAGCGCCCGCGGCCGTCCTGTACTACACCCTTCTGAAAACTCTATGTTTCTTAGTCCGGTAGACTGCCACGAGGTTAACAGAATAATAAAAAAATTAAAAAATAAAAAAAGTTACGGAATTGACGAATTGCCACCTAGCCTATTTAGAGAATGTGCAGATGAACTAACTATACCTTTCTGTTTATTAATAAATCAATCATTTAGTGAAGGTACATTTCCAGAATTACTTAAAACCACTCTCATAAAACCGATTTACAAGAAAAATGATAAAACAGATCCTAGCAACTACAGACCTATCGCTATATCTCCAACAGCATCAAAGATTTTAGAAAAAGCTATGTGTGATCGAGTTGTTAAATATTGCGAAAAATACAAAATTTTTGATGATTCTCAAAATGGCTTTCGAAAAAACCGGTCCACAATATTGGCAGTATATAAATATATCAAAGAAGTTGTCTCGCTTTTAAATAATAAAAAATATGGAATAGGTATCCTTCTCGATATGTCCAAAGCGTACGATCGCGTAAAACATAATATCCTGTTGACCAAATTATATGATATAGGTATCCGTGGAAATGCCCATCAGTGGTTCGCATCGTATCTTAAGGATAGGCGCCAGCTAGTTGAAATTGAATATTTTGACAACAATACTAGTCACATCAAACGCGTGCGCTCTGATTGCAAAATAGTTAATGCATCCATCCCTCAGGGTAGTGTAGTCGGGTGCCTCTTATTCCTGGTCTACATCAATGACCTCCCGAAGATCATGGAGGAACCCTGTATTCTTTTTGCGGACGACATTTCTTTATTAACATCAAGTGACGGTGACAAAAATATCAACGAAAACATTAGCAAAATACTAGCAAAAACATCAGACTGGCTTGAAGACCATAATCTAAAAATAAATTTCTCTAAAACAAAAATAATTACTTTTCATCCGCCGCAAAAAACAAATTTAAATATTAATTACAATTATAATGGTATTAAATTAGAATGTGTAGAAGAATTTTCATTATTAGGTATAAACATAGATAAAAATATTAATTGGAAAGCCCACATACAAAAAATTAAATCAAAACTGTCAAGTTTTACTTATGCCCTCCGTGAGGTAAAAAAGACAACCGACACAGAAACTGCAATAGTTATGTACCACGCGTATGGGCATGCTTGGTTGTCGTACGGAGTGGTTCTGTGGGGTAACAGCACGGACGCGCCGTTGCTGCTCACTCTACAGAAAAAACTAATCCGTATAATAGCCAACATCAAAGAGACAGACAGCTGTAAACCGTATTTTAAAAAATATCACATTCTCCCCCTCCCATGTTTATATATTTTAGAAGTTTGCAAATTTGTACGCAAAAATAGTAATTTTTATACTAAACGTCAAGACTTACCTTCTAAATATTCAACCCGGCACAAAAACAAATTAATAGTTCCCAGTTCCAGGCTCAAAATTACATCAAATAGCACGTTCCACTTTTCGATAAAAATATATAATAAATTACCAGAATCTATATTAAATGAAAATAAATATCCTGCATTCATAAATAAATTAAAAATATATCTTCTAAATAAATGCTACTACAGCATCAACGAATATCTAAATGACAAAACAAGTAATTAAGCTGCATGCTACCTAATAATTTCCTATTATTAAAAGTTAAAGGTTAAGTTACGTTCGTAGGAGAACCTATTATTATTCATTATAAATACTTAATTAAACATAATATATATTAACAAAGAAAACCAAAACGTCTAACATTATAATCTGCGCTACTCTGTTGTTTATTGATTTTGTACATGATATTGTAACTGATTTAGGTACCTACTCTTTTAAATAAAAGCGTCACCTCTCTTCTATCTCCCTTTTGCGTGCCCGACAGGGTCCATAATGCTTCTTTGTTTATAAAAATGTACCACCTTATGTTACATTATGGTTGCAAATAAATTATTGAGTATTGAGTATTGAGTATTATTGAGTATCCAGCTGTGACAGACAGACAGACTGAGTTGCATCATAAGGGTTCCTTTTTACCATTTTGGTATGGAACCATACAAATTAAGATGGAGTAGGAATTTAGAAACAGAACAAAATGCTAATAAGATTACAGAATCAATTTGTTGTTTAAGTTACATTAAAACAAGTAAAATAAAACTATGTAAGTATCTGGAATAAAGACACAGACACAGTACACTTACTACAAACTTATTATAAATATATATTTTTTAATATATGTTAGAAACAGATATGAGAAGTTTAATATTTCATATATTTTATTGCAAGTCACTCACAATATGTAAAACAATAAGATATAGTATATATTGTAGGAACACATAATGTAAGTGACACCCAGTATTGTAGTTTTACATTAAAAGAAACTAAAATTATTACAATAAACAAAATTATTTAAATTGCACATTATAAAACTATAACACTATAATATTAGAATTTATATACCATTAAAAATTATACTTTAAAAATATAGGTACTTACTACAAAATATTTTTGAGATTATGTTATAACTTTCACCTTGACTATTACATGGTGACAATTTACATATTTTTGTCTTGAAAGAATTTGGACATACTATAATAACATTTATTTTTAAGTTATTCTTTTAGCTCTTTTTCAAAAGAGTAATTATAATAGAAGAAATATTTTTCCAAATTTTTTATATTGCTGGGTATATGATTGTGTATTTTTATTAACATGGAGTGCGGAGAGTCTGATATTAGTTTTAAACTTGAGAAAGTTGTTATGTTTTCCCGAAGAAAACATTTTTCATGCTTATGAAATGCTTTGATTACTCATTAAGCGCAAATATTAGGTCTTTATCTATGAAATTGGCGTTTTGTAGGGGGAATTTTAAAGAAGCTGCATTTTCCATACTAACATTTTCTTAATTTATTTAACAACCATGGACGCATTGTTTTGAAACTTTTATGCGCTAATTTTTAAACACTAAAATAATGTATGCCACTTAGCTTAAGCAAAAAAAAAGTTTTGGCTAAGTAAAAATAAATAGTGATAATTTCTGCTCACAAAAAGAAGAGTCATTTTAAAGGTATTTTTCATGTTTAGAAAACTAATGAAAATTTGTTTTTACTATTGATAGTTGTCTATGATGGTCATTATTTAGTGACGAAGTCTCTATTTTAGGGAAAATAGCAAATTTCATAGGTCCTACCCAATATCAATTTTAACATCAGCAACAGACCAATTTTTCATTCATTTACAGGATTCACAAAGTACATTGCTGGTAGGTTATTGAGTAGGATATTTTGAATTCAATAACTTATAGGAATATTTATAAAATAATATTGCACAAACTTTAACAACTTCTTTCGAAAACTTTTAAGTGACATTGGACTGGTTTTATTTAACAGAAAGGATGTAAATATTGGTGTAAAGCTAAACTACTGTTTGTTTAATGTCTTTAAAGCTATAAAAAGAGAGTGTGAACTACTTACCCATCCTTGTCAAATGTCTCGTAGCACGCGTCCATATCGAACAAACAATTTTCTTGTACTGGCTCGCTGTTAGCAACCTCCGTCATCGTTGGATGGATCGAAATGAGCCGGCGGCTTTCGCGGCACCCGTTTATAAGGCGATCTAACTTCATGTTGCTCCAACTTTTGTAACCTCTTTTGTAATGTTTTTTACTTTTTGATTAGACAAAACAGAGCTCTCTTCACCCTGGTATCAACATAATCACAATCACAAGGAAGCCGGTCCTTCTTATAGGTCAGAGTTTGTTTATATTATTTTACATTCAGGAATCGGGAAACTTTTAATTGAAAATCTTCAGTAGGTAATTTATAGAGAGAAAAATTAAATTCCTGTCTTGACGACTTGACGTTGACAATGACATTGACGCACGCAATAGATAGACAGCGCCTGACAGCCACAGCACCAGACTACAGGTGCGTTCCGTCGCTTCACTCGAGTGCACTCGAGTACTCTAGGGTGCGCACTCTAACCGTTCCGTGGCTTGGTGAAATTTTACTCTGAGCGCTGTCAGAGCGTTGGACGATGTTTTTCGGAATATTTATCAGTCAAACTTTGTTGAACGATGCATTGGATTTTTAAAGATTTTCGAGTAAACGACAATGACGCAGGAAGTAAGAAACAACGTAGACTCGCCCTTCAATGTTTTTAGCCGATAGAGCGCACGCACCGCAGTCGCCGCATTCAGTATTATTTGTATGAAATTCTTTTCAGCCTCGCACACCTACCCGCGCCACGCGCACCGCAGCAGCCGCCGCAGTACCTCAAGCGCCCGAATTCCCCCAAAGCAGAGGAGAATTAATTTCGCGGTGTGGTTTTCACTATTCTTGGTTTCACTTTTTCACTTAGTCTGTGGCGGGTTTCTCGTAAAACGTAGTAATTACTTGCTCAGTGGAGTGGTTTAGTGTTCTTTGCTTTGGTGCCGCCAATCGTGCGGCTTTCCTACTATGAATTAAAGTGTGAAAATGTAAATAATGAAGTCCGCCGCTTACAAGAATATTTAAAAAGTGCTAAAAGCTTTGTGCCTCTTTACAATTATATAAAATTGACCATAGAAAAGTTGTGAAAAAGATGAGAAGACACAAAGACATGGCTTAAGAGACTTCGTATCCAAGCCAAAAATCTTTAAAAAAAAAAATCTACTTCCTTCCTTTCTCAAGTATATTCTGTATGTATATTCATCTCTGCTCTGTGGTTTTTACTTGATGTTTTTGGCGTTTGCCAGTAATCTTGTGTTGTCAGCGAAAATTCAGAATTAGGACAATTCAATTCAGTATAATCGAATTACGATTACGCTGTGATCGTTCACCGTGTGATGTTTGCTGTTAAACATCTATTTATAATTTCCACTATTTACTTTTATTGATAAGTACTCCATTCACCCTCGTGTTGTTTTGGCAGTATGGTGATTGAAAAAGTTCACGGTCTTCAGGCTACCGGGATGAGCCTGAACGACCGCTTTACGATGTTGGCGGCGGCGGCTCCTGCCCCAGCGCCCATGAGGCAGCGGCGGCGCCCTAGCGTGGGTTCTTACTTCAACCAAAATATTAACTTCAAGAACCGGAATCTCATTGAGCAGATTGCCCGGCGTTTGGAAATGCAAGCTAAAAGAGTACGTACAAAGTTTGTAGTTTATTTTGTCCAAAGTAATTAATATAATTCGAGCTTCTAAAATCCGTGATTTTGAAATTTCTTACTTGACGTATTTCAAGATCATCTATTTTATAACCTTGATTACTTTTGATTTAAGTAGAATCAATCGTCTTCACTCAAAGCTGATTTAGACATCTCCATTTCAAGTAAGGGCATAGAAAATAAGATTTAGTTCATATTAAAGATATTGGCATTGTTGGTGCTCTCAGACATTTAAGTCTCTTTGCTTGAAACAAATATTCAATCCTACATTATTAACAGTTTTCCCACAAATGCAAAGCGAAAGTCTAAAATCCAACAATAGGACATACTAAAGGTCCATATTTTACAACAGATGCCTGTCTGGGGCAAAAGCCTTTTTGGCACACGCCTCTGGGATTTGGGCTAGCTACTCTTGTAAATGAGAAAGTCAATCATCAATTATCGGACTTCATGTTTGTTACCATCTGAATTTGGTTAAACCACCTCATGTAATAGTGTACAAAACTATAAAATAAAAAACCTAAAAGCAATTGTAAGCCTTAACCCCTGCTAAAGTATAAAAAGACATAATCATTATCAAAAGAAGTGCAACCTAAATGTTTTTCAGCTTTATTATTACAAGGTTATTCATATTGAATTGTATCACATTAATAATCTTTTAATAAACAATTGGTTATTTGCACAAGTGTTTATATTTAACCATTATTTTATTTAGCATTGAACTCTTTTATTCATAGTAAGTTACTATAATAGAGAAGCATGTTTACAGTAGAATTGATGTTAAATTGCATTAAACTCAAAGTATGTCAAAGAAAAAACAAAGCTCATAGTAAAGATAACTTGCTGACATACCGTAACCCATTATTTTATTATAGTAACTATTTAATTTTATTAATATAACAAGGTTTTATCTAAAGATACTGAACTATCTTATTAAAAATACTAAGAATCTATACTAAAACTCTCGAGGAGCTATTTAAGCTTAAGGCTTAATCTTAAGGCCTTATTCACATTGAACTCGGGGTGCGGACATGGCAAACACCGCACCTGCGTTTGTACGTAAACACTGCCAAATACTACCAGATGTTTGATATTTCCCAACCGCACCCAAGAGTTTATTTTGAACAAGGCCTAAGCCCCAAATATACCTTATAAACATTTCTATTTATCAATAACTAACAGATTTTTCCTTTTATTTTATTCAGTATTGAAAATGATACATTTTCAACATTTCAGCAAGCAGTAAAACAGCGGCTAGGCACACTTAGACGGTTTGGCAGTGAGAGCAGCTTGCCGGGCCTCTGGCGGTCCAACAGTTTTGGGAACCTGAGCCAGGCCAGTTTCAAGAACCGAGGCAACTGGAGACAGTCTAATGGCAACTTAAGGTTAGTCCAAATAATTATTATTTAATGCTGTTAGTATGTTTTAGGGATATGTATCTAAGTCTAGTATTAATCCACGCTTCTTACAAAAGGTTCTATGTCCCAGCGTAAATCTTTGCTATCACTTTCGAAAATGTATGGGATTGACATAAGGTTTCATTAACAATCGAATTTCAAAAAGTTTAGCTAGGGGGAGGTTATTCATTATCGATCGAAATTCGACTTTGGTTACTTTAGCATACAGTTGATCAGGTGGCGCGCGGGGCGGTTGTGTGGAGTGTCTCGGGTGTGCTATTAGTCCTAAAAGTATTTTGATTGTTTGTTTACCCTCGTAATAATACTTGCTGCTTCCCCGCGACTTCCGTCCGCGTGTACATTCGAGAAAATCATTAGAGAAGCTTAACCAGGATAGAAAGTATTCTATGATTTAATTTCATCAAATTCCGATGAAGGAGGTGTGCAACCAACAAGGTGCAAGGTTACAACCTCCGTCGCGAAACACGCAGCAGGTTCCGCCATGACATCGACAAACAAAACAAATGCGAACAGCCTGTTATATGTATAGATTTTTCACGCGCGATTCCGCCCGATCGATTCCGACCGTTGGCACACGCGAAAGTAATGACGCGAAACCGCTGCGTAGATGTGATCATTCATGGCGGAAATGCATTTTTTATCGATGTATAAAAAAAAGAAAAAAGGTCAAGAACTAGTTGGACTCGCGCACCGAGGGTTCCGTACCATCATTATGAAAAAGTTTATTAGCAGATTTTTCTCTACGCAAACTTCGGAGATAAAGGGGGGGAGGGGAACGGTATTTTTTTATATTTACATGTGCAAGCAGCGCTCTTTCATATGATACCCCATATGCCCTAGTAGCCTCACAAGGCCCTTCTAAGGCCCCCTTTCAGGCCCTGTTGAAAAAAAAAAATATAAATATTTTTATTTCTCTCTTATTTGCAAAATAGTTGGGCAAACGTCATGTAAAACTATTCCAAATTTCAATTTGATAGCATTAGTAGTTCTCGAGATATCCAGCTGTGACAGACAGACAACTAAGTCCCACCATATGGGTTCCTTTTTACCATTTTTGTTCGGAACCCTAAATGGTCTAGTTTTTTCGACTGTGCGTTGATATATCAGTCAGAACTTTGAGTTTGATTATACAAGGTGTTACAAAAAGACCCCTAATGCTGACTATGGTATATAGGGACCATCAAACTGATCAACTTTTACTATGGGACCAACTCTGAAATCGCGAAAAAAAATCAGCTGTTTCATACAAAAATTAAAATCGAAAATATCAAAATGTATGAAACAGCTGTTTTTTTTTCGCGATTTCAGAGTTGGCGCCATAGTAAAAGTTGTTGTTTGATGGTCCCAATATACCATATTCGGCATTAGGAGTACTTTTGTAACATGTTGTATAGATAAGGCACGGTGTGCAGTGTACTGTGTATTGTATAGTGATTGTCAATTCTAAGTTAGGATAATGCTGTAGTTTAATTAAATAAATAAATATTTGACAACATCACATACATTGCTCTGATTCCAAAGTAAGTAGCTAGAGCACTTGTGTTATGGACCTGAGCCAATATAGAAAAGTTCGTTTACTAAATTGACCCAACCGGGGATCGAACCCGGGACCTCAGAGATGGCGACACCTTGAAAACCAATGTACAAAGCCACTCGACCACGGAGGTCGTCAGTTCGTCGTCAGTTTATTTGAATAAAGATTATTTCGACTTTGGAGTCATTCGCATCGGGCTGCGTGGTGGGTGGGTTATGTTATGGTCCATCCACCTTATCCATCCATAGAGTGCCTCTCGACAATGATGATGTATGTGTGCAGTCGGGCTGGGTCGTTCAGCAGCCTGGCGCTGGCGGGCGGCGTGTGGCGCGGCCTGAGGCGGCGCGGGGGCGGGGGCGCGCCGTTGAGGGGACGGTTCAGGTAACGATATCTTAATATTTATCATATTGATTATGTATCGAATGTTAATGTATGAGAATTTGATCTATTCCGGGTAAATACTTGATTTTTACAAGTTGGTAAGATATTTCTTTTTAAACGACTTCAAAAAAAATGAGGAGGTTCTCAATTTGATTGCAATTCTGAGTTGGAAAACATCACAGAAATTTGCAAAAATTAAGAAAAGATCGTGATTTTTTCGAGTCTTTGCATTCTGCGTGAAACCTCATCTACTTTACTTGTTTAACACTTTTCGGAAAAAGCACGAGATTTCATCAATAAAATAGTTAAAAATGACTGACGATGAATCGATGGTGACGCGCCAGAGGCGTAGGAATATAAGTGTCTTGTATTTCATTGTAAATTAACATTAATATGTTTGTATGAGAATAAATGAATGTCTTTAAACATAAATCTAAAGAGATGGGTATTTTGCAGGGGCATGGGCGGTCGTCAATTCGTAGGTCGCATCAACCGCGCCCCGCAGCGGGGCCGGCGCGGGCGCCCGCGCGTGGGGGGCGCGCGCGGGGGACGCGGGGGGCCGGCCCGGGGGCGGGCGCGGGGGCAAGCCAGGGGGCAGGCTAGGGGGCGGGGACGGGGGCAGGTCAGAGGACAAGGACTAGGTACGTATATATATTTTTTTAAGACATCACATACATTGCTCCGATTCCAAAGAAAGTAGCTAAAGCACTTGTGTTATGGAAATCAGAGGCAACAGTGGTATCACAAACACCCAGACCTGAGCAAATATAGAAAAGTTCGTTTTCTAAATTGACCCAACCGGGGATCGAACCCGGGACCTCAGAGATGGCGACACCTTGAAAACCGGTCGAGGTCGGAGGTCGTCGATATTTAAATGTTTATTATTGGTCTACCTTACAACGTTAAGGTTAAGATGCGAAAATAGCGTCTGCTCGGTCAAAAATACGACGTATGGGGATCGAGGAATATCCTTTAGCAGGATGAACCCTTAGATAATTTTAAGGAGAGCCATTTTGAATTTTTGTATGGGAGGGAGTTATAATATAACAATATTTTTTTATATAGAATTTTGAAACTTTTTTTCCTAAACCCATTGTGTGAGGTATCGAATAGAAGGGCTTTTTGAGCTGATTCCAAATATATTTAATATTATTACATTGCAGCTATTGGTTTAAAAAAACAGAAAAACATTTGCCAAACTTACTCAGCCTTACCACAAAAGATTTTAAGGATTTTTGGCGCCATTTTGTCGAGCTCGGTTTGGTGTCTATTTTAATTATTTTCAAATTGATTCATAGTGGATATTGTGTCTTAAAATTGGTGCAGTTATATGGTACAAGTGTCTACGCAACTGAACAATATGTGGGATAATTGAAATAGGCGCGATCTTGGTAGTGTGAAGCTGAGACTTTTATTGAAGTGGTGGCTTCCTCGGCAGAACTAACCGAGTTAACTGTCTTGATATACTTGGTGCCAAATGCTCCAAGCAGCATTGGAATGCGATGCACCCGCATTCTAATGAAAAAATAAACAATATCTACCACTGAACTATTTAACACTTGACACTGGCAAAAATTATTGAGCGAAGCGATGGCTGGTTCATGCGTCATGCTCGTGAACTTGTGCTGCCAGTGGGAATGGGTCTGCTTCTGCTTACTTGTCTTAACGTTTATTGAATTGTATGAATTGATATATATATATTTTTTGTAATAGCCTAGGCTGAGCCTTAAATTTTTAATTAAGCTTGACACCTGTAAATTGATTCAGTAGAAATGAGCTAATTAAATAATGTTATTTATTTATGAATCTATGTTAATGGTAACATGTATGAATACTTTGAATGTAATGTCTGGAAACGATATACATATTTGTAAATATCGTTCCTTCTAATAAAGCTGATAAGTTTTTTGCGCCCATTTTTCTTGTCAGCTAAAAGACGTCATAATGGGTGGTAGGATAAAAGAATTGACGATTTAAAAATGCTTGTTATGTAAGCTTATTTGAATAAAGAATTTTTCAATTTCAATTTCAATTACTTACAAGAGGAAAGTAAATTGCCATAACAAAAAAAGAAGAAGAAGAAAAACACTGTTATTAAAACACTGTTCAACAAGTAACTTATAACTTAGACACTGTTTAAATATAATGCTGTCACTTTTTTGACAATATTGTTTGAAAGAGAAGGCATCACTTTTAAACAGTGTTTTAAAATCTTTTGTGTTAAGGCCGACTAAGTTCGGCCTCTTGCAGGATGAAAAGTCTGAATAAATTCTTATGAAACATGCCAAATAACTCGTAATAAACAAAAAAGAATTGGTTCATTGAAATGGACACTAGCGCGGCTTTATTGAAAGTACTTTGGTGATTAGTTAGAATTTAGTTTGAAATAAATATATAATAAACTTTAGAAGTGAGAATGTTGGATCTTCTTATTTAGTATTTAATATTTTCATATTCATTATTATTATTTTTGTTGTTTTGTTAGTACTTATTGCAATTCCAATTTTAAATTCATATTTTTACACACACAGTGCACTCACACACAGACACACCACACACATACACACCGACACTCACGAACACGCACACACTCGTTCCCGACCTAACACAGTCGCTCGTACCCATCGGTGACGGCTGAAAATCTGTGTTTTGCTGACACCGAGCCTAGACCCTTCTTGTTGCTGCACACACATGCATGCCTTCTTCGAGTCTGTTATGTAAATGTCAATTTTGTTTGTTTTTTTTTATTTTTAGTCATCAATTTAATGTATGCATATACACTTCTAAGATTTTCGCGCGTACAGTTCATTAGAAATAAAACACTTTTTACGGATTACAGCGCGTATATTATTAATTCAGGTGTTGTTTTAGAATTATTTAGTTTGTATTTATTGGTTTTTTAGAATTCCCGACGTTTCGACACCGGGCTGTGGTCACGGGAGGACACCCGTCCTCCCGTGACCACGGCCCTAATATATACGCGCTGTAATCCGTAAAAAGTGTTTTAATGTATGCATTTTTATTTGTATGAATGTGTGTGTTTTAGCAAATAAACTTCTTATCTATCTATCTAATCCTTTAATGACGTACTAAGGTCGCAGTCAGAGTCAGAAACCGGTCCCCAGCCGTGAAGAGCTGGACCTCCAGCTGGACCAATACATGGCCAATACTAAGGCATCCCTCGATAAAGACCTGGACAACTACATGAAGAACGCCATGGACCAAGAGTGATGCCAGTGATAGTGAATGTGAAATTTGGTGTACGGCACTAGTGTGTGAAATAGTATGCGTTTATTATAAAGATATTTACCGACTCGACTCGTTATAATCTCTAGTCCTTACTTATAATATTCAACTTCTAAACCCTTCAACACCGGCCCGGACTAGCTATAATATGCGTCCAGCTATAATATGCCGTTCTGTCAAAGCCCGCGCGGACTCCTGCGTCCGGCCTCATGCGTCCGCCTGGGAAATACAGAAAAAATAACCACGGCTTGATCGCGTAAAACTAAATAATAAAGGTTCCTTAGGGATTTTTAGAATGTCCACGTGGACGAAGTCACGCTGGAATATTATAAATGCGAAAGTTTATATATTTAGATTTTTGTTACTCCATCATGCAAAAACGGCTAGACAGATATGGATGAAACTTGGTACCTACACAGATAGCTTAAAGCGTGGTTTAATAAAGTGTCGAGTCGGTGAACTTATAATAAATGCAAAGATAACTACAAATTCAATAATAACACAATGAATGCAGAAGTACAAAATAAAGATAGGAACTAGGATTATCGAGACTAGGAAGATAATTAGCATTACCTTTAATAAAAGAAAGGTATGAGTCTTTAATAAAATTATTAGTGCCGATGTACACCAAAAAAGTGCCGTAAATACTTTGTGTGGACTAAAACAAAGAAATGTTCAAAATAGATTATTTTCATACAAGTGTTAGATAAGTTAAAGACTATTAAAGAATACTTTAAGTTGCATCAAACTGTAAAATTAGTGTAAGTTTTGTTCAGCTAGTCGTATGATGTAAAGCTAGAATAAGCAATAAACCGAGCAGTAGTCTTGTATAGGGTTATTTTAACATAGAATGCAAATAATAAGTTTAGCAGTGGCTCAAGGCGACATTATACGCAACACTAGCGCCACTCCCGCAAAATAATAATTTCCGTGTAAATACACAATGTGTTAAAAATCTTATTGTTATTTATAAACACACAAACTCAGTGACAAATTATTGTTTGCAGTTTTGGTTGTGAAAAAAAAACTAAAAACGGCCGTCGTTTTGTTTTTTGTCGAGAAAAACCACGATAAATGATCTGTAATTGAGTTTGTGTGTTTATAAATAACTGTTGATGTTTTGCGAGAGGACCATCAGCTTGCATTTTTAATAAATTGTGCAAATGCATAATGATTATGAATACTATCTTAAACTAATCTTTGAAGATAATGACAACAGTTTCTTGTCAAATGAAAATATGCCTTAATATAATGTAGTAAAAGTACAAAACATAATGTATAACATTTAACAGAATCTGACAAGGATACACCTTGTTCCAAACTCGAGGAAATGTTTTGCTATGTTTTACTGTTTCATTGGTCGGAAATGTACAGACAACAGCACCTCAGGTTATACAGTTAAACTGCGAAAACAGCTTTTATTGGGTATGGCATAAAGGCGGTCTCAAGGTCAACATGTATAGTCTGAGGTGCCGTTGTGTGTACAGTCGTCAGCACGTCAGGTTATACAAAACAGTCGATAATCTGCAATTTATTTTCAACCTAAATGTCTTCGCATTTAAGTATAAAATTGATTGAATATGCATAACCTGTAGTGGTAGCCCAGCGTGCCGTTGACTACGTTCCAGCCTCCCTACCATCACCCCCAAAACACGATATGATATAGTGATTTATCACGTTTAAATGTCAAAAGACAATGGATTTTGACAGTAGTGTCGATAAAACGGTTTATCACGCGATATGTATCGTGTTTCGTCGGACATGCCAGGGCGGCAAGTACACTTAACTCCCCCAGGTACAGACGGAATCTGATTCGGAACTCTGAAACGAAATATTTAAATTTTTAACAGAAAATTACCGCATGTATGTGGTAGGTCCATAGATTTGTATGAATTTACTGCGTTCGGAATGATTCCGTTGATGTTTCGAAGCGAAACGATAATGAAAATTTGCAAATATTACTTTGGCTAGGGGGCCGGAGGGTGTATTTTGAGTTTGTACAGTTACGTTCACTATACTCGATAGCGACTGTAGTAAGCTATTTTGTATGCAATTTGACACAGCGTCTTTGGCGTTAACTACACTAAACTAAAAGTTTTCATACTACATATCGAGTTTAGTTCCCGAGTTTATTTCCCAAATTCTTCTGGGAAATAGAAATAAAATAACTGGTTTCTACTTTAAACTCATGGCTGATTATCTGGGCTGTGTGCAGCGAACTAAAATCTATGGAAATGTAATTGCATACAAATATTGCTTAAAAATAGCACCACGGAGCTAAAAATTGACAACCCGCATTTAGTCGGGCCAGCCACGAGCCCGGTGACAGACAATAGCGTTCTTGACAGTAATTGCAGTTTGTATTTTAATAAAAAGAGAGAATTTATTAGAAATTACGTTCTGTGTAGTTAAATGGTGTAAAAGATGCAAAGAAGGCAAAACGATGCAGAGATAACGTATCGTAAGTATTAAATATTTTTTCGTTTTGTATAGCATTTAAAGAAATTAAATGTATAGAAAATATTATTATCTCAGTATGCAGATTATGGTCGCTATTATGCTACCAGCGTTTAGTCGTTTTGTGCTGAATAGCTAAATGCCAGCATTTTTAGCCCCGCCCACTTGGTTGTCATTTTTGTGTGGTGCTATTTTTTGAGCGAAATGCTTGTTCCATAGATTTTAGTTCGCTGGATGTGTTAGATGGAATATTTCGAAGGTGTTGTGTAGATTTTTGAGCTAAATAAAGCGAAATCTCGCAACAACAAATTGAAGTTGAGACATAGTCATATATTTTCGTACGATAAATATTTTTCTATGTGATTTGATAGAATTTCATTGTTTGTTTAGTTTCTGTTTTGACATTATGTAGCAAACTAAATATCAACTATTTTTACCCGATTGCAAGGGTTGTTTTTTTGAGTGAATATCTACCGATTTGATTACCTAGCAATCGAAGCTCTAGATGTTAGTTTTAAGATTCCTATTGTTTGCACAGATTTGTGGTTAATCTATTTCACTGGGAATAGATTATTATACAATACAATCAAACATTGTTTTGTAAAGTTAATTATTTTCTCTTTAGCATTATTTTTCAATGAAATAAGTTGTAGATGCTAGATTTTGACTTACTTAGACTTGTCTTGCTCACTGTATTCACACAATTACCGTCTTATTCATAAAAAACCTTAAAATAGAGTTATAGTCAATTTTAGTTAAAATGCTGATAAGGCTTATTAAACGTCATATACCTAACTTTCATTATTCATAAACGTTTTTTAAGAAAATGTTTGCTTTGGACTATTTAAGTTATTATATTGTCGTTCTGACGAATCCATAGACAAATGTCACTTCAATCAGCTGTTATGTAGTCGGCCATGTTATTCACTAAAATAGGGATAAAATAGGCAGCACCCTTCTATAACTACACCAAAGGTTAATAGAGAGTTTGTTGCTATTGAGCGATTATGAATAATGGTTTTCAAGAAATTCCTTATAATAAGCTTATAGGCCTTCCATAACTCTTTATGAGTAAGACGGTTAGTTATGCTTTCTGTAGCCCTTATACGAGCTAAGCAAACTCCGTTCCACGAAATGAACTCTAGGGAACTAAATACTCGCAGCTCATTGGTCAATGCGCGCGGCTAGAGCTAAGCTGTTAAGCTATAGGCTAAAAAGGTTTTATTTTGGCTATTGAAGGTCACGTGCATTAACTATTGGGCGCACATTTCTTTGGGAGCTTGTTTCGTGGAATGGAGTTTTATATTCGTTATTAAAAACTATTGCTGTCTCTTTTATTCACAACGACTGTTTTACCGACGCCGACGATATGAGCATTCCGGCAATTATATAAGGGGCCGTACAAAGTCAAATACACATTTTTGAGCAACGATTTCACACAGTATTACTTGATTTATGGGTCCCAAAAATGTAGAAAGTAGATTATAGTACTAAGTTATTTGACAGAAACATGATAGCTAAAACTTCGCGGTAGAAAAAATCGTAAAGTGACCTCCAACTGAAGTTTTTTAATGCTGTGCCAAACAATAACGAACCTATAATCTTGAAACTATAATAAAAAATATACCTTAGCTAGCTCTCTAGTTTTGTTTGGCAGTTTTCCAAAATAAGAAATAGTTTATTGGTTATTAATTAAAAACGATAATGTTGCCAGTAATTTCGATATTTTTTACTATGAATTTCTTCTAGCGTTGTACCGCCCCCTTAAATCGTATACTGATTGTTTTCGTTCGATATCGTTGACAATTTACGAAAACTCGTACTAAGGTAATAATAATAATATATGACAACATCACATACATTGCTCCGATCCCAAAGTAAGTAGCTAAAGCACTTGTGTTATGGAAATCAGAGACAACGGTGGTATCACAAACACCCAGACCTTAGCCAATATAGAAAAGTTCGTTTTCTAAATTGACCCAACCGGGGATCGGACCCGGGACCTCAGAGATGGCGACACCTTGAAAACCGGCGTACAAAGCCACTCGACCACGGAGGTCGTCCTTGAGGTGACCCTTTGTCATACTCAATCCTGTTACTTTTGCAGCGACGTTTGTTTGTGTTCGGGAGGATGTTACGGCTACAATGGTCCATGACACTGGGGCTATTTCCATTTGCGAAATATTAAGCTTTGAAATGCATAATTTTGTTAGTCAGCTATTGTACTATTTTGCGTCCTAATGTACCTTTGTTATAAATAGCTACTAAAACATGCGATTGTTCTTACTTATAATCCGCGCGCGATGAGAATGCGATGGAACCCTGTCGAAGTAAGTCAAAAATTGACTAATTTGTTAATTTTAATTTAATTAATCGACTATTTGTTTACTTGTTATTTTACTTGAAGTTGCTGCAGCGAAAGTTCCCTCACCTCGGATGCGTGACACCGTGTTATATACACCGGATAGACGTGCGCGTCTCAGTTTGACAAGGTTCCATCCCATTCTGATCGCGCGCGGATTATATCAACTGTTATTAGGCTAAGAGACCCAGACATTTAAGTTTTGTCGTGTAAATATAAAATATAAAAGGAGAGTAGATGTTAAGGATTACAGTTGGCTGTTCAAATAAACAAGGTGATTCTGACGACGTATTTTTATTTATTTTTTACCCATTATTTACACATGGTGCAATGATTTTGTCCTAGCGCTATGAAAAATCCGGTCTCTAATGAAATCCGGGCGGAGTTCGCTCTAAGCTCTTGTCCAGCCTAGATCCCTATCCCCTCTCCCCGGGTCATGTGGAGCATGCCAACGCGTACCCACAGACTCGGCGGAAAAGCGCAGGTCTTCGAGAGGAGTTTAGTTGGTAGTGGTGCCTTCTCCCGACCCCCCAATCTGGCCTCCCCACCGAGAGTGGGTAGCCCTATGGGGGGCTTGGGAGAATGCTCGCTCCCCCTGCCCGGCCCCCTCTCGAGCTTTTGAGCTCGTTAGGGGGTGGGGGCAGGGGTCAGAACCACCCAGCCCTGACGCGAAGCCTATCAGGCTTGGCGGGAGGGCTGGGTGCGGCGAGGGACGTACCCTTGGTATGACTGAGTCCAACATGCCGTTTGGTATGCATAAAGATCGCATTCTCCTCTTGTTACAACAAAAAAAAAAGATCCCTATCCCCTCTGCCCTAAGGCACCCCTGTTTTCTCGTGGTCAGTATTTTGTCCCATTAATTTGACCACGAGGGAGAACTGTTTCTCGTAGTCCTCCTACGCCATCCATCGATCTCTTCAGACAACCGTATCAGGGCCCTACCGGTTAACTTTTCGAACTTCGGCGGGTCTGCCGAGCTTCAACTTAAAACAGATTAAGTAAGGAGTTTCGTATTGTTCTATTCGCCGAAGTTATTATCGATGTTTGTGTGACATTATGAATTTGGCATTGTGTGTTTGCCATTTTGGCCCGATTTGGGCTCGATTTAATTTGTTTTAATTTGAAGCTCGGTAGAATTTCCGAAGTTTGATGCGTTAGCCGGTACGGCCCCAGGTTTCTATTATGGCAGGTAATAAGACATCAACTAATACTGTCGTCACGGTAACTGTCGTTAGTTATTAAATATTCTGAGGTCCCGTTACCCGTCCGGTAAGGATGCGCCCGCGCCGCCTTGTACGTATTGCTCGTTAGGTTATATAAGGTGTCCATTATTTAGGTAGGTACCTATGAGTAGGGTTGCCAGGTTCAAAAACAATAGCCGGACTCGGCGCTTAATTTGGCCGGACATTTTACCCTAAAAGCCGGACATTATTTATTACCGCCTTGCAAACAGCGGTCAGTCAGCGGGGTAGCCGTGTCGTGGCAACACTTGCGACTCGCGCGGCAGCCACACAAAGCCTTACAAAAGCCGGACAGGCCAGATGCAATTAAATTTGGCCGGACAAGAGGTCAAAAAGCCAAACATGTCCAAAACCTTAATCCGGACACACCTGGCAGCCCTACCTACGAGGTTAGTTGAATGAGGGCAAATGGGTCGAAGACATACTTTTCTGTGCCTCCTGCGAGTGTTTGATCTACATAAAAAGTTTAGCGACGCATTTTATTTGTAAGATCTTTGTCTTTTTAAATCTATCAACAATGTTCTTGCTATCCATGCTGGTTTCCCCCCTAGGGAGGTCTAAATCACGTGATATCAGGGCGACAAAGTGAGAACTGTGTACATGGGGAGGCTGATGAGAGATTTCTGAAAATCTGTCTAAAAGTTTCAGATAGAAGTCCCGTGCACAGGGGGAAGATCTATTTCCAAAAAGGACAAAAAAAACTTGATGTACAGCTCAGCGCTAGTAATTTTCGTTTCATCATTATTTATGAGGGTTAACGTATGACTTTTTAAGATAAATCTGACGAATAAACTGTTGGTTTTCGCTAAATCTGACGGCTCATAACACTAAGATTTTGGACAATTTTTAAGGCCATGTTCAATTTTTAACGAATAAAAGTCATTCTCTGTAACAGTGTTACTTGTCCTGATACAATATATACATATCGGAAACTGTTATTTCTATCACCAAAGTTTATATTTGTCACCAATTAAGTAAGTATTTCCTAATTATAACATTTATTCCCAACATATTATTTTTGTCCAGTGGGTCCCCGGGTCGTGAGGGATATTAATCAAAACGGCCCCCAAGTTTGTATCATCAAATAAATTATATTTGTCCTAAGCATCGCGTTAAAAATTGTCCAAATCTTAGTTTTAGGAGCCGTCAGATTTAGCAAAGTCCCCACAGTGTGTTCGTCAGATTTGTCTTTAACTGCCGTACTTAGAGACGTCAATTAAGTTTGCTTCATTAAAGTTCGTGCTATCTCTTTCTTTTCCATAGATAGTATAAGACGACACGATACTTAATGAATCATTAAACTTAATTGATGTTTCTGAGTACGGCAGGTAAACGTCATTATGCGTTGACTCTCAAAATGATATGAGAATTACTAGCGCTGAACATAAGTTTTTTTGGTCCTTTTTGGAAATCTAGCATCACCTCCTTGTACACGGGACTCCTATCTGAAACTTTTCAGTGATCTCTCATCAGTTCAGTCCATATCTACTCAGCTGTCATTTTTTTCCCTGATTATCGCGTGATTTAGACCCCTGTTTCTGTTCAAATAAAATCAGTTAGCTAATGGAGCTTACTAACATAGGTACATAATTTCACAGCAGGTATTGCAAAATAGGTGACAACCTTTCTTGATACCTAAACTGCTGCTTGCTTTAAATCAGGGTTTCCCAAACTATCTGTGAAGAGACCCCTTTCCCAAAATGAACTGATACCCGAGATCCCCATAGCCAAATTACTTTAAAAATCTTATCAAATATCAAGTGCAATTAATAATAATTATTATAATTATTCGTTTATGTCGACCCCTAAGAAATGACCACTTTGGGAATCCCTGCTTTAAATCAAAGCGTTTTGTATAAAAACAGAATGTATTTTGAATTGTATAAAATATACAGAAGAAGAAGACCGCCGCCGTAATCCGCAAAGCCTGTGAACCTACGCGTCTGTTATAACAGTTATATATGCAAATAGTTGGAGTGGCCTCAACGTTTTTCTAATTTCATTCACCTGTCGCGCCTATTACCGGCTGCGGCTGTAATGGGCGACGCCGCCGCGCCGCTTCTCTCCACTCGTCACACCAGTTTCGTTACTGTAAACCGATCATTCATGTAGGTACACACAGTCAAATGACGCACAGAGATTTCAAGAAAATGCCTAGCTAGAATTCAATGGGTTGCATTGAAGTTTATGTTGAGTAACAAGTTTAGTCATGGTAACTAGGGTCTTATTATATAGTGAGAGACTAGTGGCCTAGGGACCCTAAGCTAATTAATGTGTTAGGTTATTTTTTTAGGGATAGGTTTAAATCGAAGTAAGAAGTTTCGTATTGTACTATTCGCCGAAGTTATTTAGAAGATATCGATGGTCGTGTGTCATCATAAATTAGGGTTTGCCATTAGAGCTCGATTTATCTGTTTTAATTTGAAGCCCAGCAGACTTTCCGAAGTTCGATGCGTTAGCCGGTAGCCCCTGTCCAACTAGAACAGCGAAGCAAAGAAATGAAACCGGTAGGTCTGGGGCCAGCCTAAGATGTCGAGGGTTTGATGATGAACTAGCTAGAGCAATCAAAGTTTGCCTACTGATTCTCAGTATTATATGATTTATATGGTGAGGACGCCCGCCGTAACGGACACCACTATATTAGGTGTACGTTTATGTATATATTATATTAGTGTACTTAAGTGGTACTAAATTGTGGAGAGAGAAAGTTATCTACGGATAATAGCAGCCGTTTCAGTCGTTTAGAAATGCGTAAACCACACTTACGAAGTTAATTTCACTAAGACTTTGCATCTCGTTTGATTACACCATACTTAGATACCAACTTACTTTACAAAGCCAAGAACAAGAACACTTTAGGTTAATTAGAGTAATAAAATTCTCCATATTTTGTACGATGCCAACATTTTTTTTAAGAAATATGTAGTTTATGTAAGTACCTACTTACAACTTTAAGTGAAAATTTTTAAGACCCATATTCTATATTCCCTCGTAGTCATATGCTATTAAAAGTTTTGCTATTAACTTTAGAAATGACTACAAGGGAATGTAATACCTTTTAAAAATACTAGACGATGGGTCTTAAAAATTCCACGTAAAGATTTATTAAAACTGTGTATTATAATTACAATATTAAATAAAATTCACCGCGGCGCCACTTTCAGGCAATAATCTTGAAAATTCTGACGTCGAAAAATACAATTTTAAAATGGGTGAAAATTTTCTGAAGCTTCTAATAAGTAGGTAATTAAAAATTAATAAAGTACTATTTTAAAGATTTTGGGTAGTTAAGTATAAAGTTAATTATCTATATAATTTCAGCGTCTAGGTAAGTATAGCATCTTTAAAGGTAGATAGATGATACTGTGAAGCTTGAAAGTTTCTGCGAAATGAATGATCCGGGGACATGATTCACAATTCCAAATATTTACTTGGTGAGTAAGGGTAAAAATATTTGGCACAGATTTCCAAGAAAAAAAAATCAAATTAACCTTTTCTTTGGATCTCTCGAACGCTTTTGCGTTAAGAGTCCTACCAGTGAGCTTCCCATACAAACGTAATACCAAAATGATCAAACACTCACTGATCACGAAATCTCAGAAACTACAAGTGCTAGGAGTCTCAAATTTTGCATGCATTTTCATAACTGACTTATTGTAGGTACTTCATTAATGATACTTCAATCTTAATCACCTTTTCTGATGCTAATGCAATCTAATGGTTTATTAACGATGACAAATAAGCCAACTAACTAATCATCACGATATAATTCCTTAAATTCATATCTGCTATCAACTTTCACTATTATTTTCATTACCTAAGTATCTTTTAATTCGTTTGTAGGTTATTTTGTTAATGATTAACCAACACACATAATGATCTTGTACTAAATATAAAACGACTGCGTCATCATATCTATGCTTAACAAAGTATAATTTATTGTCACCTGTTAAGGCAACCAATATAGTATAATTCTGTTAGTATTAATTTTCTTTGTTTAATCCACAACGGGTTAGTGCTTGCGACGACGACGACGACAAGGCCGAAGGTGGAAGCGCACTACACCCGGAATCCTCACCACTGAGGAACTGACTCTGCCTGCCAGAACACAACATTTTTTAAATTGTTGTTATGGCGTCAGATTTAGGTAAGATTGTGGTAGCTAGCCAGGCTGACTTGAAATAAACCCTACCACCAACTTTGTGGATTGTGAATAATAATAATAATAATCAACCTCCAGCGTGTCCCACCATATTGACTTCGTTTGATTGTTGTGTGTGTACCTACTTACTATTCTTTGTATTTACTGTTATAGTTCACATCTTGCTTAGGCAACCTCAATGATTTTTCAACGTCTGATGATGAGGGAACATTCTCCATTTCCATACCTCCGAGAGTGGAATCCGATGTGTAAAGTAGCCACTTTTCGGAAAAAAATCTCTATTAAACTAAACGACAGGCTAGAAAATATTGTTTAATCGATAAAAAGTACCACAAAGCTTCTTCGGAGTGCACTACAGAGAGATAACCCCCAATTTCGTCTTTATTTAAGCACTATAATTTTTTTTTCCAATCGTGGCGCTAGTGTGCAGACTAAGCGCTGTTAACGAGTTTTTCGAAGAGTACGAGTACAACACAAAAACCTGAACTAGGTACTTACTTACGTCATCTAAGTACTATTATGGGGTGATCAACGAAAGAGATCATCTCTACAAATGAAGATGATGAAACAACAGTGACACAAATCTCAAAAACAGATCGAGATCCTAAAGAAATGAGTAAGTAAAACAAAACATATTTAAAAATATTACCACGCGTTAGGAAGTAATTTCGTAACAGGGTAATTAGTGTACCGAACGTAGCTATATTAATTAAATGTTAAGTGGAATACTATTAGTATATCTTTAGTATTCATTACAGGAGGTTGAAAATGTCTGACGCGGAACTCGTAAGCAGTTCTTTATCAATGAAGACCAAGATTGGGATATGGATTGCTCCGATGAAACGGAAAGTGAGATTGTAAAATGTGCATTATATTATTGCTGTTGATCTCATCGATGGTGTATTAGTTGACAACAAGCCGAATAATATATTATTTTTATCCATACAAATGCGACGTTGTGTAAAAAAAGTTCCATCCATCGACTACTTTTAAAGTTTTGCGGCCACAACATGAAGAACATACGAAAGCTAAATAGATTGGTCAATATTTGGAAAAGAAGTTGGTAAGTGTATTTATTTTTAAATCCTCCTAAGTAGCTGACCATAATAGTTCTTTGTCACATTAATTATAAACTCATGTATCCTACCTACCTACTACTTGTATTGGCGTAGCATGGTAGCGCGATACGGTACTCATGTGCTTTTCTATTTCTTAGGGCGACCGTACCTATATTTTCAGTCGTGTGTAGAATTTGTAGCTAAGTATACTCAAGTCTAATATATCGTATTTATTCTTCAGGTTACCGTCGGAGGAAATTAAAAACGGTGTAGCTGATGATCACAATCAAGACGATGAAAAACTATCGAGAGATTTACTATGAGTTAGGCCACCTGCATCTAATCTTTACAGCGAGATGATAGAGTGAGATGTATAAAGATGAGTGGATTGAATTTATAAAAATTCATATCTAAAGTAATAATATCCATAGGACTCCATACATTAAGTTACCTATATTTTTCTCAAATTAACTAACTCTATGAGAGTCTAAAGAAGAGAAACATTGTCTCATGACATTGACAATGTTTCTTTTA
Source organism: Catoptria pinella (assembly GCA_963556745.1). NCBI lineage: Eukaryota > Metazoa > Arthropoda > Insecta > Lepidoptera > Crambidae > Catoptria > Catoptria pinella. The sequence goes on along the minus strand of OY750778.1, from coordinate 10,540,514 downwards.
TTAAGTTGGAAAATATATTGATTTAATCGGATTCATTAAGAATATACTCGTACCCAGTTCTGAGTTTGTAAGTCGAAAACGTTATGTACGTACATTTAAATTGGGGCAGGAAGTTAGCACACAGTATAAAGTTTCGGTGTTGGTTTACGCACGATCTAACTTCTGAGGATGCTCCGGGTTGGGGCGAAACACTTGTAGAGTAGTCTAATTGGTGAAGGTGCAAAGTGCTGTCTTAATAAATGCCGGTATTGTGCACTGATATTTTTGTGATGTGCATGTGCATTTTTTTTGCGGGCGGGCGGGCGGTGCATCCTGCATATATTTTTTGCGGGAGTAAGCTACATAGATTTCTCTTTTCACAATAGTTGAGTAATCATTAAGGATCAAAATCCTTAAATCATCGTCTATTGAATTGAAAAAGTTTCAACATTTCCAGATCTTTAGACTTCGTTATTGAAAGTTACTCTGTATTTATGAATTCTCTTTCCAAAATCAGTTTCGATTAAAGTTACATTTAGTAAGTTACAATGGGAACGAAATGCATTATTTTTGTGAGTCCTATTTTTATAATGATTGGATAAATATTTATTTTTAAACGGAGATATTGCAAACTGTACACATTATCATGTCGCATGCTAATATCAGTAGTTGATTGATTTTCACTTTTCTAGAAGTTGATGATTCATTGATACGCCGTCTGTTCTCATTGTTTTGAATGCTATTCTTAGCTCGCCATTTTAATTCTCCACCATATTGTATGTTAATGCTGTGGACATAAATCAAATATAAATCTAAAAAGATCAAATTCTTTCGTGATGTTATGAACTGGCAAGTTTGTTGGTGGTGGTTATTCTTTTGCTTTTTGTAGTTGGTACTTCACTCGAACGCCAATGTTTCTAGAGATCCTTTGAATGGACGTTTTTCATTTTTTTAGGTCATAGATGTCGATCTATATCAGATGAGTTGCTGTTGATCCATCATCTATATTTGTAGATATATAAGACATCCCATCATTTGTTGCTCGCCCCACAGTAGACGACTGTAGTTTAGCTTTTTTCTTGTTTGAAGCCTCTTAAAAAAACTTGTTCAGAGATTCGCTGCTCGGTCTGTTTGTCTTCTGGATAGGGTATGGAGACGGAGATGTACTCTCATCATGTTATAATTAACTAAATCAATTTTTTTTTACTTACATATCTGTTTATGCCTATGGCTTAAAGTTTTGTTTTATTCTTGACTTGCATAGCATACATTTCTGAGCACAAGTCAGCGAAACAAAAAAAATTAATATATCTTTGAGAGTCCCTCCACTATTGTTTTTCTCAAGTTAAATTTTATTACTTTATGAGGTAACGTTTCTTTTATTGAGTTAAAAAAAAATCATTCTGAATATAATTCTGATTTGGGAAGTCGAAGACGTTAAGTTCATTTTCATTTTGCTGCACGAAGTTAGCACATACGGTATAAAGTTTACTTTAAAAGTGTTTAATTGTTCTATATCATCAAGGATCAAAATCCTTAAATCATCGTTTATTGAATTGAAAAAGTTTCAACCGTTTCCAGATCTTTAGACTTCGCTTTTGAAGTTACTCTGTGTTTTTGAATTCTTTTTCCAAAATCAGTTTCGATTAAAGTTACATTTGGTAAGTTACAATGAGAGGGACATGCATTATTTTTGTAAGTCCTATTTTTATAATGATTGGATAAATATCTATTTTAACGGAGATATTGCAAACTGAACACATTATCATTTCGCTAATATCAGCAGTCGATTCATTTTCACTCCTCTAGAAGTTGATGGTTCATTGATACGCCGTCTGTTCTCATTGTTTTGAATGCTATTCTTAGCTCGCCATTTTAATTCTCCACCATATTGTATGTTAATGCTGTGGACATAAATCAAATATAAATTTAAAAAGATCAAATTCTTTCGTGATGTTATGAACTGGCAAGTTTGTTGGTGGTGGTTATTCTTTTGCTTTTTGTAGTTGGTACTTCACTCGAACGCCAATGTTTGTAGAGATCCTTTGAATGGACGTTTTTCATTTTTTTAGGTCATAGATCTCGATCTATATCAGATGAGTTGCTGTTGATCCATCATCTACATTTGTAGATATATAAGACATCCCATCATTTGTTGCTCGCCCCACAGTAGATGACTGTAGTTTAGCTTTTTTCTTGTTTGAAGCCTCTTCAAAAAACTTGTTCAGAGATTCGTTGCTTGGTCTGTTTCTCTTCTGGATAGGTTATGACGATGGAGACGTACTCTCATCATGTTATAATTAACTAAATCAATATTTTTTAACTTACATATCTGTTTATGCCTTTGGCTTAAAGTTTTGTTTCATTCTTTGCTTGCATAGCATACATTTTTGAGCACAAGTCAGCAAATCAGAAAAATAATAATAATATCTTTGAGAGTCGATCCACTATCGCTTTTCTCAAATTAAATTGTATTAAGTACTTTATGAGATAACGTTTCTTTTATTGAGTTAAAAATAATCATCGTGAATATAGTTCCGATTTCGGAAGTCAAAGACGTTAAGTTCATTTTAATTTAGTTTCATTTTCGTTTCCTTAAATCATCGTTTATTGAATTAAAAAATGTTTCAACCGTTTCCAGATCTTTAGACATTGCTATTGAAGTTACTCTGTATGTATGAATTCTCTTACCAAAATCAGTTTCGATTAAAGTTCCATTGGGAAACTTACCATGCAAATGCATTATTTTTGTGAGTCTTTATCTATAGTGATTGGATAAATATCTATTTTAACGGAGATATTACAAATTGAACACATTATCATCTCGCTAACATCAGCAGTCGATTCATTTTCACTCCTCTAGAAGTTGATGGTTCATTGATACGCCGTCTGTTCTCATTGTTTTAAATGCTATTCTTAGCTCGCTGTTTTAATCCTCCACCATATTGTATGTTAACGCTGTGGATATAAATCAAATATAAATTTAAAAATATCAAATTCTTTCGTGATGTTCGTTGGTGGTGGTTAGTCTTTTGCTTGTTGTAGTACTTCACTCGAATGTCATGTTTCTAGTGATCCTTTGATAGGACGTTTTTCAATTTCTTAGATCTCGATCTTTATCAGATGAGTTGCTGTTGATCCATCATCTTCATAATTGTAGATATGTAAGACATCCCATCATTTGTTGCTCGCTTCACAGTAGACGACTGTAGTTTGTTTTTTTTCTTGTTGCCTCTTAAAAAAACTTATTCAGAGATTCGCAGCTCAGTCTGTTTCTCTTCTGGATAGGGTATGGAGATGATAATATTTCAATATTTTCCATCTTCTTTCCAAATACATAATTTCCCGTCAAGTCAGACAAAATGAGACACAATCGATTTTCAATTGTTGTCCGGCTTCATGCAGCCGCTTTCTCTATAAAAAATATTTTCAAAGTCAGAATGATGCTAATGTGTGATATTGAGTGTTTAGTTCAATCAGTCTCAATAATGGTCAAATCAATGAAGTTTCGTGACATAAAACCAAGTTTTCACAATGAAATCAAAGATTCTTGATATGGATGTAAGATAATTTTTATTATTTTAGTTATTTCTTGCATTCAGATGCATTTTTTCTTTGGCGATATATGCCTACTTTATGAGTGCATTAACCAAATTCACATTGTTAAAGGTATCTATATAATAGGTATTACATTATTTTTTCTTATTTTCTCATTTGTTTTGATATTAATAATATAAGTCTGCTGTCGAGTTGTTGGCGATGGTTAGTGTTGTCCTCTCATTTATTTAGGTCATCTATCTCGGTCTTTATGAGATAATGTCAATACATATTCCCTATTCTGTCTCTTGCAGTCATGCATAAATTTCTTTGGTTATATTATTATTCACTAACTCCAGCCGTGGAGTTCTGTGTTGGTTAGTTAATGTTGTCCTTTTTTAGAACTTGACTCCAATGTAATTTGCGATTTTCTTTAGGTCATAAACCTCGATCTTTATGGGATGATGTTAATCCTCTTAATTACTTTTCGCTATATTTTTCATTGGTGATAAGTATTATAAATCAACCATGGAGTTCATTGTTGGTTATTGGTTAGTGTTGTCCTTTTTAGGGTTCCGTAGTCAACAAGAAACCCTTATGGTTTTTTAGGACTTCATTAGCTATATTCTTTAGGTCGTAAATCTCGATGTGTTGCTGTTGATCCAGCATCTTCATTTTTATCCTTTGTAGCTCGCCTCGCAGTGGGTGACCGCAGCTTGGGTTTTTTTATTTTTTGAAAGCTTTTCGAAAAACACTTTGAGGAAATTTGCTGCTTGGTATTTTTATCTTCTGGATAGAGTATGGAGACGGAGATGCACCCTCATAATCTGACGTCGGAAAGTGGTAATTGTTTGCAAGTATATTCAATAATATATTACCGCCTTAGTTCTATGATTTGGTGATAATTGATTGCCAATCCATATTATAACATTATCTATTTACTTGATAAATAATCCGAATAATACAAAGCCAGGGACGCATTGAGTAGCAATTTTCATAGAAAGTACAGATGGTATAATGATGGTATACCCAATTCTTTGATACTTAAATTACTAATCATAGTAATTTTTAGCAATTCTAAAAATTTTTTGATAAAATTTTCAATTCATGCTCGCAGTCAAACTTATTTAAAATGCTGTGCTATAGAGTCTATACTATCTATGGACTAGACTATTGTCCATCGTCATAGAATAGACCATTAACGGCCACGTGGTGCAACGGTAGCGATGCTACCTTCAGCGCCAAAGGTCCCGGGTTCGAATCCTGGTAGGGGCAGATGGTAGTGTGATGAGCACAAGCATTTGTTCAAGAGCGATGGTCGTTTATACAACATGTTACAAAAATATCCCTAATGCCGATTATGGTTTATAGGGACCATCAAACTGAACAACCTTTACTATGGGACTAACTCTGAAATCGCGAAAAAAATCAGCTATTTTATACATTTTGATATTTTCGATTTTAATTTTTGTATGAAACAGCTGATTTTTTTTTCGCGATTTCAGAGTTGGTTCCATAGTAAAAGTTGTTCAGTTTGGTTGTTCAGATGGTCCCTATATACCATATTCGGCATTAGGGGTAATTTTTGTAACACCTTGTATACATATTTATGTATTCTATACGTTATTCAGTACTTACACTACAAGCTCTGCTTAGTTTGAAATTGATGTGAGTAGTCCTTTTATAATAAAAAAAAAAATGTATTGGTTTTATGTTGTATTTTCCAAAATTAAATACAAACTAACTGTGTTTGTAACGCAAAATTTATTTTCCTCTGTTTGTGGTAAACATTATCTGGTGTAATTGTATGTTGAAACGTATGGCAGTGAAAAACGAAAACAAAACGAAAAAAAAAATCCGAAATTAACCTCTGTGCTGAACGCTGCTACTGTAACTCACATAGACTTACAAATGTAAAATGGCCTGTATCTGCTTTTAAAAGACTTGGTTGAAATGTGTAATAAATATACAATTAGCAATGATTTGTTAAGATAAACTATGTTTAAGTCTCTCTGATTTAGTATTTTTAGTAATATGAACTTGTATGTAAATATAAAGAGCTATACTATTATAATGATTTTGAGTGATAAATAAAAATGTATTAAAAATTACTTTATTTTTAATTGAAATACCTTTTAAATGTTATAAAACAAGTTTATTAAACAAAAGTATTTATTAAATTATTGTATTAAAACGTATATTTCTGAGAATGAGTTGCGCTAATTTCTTAGTACTTCTGTTTGACCATCAGCCATTTTTAATTTCCCCACTGCTGGGGCACAGTGAGGAAATTAAACAGGCCTTTGCTATGGGTGGATAAGGAGGTTGGATCACGCGGGCCCATTGAGGTTTGGTGGGTGTTAACGACTGCAAATAAACCCGAGACCAACGGCATAACGTGCCTTCCGAAACACGGAGGAGCTCGAGATAATAAATTTATGGTCACCCATCCCATGACCGACCCTTACGAAAGTTGCTTAACCTCCGCAATCGCTGGGCCACGCGCTAAACCACTTCCCCATCGAGCTCCTACTAAGTCTCAGCATAATTAACACGAACGCTTGAAACTGGGTTTTCCACCACACAACATACAAGTGAAATACCATTTCATTTTTGTACAAAAGTCACATGATTGCGAAAATTATCACCTTTAGGGCATTTCACAATAAAAAAGTAAGTTCTGAGTAGCTTACTTGATAGACGATTTGACAGTTGTAATTATGAATAATATGTCAAATCATCTGTCATGCAAGCTACTCAGATTTATTTGTGATGGAAAAAGAAACATTTCATTTCACTTCAACTAACTTTTTGAATGTGAAACAGGCGCTTAATTAGGTAATTACTTAGTTGTCTTTTAATATTAGTGTATGGGTTTAGCATACACAATCAAAAATCTATCCAGTAGTTGATATCGATAATCTGTCTTGTGTAGGTGTCTAGCTAATCATACCTTCACTAGAGGCCGTTTGCCGTTAAATGGTGATAATTTGTGCAAAGATCAAGTTGCAGAAGAGAGCAAGACAGGAGGATGCACTAAATTTCTACGTTTATTCATGAACAATCGATATCTCTATATTTTCAGTGGCTCTTCATAAGTGTTCTTAAAAATGTGTTATGGTTGAAATCTTCTGAAACTGGATACAACATGGGTAAGTAACATTTTTGTATTTCGCAAACTTAAGTAAGTATGATGCGAAAACCTTCGTATAATTTATACCGTAGTACACTATGAAATACTAGCTGAGCCTCTTTATTTTCCTTACTTAAAAGAGTTATTTTTTCTAATATTTTAATATCTCAAGTTTTTTTATAACTCCATGATCATAATAAGGTGTACATGTGAGTAATTATATTTTAACCAAAAGCTCCACTTTGAAAAGTCCTTCTTTAGCCGGCGCAGGTGGAGGAACCAATGCAAATTAAAACTCTCAGAAACTCCAAAAATGTAGGCATAATAATAAGCATCAAAACTTACCCATCTGTGCGCCCCACTCTTTGCCGGTGCGGGCTGGCCATCGTACCCCTTTCTTTCTAGCCTCAGTTGAGTGCCCCGCGACCACGCGACAGACGCGCCATGCGCCAAGCCCGCGCGCGACCTCAGTGACACCGCTCGACAGCGTGACAGCTCGTTGACAGCAGTGACAGCTTGACAGTGTGACCATGACAGTGCGAGCGTTGGCCGTGTTGTTCGCGTTGGTGGTTGGCACAGTTTGCGGCCAGGATGAGTCTTTTGCGAGTTCTCTGTTGTCCGGTAAGAACTTTCACCTACAGATGGGTCACTTTTTCAGTAAGGCTTAGGCTAGAGAAGCTCCTTCCAGAACCTTGTGGAACATAAATGATGTACCTATTGGAACGGGAGATACAGTATTTAAAGTTGGAAAAGTTTGATAAAGTTATTTATATAACTTTTCTAATAAATTGTAATTGTATTGTAATTGTATCGCAGAACCAAAATTAAGTTGACAATATTTTCATTCAGGTAAAAGTTGTGTGTGTTTCTATTATTACAAATAGACGTTATTACATTTACAAATTCTACAAAACTGTAAAGTTTTTCTAATAATATACAATTTTCAATACCCGGTAAAAAACGATAGCAATATTTTTATACTTACTTACAATAATTATGTAAGAATTACTTAATAAGACATATATCCCATTAAAAACCGCATTGATAGCTTTAATAGTGCAGTGAATCAACATTAGTAATTTTTAATGTCCCCAATGCTAGGGCACAGGCCTTCCTTATGGGTGTATAAGGAGGATGGGCCATAAACCACCACGCGGACCCAATGCGGATTGTTGGGTGCTAACGACTGCAAATGCATCTGAGACCAACGGCTTCACGTGCCTCCCGAAGCACGGAGGAGCTCGAGATAATAAATTTTTGGTCACCCATCCCATGGCCGACCCCCACGAAAGTTGCTTAACCTCCGCAATCGCTGGGCCAGGCGCTATACCACTGCGCCACCGAGCCTCCCTCGTGCAATAAAAATAATCACTTAAACCGGACAACAGTTTCCAAGCTTCAAGCTAAGAAGCTAAACAGACATCGCGCGAAAGAAAAGAAAAGATCCTCAGACGGCTTGTTACTTCGGCAACATTTCAAACTAACAAACTGGCTTTAAATTAGAATGAATTATTATAAATATATGTCCTCGTACAATACCTACACGTTGTGTGCAAATGACAATAAATCGCATAACAGCTAGAAACGTGCGTGTGTCGTGAGCATTTGAGAAAGTGTACACTTTCAAAATCGTCCTAACTGAAACGACTCGGTACAACCAAGTCGAAAAGAAATTTTAATTGCTAATGTTAAATGATTGTGAAAAGAAAGTTTTCACTTTACAGTTGTAGTAGTGTAGTAGGAATTACCATTATAATTTCATTATTAGGTATTGATAACTCCTAATTATCTTTAGGATTAAAAACAAGTCTCTGTCTCTAAATATTTGTAAAAAAAAATAAAAAAAGTAATTTAGGTATTTAGTAACACGTAGATAAAACAAATTGTAGCTTTTTTTTAAATCTTATTTTTGTGGATATGAAAGCCTCATTGTATCTATTAATCAAGCTAACTAATGTAAATGTGATACTAAACAGTCTAAACACACAATTCAATCCAAAAAAGTTTACATCTATACCTAAGCAAAAACTGAAACGTGTGGGTGAGAGATGAATTCATTGGCTTTTACAACATGGGCTTAATACGGTATTATCATTTAGGTGTTAAGCATTTAGGGTCTTAATATTGAAGATTAAAAAAAAACAAAAAATTTAAATCGTTTCGTAATTCGTATATGTTATTTTACGAAGCAGAAATCTTTATAAATACTGGAAATCATGTATCTAGTGACCATATATTATTACATTAAGTAGGTATTACAAAGATATTTTGATTAAAAAATCTGATTCACTTTTTCAAATCTAAGCCTGAACATAGTTTCCCTAGATTTTTTCTTTTTTATAACGAGGCTAATTGCTCATTTGTGCCCAAAATGGCTCATTAAAATTAGCAAAATGTTAAACTCTTTGGTCTGCTGTTCATGTAGAATAAAACCGTAAAGCGTAAATTGATGTGACGTGCTTACTTAGAGAAAGTAGCACCCCCAAATCTGACTATGGGTGTTACTTAAAAGATTTAAAGATAAACAAATAGCACTGTAATCTTTACACTATGGTAATAGAAATATCTGAATTTACGCCTTAACTGAAGTATTATCTATGTCTCGTGTCGTGCGATTTTAAAGGGTTAAATCAAATAGAAACGTTGCCATTTCGATAATTAACATTGACATTACTTGTGTGTAGACACTTTAGCTCGTCATATCTGACATTCGTGCCGTACATTGTTATATATTATGTATTTATTTTTATAGAATAGAATAGAATAGAATAGAATAATTATTTATTTTCAAAAATGCAGTTTAGTACAATCATTTACAAGGTTAACTTAAGTAAAATAATAATAAAATTTGCCCGAACTAGGAAAAACCTGTGTTTCAGGCGAGTATCTTTAATGTTTATATATATTAATTCATCTATGTTGCCGTCACGATTTCTTTCCTTAAGACCCTTGCCGGTTAACTGGAAGATAATGCCTTAAGACTTTAAGTCCACCATTTGCTATGTATGCAATAAAGATTAAATAAATAAACATTCTGCTCCCATAGTACTACTAATATCTATTCTATGCCCATAGCCAACTTAACATTTGCAAATCTTCGATGTCGCTTAACTTTTGAAACATCTAGGATTGTCTTTTTCTAAATCGGATGTAACGAAAACTTATGTCAATCCCAAATATCTTAATCGAAAGCGAAGCTCTCTAGAGTTTAAAGAAGCGTCGTTATCGCCTAACATTCTACGAATTAAAGCAAATATTTTTATGTAAACATAAATAAAGTTTTTTATACGCCATTGCAGATCATTGCATAAAAATATCTATAGTAAGTATTATGTTGATTTAGTAACGTAGCTTGAATAGGCGCTTGCGCATTTCAGCCTTTTACTATTTGAGTATATTTTGGTATTTCAATATCATCTTCATATGATTATGGAAACACCGCAGGCTAGCAAACTCTTAATGAGTAGTGTGCGTTGCGTAGCGCGTATATCGAGCGCGGATAACGGTGCGCGCCCCGTTACCGTGCGCGCGCGCCGCCCGTGAACTATTGCGGCCGGTGGTACACTGGCACACTTACATTACACATCTACTGATAAACTTACGATAGGCCCAATCGCGCTAATTCTGAACCAAATCAATTACGTTTTTATTTAGGTTATATATACCTAAAAACATTTGGTTAAGCTATAGAATTCTTTTAAAATTGCGCAAGATTGGCATCCTAAGCTCCCTAGGCTTAGCTTCCAACAATTTTAATAAAACTAAAGCAAGTACTTTTCTGTAAACGAAACTTATCAAAGCATAATATAGTTTTATAGTTTAAATTAGCGCGATTGGACCCTAGGAAATAACAACAACAGGAAAACCTAAAGCTGAAATAACATAAAACTTAAATATAGCTAAAATCGTAGTATTCAACTTAAACATCGCGTAAAATTGTAAAAGTTTCTTATTGTCGTGAAAAAGAGCGCGGTAATCTAAAAATCAGATGGATGATACTAAAAATGACCTGAGTTTATTTTTATAAGTTGTGTAGACAGTGCATACAAATACTGTATTTTTTATTTTTTTTAATTAAAGGCACAGGAAGCCGCCAAAGTCAGCTTTTTCAAAAAAAATTTTTTTCTAACTTCAAGAGCTTTGAGCTAAGCTTGAGAGGTGATAATGTTTATTTTACTTGGCCGGTTTTTTATTCTATACACTTAGGCGCCAAAGGTCTACTTCTCAAATAGCCCATAATATTTCTTATTTTGCTTGACTACTTCTCTACAGTTTGTAAATATAGTATCCATCCGCAGCACATCAATGCCGGCGATCGTAAGTCGTAACCACAGAATAGATATTATGTCGTAACTACATTATAATAACACCGCAGCAAGTTCTCGCGTACAAAAGACATCAACGCGTCGCTCATTCAACATTTATTTTTATATTTATGGCCCGTTTTGCAAGTTTTGGATATGTTTTATTGTACGTACTTAATTAAAACTGCAGGTACCTATTAAAGGCGTACAACTATCTAATTTTCCCGACGTTTCGGTCAAGTTGCAATGATAAAAAATGTTAGGAAAAATTAGGTGTAGGTAGGACATATTGAACCTTGGCACATTATAACACCGCAACGCAAGCTATGAGCCACCTACTGGTATGCCCTGCATGCCCGTACTCCTGCACTGAGCTAGACCTGCGGGACGCGACGGCCAGAGCTCTCAACACCGCCGCCCACTGGGCAGCATCCGTGTGAGAGTGAAACTTCATCACGAGAAGAACACAAACTCTCTTTGAAAAGGAGATGAGTTTACAGTATTTAAGTCCAGTTTCTAGGTTTTTAGATATGTTTAATTGAAATAGAACACTTCTTACGGATTTCCACCATCATCATCATCATCATCATTTATCCATAACATGACATGACACCCACTGCTGGGTATAGGCCTCCCCCATGAATCTTCACAACATAACGATCAGTTCTCCGCTGCCCGCATCCAGCGGCTTCCCGCGACCTTCACCATTTCGAAGGTCGCGGGAACCTTGTTGGGGACCTGCCCACCACGGAGCGTTGTCCAGTGCGCGGTCGTCATTAAGGAGCCTTTCCGCCCCAACGGCCACCAGTTCTTCTCGCTGTGTCCCGCCCACTGCCACTTCAGCTGAGCTATTCTCCTACGGATCTCCTCATTTCTGATTCGTACACGTAAGGAAACGACGAGCATGGCTCTTTCCTTGCATGCTGGCTCTGGGTAACCTTAAGCCTTCTCATAAGACCCACAGTTAGCGACCCAGCCCCCCCAAAAGAAAAATGTATGGAATGGGTATGAGTTCCCACTAACCACCAATTTTAAAGTTCATTTCTTTAACAAAATATGTGACGTCGTCAAGTAATGTCGCTGGACGCCTGTCATCTGTCTCTATCGCCCGCGTCGGATTAAAACTTTATTACAGAAGACACCGTTTTTTATAGCCGGTTCCACCGACAGCATGACACTTAATGTCGCTCCGCGTGACGAGGACGTGACGTTGTCGCGGCGTCGGCGAGTCTCAGGACTTTCTCCACCCCCCTTCACCCCGCCTCCGATGATCAACCGAGACATATCGTAATTCTATCGCTCGTAGAAGGAAAGTATCAAACAGTACAAACTACTCACAATCTCTATCGATTCTCTGTTAGGTGTTTGTTTAGGATTTACGTAGTTACAGTAAATATTTCTAAACTGATTCACATTATGAAGGTGTGTAAACCAAATGGATCGCAAGTGCATTCTAACTTGTTACAGGTACAAAAGACATCAACGCGCTTCACACTACTCATATTGCAATAGTATTGTTTTTCTTTAATCTACTCATTACTAGTTGTTTGTTAGTTACGCCTTGACATCTTAACTATTCAACCGATCTTGAAATTTTGCATACACATTGTCAGGGGTACAGAGAAGGACACAGGGTACCTTTTATCCCGTAAAAGTACTGTTCCCGATAGGGATAGAGAAATAATTGACCACGCAGATGAAGTCGCGGGCGGTCGCTAGTTTACAATAAACATAGCAATCTCAAAGTAAATCGAGATCGTTGTCAATGTTCGGTGCAAAATAAAACGACGTTCTGATGCAATCTTGACGCTCGTTTTTTTCTTTTGGCAAATTGAATGACACGCGATGAAAGCCAAGTTTGTAAGTGAAATGTTGTATAGTTGACAAGGTGAGTCATACTAAATCGTGGACCTACGGCACGGCCAATGGGGTCGAATCTATGACTAACTAATTAAACAGTTATAAAAGTAGTTAATGGGTCTTATGATGTTAATAATGATCAGTTTGTGCTTGTTTTATTTAAAAAAGTATAATGATAATTAGGAACTATTTATTTATATAAAGATGTAAGAAAAGGAAAACTTAGTAAGTACTTAAAAACTTTTGACTTTAGTAGGTATAAAAGATTTTTAAACACAAGTGTTTAACTTAGACACTGGTTAAATGTGATGCTGTCACTTTTTTACAAAATGATTTGAAAGAGACGACATCACATTTAAACTGTGTTTTAAAATCTTTTGTAGTAAGTGCAAAAGTTTTTAAGTACTGAATTTACCTTCTCTTTGATCTTAATATAAATAAATTGTTCATAATGTGTTCTAATTATCACTATAGTTTTTAAATAATCGGTACAAGTACAAACTAATCAGTAGTGGCATCATAACTGCCGTTCAAATTCGTCCAAGAATTTTAAAACTTAGGAATGTGTGTTATGTGTGTAACAAATTGTACAAAATTGCAGTTAACTAAATAATACGCGATAATACTCAGTGGAATGCATCTGCGCGCATCGTGCGGCGGGCGGCGCCGGCGTCGGCGAGATCGCGGCGATGCGCGCGGGATTCCTGCGCCGGCGCGCTGCTGCGCGGTGAAACGCTGAAAGTGAATTAATGTTTGCCTGGACACAGGCCTCTGCAGTCGTTCTAAATATTTCTAGAAGCTTATTTATTTTGAAATATCGGGATACGATAGAACCTAAACTATACAATCCCTTAGCTATGAAATTTTTGCGGGTTGCTGATTTTTCAATGTATTTAAGACCACAAAAGAAAATCATCTGAAATAGTAAGGAAAAAAAATCCGACGAATCGAATAAATTAACTGAACTCGAATAAAAAATTATAGATCTCGTGCCTTTCACGACCTTCTGGTACATTGAAAATGAATTTAAAGAAAAAAAAGTTCATTGTTATAAACAAGAAATATTTTATTGAATTAGTATAATTGAAATCACAGCAAACCCATGAACATATATTTTATCTACTTTTCTGTATCTATTCGTGTTTGAATTTCATTATTTTATTGAGAGGTAGTAAAAACCTAAAACATTAAAAACAATCTTAGATTTGTTTTGAGCCGTTAGTGATAGAGAGGTCGTGTTTTGTTTTAAATGTAGCCCAACCAGGGCTTTTGATCATTTTTCGATATCGTTTCTTGTCGATTTAATCAGAAAAGATCTCAAAAAAGTGCGCCATGTTTTCACATTTTGCTAATTTTCAAAAAAGTAATTGAATTTTTTTTTTCCAATTTTATAGCCCTCATTAATACACATATTTTCAGACCTCAATTATTCTGGTCTCAAAGACCTCAATTATTTACGTAGCCCTAAAACTCACGACACCAGATATCACACTTTGAGCGAAATTGGGGGCTGCCAATACAGAAGCGATCGAAAAAAACATTTTTAATGTTAAAAAAAGGCATTACATCCGCAAGTATATGTATTAAAAATAAATAAATATTTAACAACATCACGTACATTGCTCCGATTCCAAAGTAAGTAGTTAAAGCACTTGTGTTATGGAAATCAGAGACAACGGTGGTATCACAAACACCCAGACCTGAGCCAATATAGAAAAGTTCGTTTTGTAAATTGACTCAACCGGGGATCGAACCCGGGACCTCAGAGATGGCGACACTTTGAAAACCGGTATACAAAGCCACTCGACCACGGAGGTCGTCAAAATTCTTTCTATTCTAAGGAATTATATTGATATAGTGTTCCTCTAAATATCCCCCTTAATAATAAAGATTGTATAACAGATGTATAGTTACACAGTGTTTTGTCCCTTTATTTTTAATGTCAAACTAAAATGCCTGAAATAAACGATTATTATTATATTATTAAACAGTTTGACAGAGAGTATATAACCATTGTATAACTATACATCTGCTATACAATCTTTATTAGTAAGGGGGTATCAACAATCTTGGTGGATTTAGATTTTTGCTTAATTGTCATGGCTCTTTACTTTTGTAAGGCGAAAATTTGATGTTTGTTTATAATTTATTTAATGCTATGACTGTATAAGTTTGAGGCCAAGTTGTAAGATCTATTTAAATAGTGTTCCTTTGCCAATAGGCTTTGATAATGGGTTTGTTTGATAAAACAATCTTTATTTGTGTTTAAAATATAAATAATTGATAAGATTTGACAAGAGAATTTTGTCGGTAGATTTTCCACGAAATAAATTAATAAATAAAATGGATTCGTGTGAATGAATGAATGAATGACAGTGGTCAGTCGTCCACGTGGTCGTTGTATCATAGTGGTGACTTTCGCGCGGTCAACGACCCCGAGAAAGCACCTCCGGTGGCCGGTCTGTAATCTAGCCGATAATGGCGGCTGGCTTATGAGGCTGTCTAAAAAATCAATAATATTCGAGGACCTCCATGATTGAGTTGCTTGCATTGCAGTAAATAATAAATAAATAAATATTTGACAACATCATATACATTGCTCCGATTCCAAAGTAAGTAGCTAAAGCACTTGTGTTATGGAAATCAGAGACAACGGTGGTATCACATACACCCAGACCTGAGCCAATATAGAAAAGTTCGTTTTCTAAATTGACCCAACCGGGGATCGAACCCGGGACCTCAGAGATGGCGACACCTTGAAAACCGGTGTACAAAGCCACTCGACCACGGAGGTCGTCAGTAGAACACCCATGTTCATGGTGTGGCCAGTTTCCAGCGGGTCTATCGGCTAAAACCATGGTAAGCTTTGATTTGACAGATGGATGTGATACATTGCTGCTTTTCCTTAATAAGTTCTAATTTGGTGCCATAATGAAGTAGCAAAAATAAATTAATTTCTTTCTTTCTTTTAATGTATTACATCCATCTGTCAAATCAAAGCTTACCTAACTTTATTGTTTTTAGCCGATAGACCCGCAGGGTTTCGATAGCCGACTGGGTTAATGTAGTGTAACGAACTTTTCCATAATGTCACGGGTGTGGACAATTTAATTTGACATCAAAGCAACGTGTGACATTACATTATTGTCTAATATAAATATTAGACAATAATTCTTTTGGAACAAAACTAAAACAAAATATGACTTAATAGCTTCTGTAATGGAGTTCAAACTTCGACACAACTATGCAGCATAAAAATAAAATAACACACATAATTTTAAATCAACATTACATTGTTTCAAAGACAGACATAAAATAATTTCCTTTTTTATTTACTTACGTGTACGCACGCGTCGATGTCTTTTATACCAAGAATGTTATTTTCACTAAAATAATTTATTGTAAGTAACTTTAAAATATATTTTTTTGTTTTTGGGACCAATATTGACTTCTAATGAAACAAAACGATCTTTTAGGTCCAAGTACGGGCTCCAAATTTATTTGTTTAACTAATAATCGATATTATGTAGTATAATTAGCCAGTGCGTCATAAGTTAAAAAAGTCTTGAACAGGTGTTAGGAAAATATAAACGGTTTGAAATTCACTCAATTTTTAAGTTAATTAGCTTAGCTTAACTTAAACTACACAGGGAGTTAAGCTATCCGACTTAGTTATTATTCGAACAAAGGAAGATGGGACTGCTGGGGCCCTACCGGCTAACTTTTCGAACTTCAGCGGGTGTGCAGCTTCAACTTAAACAGAGAAATCGATTAAGGGGTTTCGTATTGTACTATTCGCCGAAGTTATTTAGAAGATATCGATGTTCGTGTGACATCATGAATTGGGTTTCACCATTTTGGCCCGATTTATCTGTTTTAAATTGAAACTCGGCAGACCCGGTTCGGCCCCAGGTCATGCGTTTCCTTCTTCCATATGCAGGCAGGTCCTTCGTGCAGCTGACGAGGGCGAGTATGGCTGCAAGGCTCCGCGTCTAGGTGCACGTGTACTTTCGATTTCGGCCGCGGCGGCGGCGGGCGGTGAAATTTCACCGGCGACTGTTGGTTAGGTTATCGAATAACGGTAATGCGACGCTCGCACGATGGCCCAAGTTAACCGAGTCGATGACTTATGATTTTTGTTTTTACATTGTTATTGGACATTGTAAACTGATTCAAATAAATTCGTTGATCACGTTGCGTTTTGGGGAGATATGGATATTCTTTGAGAGCCGATAAACGTAAATGATGGTTAAGTACGAGTATTATTATTTCCATAGATAATTACATAAAATGTACTGTTGCTTACGTTTTATTGGAGTATCATTAGATAAAAAATGTAGCCCCTCCTCATACTCATATTCGTAAGAATAGACCACATTATTTAAACATATTATACAAAAATAAGGGTGTAGTTTAAATGGTTTTTTATTTATTTAATCTTTATTGCAAATATAAAAAATACATACCAATGGCGGACTTAATGCCATTAGGCATTCTATCCCAGTCAACCAGTTATTGTGTCAGAGAATACTACAGTGCCGGCAATAAACAAACTATAGACAAAAACATTATAATATTCGTATTTTGGTGAGTAGAAAAATATGCATGCATTCAATGACCTCCGTTTATTAAATTTTTGCGAGCCACTTTTAAGGAAATTAAAATCGTCGTTTCTGTCGCTTCACCGGCCGCTGCCGCGGCACGCCCGCTCTGCTCGCTCAACTCGCGCGTTTTTTTGGTCGCAGTTCTAACCTAATCTAATGTCGTGGCAGGGAGCATCAGCACCCACCCCTGTCTCCCCTGATTTTGTGTCTACCCCCTTTTATTACCTTTGGGGAGGAGTAGGTGCAGAGTCGTACAGGCAACCTGTCAGTACTTCTGACTAACACACATACTAGGCATTATTAGGTTTTGTGACGCTACAGCCAAAAAGGTCGCTCGCGCCTGTACTTTAAATTCTGTTTTCCTTTCATTTGTTTCTGACCGATTCTGTGTCAGTGGTGTGAGGTCGCCCGGGACGGGGGGCGGAGGGCGGAGGGCCTAACGGCACCCACGGTTTAGATCATCTCGGAGGAATGCCTCTGAGGTAACAGGGTCGCTCCGGGCAGGTTGAGGAATGCCGACTAGGGTTGCCAATCGTACAATGCGGTTAATCTGACAATGTGCACGAGGGGTGACCACCTTCACCTTAGTGCGCTTGTGGCGATATTGTAACTCTGTAGTGCGAACCATATTTTCTCGAGTGAAGTTGCCGAGGACCGACTACATTGTCATTGTCTGATTAATCGCATACCTAGTACTACCTATATTTCGGGTCTACGTACTAATGTATGTGCTGTTAAAGAAATATAATAGAACGCAAAAATACACTATATTTTAGTCGTGTCAGCCTTTTGACAATGTTGGCAACCCTGATGCCGGCTGACCGATCGAGATATAATAATATGTACCTATAGATAACTGTTATCGTGTAATTGAAATAGGCGCGATCTTGGTTGTGTGAAGCTGAGACTTTTATTGAAGTGGTGGCTTCCTCGGCAGAACTAACCGAGTAAACTGTCTTGATATACTTGGTGCCAAATGCTCCAAGCAGCATTGGAATGCGATTCACCCGCATTCTAATGAAAAATTAAACAATATCTACCACTGAACTATTTAACACTTGACACTGGCAAAAATTACTTCCAAGAGGAAAGTAGATTGCCATAACAAAAAAAGAAGAAGAAGAACTGTTATCGTGTGATGATGTATTGCTAGGAGGATGTAAATCATTCTGTTTTTGTCATAAACTTATTATACTCACGCTAGTTTAAATAAATCTATGGTTTTTGCTTTAACGTTTTTGTGCGTTATTTATTTATGATTTCTTATTATTTATTACTTTATGATTATGTGATGAAAAAATTGAATATGTAAGTATATCAAAGAATTAAGCAAAATCCTTCAATCTAACTCAAACTTACTAAAAAAACTAGCAACGAACTTAAAGAAAACGGAGAAAACTAAGTGCAGTTACGGGAAAAATACTAAGTAGAAGGAATAATGACTTCTTTTTTTGAAGTCGGTGAAAAATCTCTAGAAGCATATAGAAATTGGACGGCAAATATAATTGAAGGCACCGGAGCAAAATAAGAAAATAAACCAGAATCAAAGTTTTAAAAATAGGGCTCGTAATGATATTCTCAGACCCATAGACTTAGAAAAATTGTCGCATGCTCAGACCATTGTTTTGACATCTAGAAAAATCAACGACAAGAGGAGAACAGTTTACGTCTCTGTAACTGACAATTTTACTTTTTTATAAACTAAAAATTCACCGGCCCTGGGGCTCTATCGGCTAAAAACATTGAAGTTCATGTTAACTGTGTTTCGACAGATGTATGTGATACATTGCTACTTCGTTTTGGCACAAATAAAAACTTACCAAAGAAAAGTAGCAATGTATCACATACATCTGTCAAAACACAGTTAACATGAACTTCAATGTTTTTAGCCGATACCGCCGCTGTTCATCAAAAACTTGCCGTGTCGATAACAATAATTTTACAGCTGCCACTTATATTTATAGCTGATTGCATCATGCCTACTGCAATGTTTGGCTGTAAACTTCTTAAAATATGAATGAAATTCTGCGTACGTCGTTATTACATCGGTCGTATAACAGCAGCGAAGCGGTCGCTGACTCGCCGTTAAGAGTTTATTGGTTTAACATAATGCCGTCGAAATTTTATATCATTTTTGTAAATAATATATGCAAATTATCCTTGCTCTTTCCATAATAAGTTGCGTTAGCGGTTCTTGTGTATAAGAAACAAGCAAACATTTTTAAACGTCTACTATTAATCAAAAATAGGAAGGAACCTTATATTTTTATTGATTATTGCCAAAGCTTCGGAAACCCTACGTCAGAGCTTTGTACTAAGAAAAATCTGTAAGAAAATAGAACATAATTTTAGGACTAAACTACTTATTTAGGTACATACCACAAAACACAAACTTAGAATAACACAACATTATCTAAAAGTATGAAATTAAACACAGCATAACTTAGATCAATTTTAGATTTAGATTAGATAGTTGTCAATTTATTTTGAAAGTCACGGATTACCAATATACCAAGGTATTTATCAGTAGGCCTTATTTAACACATTTAAATATTCCTATAAAAAAATCATATACAAACTGGAACACCTTGTAGCACTCTGTATAACGGGAATTTTCCAAAACCCTTTCTTAGTGCTAATCTACACCATAAAAGATATGTTCCCTCCAAAAATGGTGTCTCTACCTTCAGCCGTCTATCCGAACCATAGAAGTCAGCGAAAATTTCTCTAAGTCTATGATCCCAACCATAATAAGTTTATGATTCAATCAATTACTTTAGAGTTTTATTGTATCTATCCACTGACCTGAAATTTTTTTTGTAGTTAAGCACATCACTAGATTTAGTACCATGTCACGCACGCTACGGCCTACAGCGCCAAAATGGTGATAATCAAATGAGGAGCGTCGGAACAGAAACCGATAAATCACATTTGTGTTTTTTGTGAACAAATGTAAAAAACTGGCCAAGTTCATGGTTTTCTAATTTAGAGTTAAACGAAATACATCATTTTATTGGTGTTAGAACCACTGTTTGGAAACCTAAATTCGGCATTCGTGACTGTAATACCTGTTGAGTTATAAAATAAAAAAATGGATATATCGGTTTTTGACCAAACCAACTGGATATATCGGTTTTTGATAAAACACTGTAGGATGTATCGGTGTTTGATAAAACGCTGGTAGGAAAAATGGTAAGGATTTATCGGTATCTGTTCCGATCGCCATCGTTGTTTAGTACGATTAGTGTATTTATCGGTTTATGTTCAGATTCGGGTATTTTGAAGCCAGATCTAGAGCGGATTTAGCAGTTTTTGACCAGGTTACGTTAACCACCGAGCAAGATATGTACGAGAACAACCAATTGCCATCATAAAAATAAAAAAAATCAAAATGTGATCTATCGGTTTTTGTTCCGACGCTCCTCAAATAGGATAATGAACAGTTTGACAACAGCCAGTCCAGTGTGAAATATATGGAGGTCAGTGTATGTATCACATCAATCACATTTGTAAATAATGTAAGCATTTGTATCAACGTCATTTTAGTGATCTAGTTTTTAAAACAGATAAAACTTAAGATTTTTTATGACTTCTATTTTCGCAACATCATGATATAAAACAACAGTTACTTAACTTGTTTTTATGTTTAAGTATAGGCAGTAGGTAGGTAGTCAGTTTGTAACAGTTTTTAGATTTTAAGAATTTGAAACCTGACCAAGGCAGAAACTTGTTAGAATTATTGCAGCTTAGTTTTATTTTATTTATTTATTATTAGAAATAAGATATACCATTCATTCAAATCAACGTGACCGTTCTCACAAAACCTAACAGTAGGTTTAGTAATGAACAAACAAAATTTAATATGCAATATATGTTTACCAAGACACTACCTATTAATTAGACATCTTGTTTCAATTTTCAGCTGACTTGTTTTTTAATGCGGGTTTTTATTTATTTTTATTATTGCTTTACTTATAATTTTACGGATAAATATTTAACTTCTGCATAAAAGCTTAAGCCCATTAAAGCCCGTAGGAGCTGCTTGGCAGCCGGGTTGGATTGGAGATCGTAGTGTGAGTCGTTTTTATCGGAAAACGCTGCTGTCAATTTTCTGATCCTCGGACGTGTTAGTGCTTTAGTCATAAGGTCATGACTACATCTTATCTGCCTATAACCAAATCATCACCAGCCCTACTTATGTCCCCACTGCAGGGGCCCACGCCTTCCTTATGGGATGCATTTGGTTGGACCATAACCCACCACGCGATCCCAAACGACTGTAAATGCAGCTGGAACTAGCTGGAACACCCATACAATGGCCGACCTTTGCAAAAATTGCTTGAATTCCGCTCCCGCAGAGCGAATGCGCTCACTCACCCACTGCGTCATCGAGCTCTTCTATTCTTAACCGAATAACCGGCAAGTTTGCCAAATTACGGGTGGGGTCACTTCGCAGGCGGGTCGCGTGCGCGTGCGTCCGTTGCGCGCCCGCATTCCGCGCGCGAACGGACATCATACGCCCTTGCGCCGGCAAGGGCCAAGCGACTGACTACCGCGGTCGCCAGGCCGGTAGATCTCTGAACATTACCTGGTCCGACTACATCCCTAATGATATTCATGTCCCTTAAAAAGAAATGTTAACTGAAAAGATGGAAACAAAATCAAATCTTTTAATGATTTTTATTTATTTATGTCTCTTTAGTTATTTATATGTTACGGTCATGATATAATTTTTTGAAATCCTTATAATAAGCCCATTAATTTTAATTCATATTGCAGTATTCTAAAAAAAAAACTCACTTCAAATAATAGTACCTCATAGCCTTATTACAACACTTGGTTGTCAAGACACATCTAACGATATCTTAATTATAGAAATCCGTTCAGCTGTTTGAAAGATATGATATAACTATAATACTTATATATAGATACATAGATTAGTATAAGTGATGTATTTAACAAGAAAACAACGTACATTAAAATAATCTTAACTCTTTTTAAAAAACATTTGAGATCTTTTAAATTGTTAGAATGTATATCACTCTAACAATTTAAAAGAGCCTATCCAATGAAGATAAGAAAACGGTACTTTATTTTTATAATTAGACATAAATATTAATTAAAAATAATAAAGAACACTCAAATCTTTGAGATATCTTGATTAAATTAGGTATTCTAAACTAGTTTTTAAAGTTATGACCCATTAAAATGGTGTCTGGTAGACTACTAATGAAGCACGTCAGTTAGAGGGTTAATCAACTAAGCTTACATAATAAGAATTTGCTAAAGGGAACTAATAGAATAATAGCCATTTGAATTACCTAGGGCTCGTCTGAGCAACGATGATGCTGTCTGATTTTTTTTTAAAAAAGCTCCGATTCCTAAGTAAGTAGCTAAAGCACTTGTGTTATGGATATCGAAGGCAACGGTGGTATCACAAACACCCAGACCTGAGCCAATATAGAAAAGTTCGTTTTCTAAATTGACCCAACCGGGGAACCCGGGACCTCTGAGTTGGCGACACCTTGACAACCGGTATACAAAGCCACTCGACTACGGAGGTCGTCAAAATAATACAAATCAATAATTGTATTATTATTTTCAGGTCTCCTGGATACGCTGGACACGCAGGTGGACGCGAAGAACTGCCCCGGCGTGTGCATGCACGCGCTCGCCTCGCTCATCTGCACCAAGGTGCTCGACGAGGTGGAGTGCCCCAAGTCTTCCATGAAGTGCTGCGTCGACGAACCGCTCGGTTGGTACCTGTACATCATTATGATTATTATTATTTGGAAGGGGGGACGCCAGCGAAGCCGGACGGGTGATCAGTCTCCCTAATCGGAACCATTTCATCCAGTTCCCCAAACACATCATTATGATTATAACAACTCAATATCTCAGACCTCCGTGGTCGAGTGGCTTTGTACACCGGTTTTCAAGGTGTCGCCATCTCTGAGGTCCCGGGTTCGATACCCGGTTGGGTCAATTTAGAAAACGATCTTTTCTATATTGGCTCAGGTCTGGGTGTGTGTGATAGCACCGTTGTCTCCGATTTCCATAACACAAGTGCTTTAGCTACTTACTTTGGAATCGGAGCAATGTATGTGATGTTGTCAAATATTTATTTATTTATTTATTTATTTACCAATATTCCAGGCAACGATACGATGATCACCACTCGTCGGCCGTTCACCACCCGCTACACCACCACGGAAGCTGACGACGAGGAGGAGGAAGAGCCCACCACCCTCGCGCCGCACGACGCGTACAAAGACAGTGGTAATTATTAGGTATCACTCTTATCTAATTAGGATTCAACCACTAACGTTACTATTGAAAAAAATATTGCCATGAATAGGTTTTGAACTCAAGACAATCGCAACAGAGACTGATTCTTTCTATCAATTGCTATCGTAACATTTTCATTTAAGTTACTATAAACGCAAAAATTGAAACCAAGCTACTTACCTTATTAACATTTAATGAAAATTTGCCTCATTTTCTTGAATTGTGAGTTGTTGTTGACTACCCAAATGCAGTATGTAGGTACTGTGTGAGCCCTTAAGACGATTAGTGCCTTCATAGCGGCGCCTTCATCATAATTAAATTTAATATGATGAGCGAGCAATAAATTTAATATAATGAGGGCGCCACTGTGAGGGCACTAATCGCCTTAATCGAGGCTCAGCACAATAATGTCATTGTGAGGTGACTGACGTCACGGGAGGTGATATAGACGCGCGGAATTAATAAAAGTACGAGTTGAATGTACTGTCACAAAATACTTTGACGATTTAGTCGCATATGCAAAATTAGGTTGTGCAACATTAACGCAGTAATGTAAAATTATAAACCTAAAATAATAAGCAAATATTTTAAATGGCTTCTTTATATTGCCAACCACAACGAAGGAATACATAAAGAATAAAAAAATAAATGTCCAATAAGACTCATAATAAACTTTGTCCAATATCACTTTGGGTAAATTGTCAAACTTAATGGTCCTGTTCATTTCTGTTCACTACCCACATTGGTTAAAGACAAGAATATATTTAGAATAATATAACAAAAATATATGTGGGTAGTGTACATTGTGCATTTGACAGTCAACAACAACTTACAATCCAAGCAATTGAGGCAAATTAGCTTATAAAACGTGTTACAAAAATACCCGTAATGCCAAATATGGTAGATAGGGACCATCAAACTGAACAACTTTTATTATGGGACCAACTTTGAAATCGCGAAAAAAAAAACTGTTTCATACAAAATTTAATTACGAAAATATATGAAACAGCTGATTTTTTCAGCCGATTTCAGAGTTGGTCCCATAGTAAAAGTTGTCAGTTTGATAGTCCCTATCTAACATATATTCGGCATTAGGGGTTATTTTGTAACACGTTGTATAGTATACGTAGGTACTGAAGTACACTACACTACCAAAAATTACACCTTTGTTCGCGAATATTATATTCCCAAAATTGCATCGCACGTAATCAGAGATCAATCCAAATAATCAGCAACAGGAGGACAGCTCTTGAAACATAACCATTACTTTTGTCAAGATACCTGTGTTCAACACCTTCTCATTTTTCTAGGCAACATAGCTTGCCCAGGAGTGTGCGTGGAGACGAGCCTGACGCAGTACTGCATCTCGTATCTGACCTCCAAGAACCTGTGCGCCGAGGGTCGGCTGTGCTGCGTCTCCAAGGAAGGGTACGGGGACAAGCCGCCAGCCGACCTGGTCGTGCCCAATGAGAAGAAGCATTCTACTAAGAAGCCTACCACAGCGGTAAGTTGGAATGCTGCGCTCCTCTATTTTGAATTTTCCGTCTACCCCTAGCAGTAATTCCACGAAGTTACTTAAAAAGTTCGTAAATAATATGGTTACCTATCTACTTAATGTATGTATGGATACTGAAGCACGAATATGGCTCTATTTGCAAAAGTTAGTTAATTTCCCCGACTTCTGGGGCAAACAAAGTGTGTTACTGTCTAAATATTTAGCGTTTATCGTTGTGGTGGAGGACAAAGTCTCCCTGTGGACACATTTATAAAAGCGTTACGAACTGCGAAGAACCAGAAAATAATCATAATGATTATTGAATTTACATTTTTCACATTCACAATGCTATTTTTATATTAAGACTAGTGGCCCGCCCCGGCTTCGCACGGGTACAATGTAGTTACTAATGTGGTGAGTGTGAAGTTGTTAGACTGTCTATATAGGTATAGTAGTGGGCACAAAATTAAGGACGCTAGTCGATTTTCATACAAACAAAGTAACTTTTAAGCATTGCTTCTCTGCCAGGGATTGACCGAGCGGTGATCTGGTGATGGCCATCCAGTGAGTGAATGGAGGAGATCCAGATTTATATACACACCCAAGTGATCTGACCAGCATTTTAAGAGATGTAAGGATATGTTTAAAAAAACCGCGAATATAGTATAGAAATGTATGAAAACTTGCAACTGTAAATTCTTATGCTTACATCTCTTAGAATGCTGACCAGATCAGTTGGGTGTGTATTGCTATCTGAATCTTCTCCATTCACTCCCTGGATGGCCATCATCAGATCACAGCTAGTTAAATCCCTAGCGGAAAACCACGACTTCAAAATTACCCCGTTTGTATGAAAATCGACTTGCGTCCTTAATTATGTGGCCACCACTATATGTATATACGACGTACACAACATACGCAAGGGGTGTTATAAGTTTGACTTGTGTGTGTCTGTCTGTCTGAGGCAACCTAGCTCCCAAACTTCTGGACCGATTTTGATGCGGTTTTTTATGCTTAGTTTAAAAGATCTAAGTGTACAGACGGCGGGACTCCTAAACCATTGATCCGATTATGATGAAACTTTGGCGAGTTGTTCTGCTTACGAATGAGAAAGTCCCTGGCTAAAAAACGGAGCATTGCAATATAAGCATGCCGGGTGCAGCTAGTTCTAAATAAAAACATGTTGTGCATTAACAGGATTCTCAATCTCGATCATCCAACACTTTTCTATAATAAAAATCAGCTGTTTCATACAAAAATTCAAAAAGAAAAAATATCAAAATGTGTTTCATACGTTTTGATATTTTCGATTTGAATTTTTGCTGATTATTTTTTCGCGATTTGAGAGTTGGTCCCAATAGTAAAAGTTGTTCAGTTTGATGGTCCCGATATACCATATTCGGCATTAGGGGTATTTTTGTAACATGTTCTTACCTACCACATTTCTTGTCATCCGGTTGCAAAATAAAAAGGCTATTCGGCGAGGTGACTCTCGAGCAGGCGACATTAGAGCTGGCCATGGGTGAAACAATCACTGCAGATCTACACCAGCCGCTCTTAAACTTTGTCCCTGTGCTTTATTAATTGTCATAGCATAGGCGACTTGACCGAATATTGTATTCTTTTAAAATTAAACTGATAATTAGATGGAATAGTTTTGCACCTTATTACAATGCAAGGAAGGAAAAAATGACAGCACTGCCAACATAACGCCATAGGTGCTATTCAATGAAATGCGTTCTACCTACTTTCAGGGGAAATGACCAAAGAGAATGTAATACTACGTTGAGATGACAAATGATATTTATTTTTCTTAATTAATTAATCAAATGCACAAAAAAGTTTCAATTCCGACGTCGAAGTCAATCACAGCAAAATTAGCTTTATATCACTTTTTAACCCTGTTAGGTGATAAATATTAAAAAAATACGAAACACGTATTCAATTAATTTTGTGAAAGAATGTCTATGCCAAATTTCAAGTCAATCGGGCCAAGGAATCGCGTCCTCCCATACAAATTTTGCCACCCTGTTTCACCCCTTTAGGGGTTGAATTTCGCAAAATCCCGTCTTAGTGAGCACCAACGCCCTAAAAGGAGCCCCCATGCAAAATTTGAGACTCCTAGCACTTGTAGTTTCTGAGATTTCGTGATCAGTGAGTGAGTGAGTGAGTGAGTGAGTGATTTTCCCTTTTATATATATAGATGAATAATATTAGAAAAAGTACTACAAAAAATCGACTCACCCGTAGCACCTCAGACGGGTTTCGAACCAATTATAATATTAGCGACTCGTTAGCATAATTGGTCAGTGCATTGGAATCCCAATGGAGCGGGTTCGAGTCCCGTCTGAGGTGTTACGGGCGAGTCGATTTTTCTAAAATTATTTATCTTAATCATAATGATATTATTATTCTCCTTTCAGTTGACAACCGTGCCCCCGCGGCCGAAGCCGGGTCGCAAGTGCCAGGGCGACTGCATCAGCGGGCTGTTCGCGCTGCTGTGCGACCAGGTGGACGAGGACGCCGCCTGCCCCGCCGACGGCACCTGCTGCGTCACCGACTACAAGCCGGAGACCACCACGCGGCGCCCCACCACGCCCAGACCGACCACGCTGGTAAATATACACAACGTTTTCCAAAAAAAACTCTAAAGCCGAAAAAGGTAGATACGGACTGTCAAACTGAACAACTTTTACTATGGGACCAACTCTGAAATAAAATGAGTAGGTACAGTTTCATACAAACAAAATGTAGTATTATATGAAACAGCTCATTTTTTTCGCGATTTCAGTGTTGGTCCCTATCTACCATATTCGGATTTAGGAGATTTTTCTAACACGTTGTATTTATAGACTTTTTGTGTTATTTGTAAGTTAAGGTGACAAGGTTGTCGAAGGTTGGCTTCGTGCCTTTGTGCGTATGAAGACCCAAATGCGGGTACTTGTATGCCTGTGTAATTCAACGATCAAGTGCTCAAACTACCGGCTATCGAATTTGGGTATCCGAAAGTGGATGTAATCGCCTCCCATAAGTTGGCCCACGCATCAGGCCCATCTTTCCCACTGGGCACTCTGGGCACATGCCCAGGGCCCCGCGATGGATAGGGCCCCCTAGTTCCTGCCAGATCGCTAAACGATAACGGATGCTTATTACCAAAAAACATATAAAACATATTTAGGAATTTCAAAAACTTAAACAATAAGTACTACTAATTACTAGCTTTTGGCATGTTTAGATAAATTTAAGTCAAGATTATAGGGGGCCCCCTAATGTGCCCAGGGCCTCAGGTTAAAGACGGCCTTGCAAGCATTAATAATGAGTACCTACTAAATAAAATACTAGAAAAAATAGGACTCGCACCATCATGTTCTCTGGCGCTGGCACTGGCTTGCAGCGTAAGAGTTGATATACTAGAAGAAATTCGACGTTCTTACTAGTGACTCGGTAGCTCAGCGGTCAGAGCATTGGACCGGATATCCAAAGGTCGCGGGTTCGATTCCCGTTCTTCCCGTCCGAGAACATGATCTGGTGCGAGTTCTATTTTTTCTAGTATATTATTTAGTATTATATAAAAATAGCATTGTGAATGCTAAAATCTCAAAATTTAGAAAAATAATAATGAGTGTTGCATTCCAGCCGCCGCTGCGGCGCTGCCCGGGGCGCTGCATGCTGACCATCATGGTCGCGTTCTGCGAGCAGCCGGCGACGCTCATGCCGAATACCGAGTGCAAGGCCAGCGGGCGGATCTGCTGTGACGACACCAAGTATGATGTTTCTTAGTTTTAACAGACTTCAAAAGAAGAGGTTATCAAGTAGACGGTTTTTTTAAATTTATTTTTTACTAAAAAAACGTTACCAGTTGTTAACCTATTTATTTTTTTTTTGTTTTATCTGAAATGACATATTTTAGATGCGGTTTAATTTAGAAAACGAACTTTTCTATATTGGCTCAGGTCTGGGTGTTTGTGATACCACCGTTGTCTCTGATTTCCATAACACAAATGCTTTAGCTACTTACTTTGGAATCGGAGCAATGTATGTGATGTTGTCAAATATTAATTGTTATTTATTACCTATAGCAATTCATAAACCTGGTAAGTTTTAAGAGTTTGTAGTACGGGGACTGCTGAGTGTTAACCCGTCAATTCCTGTGTGGCAGCGTCCCCAAGCGCACCAAGCGGCCGCCCACGACGACCACCACGTCGACCACGCCGGCGCCCGCCGACCCGCGCCCCGACTGCCCCGGCTCCTGCATCGTGCCCTATCTCTCGTTTACATGCTTCCGTAAGTGTTATTTTATTAAACATCAAAAACAGGTATCAAGGGGTCTAATACCTATAACCTCCTAAGGTGTAATCACCCTATGGTAATCCATAGGGTAAGAACCTTAAAAAATCTATAGACACAGACCATAGACTACTACTTAGTTCATAGATTTTCTAAGTTCTTTCGGCTTTAAAAGAACGTGGTGGAAGCTAGATCAAAGAGGAGATTTGCATATGGGTTTTTTTATACTAGGTTTTATTATATTTTACTTGTCCTACTTCGATCATATTCGTCCTACTAGAATTTCCGTCACTCGTTGCAGGCAACGCCGAGATGACGGACGTGTTCAAGTGCAAGAAGTCCGGTACACAATGCTGCGCGCCCAAGTCGCGCGTGCAGGAGGCGCTGGGGTCGCGCGACCGCAACGACACGTACCCGCTCACCACCAGCGCGCCCTACGTGCACGCGCCGCCCCCGCCCCCGCCCACCACCACGCCCATGGGTCAGTTGGATGCAATGTCTTACAAAAATACCCTAAAACCGAAAAGGTGGATAGGGACCATCAAACTGAACAACTTTTACTATTGGACCAACTCTGAAATCGCGAAAAAGAATCAGCTGTTTCGTACAATAATTAATTACGAAAATATCAAAATGTATGAAACAACTGCTATTTTTTTTCGTAATATCAGAGTTGATCCCATAAAAGTTGTTTAGTTTGATGGTCCTTATCTACCATATTCGGCTAGGAGGTTTTTGTAACACGTAGATAGTGCAGTACATCAGCTATATTTGATAACCTAACTGCTGGGGCACGGTTTTACTTATGGATGGAGAAAGTAGGGCTGTATCCCACCAATTCAGATTGGTGGGTGTTAACGACTGCCAACACAGCTAAACGTACAATCGGCTGTGATCGAAATTCGTGTGCGCGCGCATCGCCCCTACACGAACAAAACGTATGCTAGTGACGGCGCGGCGTGCAAGCGATTTTAACCTTATGAGTGGTAAAGCGGAAGTGTTGTCGATAGTACCTTTCAAAGCACGGAGAAGATTTTGGTCACCTTTCCTATTACACAGCAGTAACTCAAGTATAACTCTTTAAAAAAAACTTGTCTTGTTTTGGGACTCCACTTTCACTTTTTGAAGTTGAATCACAAATCACATAATTAATTTTATTTTTTATTCTTCCAGCCATTTACGAGCCAAGCTATGGATCTACCCTGAAGATGCCTGAAAAATACAACAAATATGTATGCGGAGTGAAAGGTAAGAAACAATTGTTAACATCAGTTAGTAGAGATCTTTGTGTCGCGAGTACTGTAGGGAATTCGATTCGAATACGTATCCTCCGATAGATTCGAAAACTGCTATTCACAAATACATTCGATTCACTTTTCGACGGGAAAGCGCAATGCATTTACAAAGTTTGGTAGCATAAGGTAGGAAATAAGTTCTATATCGAAAGACTTTCCGATTCGATTCGCACAGTTAATTGCCGACGATCGGAATAACCCCCCTGATCGGATTATTGTCAAACAATATTTGACTTCCTATTATCAGGTACATCAGCTGCAGCAGGCGCGGGGGAGGTGTCCGGGCGGAGGGGGCGCGTGATGGGAGGGGAGGACGGCGAGAGGGGGGAGTGGTGCTGGCAGGTGGCACTCATCAACTCCCTCAACCAGTACCTGTGCGGCGCCGCGCTTATCGGCACGCAGTGGGTGCTCACGGCTGCGCACTGCGTCACCAAGTATGACGTCACTGTTACTACGTCACATATTGCGCTCACCACTCGTCTTCTCAACCAATATCCACGCAGCAGCTTTATGTAGATAGCACCGGAGGAACCACTGTCTGTATAAATAAGGAGCTTTATTCACCATCCATCTTGCTGTACGTCACGAACGAGGGGGATAGAGCTAGGTATACAAGGGAATA
Source organism: Catoptria pinella (assembly GCA_963556745.1). Lineage (NCBI taxonomy): Eukaryota > Metazoa > Arthropoda > Insecta > Lepidoptera > Crambidae > Catoptria > Catoptria pinella. The sequence continues at coordinate 10,509,110 of OY750778.1, read as the reverse complement.
GGAAGTTGTATTTGCGTCTCTTTCCTTTGTATATCTCCATCCCTCTTGTAGATGAAACCAGAGCAGGACCGCCCGACGCCGGTGTAGTGGCTTGTCAATACTACAAAATGAAATGATTTTCATAATTTTGAACATCCATATCCGGCTTGAAGGACCAAAAATCCCCTTTTCTAAATTGCTGTAGTTCGGTTCAACAAGTTCAAAACATTCGTCCATGAAAATACTTACCATCTATGTAGGTATATAAAATTAATAATGATTTATTTGTATTTCGAATCTAATCTTATCGGATCTTCTCCCACAGCATCGTCCGGTCGGGCGAGCCGATCTTCGTGCGTGTCGGTGACCACGACCTAACGCGCAAGTACGGCTCGCCGGGCGCGCAGACGTTGCGCGTCGCCACCACCTACATACACCACAACCACAACAGCCAGACCTTGGATAATGACATCGCGCTGCTCAAGCTACTGGGCAAGGCGGAGCTCAAAGAAGGTTAGTATAACGCAGGTTAGACTATGCTCGTGGAATGATAACCGCGGTTTTTTTTGCGGCTTGTCGTTCGTTTTCGTGAAACAGTTGCATTTTGTAGAAGTGCTTGAAACTCTTAAAAATAGGCACTTGAAACTGGCAAAAGTATTCCCTAATTAAGAAGAAAAACATCTGTGACGTTACGTGACATGATCGTCAACTAACGGTGTCTTTTACTCAGAAGAATAAGGTCTTTTATACCAGAACAAAGATTTTTTTTTATTGTTGTGTGTTTTCGTATACCTGGCCGACTACGATAACTGCTTTAGTGTGAACGGAGGACTAGCTAGTTACTTAAAGCAAGCGGGGCGCTGCGTTCATAGATTGCTGCGTTTCGGGCGCTCGTCGGGCACACCCACGAAGTTGTTTACCTAGAACCGTGCTAAAACTTCATGGTTTCGGATAACTGGGAATCCCCGTGCAGAGATTAGGAGTACATGAAATAAGTTTGTTTTCTTTTAAACATATCAAAATAATTGGAATAAAAAACCAACCAAGGAAGTAAAAACTAACTCTTATTGAATGCATACTATTTTTTTTTCCAGGGGTATGCCTTGTGTGTCTGCCGGCGCGGGGGGTGAGCCACGCAGCGGGGAAAAGGTGTACAGTCACGGGCTACGGGTACATGGGGGAATGTGAGTAATATTTATGCTTCCAATCATATACAAGGTGTTACAAAAGTACCCCTAATGCCGAATATGGTAGATAGGGACCATCAAACTGAACAACTTTTACTATGGGACCAACTCTGAAATCGCGAAAAAAAAATCATCTGTTTCATACATTTTGATATTTTCGTAATTAATTTTTGTATGAAACAGCTGATTTTTTTTCGCGATTTCAACGTTGGTCCCATAGTAAAAGTTGTTCAGTTTGATGGTCCCTATTTACCATATTCGGCATTAGGGGTACTTTTGTAACACCTTGTATAGATACCAAAACAGAAACACACTATAAAGAATAGGCATTATGTGATAAATGACTGATAGTCTTTCTATTTATTAAAGTCAATATAAATATCAGGTATTTTAAAATTACAACATATAGTCAGTTAGTGGCGAGTGTTGCATCGTATACATGGTATAATAATCGTAGGTTCAACATTGCCGTAGCATTGGCAACACTGGCCTCAATGTAATGTTTGCCAACAGCGGGCCCCATCCCGCTGCGCGTGCGCGAGGCCGAGCTGCCCATCGTGAGCGACGCCGAGTGCATCAGGAAAGTGAACGCAGTCACCGAAAAGATCTTCATACTGCCCGCCAGCTCGTTCTGCGCGGGCGGCGAGGAGGGCAACGACGCTTGCCAGGTAACTTTTAAACCTTGGGGCGAATCGAATCGAATGAAAGTAACATCAGTCAAACCAACTTTTCTTAAATAATCAATAGTCGCTAAAACCTGCCCCCTGATTATGTAACTTTTTTGCAATCGACTCTGACAGAAATCGCAGTTACATTACTGCTTTAGTAAGAACCAATGAGACAACTATCCTACTTAAAGCAGCAATGAGTTACATTGCATTACATTACATACAATTAAACTGCAGTTGCAGTTTCAATCGATTTCAATTGAGAATTGTTAGCAACAGTACGTAATCAGCCCCCTGATGTTGTAAACTTGTGTCAATTACAAAATCATTAAAGATATTACGAATTGTAAGGAATTGATAATACTTATTCAAAGTTCAAATCAAATAAATTAGGTTTACAATACTTCATGATTGTATAAAAACACTGAGCCGAACTCTTGTGGTATTTTTCTGAAATCATACAATGTCACTCGATTTTTTCCCCTCCAATTCCCCAATTACATAAGTCCAATAAATTCCCTAAAGGTGTAAAGATCCCCTAAATTAAGGAGATAATACCATAAAGTGAAGACACTGACAGACTTACCTGGTAACAGAGTAAGACCTGATCGTCCATTTCGAACAAGTGGAGTAGATTTTGCCGGGCCGTTGAGTCTTAAACTGTATACAGGTAGATGCAAAAGATTCTGTAAAGCATATATTTGTCTTTTTGTGTGTACCGTAACAAAAGCCATTCACTTGGAAGTAGTAAGTGACTTAACTTCTTCTGTCTTTATAGCTGCTTTCAGAAGATTTACCGCTCGCCGTGGTCATTGCAAGGATATGTAGAGTGACTGTGGTACTAATTTTATTGGGGCTGCACGGGAGTTATACTTTAAACATGCAAATTCTTATGTTGTTTCGGAAATATCAGAAATGACCAGACTAATTGGCATTTTATACATCCTCACTGTTGTGGAATGTTAAAACAAATGGTAATTTTCATCAGGGTGATGGCGGAGGTCCGCTGGTGTGCCAGGACGACGGGTTCTACGAGCTGGTGGGGCTCGTGTCGTGGGGCTTCGGCTGCGGGCGGCGCGACGTGCCCGGCGTCTACGTCAAGGTGTCCGCCTTCATCGGCTGGATCAACCAGATCATATCCGTCAACAATCTATAGCGCAACACAACACGCGATGTTCGCGGAGTTGATAAAAAAGTAAAAAGCAGGGTTCCTTAACTTATTACAAATTGCGGCCCGCTCGCTAATTAGTCTGTTTTTTATTCGAGAGACAAAAATGACACCTTTTTTTGACCAACTAAATATTAGGATAAATAATATTAGAAAAAATCGACTCACCCGTAGCACCTCAGACGGGACTCGAACCCGTCAGAGCAATTCGCCGCTCCCACGAGCGGCTCGGTAGCATAATTGGTCAGTGCATTGGGCCGGAATCCCAAGGGTGCCAAGTTCGAGTCCCGTCCGAGGTGAGTCGATTTTTTCTATTATTTATCTTAATATAAATATAGCATTGTGAATACAAAAAATCTAAATTTAACAACTGAAAATTGTTTGATCATTTTATTACGATTGATGTTGTTTTAATGATTCTGGTTCAGATTGTATTTAAGAACAATACTCAAATGACCCTTGCCTATGCACTACTTTGAAATGGAGCTCTGTGATTGGTTCGTTTGTTTTACGATTACGTGTGATTAGTAGTTGGGATGCTGTGCGTCCGCGGGCACTGTGGGACCTCATAGTAATGTTTGTGAACACGGGTGGTCTAGGGATCAAGTTATTTGTTTCATACAAACGAGGTAACTTTGAACCTTTTTTGAAGCCTTGGTTAACAACCAAGGATTGACCTAATCGTGATCTGATGATGGCCATCTAGGGAGTTCATGGAGGAGATCCAGGGGTCGTACCGGCTAACGCATCGAACTTCGAAAAGTCTGCCGGGCTTCAAATTAAAACAGATAAATCGAGCCCCAATCGGACAAAATGGCGAACCCCAATTTCATGATGTTACACGAACATCGATATTTTCTAAATAACTTCGGCGAATAGTACCTACAATACGAAACTCCTTACTTCGATATATCTGTTTTAAGTTGAAGCTCGGCAGACCCGCCGAAGTTCGAAAAGTTAGTTTAACTTAGAGATGTACAGATCAGTTTTCAGTTTCAGGATTTCCATACATTTTAATGCTATTTTCCCACATGGAATGCTGATCAAATCAGTTGGGTGTGTATAGCGGATCTGGATCTCCTCCATTTACTTCCTAAATAGCCATCATCAGATCACAGCTTGATCCCTGGCGGAGAACCAAGACGGAGACCTTTTATGAGCTGGACATTTTAGCCAAAATTGATTGCTTACGTCGCACTAAACACGACATTTTTGAACATACAGTGCGTCAACTAATTTTGATAGTTTTACACTTTATGATAAAGGTCAGTTTCCAATAACATATAAATTTAACAGGGAAAGTGGCGCTACCATTAGCAGGCCAACTTACAATCGTCGCACTGTAGTACTGTGCGGTGCCAACGCATCAAATTCCTTCCTTAGATATTCAACCAGTCTTAAGCATACAGTTACACTATAAATTGATAGTGTGTTGGCTGTACATATTTTTTCCCTGTGCGGTTAGTACCTAGACGGTTTTGTTATTTATATATTGCAACGAACTTCGCCAAGTATAAGGTTTTCTGGATTTTAACATTTCAAAACGGTTTGGTTACTTTATAATCAGAAAGCGAAGTTTGTTAACGCTTTTACAAACTATGTGACTTTGTCGACAGGGCCAGATGCGAGTATCATAAAAAATAAAATTTGAATGTTGAAAGCAACTTATAAGATTGATAAACTGATGAAATATGATTTCGAGTTTATAATAAGGTGCTATGTTTTCGGTATTACAAATCTCGAAAAACTAAGGTGCATCAATTATTTATTTTAGCTACAATGAAAACATACTTCGAGGATATGAGCTAGTTAAAAATGTAATTACTAATGAGTTAGCTTATTTATAACAATGGGGATGCATACTAAGGAACTAATGGCGCCACAAGCGTTTGTGCTAAAATTATTTGATTGGTTGTTTTAAATGTCAAATGTCTTTTCTGACGTATTTTAACCAATCAAAACTATTGATAGTGGCCGGATCGCCGCTGGCGCCATCTGCGATTAGCTTTGCGTGTAGATCCCAATTAAAAACGTATCGTTTTGGATACGCAGTATTCTTTAAGATATTATTTTATCCTTTTCTAAATAATCTTTATTTTGTAATAGACAGTGTAAATAAATACAAAACTCTATTGTAGTTGTAAGTTAATTTATTTTTGTTAGTTTTAATGTTATATTTTTATGTTTTGAAGGCATTTAAACGTACTTTCCCACCATTTTGTTTTATGTTTTGTTATTGTCTTTATTTTCCAGAGCAGGGGACCAATTTTACTAAAACAAACAAATTCAATCATGATTAAAAGCATCTACGTGAAGCGAGTTTTTTATTAGTAAAATTGGTCTGTTTGGCATTACTACTATTATTCTTTCAATTTTAACATTATCTCCTGTTTTGAGTCATTGCAAAGGCTTGTATTTAAGTAAAAACATTTTTTTAGATTTTTAAGAAAGTCAATATTTATATTCTGAATTTTGTATGGTGTACAGTCGCAGAGAGAATTTTTATAAATTATTTTTTCATATATAATATGTTCTTGAAATCTGACTCTAAATGTTTGCATTTATTAATATACTAGAAACAGTTCATAGTTTTAGAACGAAAAACCAAACAATATTATTATACATTTTATATACGTACGTGAACTATATTAGTTATTAATATTTATTTTGATAAGCATAAAAGGCTATGGTGTTTTGCTATGTTTGTATTTGCAACAATGTTGGAGCCATGGTTCTGCCCCCTTACTCTATCAAAAGTAACATCAAAGTAATATCATAAGTGAGATGGCGCTATACGCGATGTATAGCTGTCTCTATCACAACATTACTTTAAGAGTTTAGAGTACCCTCCATAACAACGAATTTTACTCTGTACACAGAGGTGTAAATATAATTGTATTTATTTGGCCGCCATATTTTTACTGAAGATCCGAAAAGTCTGGGTTAAGGCTCCTATATCAAGTGGCGCCCTCATTTTAATTAAATTTTAAAGTGGCCACTTTTAGCACTTTTGCGAACTACTACTACAACGAACAAAATTTTACTGAGGTTATTGTTTGTTAATAAACTATAGAACCTTAGCTTCAATCTGTACATGTGAATTTTCGATACATTATGTACTTAGCGAGCAATAAATTTAATTAAAATGAGGGCGCCGCTTGAGGTATATAGGGGCCTTAAAAGGTGTTTAAACAAACGTGAGAGGGTTAATGCGACTACTATGTAGTGATTGTGGCGGCCAAAAATATCTCATTCGATAAGTCATGCGAAGAATGAAGATGCTTGCAATTAGGAATCTTATACTAAAATTGGTATTGCTACGAAATCAGAGTATGTACTGTGTAGCAGCCATCTCTATCAACAAGTTTGTTTTAATGGCTTTGTCTAAATTGTAGTAGTGAGTGTTTACTAGAAGACTACAAATAGGCAAAAACAAAATGCTTGTTCGTAAGCCAATCTTTAACGGTCGGTTTCTGAATTAAGAAATTAAAAGAGCACTGCTTAAGCACTATTTTGTATGCATGTGTGACATTTGAATAGTGCTCAACTTCAATTTCTCAATTCATAAACCGGCTGTTAGTCGACCAAGTATTTGTTGTGAAGCAATGTTAACTAAACTAGCAAAGTTATCACGATGTAAGCTTGTATGCTAATAAATTATACAATATGCGAATGTGTTTATTCTATTCCTTCATCTCTCTCATTTTGTATCTATCTACAAAATGTCTGTAATAAAATTAAATAAAGTAACATTTGATGAGGAAAAATAATGGTTAAAATTAAAATGCAGCACATAGAAGTAATACTTATAATGAAAGCTTATATTAAAACTAGATTTCATTAAATAAGAAAAGTATTAAAAATAAACACATGTCATTAATAATTGTGATTATTCTAAGTCAATGGCAATCAGTATTACACCCTTTGTCCAGCAGAATCATAGATATATTGTAGAAATGTGACAAAAATCTCAGAAGTGAATATAAATTATATCAGTATGAAAAAAAATACACAATTGTATACAAATTCTGATTCAAGAGAAAAATTGGAAAAAGCGACAAGTTGCAGCGATTTTTTTATACCTTTCTAGTTTTATATATCGTTAATTACAATTGTAATGAAAAGGAACTAACTACATACTACCATGCATCTAGGTTTATAATCAATTTTTTTAATATATATCATATAAACTGGTATAATCCAGGAAATTATGAAATTAATTATATTTATTTAACCTAATATAAGAAAAGGACATTTCGTCCATATCAAGACAATATTATTACACTGTTTCGCATGCTTCAACGTGAAATGAAGATTTGAATTATAATTATAACCAAAATTAAAATTCTTACATGATATATAAATTTTATATATTGTTATAGTAAAACAAGCATAAATCTTAAATATTGGTAATATAAAGTTTAAGATATACATATTTTGATTTTTTTACCTTTAGAGCATTCTCTCCGAGACTAAGTTTAAATTAATATCGAATCCATACCGAAAGTGGCGCCCTCGGAGGTTTTTATTTAAATAGAAAAGAATTTTAATAAATCTTTACGTGGAATTTTTAGCGACTTCAGTCTAGTATCTTTAGAAGGCATCACTACATCACCTCGTAGTCATTCGTAGATGTGCCAAAAACTGCCACTTCTAGCAGTTTCGCTATCAAGTTCTAGAAATGACTACGAGGGAATGAAACGGTACCTTCTAAAAATATTAGACTGTGGGTCTTAAAAATTTACTCAAAGATTTAGTAAAACTTATTGAAATAAAATCGACCGTGGCGCCAGTTTCGGCCAGGAGCGGTTTCGGGGTCGGGCGGGCGTGGTACGTGGCGTGTCAGTTGCGTTCGAGGAGCGGTTTCTTGCTGGAGGCGAGCGCGGGCAGCTTGGAGGGCTTGCGGTAGGTCAGGGACCGGTCGGGATTCTCTTTGCCTAGCTGCTCTTGTTGCTTCTAAGGGGAAAAGTTCAAGTTAAGTTTTCTGTGGATGCTTGTATTATTCTGTCGGATTAGACGCGATACCTCACGAAATGACATAGCCATCGACCCTTCTGTCGCAGGATGTCCCTTTCGCAAAATGTCCTCTGGTCTCAGAAACTCCCTTTCGCAAAAAGCCCCTTTCGAAAAATGTCCCTTTCGCAGAATGTCCCCCTGGTATCAAAAAAATATTACTCTTGCCAAATTTCCATTTTGTTCAAAATGTTCTATGTATCTCAAAAATATACTACCTACCTGGGAGAATTTTTAAGCTACTGGCGGCACTAAATTGTAATAATCATCAGTTTGGAGGGTACTTATGAAAATATTTTTTATTGTTTCGTTGCGAGTGTGATATGATATTTTGCTACAAGGGGACATTCTGCGAAAGGGAAATTCTACGAAATGGACATTTTGCGAAAAGGACATTCTGCGAAAGAGACGTTTTGCGAAAGAGACATTTTGCGAAAGGGACGTCCTGCGACCAGGGGTCATTTTGCGAAAGGGACATTCTGCGACGGAGCCATATCGACTCGATTAAAAACGTTTATTTTTAGAAGTCACACTATAAATAATGATAGTATAAGATTATTCAAATAGCTCATTTATTGTAAGAATGTGATGGGAAAGTAGAATTTTGTTAAGATGAAGTTTTGCAATGCGAGTTTTAGAGAATATTTTGTGAGATTCCAGTATATCATTTTGCGAATGTGTCACTCGCATAATCTATCCTGTAAACTCCGAAGTGTGTACAAACCTAAGATAATGCTTCACGAGCTAAAGCAGCACGCAAATATGGCACCGGTTGATAAAACTAGTCAATGAAAAAACCGACCTGTGGCGTTTATAAGTTTAAATAAATTTATGCCTTATCTGCTAATTTTAAAGTGCAATTTTGTTTGAAAATGTGACATTATTTTATTGCAAGGTACTTACTGACTATTGGCCGATGCGTTTGTGTTTGTCTAAAATGTATATATACTCACTTTTCTCAAATAGATGTTGGTCTCGGAAGTGGACTTGATTAAAGCAGTGTGATTGTAGGGCGCGGGCGCGGGCGCGGGCGCGGGCGGGGAGGGCGTCACGAACGTCAAGTCTTCGGAGGAAGACTCCAGCTCGCTGCCCGCCGGCGCCTCCGTGTCCGACTCTATCACCACCACGTCCTGTACAAATGTATTATAATGCTAAGTAGTAATCAATTAAAATGAAACCACCCTTAAACTATCTCCTTTCCTACGTAATAAGAAAGCTTTTGCACTCTACAACAGACAGTGTATGAGACGAAACTTAATCGGTTCATAAACGAAGAAGTAAAGCCTGAAAATCTGTAAAAACTCGTGCGATGGTTACTAATATTACTAATAATCGGAACATAATAAACGAACAAATATACAGGCGAATATAGAAATCTCTTCCTTTTTTCGAGGCGGTTAAAAATGAATAGAATCCGAATTCAACTTTATATAGCATTTATTATTAGTTAAAGTACCGTAATAAGTTTCTTATCGCTTCTAGTATGAAAATATTGAGAAATAAATGAAGAAGTCTACGGCTCGTGTTCGGACTGCGACTACGGCGATTAGGTAACTATCACTTCAGTGGGTCAAAATGGGTAACCAAAAATTATGAGATCATCTTGAGCTTCTAAATCTTCAAAATTCGCGTTAAGTCGTCGGTTACGGCTTCATTTGCAGTAGTTAACACACTAAGATATCCGGCCTGCTTAATTTTTTGACTCATACACTTTATTCATATCATATGGAAGGCCAGAGCTCCAACAGATGCTATTTTAAAAATGACGCATCTTAAAAACATTTTTTTTGGGTTTAATATATGAGCGATTTGTTTACAACCATTCTCGCCAACTCGGTTGTAATATCACAGAGTTCATAATAGTTCAAGTACAGAAGATGTATTTCGTAAATCATTTAATAATTAGTGATTCCTGTTTCGACACAATAAAGAGCAATTCAGTGGTCCTACCATGAGTTGATGCAAATTGTTTTCGCTACCGTAAACTATCGGATATATCGCTCACAGTCAATGCGAGTGAAAGAGAGAAAACGATAGTTTACGGTAACGTAAATAGTTTGCATCAACTCATGGTAGGTCCACTGGTCGTATGGTGCTCTCTTCTCTACAATAATATTTACTTAAAAGTCGTTTTTCTTTCTATCGCGTATCTCTTCCTGATGACTTTAGTTTTCTGAAATAGTTCCGTCCGGACGGAACCACCGATTATTTAGAGCTTAGAACCGCACTAGGCGAAACTGCACGGCAGCGGAGCGACGCGACACTGCACTTCAAAATATTTTTTCTAAGAAAACGTATTAGACAACGTGTGAAACAAATTAAATGCTTTGCGGCCCAGTGTAGTACTGCCGCGTCGCTGTGCTGTAGTGCAGTTCAGTTCCGCCTAGTGCGGTCTTACCTCACCTAAAGCGCAGTGTGTTGTCTGGTTCGGTAATATGGAATTATAGCTAAATGAATGAAAACAATAGTTAAGGCCTCCGGTAACGATCGATTGCGGTCGGTAATTTTTCCGTCAATGCCATCGTTAGAACGATCGACAATCGCTTCAATTACACATGTAAACGATGAAAATTTCGCTTCAATGACTGTCAATTACGTAAAAATTGTCAATCGCAAACGATCGTCACCGGAGCGCTTTATATACGGGGTGGAGACGACAATACGATAATAAATGAAAACATCTATGACACTAGTTCATAGGAGGATTTTAAAACTATACAATAATTCCTAGGAACTAAATATTCTTTTTTTCAAACAAACTAAATAACACGAAAATTAAAAGTACTGAAGATCGTAACTGAAAAATATTTCCCGTGACTAAACTATTGGATATTTTTAATAGTTTCTTTATGAGAGTGCACGGGAGCGTCGTTAGCTGTACGACATTTAATTAATAGTGGCAGTGTCGTGTCCATGTAGTGTACCTCGTGGTGCGCGTTGTGTCGCAGCGCCCGGAAGCGCGCCAGCACGCGCGCGGGCGGCGACGTGGCGGCCAGCACGCGCGGGCGCGGGTACCCGTGCGCGCGCCGGCACGGGGTCGCGCCTGGGGGAGGGGATACATTATCAATACATGGGCCGGAATCCCGAGGGTGAAGGTTCGAGCCCCGTCTGAGGTGTTACGGGTGAGTCGATTTTTTATAATATTATTTATGTCTCGCAGTAGACGTACGGGCTCTAGCCTCGAAATGAAACCCAAAATAGTTTTAACTTCAGTGTATACAAAATTTTCTAAATCTTTACAGAGCTACGTGATCGGTTATAGTCGAACGAAAAAATGTGAAGGTATGACACGAATATTAATTTGAGATCGTCTTCATAAAATTGACGAGTGGCTATATGGTGAGTGAAAGTATTGCCGATATTTATCTGACAGGCGTCGGTAGGCCTGAACGATTTATCTTAATATAGAAATAGCATTGTGTATACGAAAAATCTAAATATAATAACATCGCATACACCGCTCCGATTCCAAAGTGAGTAGCTGAAGCACTCGTGTTATGGAGATCAGAGACGACGATGGTATCACCGACACCCAGACCCGAGCCCATATAAAGAAGTTCGTTTTCTAAATTGACCCAACCGGGGATCGAACCCGGGACCTCGGAGGTTGCGACACCTTGAAAACCGGTGTACGAAACCCCTCGACCACGGAGGTCGTCAAATTATAAATGCTTGTACGATTTCACACAGCGCCATTTAGCCTCGAACTGAGCAAAGCTTATAATATGGGTGCTACACGACTAATACACTACTAAAAAATATACTAGTAAACAATTCGCCTTGCACCAAATCACATTCTCGAACGGGAATCGAACCCGATAGCTCGATGATAAGAACATTTGACCGGACTTCCAAAGATCACAGATTCGATTCCCATATGATCTGGTACAAGTCTAATATATTATTTAGTATTGTATAAAAATAGTATTATTATACATTAATACTAAAATCTCAAATGAAAAAACTACTTTACTATAATATTACAAATGCTAAAGTAAATTTGTTTATAACTCATTCACATAGTAACTACTCAACAGACCATCATGAAATTTTGCATACACACTCTCAGAGGTATAAAAAGACATAGGTCACCATAAAAAAAATACTAATCTCTAGGTATAAAAATGACAACTCGCGCAGATACAGTCACCAGCGACCGCTAATATAACATAATATTTAAATAACACTAACCAGTAGACTTATAAATCTTATACTCGTCGCTTAAGTACTTATTTTCCAAGTACTCGTGATCTTGAACAGCTTCCTTCACAATAGAGTCTAAACTCATGGCCTGATGCTGTACGGTTTCCAGCTGCCTCGATTGTTGAGATAAGTACTCGCAGGAGGAGGCTATGAGGAAGGTGATGGAGGAAGACAAAGAGGTCAGATGTTCTGTCGCTGTATTGGTGGTGCACTGGAAATAAATTCAGAGTTATTCACTTCTTAGGTTTACGCGCGCACTAGACATTAAACTAAAACCTTCGGTTCAAAATGTACCTTTCCCATGATGTACCTCGGTTTCAGAAGATATCTTTCCCGAAATGTCCACTTCCCAAAATGTACCTTCTTTGAACCGATTGGATACAATTTTAAATATCTAAAAATTAAAATAAAATCGTGCGATCAATCAAGTTTCAATAGTAAGTGTATCTAAGAAGGTACATTTTGGGAAAGATGCAGTCGAATTCAATAATATGTGCGCACTTTTGACAGTTCACCTTTTGTCAATTGTCACGACAATTTGGTTTACGTTGCGGTGTAGCTATGTGCAGATTGTTATATTTTCAAATTGGTTGATGCAATGGGATTAAAACTGTCATGACAGGTGACAAATTGACACTTTTATGAAATAGGCCCCTGGTGAGTCGAATTTTTCTGGTACACTATTTAATATTATATATAAAAATTTAGCACTGTGAATGCTAAAATCTCAAATATAAAATCAGTATAGTTACCTCAACGCAACCAATGACGCGGTCCAACGCTAGTTTGTTGCTGTCCGTGACGTTGGCCAAGAGTTCGTCCGTGGTGGACGTCAATGTTTCTGCTGAAGTCTTACTGCTTACTGTCAGTTCTTGAGCTTGTTGCTGGAAATATGTAGGAGTCATCAAAAGCAGCAACAGATTCAACTTACAATCAATTTAACCTTTAGGTAACTTATATTTCAAATTATTTCTTCTCCATTAGTAATAAAAATGTATGTTAGTTATTTTATTATTCAAATGATTTTTATAGAATTGTCTCTGCTTATTTTTGACTTTATCTTAAACAGAGATAGATGGAAATTTTGATTTAAATGTAGGTTTTGCCATGTAAGTAGTACAATAATTACTGCTCTATAAAAACACCATGAAGCGGAACTAAATAAATGTTATGATAAATTGCTTAGTGTGAAGGGGGTTTAACTTTAAGTCTCGGCTTTCATAAAACGCCATCTATGTTTTTTTTATTTGAGCTGTCTGAAAATTGCCATAGTCCATGCATTTATTTATGTACCCCTTTTTGACTAGTACCTGTGCATGATTGGCGGCGGCTGCCAGCGCGTTGTTGAGCTCAGTACAGACATGTTCCGTGACGTCGAATACATTGCGCGTCAACACTTCCAAGTCTGCGCTCACTGCAGCGCACCCTGCAATGAATCCATACTTAAAATATTATAAATGCAAAAGTAACTCTGTCTGTCTGTCTGTTACGTTTTCACGACTAGACTGCAGGACCAAATTTGGTAGAGATATAGATGGGACCTTGGGGAAAGACATGCCTACTTTTTATTCCACAGTGGGCACTCGTTTCCGCCCGCACGATATAGCCTTTAGTCCACGCGAGCGAAGCTGCGGGCGGACAGCAAGTAATAAAATAAATATTGGACAATAGCACATTCCGATTCTAAAGTGTGTTATGGAAATCAAAGACAACGGTGGTATCACAAACACCCAACCTGAGATGAAATAGAAAAGCTCCGTTTTCTTAATTGACCGAGCCGGGGATCGAATCCGGGACCTCAGAGATGCACCTTAAAAACCGGCGTACATTCCACTCGACCACAACAATCCAAATAAAAACTACATTCACAGATTTAAATATAAAAAAATTACTACAACATTATTCCTTTTAATTTTAAAAAGCCCTAAAATAAGTCACTTACCTTCTTCAAACTCTTTATTGTAACTATTGAAGTTCTTATTACTCTGTTCTATTTCGCTCTCATATTCTTCCAAGTCCTTATCAGCTAGTTCTATTTCCTGCGCGCAGTTCCGCAGCTCTTGTTTACGCGACTCTAGATACTCGGACAACATGTGTTCTAGAAGCTTCTGTTCTTCTTCTATTTTGGCTGTTTGCTTGGTGAGTCTTTCCTCTAAGGCCTGAAAATGCAAGAATTTAATACTAAATAATGTACTAGAAAAAATACCTACCTACTGAGCTGAGCTGAGCTCCCGAGTCACGATGTCACTGGTGACTCGGTAGCTCAGCGGCAAGAGCATTGGACCGAATTTCCAAAGGTCGCGGGTTCAATTTCCATCCGAGAATATGATCTGGTGCGAGTCCTATTTGTATATTATTTATTATTATATAAAAATGCATTGTGAATGCTAAAATCTTAAATTTAAAAAATGCAAGTAATGTTATTAATTTGACTACTGCGATGCTAGAATTCTTGCTTGATTTGCAATATAGTTGTATAATGTTAGGTAGTTCATTAAGATGTGATGGGGTGTGTGTACATAATTGTAATTAAATAAAGCAGTTACACCTCGTAATTATGTTTCAGGTACACATAAAGTTCTTATTTAATTAGGTATATCAAAATTGAATGATTTGAAAAAGTAAAGTTACCAAATTATAACTAGTTATAAGCAGTATCACTTAAAACCACTAAGAATAGAATAGAATAGAATAGAATAATTTTACTTTTTATAAGTGCAGAGCCATGAGTGAGGAGGAGCTCAGTGGCGCAGTGGTATAGCGCCTGGGCCAGCGCTTGCGGAGGTTAAGCAACACTCGCAAGGGTCGGTCATGGGATGGGTGACCAAAAATTTGTTATCTCGAGCTCCTCCGTGCTTCGGAAGGCACGTTAAGCCGTTGGTCCCGGCTGCATTTGCAGTCGTTAACACCTATCAATCCGCCTGCGTGGTGGGTCATGGCCCATCCTTCATATCCACCCATAAGGAAAGCCTGTGCCCCAGTAGCGGGGACATTAAAATGGCTGATGGTCTAATGCATATACTTACAGTCTTACCACAAAAGATTTTAAAACATTGTTCAACAAGTGTTTAACTTAGAGTCTAAGTCTTAGACACTGTTTAAATGTGATGTTGTCACTTTTTCGACAATACAAGGTGTTACAAAAATACCCCTAATGCCGAATATGGTATATAAGGACCATCAAACTGATCAATTTTTACTATGAGACCAACTCTGAAATCGCGAAAAAAAAATCAGCTGTTTCATACAAAAAGCTGTTTTTTTTTTTTTCGCGATTTGAGAGTTGGCCCCATAGTAAAAGTTGTTCAGTTTGATGGTATTTTTGTAACACCTAGTATTGTTTGAAAGAGACGGCATCACATTTAAACAGTTTTTAAATTAAACAGTGTTTTAAAATCTTTTGTGGTGTCTTTTGTATGTCTTTATACAAGGTTTACATAGGAACAGTATAAAATGTGTAAAATAGAAAATAGAAGTACGGATATAAATGGGACCTAGGGGAAGGACATGGCTACTTTATATCCCATTGCTGGGCACGAGTCTCCGCCCGCACGATGTAACCTGTAGTCCACGCGGGCGACACAATACTATAAAATGGCATTTTATTACACAAAAACTAAAATAAGTTTCCCGTCCCATTTGTTAAACATCGAAAAAATCGTAATAATCGTCGATCGAATAATCGACTGGCGATGCTGAAAAATGCCTGATGTGGGCCCCTATCTAATAGTAAACTAATTAGTGTCAGTCTTAAAAGCTGTGGGCAGAAAGCTAGTATGCAGTAATAAATAAATAAATATAAATATTTGACAACATCACATACATTGCTCCGTTTCCAAAGTAAGTAGCTAAAGCACTCGTGTTATGAAAATCAGAGACAACGGTGGTATTACAAACACCCAGACCTGAGCCAATATAGAAAAGTTCGTTTTCTAAATTGACCCAACCGGGGATCGAACCCGGGATCTCAGAGATGACGACACCTTGAAACCCGGTGTACAAAGCCACTCGAGCACGGGGGTCGTCAAACCCATTACCAGTGTCTCGTGGGCGACGTGGCTGGCGAGCCGTTCCTCGAGCAGCGCGCGTTCCCGCCGCACGTGCTCCTGCAGCCGCTCCTCGGTGTCGCGCCGTTCGCGTTCGATCTCCGCCAGATTTTCCGATAGACGGTTCTGAAGTTGCGTCTTCTTTTCTTCGATTTGCTGTTCGTGAATGAGATTTTAAAATAAGCTTAAGTCTGTAACTCTTATATTTATATAAATACAAGATTTTAATTAGACACCGTCGCTTTATGACTTCTTTGATTTTCTATCATAAATAAGTAATAATAATAACAGATCGCTGCGGTTAGTGCGCTGAGTAGGCGCTTTTAATAGATGTACAAACACCATAGCTAAGTTTCTTGGTTATCTCTAAATAAGGTCCTTAACTACACGAGTGTCCCGCGCCCCCCATTTCCAAAACCCCTGGCCTAGACGGAATAAATGAGTTTGAGTGAAATAATCCCTATACGTTACCTGTATTTCCGCCTGTATAACGGTTCCCTGGTGCTCGGCCCGGCGGCGACGGGCGGCGCGCGTTTGTTTGGCGACTTCGCTGCGTTTAGTTCCAGCTGCCGATCGCTCGTTCACTAAGCGAGTGTGCACGCGCTGTAAGTATTGTACGCGGCCCGACGCGTCTGTGTACTAGAAACGATGTTTTAGTTTAAAACTTAGATTATTTTGAATAGACAGTCGTAGATAAGAAAGCGTTATTGAATATTCATCTTTAAAATACAACAAATAGTTTTCTACACATAGAATACGAAAGATGATAATTATCGATGACAATTTAATTTGATAGGACAATTTTAAATAACATTCTAAGTTTAGTTCATCAACGCCCGAGCGGACGCATGCGGTCGAATAACAATGGAATATATATTGTGTCTCATTTTCCGGACGTCGAAGGGTTAAAAGAAATATGACAACTGTCAAAAACTGTTTACTTAATAAGACAAGTAAGTATAAACAAACTATAGTGTCGCAGCCATAGTTTAATTTCAGCTGCCGATCGCTCAGTCACTTAGCGTGTGTCGGCGCAGCAGCGATGCGACATGACCTCGGCATAGTAACGTGACACATAGTTGCCATGGTTACCGAGGCGAGTTACTATGCAGAGGCGATGTCGTACAGCTGCTGCGCCGGTCTACCACGCAAGAGGTCCCGGGTTCGGTTCCCGGCCGGACAGATATTGAAATGATGAATTTTAGTTTCTGTGACGGGTCTGGGAGTTACTATGTATAATAAGTATATATTTAAAAAGTATATAAGTAGTTATCAGTTGTCTTGCACCCATATTACAAGCTAGCTTAATTTTTGGGCTAGATGGCGCTGTGTGAAATTGTCCAAGCATTTATTTATTTATTATTATTAAAACTTATTCGACTTACCCACTGCTTAACAAAGGTGGCGACATCTTTCCTCCCGACGATGTCCGCGGCGCGTTGCAGACTGTTTCCCAGCGCGGAGATCAACATGTTCATCGCAATGTTTATAGATTCACTGTGCGTTCCTAAAGTGACCACAAACTTGCTGCGATATTCCGTCGCCGCTGAACACACGGTGCCGTGTGTGGAGTCCGCTAGAGATTTCATCTGGAAAATTTATATAAATTAATCCAATATAAGTATAGTTGGCGGAAGATTACTTGAACCGGTCCATAGACAATGGTGAACTAAACATTTTTGTACAATGCGATTAATCTTATTTTTTATATTAGACAATATCACAAACATTGCTCCGATTCCAAAGTAGCTAAAGCACTTGTATTATGGAAATCAGAGACAACGGTGGAACTACAAACACCCAGACCTGGGCCAATATAAAAAAGTTAGTTTTCTAAAGTGACCCATGCAGGGATCGAACCCGGGACCTCAGAGATGGCGACACCTTGAAAACCGGCGTATAAACCACTCGACCGCATCCAACAGATGTGACCAACTTCAGAGCGCTTGTGGTACAATACGCTGTGTGAAGTTGCCGCGAACTACCGCCCATTGTCAAATTA
Source organism: Catoptria pinella (assembly GCA_963556745.1). Classification (NCBI taxonomy): domain Eukaryota; kingdom Metazoa; phylum Arthropoda; class Insecta; order Lepidoptera; family Crambidae; genus Catoptria; species Catoptria pinella. The sequence continues at coordinate 10,490,844 of OY750778.1, read as the reverse complement.
ATCTCATAGTTTAAATGAATCCAATATAGGTATAGTTCGCGGCAGTTAGCTTGCTAGCTCACTTAACACTTTTGTATGTAAAATTGCTAAAATAGTTTAACACTTTTTGACAGAATGTTTATAAAATAGCAATTTTTTTGATTAATATTGAGGGAAACATTAATCAAAAAAATTGCTATGGAAAAGTAGTGTTAAAAGTTTTTCATTGCTGACTGTACTTAAAAACAAGCTCAAGTTATTTGGCGATATATGTCAGTTTTCATCTCTAAGATCCCGGTTTCGATTTATTATGCAAACTTTTCTGTATTGTCTCAATTCTGGGTGTTTGTGGTATCGTAGTTGTTTCTGATTTCTATACCACCAGAACTTCCAAAATGCAGCACTTACCTCTACCATTGCTTCACCAATTTTTTTAACTAAATCTTCTAATTTATCTTTGTTTTGTTCGTGCGTTTCAGTGCTTGTACTCGTAAAGTTATCTGTAAGAAAAAATTAACTAAACAAGTCTGACAAAAAAACAGCCGTTCAATAGACATTATAAATGTTTGCTGTGTTCATTCAAATCTAAATGTAAGGAAGTGTGTGTATGTGTGTTGTATGTAAGTGTCACACAATGTAGTCAACCGACATGCACGCTAGAAGCGATGCTACAAGCAAGGCATTGATCTCGCGCATGTTCGCGAGACGAATGCGTCGATATTTATACAATTTTCTGCTTTATACATATTAGTAATACGGTCCTATTTTCAATTAAGCCTGAAAATTGCTCGGGCATTGTTCCGTTGTCTGAACTAAGTTATGCACTTGTTGAACAGGATTTTAAAATCTTTGTAGTAAAGCCGTTATATTCAATTAAGCTGATTCAATTAGCCTTATTTAATATAACGGTCGAATGACAAGGAAAGCAATAAGCTCAAAATGATGGTCCAAAATTAGGTAAAAATCGATAAAAGAATGTGTGCGTGTGTGTGTGTGTGTGTGTGTGTGTGTGCGTGTGTTTACTCACCAAGGGAAGAGTGCAGTGAATTCAAAACCTGCAGCAAAGTATCGGCAAACTGGTGCACACTGGAAGCGATGCGATCGCGTTGTTGCGCAGACGCGGCGCGGTATGTGCGGGTCACTTCTAGGTTGGCGTTCTCTATGTCCCTGTACGGGGAAAATAATTAAGTACTTAGTGATAAAATAAGTATAGGACAAGCGCTATCGTATATCTTTAAGAAGTATAGGACATCGCATGACATGTCTCACGGCGCTTCGAACGGGTGTAGACAAACCATTATTAAAACACTGTTCAACAAGTGTTTAACTTAGACATAGTAACAAAAACGTTACTCCTTTTCCATAGTAACAAATACGTTATTTCGTTTCCATAGTTACAAAGACGTTACTCCGTTTCCATAGTAACAAAGACGTTACTCCGTTTCCATAGTAACAAAGACGTTACTCCGTTTCCATAGTAACAAACACGTTACTCCGTTTCTATAGTGACTAACACGTTCCTACGTTTCCATTATAACAAAGAAGAGTGAAAAAGGTAAGACGTGTTCCGGTCGAGTTTCGGTTGATAATCGGTCAAACTACAGCGCCATCTACACTAATCCTTAAGTTTTATTACAAAACAAAAAAATAATACCTTCTCTGCATAGTACAGTACCGTATCCACTAGTTCCCGCGCTTGTGCCCCTAGCTTGGCTCCTGTCGTTGCTGTCGCTACTAGATGCTGCTACATTATACATACCTCCGTCTCTGTATAGTATCGTGTAACGCGGCCGCATCGGCAGCGGCAGTATCTGCAACTCCCATTAGTTCCCGCGCTTGTGCCCCTAGCTTGGCTCCTGTCGTTGCTGTCGCTACTAGATGCTGCTACATTATACATACCTCCGTCTCTGTATAGTATCGTGTAACGCGGCCGCATCGGCAGCGGCAGTATCTGCAACTCCCATTAGTTCCCGCGCTTGTGCCCCTAGCTTGGCTCCTGTCGTTGCTGTCGCTACTAGATGCTGCTACATTATACATACCTCCGTCTCTGTATAGTATCGTGTAACGCGGCCGCATCGGCAGCGGCAGTATCTGCAACTCCCATTAGTTCCCGCGCTTGTGCCCCTAGCTTGGCTCCTGTCGTTGCTGTCGCTACTAGATGCTGCTACATTATACATACCTCCGTCTCTGTATAGTATCGTGTAACGCGGCCGCATCGGCAGCGGCAGTATCTGCAACTCCCATTAGTTCCCGCGCTTGTGCCCCTAGCTTGGCTCCTGTCGTTGCTGTCGCTACTAGATGCTGCTACATTATACATACCTCCGTCTCTGTATAGTATCGTGTAACGCGGCCGCATCGGCAGCGGCAGTATCTGCAACTCCCATTAGTTCCCGCGCTTGTGCCCCTAGCTTGGCTCCTGTCGTTGCTGTCGCTACTAGATGCTGCTACATTATACATACCTCCGTCTCTGTATAGTATCGTGTAACGCGGCCGCATCGGCAGCGGCAGTATCTGCAACTCCCATTAGTTCCCGCGCTTGTGCCCCTAGCTTGGTTCCTGTCGTTGCTGTCGCTACTAGATGCTGCTACATTATACATACCTCCGTCTCTGTATAGTATCGTGTAACGCGGCCGCATCGGCAGCGGCAGTATCTGCAACTCCCATTAGTTCCCGCGCTTGTGCCCCTAGCTTGGCTCCTGTCGTTGCTGTCGCTACTAGATGCTGCTACATTATACATACCTCCGTCTCTGTATAGTATCGTGTAACGCGGCCGCATCGGCAGCGGCAGTATCTGCAACTCCCATTAGTTCCCGCGCTTGTGCCCCTAGCTTGGCTCCTGTCGTTGCTGTCGCTACTAGATGCTGCTACATTATACATACCTCCGTCTCTGTATAGTATCGTGTAACGCGGCCGCATCGGCAGCGGCAGTATCTGCAACTCCCATTAGTTCCCGCGCTTGTGCCCCTAGCTTGGTTCCTGTCGTTGCTGTCGCTACTAGATGCTGCTACATTATACATACCTCCGTCTCTGTATAGTATCGTGTAACGCGGCCGCATCGGCAGCGGCAGTATCTGCAACTCCCATTAGTTCCCGCGCTTGTGCCCCTAGCTTGGCTCCTGTCGTTGCTGTCGCTACTAGATGCTGCTACATTATACATACCTCCGTCTCTGTATAGTATCGTGTAACGCGGCCGCATCGGCAGCGGCAGTATCTGCAACTCCCATTAGTTCCCGCGCTTGTGCCCCTAGCTTGGCTCCTGTCGTTGCTGTCGCTACTAGATGCTGCTACATTATACATACCTCCGTCTCTGTATAGTATCGTGTAACGCGGCCGCATCGGCAGCGGCAGTATCTGCAACTCCCATTAGTTCCCGCGCTTGTGCCCCTAGCTTGGCTCCTGTCGTTGCTGTCGCTACTAGATGCTGCTACATTATACATACCTCCGTCTCTGTATAGTATCGTGTAACGCGGCCGCATCGGCAGCGGCAGTATCTGCAACTCCCATTAGTTCCCGCGCTTGTGCCCCTAGCTTGGTTCCTGTCGTTGCTGTCGCTACTAGATGCTGCTACATTATACATACCTCCGTCTCTGTATAGTATCGTGTAACGCGGCCGCATCGGCAGCGGCAGTATCTGCAACTCCCATTAGTTCCCGCGCTTGTGCCCCTAGCTTGGCTCCTGTCGTTGCTGTCGCTACTAGATGCTGCTACATTATACATACCTCCGTCTCTGTATAGTATCGTGTAACGCGGCCGCATCGGCAGCGGCAGTATCTGCAACTCCCATTAGTTCCCGCGCTTGTGCCCCTAGCTTGGCTCCTGTCGTTGCTGTCGCTACTAGATGCTGCTACATTATACATACCTCCGTCTCTGTATAGTATCGTGTAACGCGGCCGCATCGGCAGCGGCAGTATCTGCAACTCCCATTAGTTCCCGCGCTTGTGCCCCTAGCTTGGCTCCTGTCGTTGCTGTCGCTACTAGATGCTGCTACATTATACATACCTCCGTCTCTGTATAGTATCGTGTAACGCGGCCGCATCGGCAGCGGCAGTATCTGCAACTCCCATTAGTTCCCGCGCTTGTGCCCCTAGCTTGGCTCCTGTCGTTGCTGTCGCTACTAGATGCTGCTACATTATACATACCTCCGTCTCTGTATAGTATCGTGTAACGCGGCCGCATCGGCAGTATCTGCAACTCCCATTAGTTCCCGCGCTTGTGCCCCTAGCTTGGCTCCTGTCGTTGCTGTCGCTACTAGATGCTGCTACATTATACATACCTCCGTCTCTGTATAGTATCGTGTAACGCGGCCGCATCGGCAGCGGCAGTATCTGCAACTCCCATTAGTTCCCGCGCTTGTGCCCCTAGCTTGGCTCCTGTCGTTGCTGTCGCTACTAGATGCTGCTACATTATACATACCTCCGTCTCTGTATAGTATCGTGTAACGCGGCCGCATCGGCAGCGGCAGTATCTGCAACTCCCATTAGTTCCCGCGCTTGTGCCCCTAGCTTGGCTCCTGTCGTTGCTGTCGCTACTAGATGCTGCTACATTATACATACCTCCGTCTCTGTATAGTATCGTGTAACGCGGCCGCATCGGCAGCGGCAGTATCTGCAACTCCCATTAGTTCCCGCGCTTGTGCCCCTAGCTTGGCTCCTGTCGTTGCTGTCGCTACTAGATGCTGCTACATTATACATACCTCCGTCTCTGTATAGTATCGTGTAACGCGGCCGCATCGGCAGCGGCAGTATCTGCAACTCCCATTAGTTCCCGCGCTTGTGCCCCTAGCTTGGCTCCTGTCGTTGCTGTCGCTACTAGATGCTGCTACATTATACATACCTCCGTCTCTGTATAGTATCGTGTAACGCGGCCGCATCGGCAGCGGCAGTATCTGCAACTCCCATTAGTTCCCGCGCTTGTGCCCCTAGCTTGGCTCCTGTCGTTGCTGTCGCTACTAGATGCTGCTACATTATACATACCTCCGTCTCTGTATAGTATCGTGTAACGCGGCCGCATCGGCAGCGGCAGTATCTGCAACTCCCATTAGTTCCCGCGCTTGTGCCCCTAGCTTGGCTCCTGTCGTTGCTGTCGCTACTAGATGCTGCTACATTATACATACCTCCGTCTCTGTATAGTATCGTGTAACGCGGCCGCATCGGCAGCGGCAGTATCTGCAACTCCCATTAGTTCCCGCGCTTGTGCCCCTAGCTTGGCTCCTGTCGTTGCTGTCGCTACTAGATGCTGCTACATTATACATACCTCCGTCTCTGTATAGTATCGTGTAACGCGGCCGCATCGGCAGCGGCAGTATCTGCAACTCCCATTAGTTCCCGCGCTTGTGCCCCTAGCTTGGCTCCTGTCGTTGCTGTCGCTACTAGATGCTGCTACATTATACATACCTCCGTCTCTGTATAGTATCGTGTAACGCGGCCGCATCGGCAGCGGCAGTATCTGCAACTCCCATTAGTTCCCGCGCTTGTGCCCCTAGCTTGGCTCCTGTCGTTGCTGTCGCTACTAGATGCTGCTACATTATACATACCTCCGTCTCTGTATAGTATCGTGTAACGCGGCCGCATCGGCAGCGGCAGTATCTGCAACTCCCATTAGTTCCCGCGCTTGTGCCCCTAGCTTGGCTCCTGTCGTTGCTGTCGCTACTAGATGCTGCTACATTATACATACCTCCGTCTCTGTATAGTATCGTGTAACGCGGCCGCATCGGCAGCGGCAGTATCTGCAACTCCCATTAGTTCCCGCGCTTGTGCCCCTAGCTTGGCTCCTGTCGTTGCTGTCGCTACTAGATGCTGCTACATTATACATACCTCCGTCTCTGTATAGTATCGTGTAACGCGGCCGCATCGGCAGCGGCAGTATCTGCAACTTCCATTAGTTCCCGCGCTTGTGCCCCTAGCTTGGCTCCTGTCGTTGCTGTCGCTACTAGATGCTGCTACATTATACATACCTCCGTCTCTGTATAGTATCGTGTAACGCGGCCGCATCGGCAGCGGCAGTATCTGCAACTCCCATTAGTTCCCGCGCTTGTGCCCCTAGCTTGGCTCCTGTCGTTGCTGTCGCTACTAGATGCTGCTACATTATACATACCTCCGTCTCTGTATAGTATCGTGTAACGCGGCCGCATCGGCAGCGGCAGTATCTGCAACTCCCATTAGTTCCCGCGCTTGTGCCCCTAGCTTGGCTCCTGTCGTTGCTGTCGCTACTAGATGCTGCTACATTATACATACCTCCGTCTCTGTATAGTATCGTGTAACGCGGCCGCATCGGCAGCGGCAGTATCTGCAACTCCCATTAGTTCCCGCGCTTGTGCCCCTAGCTTGGCTCCTGTCGTTGCTGTCGCTACTAGATGCTGCTACATTATACATACCTCCGTCTCTGTATAGTATCGTGTAACGCGGCCGCATCGGCAGCGGCAGTATCTGCAACTCCCATTAGTTCCCGCGCTTGTGCCCCTAGCTTGGCTCCTGTCGTTGCTGTCGCTACTAGATGCTGCTACATTATACATACCTCCGTCTCTGTATAGTATCGTGTAACGCGGCCGCATCGGCAGCGGCAGTATCTGCAACTCCCATTAGTTCCCGCGCTTGTGCCCCTAGCTTGGCTCCTGTCGTTGCTGTCGCTACTAGATGCTGCTACATTATACATACCTCCGTCTCTGTATAGTATCGTGTAACGCGGCCGCATCGGCAGCGGCAGTATCTGCAACTCCCATTAGTTCCCGCGCTTGTGCCCCTAGCTTGGCTCCTGTCGTTGCTGTCGCTACTAGATGCTGCTACATTATACATACCTCCGTCTCTGTATAGTATCGTGTAACGCGGCCGCATCGGCAGCGGCAGTATCTGCAACTCCCATTAGTTCCCGCGCTTGTGCCCCTAGCTTGGCTCCTGTCGTTGCTGTCGCTACTAGATGCTGCTACATTATACATACCTCCGTCTCTGTATAGTATCGTGTAACGCGGCCGCATCGGCAGCGGCAGTATCTGCAACTCCCATTAGTTCCCGCGCTTGTGCCCCTAGCTTGGCTCCTGTCGTTGCTGTCGCTACTAGATGCTGCTACATTATACATACCTCCGTCTCTGTATAGTATCGTGTAACGCGGCCGCATCGGCAGCGGCAGTATCTGCAACTCCCATTAGTTCCCGCGCTTGTGCCCCTAGCTTGGCTCCTGTCGTTGCTGTCGCTACTAGATGCTGCTACATTATACATACCTCCGTCTCTGTATAGTATCGTGTAACGCGGCCGCATCGGCAGCGGCAGTATCTGCAACTCCCATTAGTTCCCGCGCTTGTGCCCCTAGCTTGGCTCCTGTCGTTGCTGTCGCTACTAGATGCTGCTACATTATACATACCTCCGTCTCTGTATAGTATCGTGTAACGCGGCCGCATCGGCAGCGGCAGTATCTGCAACTCCCATTAGTTCCCGCGCTTGTGCCCCTAGCTTGGCTCCTGTCGTTGCTGTCGCTACTAGATGCTGCTACATTATACATACCTCCGTCTCTGTATAGTATCGTGTAACGCGGCCGCATCGGCAGCGGCAGTATCTGCAACTCCCATTAGTTCCCGCGCTTGTGCCCCTAGCTTGGCTCCTGTCGTTGCTGTCGCTACTAGATGCTGCTACATTATACATACCTCCGTCTCTGTATAGTATCGTGTAACGCGGCCGCATCGGCAGCGGCAGTATCTGCAACTCCCATTAGTTCCCGCGCTTGTGCCCCTAGCTTGGTTCCTGTCGTTGCTGTCGCTACTAGATGCTGCTACATTATACATACCTCCGTCTCTGTATAGTATCGTGTAACGCGGCCGCATCGGCAGCGGCAGTATCTGCAACTCCCATTAGTTCCCGCGCTTGTGCCCCTAGCTTGGCTCCTGTCGTTGCTGTCGCTACTAGATGCTGCTACATTATACATACCTCCGTCTCTGTATAGTATCGTGTAACGCGGCCGCATCGGCAGCGGCAGTATCTGCAACTCCCATTAGTTCCCGCGCTTGTGCCCCTAGCTTGGTTCCTGTCGTTGCTGTCGCTACTAGATGCTGCTACATTATACATACCTCCGTCTCTGTATAGTATCGTGTAACGCGGCCGCATCGGCAGCGGCAGTATCTGCAACTCCCATTAGTTCCCGCGCTTGTGCCCCTAGCTTGGCTCCTGTCGTTGCTGTCGCTACTAGATGCTGCTACATTATACATACCTCCGTCTCTGTATAGTATCGTGTAACGCGGCCGCATCGGCAGCGGCAGTATCTGCAACTCCCATTATTTCCCGCGCTTGTGCCCCTAGCTTGGCTTCTGTTTGTTGCTGTGTTGCTACTAGGTACTTTTGCTCTTCGAATTGAAGCTTCGTGGTTTTCAGTATCTGTTGAAGAGGTAATCATTAAATCATGAGGTAATTAATAGACATGAATATATTGTTTCTGTTGGTGAGATGGATGCTTGTTAAAAGGTCAAAAATGGAGTCAAAGAAAGATACTTAATTTTCTGTTCCCAGTAAGCACGAAAAACTATCGAATTTCGTATCAAGCTCAAATGTCTATTGAAGAAGGGAACTTACCATACAAATCGTTTTTCGTGCCACTGGTATAGAAAGTGGAGTATCTTTCTTGGTGTTTATCAAATTTGCACTTTACAATATTGACTTTCGCCCTTAGTCTTACTTGAGCCTAAACCTATAAGTATCATACTTACATCTAATTGTCGAACCTACTTACAAAATTTCAGGAGAATCGGTCGAGAAATGCGACCTGTAGAGAACAGACGGACAGACATACGAAAGTATTTTTGCCTAAGCTGAAAGAGACACTTCGCACTCGCTCGCTCGTTCAACAAGTTTAGCCTTAGTGCTATTAAGCTCCCGCCTGGGCCCTATTTAATAACGTGAAAATTTGGTTCACATTGCAGTGTAGCTATTAGTAGGTTTTAAATTTGAGATTATAGCATTCACAATGCTATGTGGTAAAAATACATTTTGATACAAAATATTTTTTCTAGTATATTATTTAGTATTCTATTAATAGTTTGTTTTATTTTATATACAAGGTGTTACAAAAATACCCCTAATGCCGATTATGGTATGTAGGGACCATCAAACTGAACAACTTTTACTATGAAACCAACTCTGTAATCGCGAAAAAAAAACATACGTTTTGATATTTTCGATTTTAAGTTTTGTATGAAACAGCTGATTTATTTTCGCGATTTCAGAGTTTATCCCATAGTAAAAGTTGTTCAGTTTGATGGTCCCTATCTACCATATTCGGCATTAGGGGTATTTTTGTAACACGTTGTATAGTTGACGCAATGGATATGAAAATGTCATGACAGTTGACAAATTGTCACGTTTATTATATAGGGCGTAGAGTCCAGCTCGCAGGTTGCCGCTGCTAAGTGACTAAACATATATCTTATACTTAGTTTACCATACTCACAGTGCTAGTATTGACTAGTTTAGCCTTCGTGCTGTTAAGCTGCTGCCTGGTAGAGTCCAGCTCGCTGCCCGTGTCCCGCAGCTTGTGGTTCAGCTCTGAGAACACGCTCTCCAAGCGATCTCTCTCCTCTTCCATTGCTCGCTTCCTCAAGAGTAACTCTTGGATTTCTTTACGCTGTTCCTCTTGTTTGAGTGTCAATTCAGCGTAAGTGTCAGTTGATAAGTATATACCTGGGTGGACCATGAGTGAATAAGGATATAGGATCTTTTAAACATTGCTCTGGAATTATTAAATTTAGACTTTTCGCATTCACAATGCTATTTTTATATTAAGATAAATAATATTAGAAAAAATACTAGAAAAAATCGACTCACCCGTTAGCACCTCAGACGGGACTCGAACCCGTACCCTTGGGATTCTGGCCCGAGGTGCTACGGGTGAGTCGATTTTTTCTAGTATTTTTTCTAATATTATTTATCTTAATTGCTCTGGAAAATATGGTATCCAAGTATTGGTGTAAGGGAAACTAGAAACCGCCAATTTTTGTAGGTCTCACAAATGTGAAAAACATAATTCTAGCCACTTCATCTTTTTCATGAATTCAGCTGAACCTCTGTGCTCGTCAAAAGCAATTTTGATACCAAAGTTCTCTGATTATAACACTTCCCCCTAGCATGACCACCAAAACGCGATACGATATAGCGATTTATCACGTTTTTTTTTTCGTCCTGGATAGTAGACTAAGGGCCTGTTTCACAATATAAAAGTAAGTTCTGAGTAGCTTACTTGACAGATTATTTGACATATTTTTCATAACACAGCTGTCAAATCATCTGTCAAGTAAGCTACTCGGAACTTACTTTTACATTGTGAAACATGCTCCAAGCAACATAAAGGTTAACTGTTAAAAGACAATGTTTTTTTACATTTGAGTGTCAATAAAATATAGCGATATCACGCGATATATGACGACTTGAGTGGTGCAGTGGTCAACATGTCGGTCTACCACGCAAGAGGTGCCGGGTTCAATTCCCGGCCGGGCAGAAATTGAAATGATGAATTTTAATTTCTGTGACGGGTCTGGGTGTTACTATGTATAATAAGTATATATTTAAAAAGTATATAAGTAGTATATCAGTTGTCTAGCACCCATATTTCAAGCTTTGCTTAGTTCGGGGCTAGATGGCGCTGTGTGAAATTGTACAAGCATTTATTTATTTACATTATCGTGTTTCGATGGTCATGGTAGGGGCAGTCTTTTAAAATAAAACCATCCGAAGTTCATTTATGGTTTTTTTTAACAGTGTTACTTTGTACAGTGGTTTTTAATTTTGATTTCAATTAAATTCCAGGGTCCAAGAAAACAAGATCTGGCATTCCGAGAGTAACACTAGCTTACGTCACTATCCAGTTGCGCGACTTTATAGTAACAAGCAAAGAATGAAGGAATTTTTTTGTAACACTAACAACATTAACACTTATTTTAATTGTGATTAGTTTCTTTAAGCAAACGAAACAGTTCAATCGATGAATGAACTTTATTTTCGATGCCGATATCGTAAATGACGTAAACTTGTATTGACTACGTCACTTCCTGTCTCGGAGTGCTATACCTAGCGCAGCATATTATTCTACCATATTAATTCCCAACATACCATTTTTATCTCTGGTGGCCTGAAGATCTCTCTTCAGCTTATCAATTTCCTCGGCGTAATCATTGAGTATAGCCTTCTTGGTCATTTTCTGGTTGATCTCGGGCTTGTTCTGGATGTTCTTCGCTCTGTGAGCGTACTCTAAAGTGCTCAAGGACTCTTCCAGGTCTTTATGTCCGGGGGATATGGTGGCGATTATGGAGGTCTTCGTACGACCACCCAGGGATTCTTGTAGGATCCGGGTTAGCTTTGATTCCCTAAAATGTATGTAGTCAGTAATAAATAAAATAAATAAATAAAAATACATTTAATTCAGTAATCTTTGATATAAAACATCGATGAGACTTCCCTGTAAGTAATCTAACGATATTTGTATTGGGAATGACCCGCTAGTTTCATTGGATGTAGTCAGTAGTGTAGGTAGAAAATAGTTCCTTAAGGGTGTAATGATGTTCATTCAAGACAACTTACAGTTTAAGAGAAATAATATTAGAAAAAATACAAGAAAAAATAGACTCTCAAAAAACTTAGTTTTTTAATTCTAAAAAACAGTAGATTTCAGATTTGATCCCATAGTAAAAGTGGTTCAGTTTGATGGCCAGGAGAAACAGTTTTCCCTTTTTTTAAAATTTTGGAATTGGCATTCACAGTGCTATTTTTATATAATACTAAATAATATACTAGCTGAGCTACCGACTCTCAAATCACGACAAAAAAATCAGCTGTTTCATACATTTTGATATTAATTTTTGTATGAAACAGCCGATTTTTTTTTCCGCGATTTTAGAGTTGGTCCCATAGAAACAGTTGATCAGTTTGATGGTTCGTATATACCATATTGATCGACGACGATGACGACCTCCTTGGTCGAATAGCTTTGTACACCGGTTTTCAAGGCTTCGTCATCTCTGAGGTCCCGGGTTCGATCCCCGGTTGGGTCAATTTAGAAAACGAACTTTTCTATATTGGCTCAGGTCTGGGTGTTTGTGATACCACCGTTGTCTCCGATTTCCATAACACAAATGCTTTAGCTACTTACTTTGGAATCGGAGCAATGTATGTGATGTTGTCAAATATTTATTTTCGGCGTTAAGGGTATTTTTGCAACATGTTGTATATCCAAATATATGATTGAATGGGCAAATGACCTGTAGGGTATATGTGGGTGCTTCTCGACCAGCGCCGTGATGACCCGGCCGAGGGTCAGCAGCGACTGGTTGATGTTGACGCACTCCCTGGCGCGCTCCTTCTTGCCCGGGTTGTCGGACCCCGCCTTACTGATGTTCTCGGACCCGGCGAGGTCCACCAGATTGAGTTTGCCGATCTTCACCAGTTCCTCGCCCTCGGGGCTGTTCTCCTTCATGTGTATCAGGATTGTGAATACTGTGTGCGAGCGGCTGTTGAACGATTCGGGTTTAAAATGATTTTTAGAATACACTATTTTCTATATTCGACTACCGATGTTTTTAATGTACGTATATTTTCTATGACAAATAAACGTGGGGCATTTCGGGTTTTTGGAATAAGAGTGTCGTAAATGCGCTTATTATGTGCCGTAGAAAATACACCTGAACCATTTAGTTATGAAAGTACTGAGAACTTTTAAAAATACTGCTAATTTACATTAATATATAAAAATTTCAAACCAAGTTCTAATCTAATAGTCATTTGATATATTTTGTTTGTGCATGCCACACATTACGTATGCGATTAAATTGACAATAGACAGTGATCCACTGCAGTGGACTTCACTCGAGAATGTATGGTTAAGTTAAAATTTACAGATTAAAATACGTCGTTTTATACCGCAAGTACTCTGAAGTTAGCTACGTCTGTTGAACATTGTTAAAGTAATCGCATTGTAACTTTTTCTATTTGTACCTATACCAATTTTTTATATAAATATTTACCCAGACTAACATCTATAAACGATACTAACCACAGTGCTGAAATACAAATAAAGTAGCTAAGTGATAAATAAGTAATGCCTATGCTTCCTCAGGATAATTTAAATTTGCAGATACCAAACACTCAACTTCTTAAAATAATTCAAAAAATTCATGATAGTGAGGAAACATAAACAGAAATACAAAAAATATTATGGACTTACGAAGACAAGAGTTTATTTGTTTGGTTGCTGCAAATTACAGATACAAAATGAGTTTTGTAAATAACTTTATTATAATTTATGTTTTTTATACAATATTAAATAATATACTAGAAAAAATACGACTTGCACCAGATTGTATTCTCGGACGGCAATCGATCGCGACCTTTGGTGTCAGATCCAATGCTCTTACCGCTGAGCTACCGAGTCATTAGTGGCATCGTCGAATATCATCGATTCCCGACCGAGAATATGATCTGGTGCGAGTCGTATTTTTTATAGTATATTATTTAGTATTGTATAGAAATAGCATTGTGAATGCTATAATTTTTTACTTGGATCAATGAGTAACTCACCTAGACTGTGCATTCATGAGGGTGCATGCAACTTTCTTTCGCTCTTGTCCTTGCGCCATTATCTTGTATACTTCATTTTTATTATACACCTAAAATAAAAATACATTTGCATTAATACGCCACGGCCCGACCGAGCCCGAGCGCCGCCGCCGCCGCCACCGTTGTCGGTCGCGAGCGCCGACCCCGCGAGCTGCGCGTCCCCCGCCCGCGCCCCACCGCGGCCGCCCTCTTCCCCGGCGCCGGCGCCGCGCGCGCCTGAGACGCGTGCGCCCGCCAGCCGTCAGCGCGACTTTGCTGCTGTTGCCGCCACTAACTCGAGTTCGCGGACGCAGCAGCCAACTCTCGTCGATAGAAAAGCCACTTCACAGAATGTCGTCGCACCGGGCCGAGATGAAGACGGTTTCATCGAGGTTCGAAACAAAAAGCGACGTCATCAGCGGGTGAGCGAGAACCATCATGGCACCGCACCGACAGGGCCCGACTTCCTGCTGCGAGCTGCCATACCGACCACGGCCGTGTACCTGTCCCGCCTGCACCACATCACCACCGTGCAGGACGTGGTAGAGTACATCGAGAAGAAAGCTAACTTTTGTTTGAGAGTTCAGCCTTTGGAGTCGCGCCATAATACCAATTTTAAGGCGTTTGTGGTGCGCATCCCGACAGCGAGGCTGGACCTCTTCATGAAGGAGGACTTCTGGCCGCAGGGTGTGGTGTACAGGCGCTTCAGAGGGACGCTGCCTTGTGCCACCGATCCGACGCAGAAAGTGTCGAACTGATTTTTTTTTTACTAACATAATTTTTAAGTTATTTACTAACAATATTGTTTAATAAATTATATATGCTTAGTTTTAAGGTATATATCTATGGGCCATCGTTGCCTGATTATAAATAAATAAATAAAAATAATAATAAAGAGAGAGATTATTTATTTAATAAGTGCCAAGTTATTAAGTCATAAAGAAGGATTATTTGAATTTAAGGTACTTTCCCTCCTGGTGGCAAATTTTAAACCTTTATACATCTAAATATATGCCAGCTCTTCATATTATGCCGAGACTGCCAAAATAAATTCCAGACTGCTGAGCTAACTTGTTACTAACAAAAATGGATTGTAATATCCGAGTAATAAACAAATTATTATTATAATTAAAATCATACCGTAATTTCTTCCAAGCCATTGACAATATTGGATCCCTTCCTATTTACATCTTCATAGATTCTGAGCTTTGAGTTGTCATCAGAGGTCGAGAGCAAGTCAAACAGCTCTTCATTGTAAAGCTCCAGGTATGACACCCGGACCGTGTACTCAGTGTTTGAGATACGAAGCTCATCAAACAGCTGGCTGAGTGCTCGGGGAATCATGCCTGCCAGAGGATCCTGTGGGTAATTAAGTTGATTAATCCCTGTCTTCTTCTTCTTATCATATGAAGATTAATGGCCACCTCTGGTATTACAGTTTATCAAGCCTCCTGTAAGGCCTCTTAACTTGGCTTAACGACTTTTATCAGGTGACAGCCGGGACCGACGGTTTAACGTGCCCTCCGAAGCATGGAAGCGCTCAGTTGCAATGCCAATTAACAGTAACTCATCCGACACCTGGCCGGACCGAGCGTTGCTTAACAAACGTGATTGAGTATGATCTGTCTGTAAAGCTCCGCCATGAGCACTTCTCCATGAAGCCATGAAGTTTGAATTGTTTCTCTCTTCTTTCTCTATCAGCAATTAACGGAATCTGACGAAAGTGGCCAAAATCTTATTATTAACCTCTGGGTCACAAAATTAGTGCTTTATGGGATATGAAGTCTTCCACATACTAGAAGTTAACATGTTAATACAAAAAAGTCTGCTATCTCCACTAAATTTTTATACTGATTAAAACTTAAATTTTGACTTGTTTTTCTTTTGAGTAGTTATCATGAAATACTAACATTCTGCCATGTAGTCTCGCTGCTTGTGTGCTCTCCCACCATAGTGTGGGTCTTGCCGGTGCCTGTCTGTCCGTATGCGAACACAGTACAGCTGTACCCCGCCAGCACCTCTTCGATGAGGGGGCTGACCACCTCCTGGTATACTTCAATCTGAAATATTGATTTTGGAGTTGACTAACTGTTATACTTTTTTAATGAGAAATGAAACTAATGGACTGTAGAACAATGATGTTATAATGTTGTAGGTTTACAAAGGTAATTCTAATTCAATGGCAAACAAATGAGCCAGTTAGATGCGTATGTATGCGTGGCCCCCGCTCAACGCTTCGCTAGTGTTGGGACGGCTGCACCATCTGTTCTCGGATGAACAATCACAGATTTACTGTCCCCACTGCTGGAACTTAGACCTTCCTTATGGGTGGATAAGGAGAAAGGGCCATAACCCACAGATTGCTGAGTATTATAAGTTGCAGATGCAGCCAGGATCATAATAACTGTACCATTAATTATTTTGTGATACGAGTTGTGGTTTTAGTTTCATCAATTCATAAGATCTAATCTCCCTTACCTTAACACATCTAGTTTACTCCAGACCCATTACTGTCTTACCTGATTGGTTGTCTATTGCTAGTTAATGATATCAATGCACTGGCTGCCCTTAATATTGTGTTATGATATGAGAAGGGCTGACAGTGCATTGGTATAGATTTGATTTGGAGAGAATCAGGTACTGTGTACTTTAGAATAAATAATAGAGAAAAAACTTCTCTGTAATTCACCTCATATTTGAGAAAAAAAAAATCTAGGATATTGTTAAGCATACATTATATTTTTTATTTTGGCTCAAAACAGTCATGTCTATAAATATGTGTACAGTTCAGAACTTTGTCAGTCTAGAAGCTATTACTTTTTTGAACAGAAATCAAAGTTCTATACAGTATACATATTTTTAGATGTGACTGTACCACACTTTTTTCTTTTTTGAAAGGGCCATCGAAGCCAGACGGGTGATCAGTCTCCCTAGTCAGAACCATTTCATAATAATAAGATAATAAGATTACTAACCTGTTTGGCATGAGGACCGAAAGCTTTATCGAAAGTGAATTTCTTAGTGTGTGACGTTTGTTGCGAGTGTCGCACAATAATTTCCCGGTTGTTTGCAACTTCAACTACACCCAATGACTTTATATCCCTTTCCCGCTGGTTCAAGGGCCTGTAACAAAATTTGAACTACTTCATCTCTATTGTCAACAATATCTAAAACTGTAATTTGTAATAGTTTTATGTATTATTTAACTCTGCCTTGATAGCATCCAGATGAATGTAAAATGAATAGATGAGTAATACTTTTTATCTGATACACAGAACAACAGAAGTACTTTGCATCTGCATTACAAAATTAAGTGTTAATTTTGTAATAGCATAGAATGCTATGCTATCACAAAATTAACACTTAATTTAATATCTAGTGAATGAATACTGATTCATTCAGATGATAGGTATTGTTGTGGTTCATGGTTCACTAAATTTCGAGATAAGCTTTAATGAAGACAAGAAAAGGGCAAGTTTATTTAGGACACAAGACACACTTGTTTTTAAAAGCTACACAGTACCACAGCAGTACTTTAGCATATTAGGTATTTTAAAAATTAACCATATTAGAAAAGTTACTGTTTCGAACGACTCGTAACGTCTTAACTGTTGATAGAAACGAAGTTTTATTTATAACAACAGCTAATAAGTAAAAATTAGAAATTGGATTACCTCAATCTAACGAACACTTGGATGTTCTGATTTTTTTCTTTCCGACTCATTTTTTCAGACGTCATTTCGACACAAAACACATAAAATAAAATAATATCACTAACAACTTGTCTAGCACAGTCACAATAACTATTATAATTCTTCTACAACCTGTAAATAAACAGTAAAATGCTTCAAATTTCCAAAATTATAACAATCAACAGGAACTCGTTGAGTGAACGTTGGACTTCAAAAAATTTAAATTTCGGATTTGGTCGATGATGTTGCAAGTACAAAAAAATACACAGACTAAAAAATGACAGAAGGTGCTATAAGTACAAAATATAGTCAGTGCTGCCAAGTTATTTGTGATTGTGCTCTTATAAATTTTTTTTTTAGATCAGTGGCCCTTATTAATAAAGTTCTTAATGCTCTAACTAAGATAAAGATTGTATAGCAGATGTATAATGATGAGTAATAATAAAAAATCAATCGAATGATGGATGATTACTCGAATATTACTATTCATTCGAATTATTTGAATGTAGTTTTTTTAAACAATCGCCCATCACAAAAAAATATCAAAAATAATTTTTATTCTGACCACAGAGTAGGTTACATGGAAACAAAAAGATCTAACGGTAAACTGATTAGCATTATTGCGTGGTGAATAACAACAATGACATTTCCACTGAAAAACATAAATAAAATCAAAATGACCATAATAGTTTTAAAGAAAAATGTTCTATGAACAAGCCAAAACGATTCATTTTGAATTTTTGATATTTTTTCTATCGAAAATGTCACTGTTGTTATTTACTACGGAAGTTGCTAATCATCCCAGTTTACGGTACCTACTCAAAAAGCATAGACTAAGAAAAATTTTCGCTGCGCTCAAAAAGTCTTAAACTTATTGGAGCTATTGCTCAAAGCCAACATTATTTACAAGTACAATAATTGTCAATGTCAAATTATTAAGGGGAAAGCGCGGGAAGCTTAAAAGTTCAAAACAATCAGATTGTGCTGTGCTGTGACTTCTTACTTAATTTATTATTTTTAATAACTTTGATGACTATACCACGTATACTTTATTATGGTTTGGGTAGGTAAACATAAAGATCGATCGGCATCTGGTGAGCTTTTAGTTTTATTCCTATATGTTGATAGCTTTCACCCGCGCTTTTGTCACTGTGAACATTCAAAAGATCCCTTGGAAAACTTTATCCAGAGTAAAAAGTACCTATCCTATGTTTTAACCCACGTTAAAAAGAATCAGTTCGATGCGACATAAATGTGAAAATAAAATCCAGGTTTTCTTTAGAATCGATTACATGAAATTATTTGTCTTGTTTAAAATTATATAAAATATGTAAAAATATAAGAAATGTTCTAGAAGACGTTTCGAAAAAGTGTGTGAAGGCACAGAATTAGTATAATACTGGTGAAGGTAGGGATACGGATACAATGCAAAATAAAAAAATATAATCGTTGCGCAATGATGAACCACGTAGATTGCTATTAGGAGGACATCAGGCGCGCCGCACCACTATTTGCTGTGTGCCTTGTCTAAATCCATTCAGCCGTTTTTGTGTGATTAGGCAAAAACATCCAAATATACCAACTTTCACATTTCCGATATTGTTATTATAATAATGAGTAATACGATTGCAAAAGATTCACTAACAACATTTTAACATTACCTGTTAGGTACCTACACAATAATAATTATAATTAGGTGGTACCTACCTGCTTCCTTACATCACTTTTGTAATTTTGATCGCTTAAGGGTACCTGCACCTCGGTATCCCAGAAAATAAAATTAATTATGAATTGAGGGTCAAACGTTCTTGATAGAAGGAGATAAATGAAGCTATAGTAGAAGGAAAACTAAGTTCATGTAGTAAGGAAAAGCGGCGCAAGTGTCGCTATGCATTCGCGACACTTCTCCGCTCACTTTAAATTGAGCCTTTACATTACATTACCATTCAATTTAGAGTGTAGCGGAACGTGCGGTTGCAGTCTGCAGCCTGTCTCGGTATTCAATACCAAGGCACCAACAGCAGTCTGGTTAGTATTTAGTATCTCTATCAAATTATTTATCAAGTAAGTTAATTGGCACATAGCCGAAACTTAACCAGAACTTTATAAATGTTGTGCTCAAGTAAACTAAGTAAGTAAGCATATTTAGATTTTGTGGCGAAGGTCGCGGAAAGCCGCTGATTGCGGGTACCGCAGAATCGATCGTCGTGAAAATTATTTATTTTAGAGATAAGCCCACTTTTGTAAACAATTTTCATATTACTTATAGCAGGCTTTGTAACTATATGTTATGTTATCAGCGCAATAAAGAGTAGTATAATGAAGATCCTTGGGTGAAGAGGGCAATTAAGTTGAAATAATTTAACAGTATAAAGCATTAGGTGGACTTATCGCTTAACACTATGTAGTACCTAAATTGAACAAAAAAATATTTATTATGGGAATGTACGAGTTCCGTATCAACTAGACTTTATTCTAAAAATATGGAAACCAAAGGAGATACTTCGACTTCAGTACTTGTTAATTATTTTGCAAGATTAAATACATTGAAATTAATATGGTACCTAGGTAGGTACTTTTACTATGTGTTCCTATTCATCATACCAAAATTATGTTCTGTCATTTTTGTTTAAGCCATAGTATAATGTTACAACAATTATTAAATTGGCAATAGATTGCTTCACTCGAGAATGTATGGCAAATCGTATTACACATTAAAATACATCGTTTTGTACTGCAAGCGCTCTGAAGTTGGTCGCTTCTGTTGCACTCAGGGCCATCTTTAACCTATTTGAGGCCCTGGGCACATTAGGACAATGGGGCCCCTATGACCTTAACAGAACACTAATTTATTAGAAAATAGAAAAAAAGTATCTAAGCAAGGTTCTAGCTAGATTTATTAGTATTTCTTTAAAGTTACATTTAATTAAAAGATAATTATAGTATAATTCACAAAAGTAACTATTCTACAATTTAAAGGTTACAGTACCTAATAAAATCTATGTGGTTTGAAGAGGTACCTACTCTTCTAGATTTGAGATGGGCAAAATCGTTTATCACCTCTTCGAAATCTATGTCTTACAGCATATCGCATTCTATAGACATGTCGAAATCAGCCTGATATTCGGGCAAGAGTATGATTGAACTATGCAAATGCAAAAGTTAGTAAGCAAGTAGTATTGTAGTCAGTCATTATTGTTTAAGTTTTCGAAATACCTAAATATGTTTTATCTGGCAGGATCCAGGGGGCCCCTAACAATCGCGGGGACCTGGGCAAAGGCCCATAGTGCCCAATGGGAAAGATAGGCCTGGTTGCACTTACGTAGTTAAATGAATCGCATTGTACATAAACTTATTTTAATAAAATAGGGGTTTCTTATTCCATAGGCATTTTATCTTAACAGAAGGCATAAGCAAGTCATAAGAGTTCATCAAAGACAGTAAACTCGATAAATGAGCCTCACCATTACGCTGAGAGGTGTTTTTGCTGGCAATACTCATTACACCATTTCCTCCCGCGCTTTCTTGAAGAAAATTAAAGTCACCACATTAATTCTACCCGTATGTTGTATGTTTTTGCGACGGTTACCGCGGCGCTATGGCGGTCGGATAGTTTTTGTCGCGCCAAGACGTCTCCGATCTTCCCAGAGACGGAGGCTAGCAAAAAGTCGCCGAGCCTCGGAGTCTGGAATCCACGCAAAAACACCAACCCCGCAATAACCGGCGACGACGATGAAATACTATGAGTTCCTTCGTTTTTACACAACCAAACGCTTTTTCCGCGCGCAATTTGCATCGGACTCGAGTCGGCCATTTTGTAGTTTTTCCCGAGCGCGCGTTCCCAAAATTGCGGTTTAGCAAAAAGCCACTGATGAAATTCTTGTTTGGGAATGGGCATTTATGTATAATGATATTTTTTAGCTATCGTCAGCTGCTTTAACACGAATATTGTGTTGAATCGTTGAGCTTTTCAATTTACATTGGCATTCTTATAAGAACTAGAATGAACTTTAAATTTTCCTATTGATCCTTGTAATTAAGAATAATTCTTTTAAGAAAGCATCTTACAAGAATGCAATACAATACCAATCCAAGTGCGTTAATTTCAAGAAATATAATATAAAAACATAAAAAAGTCAGAGCTTTTATTCAAACAACTATAGGTACTATTATTAACCTACCTACCTACTCATAAAAAAGAGAAAATGTTTGATTTTTCACATAAAAAACGTACATGTCATCTTTGCCCATGTTTACATCATTAACTTAGCTAGATAATAATCTACATTTTTGTATACCTACCTACTGACTCATCATGTTATTTCTATTCTCTTTAATAAGAGTCGTGACAAAAGGCCAGGGATGACATTAAAAAAGGGTGTATTTTAAATCTAGACCTATTATTGCAAGTATCACAAGATGAAGTTCTTAACTGTAACGTTACGATGCGTATCAATCCAACTGAATTTATAATCCACGTTTCTTTGAATTAAACGGTACCGTAAACGGGGTGAATAGGAACATTTTCAATCTTTGAGTTAAGTTTTAGATATAAACATAGGCATGTCTTCAAAAAAGCTTCTAAACGAAAAAATCTAGACAGACGGAAGATTATAGATATTTATTACAGCCTTCAGATGCCAGTACTTCCATGATGATAACAGTGAAAAAACACGAGATGGAAAATCATACATCATGAAGGTTAGTGCGCGGGAGTTTCTCCAGTGTCGCCAGATAAAAAAATGGCATAATGAAGCTGATGTTGGTGGACATCTCTAGTAGAGGCGAACCTCAGTACCGTGAGAAAACGCTGTGAGAGTGGCTTACCGGCAGTTTGCGGCTAAGAAATGCGCGATATCACATTTAAGCCCGGAGTCCGAAAACCCGACGTAAATATATGATTTTCTTTGTCTCCATAAATTACTCCATGCATCCATTGATACACTTGATCTACTTTCATCATTGAGCATTTAATTAACACACGATACAAGTCCCGCCGTCCCAACACCAAGAATTAATTGCAGCCTAAACTATTTTTACCTACTTAATTTTTTATTGATGATTTAATTTTGTTACTGTTTTTTATCCATCCCATTGATTTATTTTATTTGTTATAATTAAGTATAACAAATAAAATAAAATACTGTTTTATATGTAAGTTTTATATATTCCTTCCTATTGTTACCTACTTTTCGTTTAATTGTGTTAGTTTTTGCATTAGATAATACCTAATTAATAATGCTGTGTAAACTACTTGTGGATTATTGTCTAATCTACCTGTTTTATTCTTGAAGTTGTCATTTTGGAGACGATAATATGTCAACGTACTATTTATAAATAAATAAATAAATCTAACGCCCGAGCGGCTGCATGCGGCCGGATAACAATGTAATATCTATTATGTATCATTTTCCGGGCGTTGAAAGGTTAAGAAAGTAGGAAGGAAAAAATATTTTCCTTGCTTTCTGGCACTGAAGATTTTCTATACGTCGTCTTTGTGCTTATGAACTCTGCTGCATCTACGTTATTTACAATTACAATCGCTGTTTTAATGGCCTCGGTTTTTCTGTAAATAATAACGTAACGACAGTTAAGGCAGTGTAGGTTTTTCCTGTGCGGTGAAAGGTTGTAGCGGCGCTGGATAGCTGGAAATATGTCGAAGCGATGATGGACTAGCGGCGCGATGTGGGAACCTCAACCTTTTTGTGGAAATCGGGAAAACTGGCAACACCGACCAGCGGTGCTTACGGAATGGTCGCACGCTTTTACTTGTTGAGCCGGTCGAGTTATTAGCTTGAGGGTATCCTAGTTTTTGCTGCTGTACCTATTTAAAAGAAAACGAAAGGATTGTGAAATGTTCAAGAAACTTCAAATGATCTTGGGAAATAAATTAGAAAATTCACGAGCAGCATTCGAAACTGCGTCCCCTAAATATATCTAGCTAACAAAGCAAGCTAAGTCAGACATACCTTGACCATAAATGAATATTTTGCCATGGTATCGATAGCGCGAAGATATGCTAATGTGACTTTTTCTAGGGGGTTTGGTAACTCACCACTAAGCTAATATAACATAAATTCGATTTGATCACTGTCTGTGGTCAATTAAATCGCATTGTATGGCAAAGAGAAAATTTTGCGCTCTTAAGTTGGTCACTTCTGTTGTGTACATTGTTATTATCGCATTGTAATGTGTGGTATTACGCCTCATCTTTTGTAAGTATTTTCATGCATGCGAGATATCCAGCTGTGACAGACAGTCAGATAAACAAACTGAGTCGCACTATAAGGGTTCCTTTTTACCATTTTGATACGGAACCCTAAAAAGGTATAACGTCCACTTGTAGGTACAGGATTTATAATCCTGTGGGGGATACGATTAACAATTTAGTACCTACTTATTAAATTCAGTGAATGCCCATGCCGATTAAACCTGAAATTCCATTACGTGCTCTAAATAATATAATGGTATCACAAGAAATCACAGAAGCGGCTGTTCCGTGAGGGAAACAAATTAAAATAGGCTTGGGGAAAAAATATCGAAATATCAATATATCGATTTATTTTTCATTATATCGATATTTCCGTATATGAAAACTGTATCAAATTCGATACTTTTTAAAGAGCTAATCACGTCTTGTTTACGACCAAAAAATAAGTGTTTCAACATAAGTTGGCTGCATGTGTTTAGTAGCCTTGTAAGAAATATCGATATTTTGATATATCGATATCTAAAATCGATATTTAAAAAAATAAATATTGATTTATCTCGTTGATATTTTTTTTCTCGCTATATCAAATACTTAATCGATATTTTTTTTGTACACATCGATATGTTTCGATAGATTTTAAAAATATGGATACGATATACAAGGTGTTACAAAAATACCCCTAATGCCGAATATGGTATATAGGGACCATCAAACTGAACAACTTTTACTATGGGACCAACTCCGAAATCGCGAAAAAAAAATCAGCTGTTTCATACATTTTGATATTTCCGATTTTAATTTTTGTATGAAACAGCTGATTTCAGAGTGATTTGTATATCGATATATTTAATTCATTCGCCCATCCCTAAATAAAAAATGAAAATCAGCCTCAAAAGCTTAATTCTGCTGTCCGAAAGTTGCTTCGTGGAAACGATAAAAAAACTATAAAATGGCCGACTATAGCGGGCCCGCAAAAAACTATGACACACATTGTATAGGATATGGGTTAATATTATAATTTCGGATGAATTACTGGTTGTAAAGGCGAATTGGCTTTTAAATCTGCCCTTCACAGTAGCTGATGTTTTTTGTGATATTTCCTTTTAAATTAAGCTAATTTCTGCCTAAATTTGAAATAAGGTTGAATATAGATTAATTCATATCTTCAGTGTCTATCTAAAGACAACAATCTAATTTTACGTATTTAATTTTAAATAAGTACTTCTTAAGTATATCATTCATTAGGTACCTACATACATACTTTAAGTGGCAAATGTAGAGCCCGATTGACAATAAAAAAATAATGTTGTCTTTTGGTCCACTAATGTTCACCTTTGGTTTGTAGCAGTAAATACTGTCGTAAAGTTCTTTTTTATTTAACGCAAAACGAAAAACCTTTGCTTTTCGCCCTCAAATTATTTAGAAATGAAACGAAACGAGAAAGTATTTTTATTCGATGTAGAGCACTTTCAGGCATACTATTATTCTATCTCTGTAGTTTAGGGATATTTTTTCTCTTAATTTTGTGCCTTGGAACAAATTATTAATAAAGTACTTAAGTAATCGCTTAAGAAATATAAAAAAACAGTACCTAATAATGACACGTCTTATTAACCTGTAAAGTTATGGTATGAGTTATGATTATGAACGTCTGAGATTTCTTAGAGACATTCACTAACCAGTCTGACGGAGCTGTAATTAAAGTTCGCGTCTACTCTCACCGTTCGATAAGTGTAGGGACGAAATTTTAAATTGGTAAAAAGCGGTCCCTCACGAATACAATACACATAAACATGAAACGCACGCATACATCCGCAAAAGTTCGCAGCAAGGAGCCTTTATATTCTTTTTTATGTACGGTTCGAGGGCAAGGAAAGCCGTGGGCCCACGTGGAGGGGTCGCGTGGGGTGCTGGGCGGGGCGATGCAGCTGCAGCCGTAGGGCTTCGATGGCCTGGCCCCGATCAGTCGAGGCGCGCGCGTCACACCGCCACGTCACGGCTACCTCTACAATTTGCCGCCAAAACTTTCGGAACACTTCCGATTGACACGTGATCGCGCGGGAAATTAAAAAAAGAAAATAAAGCATACACAAAAAAATGTGGTAACTGGCATTTTTGCCGGGAAAATCAAATGAGTAATTATAGACAGTTCGCGAATTTTGTGAAGTTTTTGAATTGGCGGGTGTAGGGTTGATGTGTGCGAGCGAGAGGGCTGGCATGGAGAGTTCGGGTGAAGAAACGGGACGGACTGCACCCCCCGCGCCGCACACCCCCACTGTCACACAACCAAACGGCTCCAATAAGATCATCGGACGAAATGTGAATGGAACCAGTAAGTCACGCAGACATTATTGTATTAATCACAGAACAAAGAAAAAAAATTCCCCCTCTATGTTCTGTAACATTATATTAATGACCCCATATTAAAAAAAATACATGTAGGAGAAATTTAAAAATAGTATGTCAGCAATACAATATTACTATTATTATTAAAATAAAAAAGTATGCAAGAACAAAACAACATATCAACGGACATAAAAAACGTAAAAATCTTACTTTCCAAAGATTCAGCTTAAAAGATCATTACTTACATCATGAAAAATATTAGTTTTCACGTAACTGAACTTATTTATTTAATCTTTGGCCAATAAAATGCTGAACACTAAATTCAGTTAAGCTTTAGATTTTTGCATTAAACAATGCTATTTTCAGATGCTAACTTTAGAAAAGAACGAAAAACTTTCTCTTAAAGCACACCTAAGCAATGAATATATTCAAAAGTGAGTTGTGAATTTTTAGCTTAAGTATTTAATAAATTGTCTTTGACTTGATTTTGAGAAGTAATCATTTACTTTTCAGAGCAAATCACATTGAAATTTTCACAATTATCTTACAAATTAATTTACGCGTAATTAATACGTTTCGCTGCAGCACAAATAAACTACAATACATCTCCCATTAACAGTCGCATGTTTCTTCTCATATTTTCTTTCTTTGTAATTGGTTTTCCCCATATTCCATTTCCCCATAAGCTAAAAAAGATGTGGCAAAAAAGTTCGATTCAGCGCCGGTGGGAATGGTACGCAATTTCCGTTTTTGCTGACGACTCTTTGTCTTGGCTTTTTGCAGTGCTCTAATGTGCATGGCGAGAATGCACCGCCATCTAACCGACGACAAGAAGACTTTACTATTTTCACAATGAAAAAAATAAATGCCCTAATAGTAATTAGCTTTCGATAAATAAAATTTGATATAATTGGTATGAGAAAGGTGAAAATAGTATAAATATACAAGTCACGAGTTTTATACGAGGTTTTTCTCTTTCCTAGCCTCACTTCGAATTTTTAGAATATAAATTTTTCAGTTCGTTTTATTTCTCTTTGATTTGTAAAATAGTTGGACAAACGTCATCTAAAACTATTCCACAAGTTGATAGCATTAGTAGTTCTCGAGATATAGTTGTGACAGACAGACAGACAGACAGACTGAGTCGCACCATAAGGGTTCCCTTTTACCATTTTGGTACGGAACCCTACTTAAGTAATTAAATAAATAAATATTTGACAACATCACATACATAAATATTTGACAACATCACATACATAAGTAATTTTTGTAGTAATTTTCGCATTATTATGACTGCGGTCACCAGGTTTTTTTTCATTGTGTGTGTAAGGATGAAAACTTATTCAATAGATAACACGTTTTTCTTCCTTACTTGTATTTTCTATGACACAGCCATTGACAGAAATATTTAATCGATGCCTATATTTAAGTGCATCATAAACAAAATTACACCGTAACAATGAACTATTTCAAGACTTTATCAAGAAATATTTATTTAAATTCTTTTAAGTTACAACTTAACTACCTGTTAAACCAGACTTAATTAAATTATATGATTTCAATATTTATTGAGCAAGTATCAAATCGATGCGTGTGCAACACAGAAAGGCAATAAAAACTAAGAGCTGTAGACGACAGAAAAACCGTGGAAAACTGGGAAAAACTTCGCTCACATAGTGCCTGCAAAAACCAGGCAGGCTAACGGGCCTGAAGATTCCGGCTACTTAATGGCCGAATACTGAAAGACTTCTTAGCTAAAATTTTTAGTTAAGGTCTCCTTAACTTTAAGGAAGCTGTCAGTTTCATAGAGGTGCTGTCAAATCTGACAACTTTTTTTAATTAAG
The DNA here is from genome assembly GCA_963556745.1 of Catoptria pinella. NCBI lineage: Eukaryota > Metazoa > Arthropoda > Insecta > Lepidoptera > Crambidae > Catoptria > Catoptria pinella. The sequence continues at coordinate 10,463,213 of OY750778.1, read as the reverse complement.
ATAAATAATATTAGAAAAAATACAAGAAAAAAATCGACTCACCCGTAGCATCTCAGACGGGACTCGAACTCGACCGAGAGCGACTCGGTAGCATATTTGGTCAGGCATTGGGCCGGATTCTCAAGGGTGCGTGTTCGAGTCCCGTCTGAGGTGCTACGGGTGAGTCGATTTTTTCTAGTACATTTTCTAATATTATTTATCTTAATATAAGAATAGCATTGTGAATGCGAAAATCTGAATTTAATAACTTTTTGAATTTAAGGTGGCCTTTACTTAAAGATTCGTTTGAGTATTTGGCCGTAAATGTCTCTAAGTTCTTTCAGGGCAACATGGCTTGTTTTTTATAAGCCTTTGTCAAAAAAAGGACTTAAATAGGTAGTTAATAGTATTTACTCAAACATGCTTGTAATGTGGTCATTATTTTGATAACTTTCTTAGAGCAAAGTCAACCTTTCCGCGCTAGTCGTGGCGTAAAATTGCATGGAATTTCATTATTGTCAATTGCTTCAAACATAGTTAGGTATAAATTGTTCTTTAAAATATTCTTCTTTATTACAATTTTTAGTTTGTAAAAAACGAAAATTATGCAAACTTTACATTACACTACACTGGCAAGGAGTGAATTTCCGCTTACTTAAAAGAAAGAAAAAGATCGCGCTCTTTTCGCTAATTTTCCTTAAATTTTGTGAGAATTTTTGTCAACTGAGTTTTTCGAAATTATTAAAAAAAAAAACATATTTCAGCCATTTGTAAATAGTTCAAAAATTACACAAACGCGAGGTCTACAGCGAACAGAGGATCACTAAAAGAGGATTTAAATTAAAAAGATCGTTCATACTAGTGCCTGTGATGTAGTAACAAGTTTGCGGCAGCAACCTATTTAAGTAAAATAAAAGCTAGCAAATTATTTAAGTAAAAAATTGTCATATTACCCTCTGTGCCACATTATTTGATAATATGTTGATAACTTGTCCCTGTGGTTTGTCCTAAGTGGTATACAAATTGTATTTTCATTATTTGTAATCAATAATAAACTATTTGTATTGTATTTGTATGACGACCTCCGTGGTCGAGTGGCTTTGCACACCGGTTTTCAAGGTGTCGCCATCTCTGAGGTCCCGGGTTCGATCCCCGGTTGGGTCAATTTAGAAAACTAGCTTTTCTATATTGGCTTAGGTCTGGGTGTTGGTGATACCACCGTTGTCTCTGATTTCCATAACACAAGTGCTTTAGCTACTTACTTTGGAATCGGAGTAATGTATGTGATGTTGTGAAATTTATTATTATTATTATTATACTTTCTTTAGAACAGTTTCTACACTGTTTCAGGTTGTTTTAGATAAAAACACATTAGCTCTCTTAAACCACAGTCACAGCAGTCTTTATTTTTTTCCAGATGTATTTTTTCTTAGTATTAACTAGCTATTATAAAATAAAGTTTACATAAACTTACGCCGAGAAAGTTGACAGTTCCAACAAAGAGATCCATAAATTATGTAAAGTGAATGTTTAAAAATGCACTTTGCAAAAACAAATGTACTGGTTTGAGCACATAAATGTACTTGCAATATAATAAATGTATATGCAATATGATAAGTGTGACTGTAAGTATGCCAGTGTGCGGGAAAAGGAGCATAAACAAAACGCAGATTATTAAAAAATCAGGTCAAGTGAGGAAGCCTTGGTGAAGGTTCTGTACATTTTCCTATTTGTATTATGGTACTGTAGAGTTCGTATTTATTGAATTCAGAATTTTTATTTTAGTAAATTTTATTGTTATGAATTTTTAAATAATCTTAATTTTAATATATTGAGTTAGTTTTATTTATTCTTATGACATTTTGAACTATATTTATTTTAATAATTTTAACTCTGACAATTTTAATAATAATTTTTATTCCTTATTAAGCAAGTAATTGTTTTGTAATAATCTGATATTTTCTATAAAATTTTAAGTAAACTAACATATTTTTAAGTCGTTACTAACAATAATGGATCTTTGTTATCTGCAATAAATAAATAAATTACTGCGAGCTGGCCATCACCGCCGTTGCTGGCAGAAGTTAATTTGAATTATTTACTTTTAAAAAGCTAGGATACGATTTAAGAGTTTGGCGAACAGTGAGCTTTATACAAAACGTAATACCAAAATGATTAGCAATTTGAGCATAATAACTCTTTTTGTAATGTTATTCGGACTAAGACTAGATTATCTAGGGTTCTATTAAATAAAAAATCTAAAATACTAAACCAAATAAAAATTATTGCGATTTACAGTTTTGTATGAAAAATTAAATTGGCATTTATTTTGAATTGGGTTAGTATTTTAGATTTTTTATTTGATAGAATACTAGTCAATTAATACTGTCTTGATTCGAATAACATCCGAATCACAGAGCAGAAGAGCACAGGAAGTCTTAGCGTAGGCATGGACGGGCGGCGATATTGATTTTTGAATTGGAAAAAGTATAAAAAAGCTAAAAAAATATATTAATATCAATTTAATACGTTATTTTAAATAATCTACGCCCCCACACGTAAAAGTACACATAAATGGTTGATATTAACTTGCTTAATCAAACTTGTTTACAAGTTTTGAGCAGAGCTTCTTAAAGTTTCAAGTTACAGCTGGAAAAAAGTTTAAGCATGGATCGGGAGGTATTAATGAAATCTTAATTAACTAAATTTAAAGTAAAACCAAGATTATTATTCTGTTGTGGATCGACCCATGTTAGGCAGAGCGTTTTTTTTGTTTCCAAAAATGGACCAGACCTTTAAAGCTTGTAGTTCCAATATAAATATTATTTAAAGGTATGAATGAACTTTTCTATCTTAGAAATAAGTGTAGGAAACAATATATTTATAATACAGACACCGCTACGAAATCCATTTCAGCCAAGGAAATAGAAACGAAATCGAAACTTTGTAAAAACAATTTGACAATAAAATTAATATTTAAATTAATAAATGATCTACTCACTCTTTTAAGACCTGCGAAAGTGCTAATGAAAATAGTTTATATCAAGCATCAACAAATACGTGATTTTGAATAAGACTTTGATAGTGGATCCCTAAAACATAGCTAAAAATATGCATCCAAGACAGGGTGGTATGAAATCTGCATATTATGTAGATCGTTTGCGATTTTTATTGCACAGTCCTTGCGTACTTGCTTGAATGACTTAATTTTTTATAGATACTCTTTTAAATAATTTTGTCACATCTTTAGTTTACTGTCTATTTACCGGTGCACTTATATGGGTTTTGTAAAAGTTTATTTTCCGGTACAAATTTAAAGTTAATACTGGATTGAGCTTCTCGGCGGAACATCAAAATTAGTAAAGCCATGCAGGCACTGACAGGCGGCTTGCTTACAGCCTAGAGCCTATAGATAGATACTAACTGTCTTATTCAGAGATGTTTCCTAAAACTGGGGTGCAAGACGGTTCTAACAAAACCTGGTTTTATGCTTAGATCCCGGACTAGCGATTTTGTTATTCAGAGACACACTTGCCACAACATGATAACTAAACCGTGAATTAAGCAATAAAATGGTAACACTGTTATGAAGGAGTGAATTATGAGTGAATTTATACGTGAAAAAAGGCAAAGTAGTCTATGGTTTGTCTTGGCTGTGTCACCAGATTTTCAAATACTTCTTCGTATTCTCTAATTTCATCTAGTTCTTCCATTTTTTTTAGGTTATAAACAATTACAACACAGAAGTCTTTGGTTATTAAATAGCATTAAACCACCCTTAAACTTACCCCCAAGCAGGTTTAAGTGATGAATATATGATTCCGCTTGTAAACCGTCCTTAAACGTGGGACTAAACTTAAACTGTCACTATGAATACTATTTGCGCTAAAATGGCGTTAGTACGCGGTCTAACGCCAGGTTATCTTTAGCCCTGGTTTAACGAACGTACTCTGAATAAGACAGTTAGCGTGTAGCGAAGTGAAAGGAATGTTCTATAATATTCGCAACCAGCCGCATAGCGAAGCGCGCAGTGCAGCCGGCTATCTAGGCTCTAGGCCTTAACTATCTAATGTTTTTAGCTGTCTGGCAAGGCAGAATTACACCAAAACTCTTTAGTGGTGTTATAAAAGGCAACTAATAGCTTAGAGCGTTTTCAACACAGTCGTGGACCAGAAAATGTGGAGCAGCGTTTTCTCTACATTTTCTGGTCCACGTAAACTTGATGTTCACACTGTGATCTCTAACCCGCCTGATGAACTAGTTTTTTTCAGAAATGGAAAAGATATTTTTATTATGCTGTATTATATTTCTATTATGCTGGCTATCTTTGCGCAGTTGTCCGTCTGCGGGTCAGGGGTCAGTTCTTAGTCTCCCGTCCGTCCGTTTCCCGATCGTCATCTGTCCGTCTCTCCGGTACGTCATTCCTGTCAACATCTGTCGTATGTCTGTCGGTTTGTCAGTCACTAGTCGAAGGAGGCTGGACGCCGCGACACTGGCGTAACGACTTAATTGTTGATTTGAGTAATTATACATAATACAGTAAGTGCTATTTGCGGCAAGCTGGGTTATTCAACCTAGAGTTAGTTCATACAAAAGTAGCACTAACTCTGGGTTAAATGTGCTAACCTAGCTTGGCGCAAGTGGGCCTTAGACGCTGAAAAACATATTTGTTTTATTCTACAGCGTGTTAGTAGCACCCTAGCGAAAACTTCAAAGGATGATTCTACCCTTAGAGTTAAGCAATTTTCTCTATAGAACCACTTGTCCCAAATGCATAGTTGAGATTTTGATTTTTCGGTGAGCAGCAATGTACGCGTAACAACTCGATAACTTCGGAAAATTCCACTTCAGATAGACTCAAAATCATGAGTCGACTATGCCCTGAATGTTTTCGCTAAGGGTGCTACTAACACCCTGTATTTTAATAAAAGACTTTCGCCTTAAAAAAACAGGTTTTTTTTCTTCGTCTCATTCACACTCCCCCGCGCTTTTGGAACGGAGCATTCAATTCGAATAAAGAACACTCGGTTACGCAAAGATGCGTTCCAAAACACCAAACGTTCCGCTGCTTTTTGTACTTTTTTCGCTGCTTCTTTCAGCCGCACTCCTTTCGTTAGCTTATAACAATACCGCTGTGTGAATATGCAAATCGTATTAATTGTCTGCTAAGTTTTTTGCTTGTTTGCGTCTGCGCCGCGTAGAGTTAGAGTGACGCATCTGTCATTTCTGATATTAAAACGGTCCGTTTGCCACATTCGAAACGAAGCACTATAATGACTGGTCTTTTTTATCGGATAAGCGACTGCAGGCGCTGATGCTGCTTTTTTAATAATGAAATATCTCGTAAGGAATGAGGTCCGCCGTTTTTCAGGCGATCACCTCGGCCGACGGTCGATAATGCATCGCTGAATTTTCATGAGTGCAATATTTATCGTGTTGACGCCATTATGGCGGCAGGCGCAGCGTCCTTTCCATATACCCTTCATTTATATGACAAAAACTGTCGCCGACAGCGCGAATATACCTTTATCGTATCGGTATTTTTTTATCGTGGTTAATTCCTCAGATAATGGCCGGAGTCAAATGACCGGGCGGCAATAAGAAACTGGGGGAATTTCAGCGATGCTCGGGCAGTCTTTTAAGCGTATTTTTTGCGTGGGCTGGGTTGTTCGGCGGCAGTTCGCGGTGTTTTTTGCGGGACCCCGATGAAAACCGTAATGGCATTTTATCGTGCATAAGAGCGAACGGAATCATTAATTATTTATAATAAGCGGCTAGCGCCGAATCGCCATGTTTATTTTTGGCCAGTGTTCTACGATAGGTTTTTATGTGTGGTTATTTTCGCGCGTCGCGTTGCAGTTCGGATTGGTTGGACGAGGGTTTTTGCCGCGGCGGCGATTGTCGAAAGTAGGTTACTGTGAGTGATCATTAACTGCGATATGTGCCAATGAGCTGCGGTTTCAGTAAAAAATGTTGTGACAAACAAGTCATTATATGTTAAAACGACATAGCGGCCGATGTGTGTCACTCGTGGGTATGTAACACAGGTTCGACGAGGTTTACAGTCGACTTCTAACGATTGTTACGCAACTTTATCAAACCTTTTTCAATATTCGGTTCGGTTATTGTGTTTCTTTGTTTCTTTTTCAGTCTAAAAACATCTGTATTTTGGTCATATCGTGAGGTAAGTGATTGAGCGGCGGAAAATATTTTTTTTTGTTCTCATTTCTTTTCTGTAAGTTGTTATAGCATATAACTCTGGGGATCAAACTACGGACCAAAATAGACGTGCACTAACTATATTATAAAGTGTTGCAGTGTTTTTGCCGCAAAAAACTTGTCGCATGCCGCCGAAGCTACCAGCCTATTAATGTTGATATTAATTAAGTACCTTTTTGTTTTACGAAGAGTTATGTTCGTTTTTTGTTTATGTTGTAACATGTTGTCTATAATTATTGTCATATTGTCTGTACAATTGGAGTCAAAAGTAACAGAACACAACTTCGTATTAGGGGAGAGTAACCTATATTGGACCACTTTTGACATAACACTAAAAAATACCTAAACCTTGTAAGTTAGAGAAACCCAATCTGACTTAGATGATACCTTGGTATTCCTGTTACAACATATTACGCAGTTAAGATTCTTATGAAGTTAAAACTATTTAAAAATATTAATCTACTGATAGTTGTCCTTCGGTCCAATTTACAGAACTAGTATCCTTAATTGTACCACGGGATGCCTAAATTGTACCAAAGAAAACCAATTGTATAAAATTTAGATAGCAATCTGAAATAAAACGAAATTATTAATCATAATTATTTATTTATTATTAGAAACAATATTTTTGGTAATGATAAGGATCATTCTTGGCATGATAGGAACTAGACATCGTAAAATCTTACCTCAGATTAACATAAAATATAGACTCATTTAAGTTTAACCATTAACAATAATAAAATTAAGATTGAGTAAGTAATTGTTAAATAATCAACATATTATTATTTATCTTCTTTCTAATCAACTGTAACTAGTCAAAAACATATTATACTTAATTATTAATTTAAACAATTTGTCACAGATGTCAGGGTTAGTTGTGCAGGTCTCATGCGACTATCAACCAATCCACTTGGGGACTACTTTTGTCAAAATAGTTAATTCCGTTTGTTTTTTTCTTCACAGGCTCGTAATGCCTCTTTTAAATCTTCTCCACTCCATTTATAATATTTTTTCTGAGCAGTCTCCATCTAAAGTAATACAATAACCTGAATTAATTTTCTCACTAAAAGTAGATGCATAAATTGTACCGGTCCAATTTAGGAACCTCGAAGTGGTCCAATATAGAGTACACGGTAGTTCGATAGCAAACTTAAAAAAAACAACAACATGACCTTAACCAACTGATTTGTACTCGCGATGTTTAAAAACAGTAGGAATCATGATTTCTTATAGAATACAGTGTTAAATGATTACTAACCTTTTTGTTGAGCTACCTTCTTAGACAATAGACGAAGAAACTACTTCAAATCACAAAAAAAAAACGTTTTTTACTCTCACACTCGTGTCATCTGTCACAAGAAGAAACAAAATCGCGCGGTGACAGTGGCGCTGTAGTCGCCTCGTTTTGTGTTGTCAGTGTAGAATAATGGCACCGTTTAGTGGGAAATTTGAAGGTGGTACAATTTAGGAGTCGGTACAATATAGGTTACTCTCCCCTACTTACTTATTCTGCCATCTTAGGGCTCCCACACAAAACTGCGATGCGATGCGATGCGATGCAGTACGACGCCAAATTGCTGCGATAAATTTCGTGCGCCTGTAAAGCGTTGGTTCAGGTGACTATACTGTGTGTGTGTAATGGAAAAAAGACAAAAATCTGCGAGTAATCAGATTTATAATAGCTTTTGTTATTAATGAGATAAAGCTGTGGCGCTGCCACAAAAAATCCCGTATAGGTACTTCGGATCCAGTGCGGACTAAAAGTGGCGTCACCAAGTGTGACCAAGTCTGACCACAGTCTAGTAGTCTGACCATGGTAATACTATATACTTACTAAGTATACCTGTCAATTCTTATTGGTTGTTTTATTTATTCAATTCAAATCCAAAATTCAAAAATAATTTATTCAGTCTAGGCTGTTACAGCTTACCGCACTTGTGAATGTTGAAGCTACGTCATCGGCTCGCGCGCCCTAAGCGGGAGACCTTGTAACGAGAAGAACCGGCAAGAAACTCGTCAAGGGCTGCTTTTTTCTCCCTGTACATTTCATAAAGAGTCGTCAAAAATTTAAAAATGATAGCATTTAAAGTGAGGTCTGTTCCATCGCAATAATGAACAAAATTTACGTAAAATTTAATTAATTAACTATCTACATATCGTATAGGTAGTTGTGAGAGCAAATAACTTTGAATTTTATGGCATACTACTAACGTTACTACTACCTGTCCTATATTTATAATTGATATTGGTGTATTTAGATAACTAGCAAAATGGTTATATAATACAGAAATTATATGACTTCCAGCCATTTAAATGTTTTATAGTCGTTTTACCATTACTTATTAGTCTTATAGAAGTTGGAGATTTTACATAATAGTTGTATACCGAATTAGTCGTATTGGTACGTCCATTAAACGTTTTACCAACTCTCTTATACGACGATCATATAATGGTATAATAGAAAACGTTTACCTAACATCAATTTAGTCCTATAAACGTTTTGGTTGGATAAAAGTCATATAAAAGACAAAATCGTTTTAAGGAAAACATTTATATAACGACAATATAACAATTTATATAATGTGGATAACCTAACTATTATAAAACATTTCAGTGTTTACAAAACTTTAATATAACCCTTTTAAGGCATATAAATCCCTTAAAAATTCAGCTAGTACTTCATCGACGCATTGTTCAACAACTAGTGTCGGTCAAGAAAGTGTCACTGAAAGTTCAAAAGGTGCCGTACAAACACTTTTTGATAAAGATACACCAGATCTCGAAAGTAAGTTTTAAATTACAATTTTGTAGCTTGCATTTATATTGGTGGGTTAAAAGTTAGTAAACGTGGTGACTTTTTTAAATTACGTTATACTTACCCATGAGAGTGAAATCTTATTTATTTTTTCCTTGCGAACAATTTTGTTTTTTCAGTAGGTAACTCAACGTATTTCGGAGAATTTTTTTCTAATACTAGAAGTAATCAAAATCTACATTGTTATTAATTTTCGTTTAAAAACATTGAGATTCACATGAAGTTAAACCTACTACATCTTCGGGGGGTAGGTTTCTCAGTGGCTGAATGTGCCTATTAGCAGGAAACAAAACTTAACAAATTACGTGCATTTTTGCTAAAACTTAGAGATAAGTATCAGCAAAAACGATACATCAAAATTTTTTTACAAGATCTTTCAGTAACTACCTAGTAGTTACTGAAATATTTTGAAAAATTATTCTTACGTATCAACAATCTGCCCTAACAAATACATATCTCGTAATGTATAAGATTTCTGTAATATAAATCTACTCTGCCACGGGGTTCACTTATTTACCTCGAGAACCCTAGCGATAAAACATGGAGCTTATCAATAGTCATACCAAAACGTGTACATGACTATTTTGTTGTTTAGTAGTTGTATAGCAGTCTATATAAAACTAAACTAAAAATGGCTAGTCTTAAAGATTAATTTTATATGAAATTAATATTCTCATACATCAGAAAAATCATAAATATCGAGAGGGCTTAAGGAAAATAGTACATATCGTCACATACATTATCGATAAAGTAAAGTTCCCATGAGAAACTAGTCCCATACGTGCTTAATACCACATTCACTTATTCATGTTAAATTATCAATATTTTGTAAAAGTAATAACCTTTTGATGTCAATACTATATTAAAATTTCAAGTTGTTGAACAATTGGAGCACAATACAAACTGACAGTTAGGATGGAGAAAAAATGATTTATAAATGTCATAGCTTAATATTATTAAACCATTTTAGTCATAATGAAGTCTTATAACTACCTTTAATAAAACGTTTTAGTCGGTCTCACGACTTTTACTGGACTACTACGTGACTATTTAGTTTTATAAAATGGGCCTTTTTGACGTTTTATAAACGTTAACTTGATGTTTATATGACCGTCATATAATCACTTAAAGTCGCATAAGAAACGTTAACTTAACGTTTATATGACATTATTTTGCTAGTTGGGTTATGATGGGGCTTACATGACCTTATGTTTTAAAAGCCCCTAAACAATAAAAGATAAAAAAAAACTTTATGGCAATAATACAATAATTACATCCCACTAATTCACCCGACTTTTATCACTATTTTGAGTAGGTAAATTATTATAGAATTGTCTATACATTAAGTGATAGATATAATTATTAAAATAATAAAAGCAAAACATTTGTATAGTAGAGTAAAAAATTCTCGAATTTCATTAAATACTAATATTGAGCCATTATTGTTATAATATTATAAATGCGAAAGTCCGTTTGTTTGTTTGTTTGTTACGCCTTCACGTCTTAACTACTGAACCGATCATCATGAAATTTTGCATACACGTTGTCAGGGGTACCTACAGAGAAGGACATATGGTACCTTTTATCCCGAAAAATAATTGTTCCCGAGGGATAGCTGAAAACTTTCCACGCAGACGAAGTCGCGGGCGGTCGCTAGTAATAATTATATAATATTTGACAACATCCCATATGCTCCGATTCCAAAGTAGGTATAGCTAAAGCACTTGTCTTATGGAAATCAGAGACAACGGTGGTATCACAAACACCCAGACCTGAGAGAATATAGAAAAGTTTGTTTTCTAAATTGACCCAACCGGGCATCCAACCCGGGACCTCAGAGATGGCGACACCTTGAAAACCGGTGTACAAAGCCACTCGACCACGGAGGTCATCGTCGTATTGTTAACCATTTTCAACAAATTATTCTGACATAAAATTAACCACCAATTCTAAAAAACACCCTGTATAACTTATACGACATACTCTTTCTTGGTCAGTCAACAAATCTGAATACGAACCGATCTAACCCTATCATCGCCGCGCAAGAAATGGACAGGCTCGATCTAATCTTCGCCGTGCAGCTGTCAGACAGATGTTACGCCAACCGCATTCAAAACCACCTTTTATTTTAACAGTTTTAAAACTCAAAATTGCTTAACTAAATGCGGCATAATTTTAGGGTCTCCACCGATTGATGGACAAAGATACCTAGAACTATTTTATGCATTTCCTTTAATTCTTATGGTTAAAGATATTGAGTCGAGAATGGCATGCATAAGAATCGAGCTAACTGTGTTTGTCGAATCATCCCAGATAAATGGCAAGGAAGCATTTAAATTAAACACTTGTAAAAAAAGACGCAAAGTTGAAATTTCTTTGAAAATTATTTATTATTATGATAAAAATTGGAAGTCTAAATATTATTCAATGACTTCTCTGAATAGGACTGGTTTACATTTGAACATCCCTTGGAATCTCTATGTTTGTGTTGTGGTTGGTCAATGACCCCTGTAACTATTTGATTGACAATAATTTGTGATGGATTGACAATTTTATGTTACGAAATGTAACGCGTAGTCGTCGTTCGGTGTTCTTTTACAAATAATATTGTCTTTGGGTTTACATACCTATAGGTTTTTTTAATTATAAATACTTCATAATTTTTATTTTAAAACTGCTATGTTTAATAACAATTAAAATAATTAAGCTGTTATAATTTATAATAATAAAATTTAATAATCTTTAAGTTGCTCAATAACCAGAAAAGCAAATCATCAAGTTCCTCAAAAATAAATTATTTACTTATAACTTTATAATTTTATATTTAGGGCCTGTTTCACAATCAAAAAGTAAGTTCTGACTCCGATTAGCTTGCTTGACAGATGATTTGACAGTTGATTATCTATCAAGTAAGCTACTCAGACTTACTTTTTTAAAGTGAATCAGGCCCTTAGTGATAAGATAGATATAGGGTTAATAAAAATATTGAGAATATCTGCTATCCCTTCGTCAAAATCTAACCCTATTTTTACGCAGGATAGCAAAAAAAAGTGGTTATTAATATGACAAGTGTCATTTTTGACCTCGATAGTACTTAACCAATCTGTATCCAATCCAAACAAGTTACGCCAAATTGAACCTTATCACTAATAACGGGAGATATAAAAACGATTGTGAGCTAATTACATTTTGTTTGGGTATAATGACGGGATATGAACCGTGAACTGTATACATTGTTTGTTCTCAAATATAAAAAAGGAGTTTGTCATTGTTTACGCTTTCTTTAGGATATTAAACTTAATTGAAGTTTTTTTTTGTGAAACTCCATTTAATTCGAACCTTGTATAAAGTACTTTTAAGTATTACCTATCTCTTATTTACATGGATATTTTTTTGGTGCTTTTCTTACTTGTTAAAATTACAATAATTTATTGTAATGGGTGAAGACGCTGAAGTAGGTAAACTTCAAAGTTTGACTGAGCGAAAACACAGAAGCGCGTTGCTAAAAATTACAGTGAAACTAAATAAAAAAAGTCGTCTCATCAGGGTAGGTTTAAATAGTAGTTTATGATACAAGGTTGGTAAGGAGGTTATAAAAAACCTTAACAACAATGTGCCATACTATGTTTTTCAATATATTTGCGAGAAAACATTATAGGTAACTTCTGAAATAAAAAACCGCAAACAAAAACGCACGGAGGTGGCGTGCGGTAAAATTAACTTTTCGCACGCCGTTCTAAACCGTAAACAAAAACGCTCATCGAAAACACACATTTTCGAGCAACTGTATTGAAAAAAATACAAGTACAAAAGGAATAATCCATTAAACTTCGGAAGCGTTCAACCGACTGATCCCAAACAATTCCTTATTAAAAACCACAATAAGATCCCCGAAGCGAAAGGGATAACTTTCAATTTCTTCGTTAATTAATTAACGCGCAACATATGTTTGGACACGTCTATTTGTCACGCTTTCCCTATAGAATAGGCATCACATACATTAGTCAACATCTTTAACCCTTTGCCACCTGTTCTTTAAAAAAATATAAAGAAAAAATAAAACGTCAGTTGCTTTCCCGCCTTTTTCTGGATAGCCGACCACAAAGATTTGTTTTATTTCTTTTTAATTGTCGACTTGAATCATTGCGGATGGGGGCATCCTACTTTTTTGAGTGGTTAACTGATTTCGATGGGCAACGAATCGGAAGTAACATGTGTCCTTTCAAATCGTCATTATTTTTAATTTTATTACAAAGCAACACTTTTTTTGTTATTACCCTTTCCTAAGATAATAGCCGGAAAGAAATTTTTATGTAGGTCAAACTGGAAAAATATAAAAAAATATAATTTAACTATTTTAATCACCACGATGATTTTTTAAGAAACTATGCAAGTGGGCTATTCCCAAATGCGGACTATTTACATTACTATTCTGGGTTTGGGCAGCGCAGGACTGATTTGAATATTTATAAATACGTAATCTGTCAAGAAGTACTCTATCGTTCCGAATAGGATATTTGACTTGAGGATAGATTCTACTAAGGTATAATAGAGCAAAGGGAAGTCAGCATTCTGTGACGTCACATTTCACACGGCGATCTGTATGGCGCGCAAAAGAAATTTGTGATTATCTAATATTTGTGATTCGCATAACATTTTTGTGTAATTACGTATGGATTCAAATAATCAACACTATTTGTCACTGGAGCTTTTTATTTTTTACCAACTTTGCGAGTCTTAGAAATCATAGTTAAATTCGTCAAATTGTGCCAAAATTTCGCGTAGGGGTTTATTTTGCTTCCCTGCTCTCTATACCTTAAAAGTAGAATCCATTCTCAAGTCAAAAACCCAATCCCGATGTCTCTTGAAAAAAAATGTTTCTCTGTTTTAATAATCAACAACTTAAGTTTGTAGAGTTCGATACGACTATCTTGATTTTTTTTAACTGAGTAAGTATCCTATAATAAAAAAAAACATTTCTGCAAACTGAAACTAACTGCCTCCCTCTTACTGACATTTTTTTTAATCGCATTTTTCTTATTGTTACAAAACACAAATATGACATTTTTGATAAGAGCCAAGAGGGTTGTTGCTCTTATTAAAATTCTAACTTGACTTGCTAGAAACTTCACAACACTTCCAAACACTCCCACTAAGCGTTTTGCTTCAAATTTTGCCATCCGTACCTCTAGGGAGTGGAACTCCTTGCATGAGTCTGTGTTTCCCGATAGGTACAGTCGAGTTCATTAATATGTTGGCACTTTTGACAGAATGTTGACTTTTAATACAAAGGCATAAAGGTTGATATACTGTCAAAAGTGCCAACATATTAATGAACTCGACTGTACAATCAGGGGCTCTACCGGCTAACTTTTCGAACTTCGGCGGGTCTGCCGAGCTTCAACTTAAAACAGATAAATCGAAGTAAGGAGTTTCGTATTGTACTGTTCGCCGATGTTATTTAGAAGATATCGATGTTCGTGTGACATCATGAATTAGGGTTCGTCATTTTGGCCCGAATGGGGCTCGATTTATCTGTTTTAATTTGAAGCTCGGCAGATTTTCCGAAGTTCGATGCGTTAGCCGGTACGGCCCCTGGGGGCCTTCAAGTCGCGAGTGAATAGGTCACTTCTAGGTAAGCGCGTTTTATTGTAGATCGCATCATCGCCTACCATCAGATAGCGGGCCAACGCTTGCCTTCTATCATAAAAAAACACTCTTTACAATCAACTTTTATTTGGTTTAAATTAAAAAAATCATTAGTAGATGTGGGAAACTGAGTACTACGACCCTTATACACGTTTTTGTAGAAGCTACGGCACCTGTAGCACTGATGGCGCGAGGGAGAGGGCAGTATACAAAGTAACCAGAAAAAAAGACAGAAAAACCATACTAATGATTCAATCGTGAGAATGAGTTCGCGGTACCGAGTGTGGCCTTTTTATATCGAGTCTTTGTTCTTTGATAGTCTTTTTTTTTACAAATCATTTGACTTGATAACGTTGAACTTTAGAGATTCATTAGAAATGGGAAATAGCGGAATGTTTCAAAAGTGTCCCATGCAAAAGGCACGGAATTTCAGCAGAATGTCATTTATATCGTATATCAGTAAAGAATATCGTTTATTGTAAATTAATTAATGAACAACTATTACTATGAGCCAAGTTTGAAATCGTAAAAAAAAAGTTAGCTGTTTCCAGTCATTTTGATATTTTCGTTATTAATTTTTGTATGAAACAGCTGATTTTTTTCTCGCGATTTCAGAGTTGGTCACATAGTAAAAGTTGTTCAGTTTGATGGTACGAAGAAACGGTTTTTCCATTTTAGATTCATTCATTAACACGTTGTACCTATAATATTAATTGAATTGTCGTAAAAGCTTACAATATAACCTTAAATAGTTTTGATGGGACGTTACTGAATACCAAAGTACACCTTTACTGCTTTAAATCTGATAATCCAACTATTTCTGAGGCTGTTTATTATTCATTCAATGGATTTAACTTTTTTGACCCTCGCTGGCGCAACTGTCCACTCGCCCCATCTACGTTTTTTGTCCGACCTCTTTACACTCCTCATTTTTTCTCTATGGTCATGTTTGACGTTCTCACGGAAGAGGTTGAATGGACCCAGTAAGACTTTTTAAGAAAAAAACACGGAAGGGTTGGTTGAAATTAAAATTATTAGTTTGTTTATGGTATGTGTGTTATCTGTGGGAATAAATGACCCTTCGTATGTTATTATGATTTTTTAACATCCGGGAAGATGGATAAAGTGTTTAATGAGAGGATGTGGACAGAGAAAAAGTTCATTTATTCAATATGCATAATATACTGGACCACGGGTGTACGGTTACTGAGACAAGGTGTTCTGCGCTGATAGGGGAATTGGAAGGGTGGTTATTTACAATTCAACGGTCGCTATGAAGACATTTGAATAGGATATATTGTAGATGTTTTATTACACAACGATGAGTAGGTACCTACCTAAATATATGAGGCTAAATAAGCAATCGTATTGAAAAAAAAATCTTATTGATTGACATTAACCCGGCAAAAGTAGCTGGTTTTAATTTATTAAAGTTTAGTGGAGTTCAAAGACATTAAAGAAGGACATTATAAGACTAAAACGAACTATTTTATGTCGGACCTGAATAACACAACACATCTCCTGTAGCTACTTAGGAAATTGAAAGAGCAATGAAGACGCCGGGGCGAACAGTGAGCTTCCCATACAACCAAAATGATTTGCAATTTAATAGAAACCTAGAAAATACTTTCTTAATACGAATCACATCGCAAGAAGAGTTAATTATGCTTAAATTGCAAATCGTTTTGGTATTACGTTTGTATGAGAAGCTTACTTTAATAATTCAAAATATATAAAACATCAAGATAAGTAATAAAAATCTTATTTTACATGTTTTTTAATGGAAGATTCTTTTTGACTTTTTCCTAACAATAATAATTTCAATCACAGTACGATATCAATCACATATAACAAAATAATGATGTTATATTTAATAGAAGAAAGGTATTACCTACTTACATATTTTATCCAAAGCTCTGTCAAATGAAAACGGCTGGTGATTTTCCTGATGAAGAAAACAAAAAAAAATGTATATTTATATTTAAATATAAAAAAATATTAAATGTTATTAATAATGTAAAAAAGACTTGCGTTACATACTGAAACAATAGATAAGCAGCGATTTTACTTCATCTGTCAGATGATATGAAATTGAATTCGTCAGTAGGGCAGTGTAGTGATAAAAATAAACATTTGACGTCCGCGGAAGGGTTGAATCATCATTCTGACTGACAGATGGCGGGCGCTGTCGGACAGGGGTGGCGCACTGCCTGCAAATATAAAACAATGTGTAAATCAAAGAAATTAATTATATACAATACTTAGGTGGTTTTTAGAAAAAGTAAATGCATTTTTCAGTGAAAGCCATTATTTAAAAGTTACTTACTTTCTTATTAAACATCAAAAAAGATTTGCTTATAAATAAAACATAAAGTTTTACATCTAGCTGATTACAGATCAGATAAACAGTGTTTTAAGTTAACTTAGCCGAGGAATATACCTAATATCCCTGGTACTGCTTTACTGCACTACAATAAAATTTAAATCGTTTTTGGAACTAAATAAATCGGAATCTTATCCAACTTTAACGTATGTAATAAACGTATAAATTGTTGGTTGTATTTCGTATAAAATAAACTCTTAATTTAAGAATATAATATATAAAGAAAGAATATAATTTTTAACCCGTTGTCGTAACTCGCAACCCTACAAGAGCGTAACAATTTGTACCCTGCTGTCAGGGGTGGTCAAAAGCGCCATTAACATATTTTTTCTTTTCTTTTTTTTTATTAAAAATTTAAAAGCCTTGAGGTGCTAACTACTTGGCCCGGGGCGCTTCGAGGCGCCAATTACACAAGTTATAGATAAAAGTGCCATAAGTGGCGCCCCGGGCGACTGCGGTGTTTCGATTTACTTCGTTTGTTTTATAATAACTGTGCATTTAATTAAAAAGTTAATTGTTTTCTTATGCAAAACATTTTGAGAAATGAATGTTAAATGAAAAAACTAAAACAGGGTAAAAAAACAGTTCAATGTTATTGCTATAACCACAGAGCTAAAGCTCTAAAGAGCCTAAGAGCTTTTTCTTTTTTATACTTTAAGAATAGATTTTTTTATCATTTCTCCCAGCAATAAAATCTAATAAATTGCCCTGCGTTTAAAGTCAAAGTCAAAATATCTTTATTCAAATAAACTTAAAAATTAAGCGATTTTGAATCGTCTATTCTTCTACCACCCGCTCCAGACTTTTTAAGTGACAACACTAAAAGTAAGAAAAAATGTGTGTAAGAAACTTATCAGCTTTGACAGTTTAAGAGCCAATTTCACCAAATGTCAAATAATACCGTTTGGCGTAATCTAGTTTAACCATCGAGTTTGATCTTTTTTTTATTTCAAATCGATTTCACAAGCTCATTGGTAAAATTATTATATAAGATTTTACGAGGTATTCTTTATTTGTAACACATTTTTCTTTTTTTCTTACAACAGTAGTGACGGAGTTTTTGGCGCCATTTTGTCGAGTTCGGTTTGGTGTCTATTTTAATTATTTTCAAATTGATTCATAGTGGATATTGTGTCTTAAAATTGGTGCAGTTATATGGTACAAGTGTCTACGCAACTGAACAATATGTGGGATAATTGAAATAGGCGCGATCTTGGTTGTGTGAAGCTGAGACTTTTATTGAAGTGGTGGCTTCCTCGGCAGAACTAACCGAGTTAACTGTCTTGATATACTTGGTGCCAAATGCTCCAAGCAGCATTAGAATGCGATGCACCCGCATTCTAATGAAAAATTAAACAATATCTAATACTGAACTACTTAACACTTGACACTGGCAAAAATTACTTCCAAGAGGAAAGTAGATTGCCATAACAAAAAAAGAAGAAGAAGAACAGTAGTGACAGAGAGTTTTTGGCGCCATTTTGTCGAGTTTGGTTTGGTGTCTATTTTAATTATTTTCAAATTGATTCATAGTGGATATTGTGTCTTAAAATTGATACAGTTATATGATACAAGTGTCTACGCAACTGAACAATATGTGGGATAATTGAAATAGGCGCGATCTTGGTTGTGTGAAGCTGAGACTTTTATTGAAGTGGTGGCTTCCTCGGCAGAACTAACCGAGTAAACTGTCTTGATATACTTGGTGCCAAATGGTCCAAGCAGCATTGGAATGCGATGCACCCGCATTCTAATGAAAAATTAAACAATAATTTAACACTTGACACTGGCAAAAATTACTTTCAAGAGGAAAGTAGATTGCCAAAACAAAAAAAGAAGAAGAAGAACAGTGACAGCCTTAAACCTGCTTTGACCAACGTTTAAGAGTGCTGTATTTTTTATTTTATTTTATTTCTGGATCACCAACATAATACACATTAACACAAGCAATAAGGACATAATTATAGGAAAATTCAGCATAATGCTATTACAATTATTATTGGTGTAGACCTCATGGTGTATGATTGTGTATTGTTGTGATTCCTTTTTTGCTCTTTTTTTCTTCCTTGTATGACATCTTGTAATTTGAAATACTTAGTTTATTTGTAATTATTATTATTTTAGAATCATTTTATTATTAATTATTATTAATTTAAGACCTATAAATGTACCCCAATCAAAAGCAAATAAATATATTTCTATTTCTATGAGAAGCAACAAAAAATATTACAAATAAAAATTCAAAATAATGATGATTCAATTATACTCATTTAAAAATACTAAATACGAAAAGCTTAGCCTAAAAACAATCGAAACATTCAGATCAGAAATATTAATATTTTTTTAATTCACAACGGGTTAGCGCTTGGCTGAGGTGAAAGCCAAGCGCTAATAAAGGCCTGATGTTAAGTGACGATAAGGCCGAAGGTGGAAGCGCACTACACCCGTAATCCTCACCACTGAGGAACTGGCTATCATACCTCTAACTGCCGGAACACAACAATTTTTAAATTGTTGTTATGGCGTCAGACTTAGGGAAGATGGTTGTAGTTAAAGAGAATCGAACCCGGGACCTGATAAGTGTCTTGCGCCTGTTCTTCTTGTTAGTTAAAAAAGTCTGGAACGGGTGAGAAAAATATAGACGAATCAAAAGCGCTTAATTACTAAGTTTATTTGAATAAAGCAATTTTTTACTTTACTTAATTAAAAAAAATGTATGCATAATGTGCTATATTACAATAGAATAGATTCAATAGAGAATCTAGACGCGCCGTCATTTCACTAGCCAGTCCATAAACCAAGGGTCAGCAAAAACAGTTTAATACTTCTTGTGACCCGAGTGACCCGACAGATTTCCGGTACGAAGGCGTTTTTATGACAAGTTTCGTAATAGGCAAAGGCAATCGATAAACCATTAGTTAGGTATAAGAAAAGCTCATTGTTATTCAAGTTAAGTTAACATATTACTTAAGTTAAGTATATTAACTAAAAACTCGAAGCTAATTCTTGGAATTTTATAAGGTTCCAATTCAACTTTCTTAATTACAAATTTCCAATGACATTAAAGCTTTCGAATGGATTCTGGATTTGAACTGAGAACGAATTGATGTAAACGTCAATCTCGATCTGCAGCAAAAACGAAAACACATGTCCGTCCGTCTAATTTCTTTATTATATTTGATTAACCCTTCAAATGCGCCCGGCGGGTCGTAATTACAAAACAGATGCAAGATGCAACTCTGATTAATTAGTAGAAAAACCCTTTGGGTCACCGCCACCTGCCCAAATCTCACTTTCGATTAAAAAAAACACCGAAGATGTACACCGGACTTTTTTCTAGTTAATCTCATATATGTAAATCGGCCAGTCATTGTCTTTTATTATTTTTACCCAGCGGAAGTCATGTGGCATTCGTTTTTATGCCTTTCATTTGAAAAGTGAATTAAAACAATGAATAATAAAATAATAAAGTATGCCTTAGCCGCAGTTTGCTGACTTATTTCTCATGACAGAAAAACAAAGTTGTATGAAGGATTTTAGCTGTATTAGCATAAAAACCTTTTTTCAAGACTAAGAAGCTTTGGAACAAAATTCGCACGGAAGCGATGCCGAAAAAAACTAAAAAGAGTCTTTCTAGTCGTTAGCACGCAACCTGTACAATAAGCTCATTAATATTCATAAAGTAAGACACTATTACGCATATCAATCACTTGCAGTGTTAAAAAATACGCGTGATCGCATGCAGGGTCACATCCTCCTTTTTGTCTTCGGTGGCTGCACTATCATTAGCGCATTTGCTTGGGAGAGCGTTGTTTCGTTTATTCAAATTTCGAATAGTCGACAAAAGCTTGTTTTTGTTTATCGGCTTAAGAAATTGCGCTTTAGGTTTTATTCAAATTGGGCATAGACAACGGGCAGGTAGGGGAGTTTTTTTCTTTTTGTAGAGATACGAGCCCCGACCTAATTACTATCGTATTCTTGGATGTGAATTAGTTGTAATTTTCGCACGGTGGTGAATGCACGTGTGTTTGATGCGCTGCGGTAAGTGAGTAGGTAATTATTTAATAGTTTGATATGGAAATGATGCTGCAAACTATGGCAATTATTTGAATTTCTTGAGTTACCTACTATACTTGTTTGTCTAATCACACTGCTGTCTGTAGGGTTGTCACTCGTACTCTAAAATAGAGTATTGTCCTCTATTTCACGTAGGTGTACGTACTCTATAATATACGACAGCAATAACTCTAATGCTCTCCTAGATTATACAGTACACGTAAATAGACTATTTTAGCGTAGGTACTCACTTACGTTAAAATACTCTACGTATCTTAAAGAAAGACAAATATTTGTTAAAAGTTGCGAAAAGTAACACAAAATAGGTCTTAGGTCAGTTTGATGGTCCGTAGAAACGGTTTCCCTTTTTTGTTCATTCATTAACACCCTGTATAGTGAAGTGCCTC
Organism: Catoptria pinella; assembly: GCA_963556745.1. Classification (NCBI taxonomy): domain Eukaryota; kingdom Metazoa; phylum Arthropoda; class Insecta; order Lepidoptera; family Crambidae; genus Catoptria; species Catoptria pinella. Next base: position 10,441,705 of record OY750778.1, on the reverse strand, counting down.
CACATCAATAAAGTATCATGGCTTTTATTTTTTTGTTAATAGGAAAAGTTAAATAAATTCAAAGGATAAATAAGGACAAAACTCATTAATAAAAGTTAACTTTAAACTAAGCAAAGCTTATGGACACACCTACCACACAACACGAGGTGAAGAGTACCGACGGGTGTCTCTACAAACACCATAACTTGTAAGATTAACTTTTTCATCGTAAAAAAGTACCTATATTGTCTAAAACTAAAAAAAAGGTGAGAGGAAATATATAACTTCTACGTAATAAACTCAACAAGTAAAATAATTTAATGTTAGCTGACAAACAAAAGAGAAAGCGTTGCTGATATAGAGTTATGCCCGAATGCGATTCGAACCCAGGACAACGTAGTAGGCGACGTGCCTACTGTTGCACCAAGCGATCGTCATATGAACAGCATCTCAGATTTATTTTATCTTATAAGAATCCAAACAATGATTATATAGTCTTTATTCTGATGAATATAAAAACAACTAGGCTCACTTGAGTCTTCAGAGAACTTCCTCATTTTGTAGTGTGTAACAAATGAATTATTGGGAATAATTATCATTTCCAACATTATTTAACTTTACAATTTTAATTCACTTATCAACTTTAACTCGATTTGTTATATTTTTAATTTTATTTTTAGTTTAGTTTAATGTCTTCCTCATTGTAAAACTTTCTTTTTCTATTTTTGTTAAGGTTATCTACTTTCCTCTTGGAAGTAATTTTTGCCAGTGTCAAGTGTTAAATAGTTCAGTGGTAGATATTGTTTAATTTTTCATTAGAATGTGGGTGCATCGCATTCCAATGCTGCTTGGAGCTTTTGGCGCCAAGTATATCAAGACAGTTTGCTCGGTTAGTTCTGCCGAGGAAGCCACCACTTCAATAAAAGTCTCAGCTTCACACAACCAAGATCGCGCCTATTTCAATTATCCCACATATTGTTCAGTTGCGTAGACACTTGTTCCATATAACTGTACCAATTTTAAGACACAATATCCACTATGAATCAATTTGAAAATAATTAAAATAGACACCAAACCGAACTCGACAAAATGGCCCCAAAAAAAAGTTGTAAAACTTTTATTTTCGATCAACTTTGCATGTTTGTTATTGTTAACTTTTTAATTCTATTAATATCTATGCTGTGTACACTTTTTATTGGATAACAGTTTAGATCAATTGTTAAGTCAATATATCCGATTATGTGATAACTGTTCTCTGTCTGTGTACCAAATTATAAAATAAAATAAATAAAATAACATGGTTTATATCAAGCCTTTTTTACTTTACATACAATGCGACTAATTTAACTCTCTAGAACAGAACTGACCAACTTAATTGCGGTACAAAAAACGATGTATTTTAATTGTAATTTTAATAATAATAATAATAAATTAAATCTCTTTGTCATCGAGTGACGTTGCCGCGGATCACTGTCTATTATCAATTTGATCGCATTGTACAGACTATCTTCTTTAGTACTCGACGAAATTATAAAAGAAAATTTCTTATATTACTTATATTATTACTTACTATTAATTATACTATCAAATTATCAATATCTAGCAATTTTTTTTCATTTGTACTAAAAGCATTACGAGTTTTTATTTAACGACGAAATTATAAAAAAAAATACGTACATACTATTAAAAAATTATCTTATAAAATTATCAATATCTAGCAATATTTAATTTTTAAATTTTGAGATTTAAGCATTCACAATGCTGTCTTATATAATACTAAATAATATACTAGAAAAAAAAAACCAAACGACTCGCATCTAGGAATATATTTTTCATTTGTACTAAAAGCGTTACGAGTTTTAATTTCATTCTATATTTTATTTTAATCAGTAGCATACATTATTATTAATACCTAGACGATGCAACACAATTTTTCCCACAATATAGGAATGACCCTGAGTTTGCACTCATGCGAAACTTAAGAAAACTTTTTTAGGCATTAAAAAAATCAAAGAGATTGTGTTAGAGATGCATAAAATTAAAAACTTGTAATAAGTTCGAATATGCAAATAATTTACGTGACCACTTTTTACAAAGTAAAGATGAAAAAAAACAATAGCCTAGGCAGTCGCACGTCGCACCCCTTTGGCGGAAGAAAAAAATAATTTGCATCTGTGGCGATTTTTTTTCCCAAAAAGATTATGCAAATCAGTTTTTTGGACACTGCTCGACTAGAAACACTTTTTTCTTAATAAAAAAAAGAAGACAAGGAATCGTAATAAAACAAATATTCTCATGCTCTTCGCGATGAAGCTTTAAGTTAGTTTTATCATGAAAGAAATAATTGTTGAAAGAATAAATCTTGGTCTTAAAATATTTGACTAATTTTATTGTTTACTATACACGGGTTTATTCTTTACACGGGTGGCACCATCTATTAGTAATACAGCGATTAAAAATGATAGAAAAGAGAAATATTTTTTTACGTCTTTCCGTACATTTTTTGAAAATTTTCTTTTATAAAAACCTTGTCCTGATAATTACGAACACAACAAAAAAAGAATTATCTTTGGTGCAGACGTTCTAAAGTTATACCTACGCTTATACTTTTGGCGATTCATTTTTATTTATTACACAGTTAATTTTTAAGTACTATATCTAAAAAAGTAATGTGTGTTTTTCTTTCCTTCACTAATCAAGTGGTTAGTTAAAAATTTTAACATTTCATAATTTCTTAAGATATTAGGGTTGTTTGAGTCCTATTTTACTGATTTCTGAATTTAGAGCTCATTCATAGACTTACACACGCGTAATGAAAATATACCGTCTTGTTTTTCGCAAATCATGGAAATAATGAATGTGTATGCACGCGCGTTTTGCTATCTTGATGAGTTTGCCGATTAATTAAGATTTTCCCGATATTTTCAGAGTATTGATTTTTAACTTTTAACTGCACATACATATTCAATAAAGTGGTCTGATATCCCCATATTTTTTTTAGATATACTCAAAAATAAGGGTGTATTAGATAGATGAGACTTGCATTATTTTGCTGCCAACTTAATTCACAGTTAGATATAGGTTTCACTAATGTGACAGTTTAGACGTGTATTGAATCAAACAATATCAAAAAAGATCGTATTTAAGTGAAAATACTTATTTATGTTACCTAAAGATTTCATGTTGTTTATTTTAGTCTGATTCTGGGCAAAAGTTTATGTATTAGGAACCACCTATTTACATAAACTAACAATCTATTGTGATGGTCTAAACATAACTTTTTATAACTTTTTTTTGTTATGTAAACATCTTTTTTTACCTGCATCCGGGGGTGGAGCTACGACCCTCTAATTTTTTTCATCAATAAAAACTACAAGCGCACGCGAAGGGTGGCAACATTTTTTGTGTGTCATGGCAGCCGGGTCGATATTTTTCCCGCGCAAGATCGCATTGGCGCGTTTAAACTAACCCGTTCGCGAACAAAAGACCGAACCCCTTTATGTAAACCATTTCGTCTATTTTTTCGTTCGGTAACGGTCGGCGATTCTTTTCGGTAATAGCTGGGGTTGTTATTAAAAGAGGGTTGTTTTTTATGCGCGTTTCTCCTCACGCAATTTGGATCCACGAAATTGTTAGACGCACGCAAATTTTCGTTTTCGGAAATTAAATTTGGAATAACGGGTTGTTAATAAAACAGCTTTGTTGGAACGCTCTTGCTCTTGCTCTAAGAATGAATTAAGTAAGTTACAAAGCCATATTAATATCCTAACTCACAAATAAAAATAAAATTGATCTGTACAAACGTTAGCTGTTGTAACTAAAGTTTGTAAGATTGGAATAATTTCAGTATAAAGTAAAAAAGTCGTTCCTAAAACAGAACACGAATATCGTAGTTTGAAACCAAACAACACAAAATGTTCAACATAAGTGTACTTACTCCAATACTTACTTCAAATTATAATGGTGACGGTTTTTAAATTTCTAACACCACATTTTGAAATACTTAAAAAAAAGGAATTAGATTGAAAAGGAAGGTTGATAATACATATAAAATAAGAAAAAATAATGAAAATAAATATAAAAGCAAATTAGTGTTTTATGATTGCAAATGAATAAATAAGAAGAATATTCCATTAATAAATAAGAGAAAAACACAACGTAATGTAAAACAAAATGACGAGAATCAACTTTACTCTTTACTCTATGAATACTTAATTTTTTTTTCAGCATAGGTTTGATTGTACTATTTTTGTGATGTTTATAAATTACAAAAAATAAGTGCGTCCAGGGGCGGAAGGTAGTTGTCTAACTCCAACAGAGTTGAGGGAACAAGTTTCTAATGCTGAATTTAGATTTTTATCAGAAAAGTCACGTGAAAATGACTATTCTTACCTAAACACTTTTCTCGCTGGTAGAGGTGAAAAGTTGTATGTTTAACACGAGACTAAAACGTGATGTCTCGTGCCTTTAAATCAATCACTGTGCTCCGTAGTTTATAAGAATCACTCCTCGCAGCACAAATTGACTTTGGTCTCTATATAGTATAACAGATAACTACTGTGCTCAGTAATCTATTAAAATCACTCCTCGAAGCAAAAATTGACTTTGGTCTCTAGTATAACAAATAACTATTTTCTTTCTAGTGGTTGTGACGTCAGCACCCTCTAACGAAGCCGAGCTGCAGCTGTACAGGGTGATGCAGAGGGCCAGTCTGCTCGCCTACTACGACACATTACTAGAAATGGGTAAGTATACCTAGCAACGATTTATCGGTTAATTTCATTTTTCTATATTTTTTTCTTATATTTGTTACTGTAAAATACCCTATGTGTGTTGCATCAAAAAAACTTTAAATCTAATATCATTGTAACCATCATCTTCGACAATTTGTTTTTCATAATAAGCATCGTTTATCATTTTCTTTAAATCAAAACACATAATAACATGATTATTATATAGAAAAAGTATTTTTATCTTAAGCGCATGTTCATCCTTACAAAAAATAAGACACAACAGAGCAAACCAAGTCCATAATCAAACCCTAATCACGCTCATTCGAATCAGTCGGAACTCAAGAAAAAACACTTTCTCATCGCTCGGGATGTCCAAAAAACTGATTTCCATAAGCGATGACAAAAAAATAAAAACGCCAGCAGACGTCCTCATGCAAATATCTTTTTTCAAATGTTTCACTTTTTAATTCTTCAATTACCGACCGGGGCCAGAAGGGTTTGGCCGGCTTTGCGCACCTTTTGTTTTTTTTTCTCGGCCCCTTCGCAAAATGGTCACGTCTGATATTAGCATATTTGCCTAAATTAAAATCGAGTGTGTGGCGGAATTTTTTCTTAGCATCACACGTTTTTGTGTTAACAATGATGATGAACTTACTTTACAAGATAGTTTTGCATATTAATGTGTTGGGGATTATAAGTTTTTTGTCTTGAGAAAGTTTTCTAACAATCGCTAGTAGATTAATGAGTCATAACTTCGTACTTGTGTCATTGAAGTTTCGAGAGTGGGTTTTTTGTGTCATCTAGATTTATGATGTAAAAAGCAGAAATAAATGGATTGTACTATTGTTCCAGGTGGAGACGACGTCCAACAATTATGTGACGCGGGTGAAGAGGAATTCTTAGAAATAATGGCTTTAGTAGGAATGGCTTCTAAACCTCTTCACGTCCGACGACTTCAGAAAGCCCTTCAAGAGTGGGTGAACAACCCTGCACTTTTTCAAATCCCCATCGTCCCTAACCTTTGTCCTACCGAGAACCCGTTTATCCAATGTAACCAAAGATTATTAAATATTCCTCCTCCCCTCCCTAACGTTTTACCTAGAAGTGTTGCCTCCCCGGAAAGTAATAGACCAATGTATAGTCCGTCCCCCGGTGCTCCAGAAAACAGTTGCGGCTCCACAGCATCAGCCCCCAACGCGAGTCCCGTCCACCAGTCAAACACCTTCACTAAGATAGTATTACCGCCATCTCCCGCGCCAGCAACGCCCGTTACATCCACCGCAGCGAGGTCTTTCTCTCCTCAAAGCGCGTGTCCTCCGGCTTCGGCTGGATCCAGTCCCAGTTCTGTAACATCTCCCGTCCAGCTCACACCAGTCCTATTAGACGTCCACGTACAAAAGCTAGCGGCTGCGGCGGAGAAGTTGAGCAAGCACTTGCCGCAGCTGGAGCCAAAGCCACAGAATACGAAAAAGAAGATGTGTAAAGACTTAGAGCTGGTGATGCTGATGCCGGAGTCGGACCCGCGGAGAATGGAGGAGATCAGGAAATATGCGGCGATATACGGCCGGTTCGACTGCAAAAGGAAGCCGGAGAAACCGCTTACGTTGCATGAGGTGATTATCCATTTTTATTAAATTAAATCAAATATTACGTTGTTTATCGAGTATCACATTACAATTATCATGAATATTATCAATAAATCAGAGTATTCTTAAATAAAATGAATACCTGTCTTCTGTTCTTCTTATCAGTTAAAAAAGTCTGGAACAAAATATAGACTATTCAAAAGCGCTTAATTACCAAGTTTATTTGAATAAAGATATTTTTGACTTTGACTTTGTCTGAGGGTTTTTATTGTGGTATTTTTTTGCCACATTTTTTTAATCAAACTTTGTAATACTAACTAATGCTGGATGTATTGTCTGGCTCAATATTGCCTGTAAATTGTGCCAACAATTAAAAGAAATGTGAAATCTTCATTTTGATTTCTATGTCAATAATAATTATCAAGACGCAGTTTCCAGGATTGTTGCATGAACCTAAAGTTCTCACCAAAACAATGGTGGTTGTATTAGGTGGTAACATTTTGCCTGTTAATTAGCATTATTGGAAACTGAACCTTATTGCCAAGTATAAGTGGTTCCTTTTCTTACCGCGCGCTAACTTATACTTGATGCACTGTACCGCCACCATCTGTTTGGTGAAAATTATGCGCATTCGGCAGCCCTGAAATCTGCTATGTAAGTAGATTGTTTTTACTTATATTAGCAATCAAAAGTCTATCACCTTTTTTTATTGTTGAGATTTTCACTTCACTTCGGCAGGTGATGGTGAACGAGGCGGCAGCACAGATCTGCCGCTGCGTGCCGGCGCTGCTCACGCGGAGGGATGAACTGTTCCCGCTAGCGAGGCAGCTCGTGAGGCGAGCTGGGTTGCATTATTCCAAACACGGGTAGGTTTCACCGGCTGTAATGAATTAGATATTATCATAGAAGCAGTAGATAGATAAACCAAGATTTGTTAATTTCCACCAGAAGATGCAGATTTTTTATTTTCGCCACCTATTCTAGCAAATCGCCTGAAGCAGTTAACTTTTTTTATACAATTTAACGACAATTTCGATGATTTTTTGTATGGGGATAGAGATATGGGAGATATACACTTTGGCATAAATAAACACAAATTGGATCTTGAAAGAGAACATAATCATTTTCGAAATCCCTTCAGTGAACGTTTCCTCGAACGAAGTTGCGGGCAATAGCTAATTATTCATAATAAACTTATTCCATTGCAGGCTCCCCCCCAGCGCGGCGTCGATGGGCTCGGAGCGCGCGGGCGATGGAGACTCGCCGCCGCCCAAGCGCGCGCGCCAGGTCGCCACGCACGTTGACCTCACATGCTGCTAGCACACTCTAACCCTTCCTCACTACTGCATGGGATTTGTATAGGAAATGTGAATTCTGGCATCAGTTTTTAAGAACGAGACTTAGGTGGCAACTTTAGGTGCGCGTCCTGAGTGACAGGCAGAGCGTTTTTTATATGGATTGTAGAGCGGAGGAATACGCGGATTGCTGTCTTTAGTCTATGCTAGAGAGAGCGTCCACTCCGGAGTATTTGTTCCGTTCACCGTGAATTTCGGATACGGGATGCACCGCCATTTTTTGTCAAAAAAGGGATATTTCTGTCTGTAGCTGTGATGGTGTACTGTATCCTGTCACAGTAGAGTGCGTTAAAACCGCGACCCAGATCGCATTCATATTAAAATACACAGATACCCCATACACAGACACGTTAAACTTATAACACCCCTTTTTTTGCGTCTGGGGTTAAAAAAGTGGCGTAAAGATACGCTGCAGTGATGCGACTGTGCTGTGGCCAGCGAACTAAAATCTGCATGGAACAAGCATTCCGTTCTAAAAATAGCACCATACAAAAATTACCACCAAGTAATAGACGGCGCTAAAAATGCTGGCATTTAGTTATGCAGCACAAAGCAACTGAACACTACTGGTTGCATAATAGCGACCATAATCTGTATACTCATAGATATTGTCTATACTTAAACGAAAAAATATTTAATAGATACTATGATACGTTATTTTGCATCTTTTTTTGCCTTCTTTGCGTCTTTTACACCATTTGACTACACAGGACGTCATTTCTAATAATCTCTCTCATTCCATTAAAATACTGTAAAGAACGCTAACGTCTGTCACCGGGCGCGTGACTGGCACGACTATGCTGTGCGAGTTGTAATTGTAATATTTTAACCCCGTTGTGGTGCTATTTTTAAGCAAATATTTATTTGCAATTACACTTCCATAGATTTAAGTTCGCTGGCTGCAGGCGCACTTTTACATTTTTTACAATATCTAGAAGTATAGGAGTAGAGTTGGAACCGAACTGTCGCAGCAGAGGTACCTACTTCTAATCTAGCGTATGTACGAAAATTATCAGTTCAAAGCTCTGCTTTTTAATTCGAAAGAACCTACCTATTACAAATACCTATGCTACGAGTTTGGTAAAGTACGTAGTGTCATTGTAACTTTTCTGTTTTCTTGTGCATTATTCTAATTGATGCCAGAATACACAAATCTCTCTTATAATGAGTAACACACTTAATTTACTGGTACGACACTAGTTCTCATTCATATTAGAAAACAACAATTTATGAAAACTCTATTAGAATCTAGCTAGTAGGACTTAGGTTTAGGTAAGGCATGTGATGAGTTAAACTTATTATTCTTCCTTTAATAAAAAATACTGGGCCTAAGGAAACACCCTGAGGGAATCCTTTATGGGTATATTTTTCATCTTCTTTTGGTAACTAAAAGGGTAGGTAATTGGAAAATGCATGATCTCATTAAACTTGTACTATACACTTGTACTATATAGTACAAATTTCGTAAGGTAAGCATGTCCCACTATATCAAAAGCCTTTGAAAAATCTAGTTTCTTGTCTGTACTTAGTTACATTAATTTGCTTTTGACTAACAGGAAAAGCTCGTAGCAAAAATGGTGAGTAGATATTTCTTAATTATTTATTTTGCATGTATTACTATTAATTAGTTTGCTGTTACGGGTAATTAGTTTAATACGTACCTAGGTAATAAAACTATTAAAACTTATGTACAATAAGAATTTAGTTTACTTATTTCTAATTGGAATAATTTTGGCCGTTTACTGCTTTGTCTTATAAATAACCCAGCTTCTTAGGCGACCAAAATTTCTCCATGTATGTCATTTTCGTCGAAATGTTATGCATCGTGATTGTTCCATGTATTATCGTAGGTACTTATTACCTTATCCAGAAATGATATCACTAATGTTTTGATCTCCGCTAATTTACAAAACACCAATAAATATAATTAAAATTGATTCTTCAGACAAAATTAAAGTTTTGAAAATATCTCCTAAGATGTAATAATTTATCAAATTTTTATGTTTTTTCTTTATCTGTCGGCGTTACCGTCTAAGAACACTGAAGTTCAAGCATAAGAATAAATAAAAACTGGGTAGAACGGACAGAAACTCCCGCTCCGGACAGGCTCGAGGTCACGATATAGCCTGTCCGTTTGTTAAGGTGGATCCACACTTGTAACATTTTGGCGTGTCAGAACACCGTGTCTTTATCATACATCGTCTCTTTGATACAGTATTACCACAGCGCACGCCCAACCAAACTAGCGATGCATGATAAAAACACGGTGTTCTGACACGCCAAAATGTTATAAGTGTAAATCTACCTTTACAGACGGACAGGCTATATCGTGACCCCGAGCCTGTCCGGAACAGGAGTTTCCGTCCGTTCTACCCAGTTTTTATTTATTCTCGTAGTTCAGGTAAGCTTTTATTTGACATACTTGACAGAAGGATGTTACACACTGCTACTCTTTTTTAGTACAAATAAAAAATACATGTCATATCCATCTGTCAAATGAAAGCGATTGCGATAGCAATGAGGGCTTTTCATAGTAACATTAAAAATATAGTAACTATTTGCCTCACTAAATTGATTTCAAAGTCACGTGACAACTTTCAGGATGTGTTCTTCATAAAAGTGAACAACTTTCTCTAAGAAACGTACTTGGAGCGCATTTTATTATCACTACGTGGTAGTGCTTGGCCTTCACCTCATATGAAAGTGTAAGCGCACTACAACCGGAATCCTCACCACTGAGGAACTAGGACACTGAGGACTATCTTACCTCTAGCTGACGAAACACAACTATTTATGGTGGTTATGGTATCAGACATAGGTAAGATGGTGGTAGCTAGCCAATCGGACTTGAAGTAAGCCCTACCATCAACCAAACCAAGTACAAATGTTCCTTTCCTGGGAATCGAACCCTGCATCTTACACGTGTGGGCAAACCACTAGACCACATAGAAGATAAAAAATCGGCAATTTCCAAAGATAAAACCAAAACTAAACCGTTACCGTTTCAGTTTCGTTTACAGAAAAATACTCGCTTCAGTTTTGTTAAAATTGTGAAAGCTATGCATAGATTGCCTAGGGAGCCTAGAATGCCAATGTTAGACAATTTTAATGAGAATTCTAAAGCTACAAAGATTTTTAGGTTAATATAACTTAACAACGTACGTCCCTATGGCCGTATACCGTCCTATTCTTAGAGAAAATTCTTCAGTTTCATGGACATCCTGAACTTTTGTCACGTGACTTTAGAATCACCTGTAGTTAGGTACTATGTTATTTGCATTGTACCCTATAATAATCCAACTATGTGGATGCCCATATTAACAGTGTCTCTGTGTTAGGAAGGTGAGGACGCCGGCGCACGAATCAGCCCGGACGCGGCACGGGGCAACTCCAACCATAGGTAGTTATATTGGAATACTACTTAAATAATAGAAAAAACACGACTCTCATCAGATCATATTCTTGAACAGGAAGATCATATTCTTGAATAGAATAGATGATTTATTTGAGAAATGCAGGTGTTTGTATTATAATGATGGCAGCTGTCATTTGTTAGTCTCTCTACATTCCCACCTTATATTGAAAGGTATACAAATAATAAAAATATAATGACACAAAACGGGCAACCAATGGAAAACAATATCATATACAAGGTGTTACAAAAATACCCCTAATGCCGAATATGGTATATAGGGACCATCAAACAGAACAACTTTTACTATGGGACCAACTCTGAAATCGCGAAAAAAAAATCTGCTGTTTCATACATTTTGATATATTCGATTTTAATTTTTGTATGAAACAGCTGATTTATTTTCGCGATTTCAGAGTTGGTCCCATAGTAAAAGTTGTTCAGTTTGATGGTCCCTATATACCATATTAGGGGTATTTTGTAACACCTTGTATATGTGTCATGTCAACTATTACTAATCATCAAGGTTGTCAGCAAAAATTCATTCGAGTTAAAATATACTAGGTGTTACAAAAATACCCCTAACGCCGAATATGGCATATAGGGACCATCAAACTGAACAACTTTTACTATGGAGCCAACTCTGAAATCGCGAAAAAAAAATCAGCTGTTTCATACATTTTGATATTTATAATTTTAATTTTTGTATGAAACAGCTGATTTTTTTTCGCGATTTCAGAGTTGGTCCCATAGTAAAAGTTGATCAGTTTGATGGTCCCTATATACGATATTCGGCATTAGGGGTATTTTTGTAACACCTTGTATAATTGATTTTGAATGTTCATTGATTTTAGCATATTTTTAACCTTTTTCAAATCAGTCAAGTCAGTAAGTATACCTTTTAGAAATAGAAATTAAAAAAGTGTAAAATACGTTAATATCAAATAGTATATTATCTAATATTGTACTCGTAAATAATGTGTATACTTTAGATGTATGTATGCTATTCATAGTTTATTTTTGTAGATCAAATAGGAAAATAAAAGGGTTGTGAACTAATTTCTTTAGAAAAACAAACTTACGATTTTCACGCACGTTTTTATTGAAAGACGTTTTAATGAAACTGGATTCTTAACAAGTTAAATCTAGAAAAATTCAAATAAGACAGTCTTATAAGAATTTGCGAAGCTTTAGGTAATTGACTTACTTAGTCCTAGTCTTGTTTTTTTTTCAAGTTGGTGGGGCGTGAAAGCTGAGAGTGACGACGCAGATTCCAGGTGTTCATATTCCAGTGCCAGCACTCCACCACCTGTAAGTCATATTTTAACGTTATCACTTGCTTACTCTCGACGGGAATTGACGGGATCGAGTTCATCAGGATCGAATAAACGTCAAAAATCTGTTATTATGGTACATACAAAACCGGTTTCCATAGTTGTCATAGTACCGTTGTGATGTTTGTATTCGTTTCCAACTCACTCTCGTTGTTCTCGATCAGGTCGGGAGTAACCCCCTTTTTTAAATATTTGACAACATCATATACATTGCTTCGATTCCAAAGTAAGTATGTTAATGTTTCCCTAAGATTTTAGGATTTAGAGCAAAAAAAATATTTGAATACTTTGTTTATTGCAGGAGGCAGAGGAATCCCGTCCGCAGGTGGTGGCGGCGCGCGGTGACAGCATCATCGCCGTCGCCAACCCCGCGCTGCAACCCCATCCCGCGCGCAACCACTCCAACTGACGCACACTACTAACAACAAAAGAAGGAATCAAACAAACGAGGGAAAGAAAGCGTTAGAGATACTACAATTGAAGCTGCAACTGACACAAAAAAAAGGAATAAGGAAAAGAAGAAAGGAGAGATGACAAACAATAATCGTTGCAACCACTCCAAACGAGAGAAAGATGACTTTAGAGAAAATACTACAATCAAAGCACTACAACTGACACAAAAGAAGAAGGAATCAGACAAAGAGGAAAAAAGACATGATAAGAAGAAAGATACTACGAACAATAAATCACTGTAACCACTCCAACTGACACACACAATAATAACAAAAGAATGAATCAAACAGACGAGAGAGAAGAAAGATTATATAAGATACTACAATCAAGGCACTGCAACTGACACAAAAAGAAGGAATCAGACAAAGGAGAGAAAAACAAGGTAAAAATTAAATGACGACCAAGAAATCATTGCAACCACTCCAACGAGAGAAGAGACTACATTCGATGCACTGCAACTGACAAAAAAGAAGAAGGAATCAAACAAATGAGAGAAAGATATGATAAGAAGAAAGATACTACAACAAATCACTGCAACTACTCCAACTGACACACACAACCTATAAGGAACGACACGTAGAAAACGCCTTAATAACGAAGGAATCATAGGAAATGAATGAATCAAACGAGGAAGAGGAAGACAAGAATAGAAAAAAAAGACAAAACAAGACATTTAAAAAGAATGACAACAAGAATAAAGTGAAGAATGAAAAGAATCCAGAAAATATAACAAATATGAAATAATGCTACTCTAGAGGAAAAAATTAGTTAATAGAAACTTTGATTATTAATAAAGAAGATAAGAGAAGTACTCGGAAGCAATGAAAAAAGGCTGATTAGACAATAGAGACAAATCTGCACAAGAGACAAGACAAAAGAATTATTGAAAGGAATCAATAAAAGACAAAAAAATATGTTACAGTAAAAACAATTGTATGTTAATGCATATCGATCGATTTATAGATGCCTAACACAAAATCAGCACATTATCTTAAAATGTTCACTAAAGGAATGTTCATTGAGACTGAAACTAAAAACTAGCAAAATGCCATATTATGTTTTCGCATAAACAGAGACGAAAATAAACAATAATAAACATCACCATAAGTATGCACTTTAACAATCATAATTAGGTAGATACTACTTACATCTTACACAGCATTTGAGATACAAAACTAAATAGTAATTTTGTGAATACGGGTGTAAGCATCGAATAATGAAATCCTGGAAAATAACGATTAGTTTACTCTCGACGGGATCGAGTTCACATCGATCTAATAAACGTCAAAAATCTGTTATTTTGGTACCATTGAAAACGATTGCCATGGTTTCCATTGTACACATACTGTTTTGACGTTTACTCGATTCGAACTCGATCTCGATCCCGTCGGGAGTAACCCCTCTGAGGGGGCTCAATCGACAAGATCGAGTTCGAGTTTTGACGTTAATTCGATCCTTATGTGAACTCGATCCCATCGAGAGTAGGGGGTAGATCGTTTTTATTTATCTCATGCAGGAAGTAACCAGAAGTAAAAAACAAATTTGTGACTATATGGTTCAAAATAGTTCAAATTATCTAATTTAGCTAATCCATTGAGCAAAATGAAAGTATAGGATATACGTTTGCAAAGAACAATACACAAAGTGTACAAATCGAGGCATTCCACCAAAAAGGTCTAGATAGAATATTTTAATCTGTAAATATAATAATTTAGACGTAGTTTTATTTTACCTGGTTTGTTTATCCAACTCTACATTTTTCAGTAGGTCTATCTCTTTCTGTCGCTCACAAACTTCATTCGTTAGAGCAAGAATACTAAATACTGCGAATACGGCTACAGTTTGCCGCTTCAAGAACTTATCGTGTCGCCGAGCACTAATCTATTTATATCACTATCGTATTTGTAGCATTTATAGTGAAAAAGAAATAGAAATTAGTTAATTAAAATAAATAAAAACAAGGGCTTATTCAGCCATCAACAATAGCATGCAACTGGTTTGACCTTAATATAATTATCATGTGATTATCATTATAACATTAATTAACATAGATTAGTGGTCTCGTTCTATTTAAAAACGGCCGACTACTTTTGCTGCTTAACTGTACCCGTAGCACGAAGCTATCGAAAAAAATAACGCGCGTAAAAACATTCGATAGAGTAATTTTGTATGGAAAATTTGTACAGCGCCATCTACCACCGAGAAGCGAAATTAAATTTTTCATAGACAATTACTCTATCGAGTAATTTTACGCGCATTTTTTCTCTCGATAGATGTTTGTGCTAAGGGCACTGAATAACGTTTCTGAGAGACTTAAAGAAAATGCTACGAAAAATTGCGATGATGATCAAACCAATGCTCCTAGTTACTTTACCTACGTACATTCAGAGACAGAGTTCCTTTTATTCCGGTTCAATTTCTAATTCTTGAGTGTCATATTCAAAACATTTTTTTAGAATACACAAAAAATTTCATACGTCCAAGATAATACTATGTAAAACTTTCCTTTAACCCATCAAGGCCCGAAAAAGGGGACACAATAGATATTCTATTGTTGTCCGGCCGCATTAGGCCGTTCAGGCGTTAATGAATTAATATCAATTAATTATTTTTAACCAATTTTTTTCCAGAAAAGTGCTACTGAGTACTTGTGTCTTATTTTATTGCAGCTATAGTACAAAATTGATTACTTTATCTTAAAATCGGAGAAATGCATAAATCATGAAAAGCACAAGTAATTAAAATAGTATGGATAGTATAAAATTACATTCGAAATGTTGAAGACAGGTTTGGAGTCCTGAGAATACTCTAAGCTCTTAAAGTAATATTAAAGTAATGTTGTGATAGAGACAGAGCTATACATCGCGTATAGCGCCATCTCACTTATGGTATTACTTTTGATAGTCAAGAGTAAGGGGACTGTTTTCTACCAATCCTGTTATCAAGATTATTTTCTAATAATTTATGGAACACAGTTTTCTCTGAGTGTACTTACCGAAATGTAAAAAGCCATAATATGCCTTATAGTACAGCCACAGTGCGTACTGATTAGGCCAATACTAATGTAAATAATATATGTTACTGTGTATATTTTAACTCCTATCTATTAAAAATCAATTTGATTGCAATTTTATAAAATTTAACACCTCTGTACAGCTTGACCATAAAGAGTTGACAAAAAATGAGGGCGCCACTTTCTATGCAAACACGTCAAAATCACGATTAACTTGGCAACACTGACTATATTTTGTACTGAAAATTTTAGTTCCATTTTATTTAATTTCTTCTCTTTCTAGCCAAGCTAGAACGTACTCTAAGCTCTTAAAGTAATGTTGTGATAGAGACGGAGCTATATATCGCGTATAGCGCCATCCCACTTATGATATTGTATCTGTATAGTTCTACTAGTAAAAGAGACTCTACTAGAGTAAGAAAAAAGTCCTATTAGTTCTACTAATATCTATCGAGAAAAATACGCACGTAACATTACTCGAAAGAGAATTGTCTAAGTGAAATTTCATTACGCTTTTCGGCGGTAGATGGCGCTGTACAAATTTTCCATACAAAATTACTCTATCGAATGTTCTTACGAGCGTTATTTTTTTCTGTAGCTATTCGTGCTATACGGGTCCTGTTGAGTGCGATTTAAAAACTTATATTTTTTCTTTTAGTCAGCAATTCAACAATTATCAATATAATTATATTTATATGGAATATATAAAAACCTTATAAAAACTAAAAATAACGCATAAAAACCTAACTGCTTGTAAATATTTATATTCGAGGCAGGTTAATTTTTACTTATAAATGTTTTATTTTCAACACTATCTTGCCATGTTAATGTATGTACTTAGTTAAGATGTAAAGAATTACATAAATTGTTTATACAAGAATAATCATGTTTCATTTTATTTATATTATATTTATTAATCAATATCAATCTGCACGTGGTCCGTAACTCTAGCACGAACATAATTATATCGAGAAAAAAAAACGTGCGTATACTAGAGTAATTATTTATGATGATTTATTTGGTTTGGCTTTTCGGCGATAGATGGCGCTGTACAAACCCATACAAAATTATTGTATGGATTTTTTTACTCGCGTTTTTTTCTCGATAGATATTCGAGCGGCAGGTACAGATGAATGGTCAGAAAACTTATCTAAAAAATATCTATACGTTTATTTTTAACTACTGACGAATGTCCTTGTGACTTGACAGAACGGTTGCTATAAAATATTTATAAATCAACTATTATTATCTCACCTCCGTCGAATGAGGTAAATCTAAACTCATTACGAATCGAAACATGAAACTTTCTGTCGTATTAAGTGCACTAGTTGAATAACTAACTAACCGCATATTAGATTTTAAATGTCACGTTTAAAATAAATGTTTGCGGTTAAAAGGATAAAATGTTTCTGTAGCTTAGGTTATTTTATGAGAGTGTCCAAGGTCTGGCTTAGAATAGTGACTTTTTTTCGGTAACAAGATCAGGGGGTCTAGCCAAAGTGACCCATCGCCTGCATTGCACGGTCCCCCACCGTCTGGGGAGATGGCCAAACTTGCCCGGCCATCTCCCAACCGCGAGGAGGCCCGGAGCCGGGCGTGCCAGGTCAGTGGGGTCACCCATGGTCCCCCGAATGACCCTCTGGTGGCGAGTGGGCAAGTGCCGGAGTTTTTTAGTGGGTATTCCCTCCTCCCGAGATCCCATCGAACCCCTCGGTTGGATGGGATCACGGGAGGCAGTCGTGGAGGGAGCTGCAACGTTGAATGTTGCGGTCCCCTCCTGGCGAGCCCCACATACCCCCCTCTCGCGCGTAAAGGCCGTCTTTCTTCGGCTTACAAAAAAAAAAGGTTATTTTGATGAGAGTGTCCAAGGTCTGGCTTAGAATAGTAACTTTTTTTTCGGTAACAAGATTAGGGGGTCTAGTCAAAGTATCATTTGCAAATCTTCGTTATCGCTTCGCTTTTGAAACATGTATGGGATTGACATAGAATAGAATAGAATAGAATATAATTTATTTGCATTTGATTAGGGTATACTGGAGGTCTTATAGTATTTAAAAAATCTGCCTATTCAACCATTCACAATAGCATGCAAATATTATCTTAAAATTAATAATATATGCATAAGGTTTCGTTATCAATCGAAATTTTGTAAATGTTACTTTGACTAGACCCCCAGTACCCTTAGCAAGAACAACTATCGAAAAAAATAATGCGTGTAAAAACGTCGATAGAGTAATTTTGTATGGGAAATTTGTATAGCGCCATCTATCGCCAAAAAGTGAAATTATATTTCCCATAGAGAATTGCTCTGTCGAGCACTTTTACGCGCGTTTATTTTTCGATAGATGTTCGTGCTACAAGTACAGTACACTTAGCACGAACAGCTGTGGAAAAAAAATACGCGCGTAAAAACAATTGATAGAATAAAGCTTAATTTTCGCAAACGGATCCCTGAATCGAAAAGTGGTCTTCAAACCCACAACATTTTTAAAAACCTATTCAACGACGCAAATCTTATGAGATTGATGAGAAAAACAATATCATCCCTACTTTACATGTAGGGGAGGTACACAAAAAAAATATATTTTTCAAGATTATTATTATATCATTTTTTCGGCGTTATTAATATACATATTCATGTCCAATTACAGCATTTTATTGTAGTGGTGACTACCTCGGCAGAACTAACTAACTTGATATACTCGGTGCCAGATGCTCCAAGAAGCATTGAAATGCGATGCACCCGCATTCTAAAGCAAACCGAAACAATATCACTGAACCCTACCTAACACTTAAAACTGGCAAAAGTATTCCCAAAAGAGAAATAATTGATAAAACAAAATTAAGAAGTGAAAAAAAATTTACATCCTAAGTGGTAAAGGGTATGTCATTTTAAGTAGTTTTCCTTTAATACAACTTAAATAGTGTATGTACTCGCAGGTCTATAAATATGTATACAGTTAAGAACTATATCACTCTTTACGTTTTTGAACATAAATCAATGACAAATGGAAACAACAATAAAGAAACAAAGTTCTAACCTGTATTTTTAGACGTGACTGTACACCTAGACGCTGCTTATTATAAATTCAATACAATATTCATTTACATAATTAAACTTAGGTAGACATAATTAAACTGTACATACTTAGACTTAACTGCCAAATTTGCTTTGGAATTCCCTGCGAATAAATTTTAAGCCCAGTTTTCCTTAAAACAACTTAAATGGTGTACACCTAGACCTAATTATTAGAAACTAGCGACCGCCCGCGACTTCGTCTGCGTGGAAAGTTTTTTTGCTATCCCTCGGGAACAATTATTTAAGCGCAAGAAACTTATCAGCTTTGTCAGAAATCAGAAGTAACGATATTTACAAAGAAATTATATCGTTACCAACTAAACGTTAACTTTTCTTACAATCTTAAACTAACTGGAATTTCCTCCAGGCAAGTCTCAATGAAAGTGTACGCTAAATGTGATAAATTGAAATGACTCATTTAATGAAAATTCAATTGAAGTTATAAGTTATTGAGTCAGTGTCATTAAAAAAACCTGCACTAAATCAGTCGGCATCAGGGTTACAGAATGGACGTGGTCGAATGGTAATACGTATGAAATCACTCCGGTGACTGTGTTGCAACGACATGAATTATGTATATTTATCAACATCATAACAATATGGTTTCGGTAAAATCTACAGAAATACTTATGTAGGTACCTAATTACCACAATTGAAACTTTGACTTTAACTAATGCAATTAAAAATCCAATAAAAAATGCAAGATATACATTTCAGTAAGTGACACTGTTTATTTTTGTTTTGGCAATTCACTCCTCTTCAGGAAATACTTATGCCAATTTAAAGTTTTCTCATTTCACAGTTTTGAATGGTATCAAGGTATTTTGAAAATCGGTGAAACGTAGTTCCGTAAAATGAGACATATGCCAAATGATATTTCGATGGTTTAAAAATATGGCAAACAATACATATAGTAACAAAAACTTTAGTCAACCGTTTCCGTTAAATGAAATTAGGACAAGTAAATTTCGGACAAGTTATCGGTTCCCGTCAAAATCTCACGGTCAATTTAGTTCAACTCGCTGACACGCTCGCAATGGCAGCGCTAGTGCACATGCGAATTATCAAGCGAGTTTTGAGAATACCAATCAAGAAACTCACAGCGGATTCAGATGCGAGGTTAAGAATGAAGTCTTACAGAATCGCAGTAGTCAAATAAAAGAAAGTTTAAGTACACTGCAATCTAGGTAAAATGAAGATGTATAACTAGTAATAATGTTACGTATGTAATGTTACAAAGAGGAATTGAGGAGCTCAATGGCGCATTGGGTTAGCGCATTGACTTGCGATTGTTGAGGTTAAGCAACTTTCGCTAGGGTCGGTCATGGGATGGGAGACCAAAAATTTACTATCTCGA
This sequence comes from Catoptria pinella, assembly GCA_963556745.1. Lineage (NCBI taxonomy): Eukaryota > Metazoa > Arthropoda > Insecta > Lepidoptera > Crambidae > Catoptria > Catoptria pinella. Next base: position 10,421,404 of record OY750778.1, on the reverse strand, counting down.
GCTCCTCCGTTCCTCGGAAAGCACGTTAAGCCGTTGGTCCCGGCCGCATTTGCAATCCGCACTGGGCTCACGTGGTAGGTTATGGTCCATCCTCCTTTTCCACCCATTAAGGAAGGCCTGTGCCCCAGCATTGGGGACAATAAAAAAATGGTTGATGGTCATGTAACAAAGATATATCATATTTTATTCAATTGTTTGTCCTTTCTCGTCCTATTTGGTAAACAATCTTCACCAAACTCTTTATTTAAATAACAAAAAAACAAAATAAATTGTTAAATTATTAATAATAACTTGATTTAATAAAATAACAAATTTTAAAATAACGATTTCAGATTAAACGACGTGTTTTATTTAATTTGAGTTGGTACCAGTGGCGAATAATCCATACAAGCCGATCCCACCAGCTTACCTTTTAAAAATCCCACCCCACCGACCCACTATGCAGATCATAACATTTTTGTAGAACGGCTTACCTTCGCCATAATATCACCTCTCGCCACTGTTTGGTACTTTTACTTAGTATGTCATCATATTTCCTAGAAAATAGTAGATTCCTCAATAGACCTAAATGCTGTCTACACGTTGACCGCTATAAAATTAAATAATGAAAGGTCAAGAACAAATCAATTTAAAACTTGTCCTAGTCACAATTGACAATAAAATAAAAAAATAAAAATTGTGTACGAGAGCGGTTTGATAAGTCCATGACTTATAAAAAAGAAACACTTTTTTTCATAATTTATTTTTGTTTCATAAAAAGAAACTCCTTACGAAGCTTTACGCTATAATTATTTAAAATTTGGCAAAAGTTGGAAACAAAAAGCTCATGCGACTTCTAACTTTTCTTAATAACCCTGTCGACCCTGCGGCTGCACTCATGATATCAAAACTCATCGAATTACGGTACGAATTATTGCCTTACCTTTCCTATTCTCTAGATTTAGCCCGCTGAGATTTTTTTCCTACCAAACATGAAAAACTGTCGTAGCAAGCAAAGATTTTTATCAAGCCAAAAGGTGGTGCCAGAAATGGGCCCTCATTTCAGTTACAACATTTTTCAGTGAAAGAAAAAAATAATGGGTTAAAGAAGTAGGAACTTTGTTGGACTGAGTGCGCAGAGCTACAAAAACATTATGTATTTATATCTCATAAAACAAAATATGCCGAAAGAAGTGTCTCTTCTTTCCAAAGTCATGGACTTATCAAACCACCCTCATATACACCGTGTTACAAATAACTCCTAAAGCCAAATATGAGCCTACCATGCATAAAACCCCAGAAAATTATCATAAACCTTGAAAACCACCACTTTTAAGAAAATTTTTTTTTTTCTTTTCATGATAAACTGCAAAGTGGCAACCCTAGACCTAAATTGTGTTTTGCTTTTGCCCATTAATGGAATTGATTATCGAAAACAATAGTCTATTTTGTGTCTAAAAAAAGGGTTGTCACTTTACAGTTTTCCAAATAAAAAATAAAATTTTACGGGTTATTATGAAACACCCTGTAATAGGTAGGAAAATAATACGCTTAATCTATACAATTTTGTATTGGGCAACAGTATCAAATTTTCTAATAGAAATATTACACAACACCTATCAAAAAAATCACGGAGCGTAACTACAGATTTTAAAGATAACCTAATTTTCAATTTAATTTTTCGATGTACGATATCTGTTAGTGTCTATTTGTGTTCGGTTCAACATAGACTTGTAATATGACAGTGACAGGGAGCACTATATGCAGTCTAATACAGACATTTCCAGTACTGTTAATTTTGGCGCAAAATCATAAAAGGTGTCTTGAAACACCGTTGATATATAAGCCACCGACGCCGACGCATTCCCCTGAATACTATGAAGCTTTAGAAGCTCTATACCACTCCTTATTCGGTCACGGTTATCAAGATCACGGGCATCACGATCACACCTTACCGCATCACGGTCACACCTTATCATATCACGGTCACACCTTATCATATCACGGTCACGACACTACGTATCCCGACTACGGCCACGCGTACGGAACATACGGAACCAAATATCCGAACTTAGGGACGTCGTATCACAGTTATCCGCAAGTTAGTGATACGCATCACGGTTTTCCGAATTATTACAACGTTAAGAAATTGTACAATGTGACTAGTGGTCATGGACAGAAAGGGTACGCTCCGAATCAAGTATATAATGTGCATAATAAATATAAAGTGGTCGTGAGGAAGAACAAGGGCCGTAGACACAAGCTGCGATCACAAAAGATTAAAGGTAAGTTTTACATATACCCCCTTACTAATAAAGATTGTATAGCAGATGTATAAGTTACACAGTGTTTTGTCCCTTTCTTTTTAATGTCAAACTTAAATAGTTTGACAGAGAGTCACCACTGTGTATTTATACATCTGGGGCCCTACCGGCTAACTTTTCGAACTTCGGCGGGTCTGCCGAGCTTCAGCTTAAAACAGATAAATCGAAATAAGGAGTTACGTATTGTACTATTTGCCGAATTTATTTAGAAGATATCGATGTTTGTGTGACATCATGTATTGAGGTTCGCCATTTTGGCCCGATTGGGGTCGATTTATCTGTTTTAATTTGAAGCCCGGCAGACTTTCCGAAGTTCGATGCGTTAGCCGGTACGGCCCCTGCTATACAATCTTTATTAAGAAGGGAGATAGTCTTTTGGTATGTAACCTATGACCGATCCTTATGAAACTTTAAAAGCTTAACCTCCGCAATTACTGAGCCAGGCGCTAAACCACTACGCCATCGAGCTCCTCATATCACTCATTTTACTTATATCCCTCATAAATTCAATGATGTACCTATTCGTGTAAGTGCTTTACTGGGACAGTTAAATAGGAAGATAGGTTCTAACAGACCTTTTTTCTATCGAAAAGTATAACCTTGACTTGAAATTATAAGAGTCAGTTAAAATTGGACTCTACTTTCAAGATTTTCTTAAACTACAAGATAAGTCTACTTTGAAGTTTGATTCAACTTTTGAGATTCGACTCAACTTTGGAAATTCGCGATTACTCGTATATCAATGACATCCAAATACTATTTTGATAAATTTTAATGGAAAGATAAAGTAGGTATCGTAGCAAACAAAAAACAGTGACTGCATTTATCAATCAGAATTTGTAATGCAATATAAGAGGTATTATCCTTGTACAATCTAACACATAAACTGCAGTTAACTTGTCCTATATATCACTGAAATGATCCCAACATTATACCCAATTAAGGATAATCACAATTGTGTATACCATCAATACATCACCGTCCCGGAGGTGTTTATTCCTATATTTTGTATGGAAGCCAAGGCAAAAAGGGTTTCTATATTGGCAGTAGTCTTAGAACCAGTTTTTTTATCGAATAATAACTAGCAAACGGTACTTTATATGGTATAGAATAAACATTAAAGTTTTTTTTTTAATTTGATCTACTGCCTCTAACATATGGTCAGAGCCTGTTATTACATTTTCCTGTGCCCTGTTTATCAAAACTTACAAGTCTTGTACTTATATAATACCTAATAATATACTAGAAAAAACACGACCCGCACCAGACCACGCTCCCGGACGGGAATCGAACCCGCGACCCTTGGACATCCGGTCCAATGCTCTGACCGCTGAGTCAGACTCGGTAGCTCAGCAGTGGTCTGGTGCGGGTCGTGTTTTTTCTAGTATATTATTAGGTATTATACAACGTGTTACAAAAGTACCCCTAATGCCGAATATGGTGGATAGGGACCATCAAACTGAACAACTTTTACTATGAAACCAACTCTGAAATCGCGAAAAAAAAATCAGCTGTTTCATATAATTTGATGTTTTCGTAATTAATTTTTGTATGAAACAGCTGTTTTTTTTCGCGATTTCAGAGTTGGTCCCATAGTAAAAGTTGTTCAGTTTGATGGTCCCTATACACCATATTCGGCATTAGGGGTACTTTTGTAACACGTTGTATAAAATAGCATTGTGAATGCTAAAATCTCAAAAATTTTAAAAAAAGTCTTGTACTTATTTTATACAAGCATTTTTCTTATGAAAATCGCTTTACCACAAATCCGTTTATCAAAACACGTTAAATTACACGCTACAAGTGTGATTTTTTTATTCAACAAATGAATAAATATTTGACGACATCACATACATTGCTCCGATTCCAAAGTAAGTAGCTAAAGCACTTGTGTTATGGAAATCAGAGACAACGGTGGTATCACAAACACCCAGACCGGAGCCAATATAGAAAAGTTCGTTTTCTAAATTAACCCAACCGGGGATCGAACCCGGGACCTCAGAGATGGCAACACCTTGAAAACCGGTGTACAAAGCCACTCGACCACGGAGGTCGTCATAATATGTCGTCATATATAAAAAAATCTTTTTAACTTACATGTGTAAAAAACTCTATGGAAAATCCTGAATATTCCTGAGGGTGTACGGCGACTCTCCATTCCATCTTAATTTTTTTTTACAAGTGTCTTGCATAAATTATTTGGCTATTTGGAAAAAACCATAATTTACATGAACTTGTGATTTTTTTTTGTATAGTATTACAAGGTTCTGAACTTCATTTACAAAAATCTGAAAATGGGGGCCAACTCTGAAACCCCGAAAAAAAATCAGCCGTTTCATACATTTTGATATTTTCGATTTTAATTTTTGTATGAAACAGCTGATTTTTTTTCGGGGTTTCAGAGTTGGCCTCATAGTAAAAGTTGTTCAGTTTGATGGTCCCTATATACCATATTCGGCATTAGGGGTATTTTTGTAATACCTTGTATACTTGTAAGTTTTGATAAACAGGGCACTGGGTCTTCTCTTAACCATTGAAGTTATTCTTAATGAATAAGGTTACAATGTGAATAAATGGACGATAGACAGTGATCCGTTGCAACTTCACTCGATAATGTATGGAAAAGAGAAAATTTTACAGATTATAAAATTCGTCGATTTGGACCGCAAGCGTTATGAAGTTGGTCACTTTGTACATTGCTAATTTCTAAATCGCATTGTACACTTGAGAACACATACGTTTAGGAGAGTTGCGGCCAGGTTTACAGGTTCTAGTTAAGTTTCAATTCTCTTATCTGACAGATAATTTCATAGAAATTGTATTATACTAGAAAATTAGATTACTGACTCAGATATATCGTTTTCATACAAACAAAATTCGTACTGTTTTCGCAGACATAGGGAAATCCCTTATCACTTACGGTATATGTGACGTACATAAACATAGCTTGCTTATATTATTGGCTGGGTCAAGTTCGGTCGCATTTGGCCTGGTTGGTTGACCAGCTGAAGATAGCTGTTGTTTAGTCGCCAAATAAATCTTTCTATTTGGAAATATTGTGCACAAAATATATCTTAGACAGTTTACATGTTTGTGGCTGAAATAATGGTTAAAATATTTTTATCACTGTCGGTGTGTTTGTGTGTTAGTTTAGTTTCGAGTCAGAATGTGAATGGTGAGTTTAATTTTTAAGGTGTATCCCATATCGAAAGTGGCGCCCTCAAAGTTGTTCCTAGAAAATGATATTAAGAAAACATTACATTCCGTAGTCATTCGTTGAAGTATATAGCAAATATAGCTGGGTTTATTTTCCCGCAACGGACGTCTTTATCTATATATATAAAAGGGAAAATCACTCACTCACTCACTGATCACGAAATCTCAGAAACTACAAGTGCTAGGAGTCTCAAATTTTGCATGGGGGCTGCTTTTAGGGCGTAGGTGCTCACTAAGACGGGATTTTGCGAAATTCAACCCCTAAAGGGGTGAAACAGGGTGGCAAAGTTTGTATGGGCAGAACGCGATTCCTTTGCCCGATTGACTTGAAATTTGGCATAGACATTCTTTCACAAAATTAATTGAACACGTGTTTCGTATTTTTTAAATATTTATCTCCTAAAAGGGTTAAAAAGTGATAGAAAGCTACTTTTGGGGTGATTGACTTCGACGTCGGAATTGAAACTTCTTTGTGCATTTGATTGATTAATTAAGAAAAATAAATATCATTTGTCATCTCAACGTAGTATTACATTCTCTTTGGTCATTTCCCCTGAGAGTAGGTAGAATGCATTTGATTGAATAGTATCTATGGCGTTATGTTGTCAGTGTTGACATTTTTTCTTATTGCATTGTAAAAAGGTGCAAAATTATTCCATCTGATTATCTGATTAATTTTAAAAGATTACAATATCCGGTCAAGTCGCCTATGCTATGACAATTAATAAAGCACAGGGACAAAGTTTAAGAGCGGCTGGTGTAGATCTGCGCAGTGATTGTTTCTCCCATGGTCAGCTCTAATGTCGCCAGCTCGAGAGTCAGCTTGCCGGATAGCCTTTTTATTTTGCAACCGGATAACATGACAAGAAATGTGGTAGGTATACAACATGTGACAAAAATACCCCTAATACCGAAAATGGTACCTATATAGGGACCATCAAACTGAACAACTTTTAGTATTGGGACCAACTATCAAATCGCGAAAAAAAATTAGCTGTTTCATACATTTTGATATTTTCGATTTTAATTTATGTCCGAAACAGCTGATTTTTATTTCGCCATTTCAGAATTGGCCCCATAGTAAAAGTTGTTCAGTTTGATGGTCCCTATATACAATATTCGGCATTAGGGGTATTTTTGTAACACGTTGTATATTATAGAGAAGTGTTGGATGATCGAGATTGATAATCCTGATAATGCACAACATATTTTTATTTAGAACTAGCTTCTTTAGCCAGGGACCTTCTCGGTCGTAAGCAGAACAACTCACTAAAGTTTCATCATAATCAGATCAATGGTTTAGGAGTCCCGTCGTTTGTACACTTAGATCTTTTAAGCTATAGCGGCCCGCCTCGGCATCGCACGGGTACAATGTAGTTACTAATGTGGTGAGTGTGAAGTTATTAGACTATACTACGGGATATCTATATATAGTCAATTATGGCCACATAATTAAGGACACAAGTCGATTTTCATACAAACGAGGTAATTTTGAAGTCTTGGTTTTCCACTTGGGATTGAACTAGCTGTGATCTGATAATGGCCAACCAGGTAGTGAATGGAGAAGATTCAGATCGCAATACACACCCAACTGATCTGGTCAACATTCTAAGAGATGTAAGCATCAGAATTTTCAGTTGCAAGATTTTTATACATTTTTATGCTATATTCGCGGTTTTTTTAAACATATCCTTACATCTCTTAAAATACTGGTCAGATCACTTGGGTGTGTATAGAAATCTGGAACTCCTCCATTCACTCCCTCGATGGCCATCACCAGATCACCGCTCGGTCAATCCCTGGCGGAGAAGCAATGCTTAAAAGTTACTTCGTTTGTATGAAAATCGATTGGCGTTCTTAATTATGTGGCCACCACTATATATAAGATATCCTGTAATATAGTCTAATAACTTCACACTCACCACATTAGTAACTATATTGTACCCGTGCGAAGCCGGGGCGGGCCGCTAGTCTATGTATATAAAAGGAAAAATCACTGACTCACTCACTCACTGATCACGAAATCTCAGAAACTACAAGTGTTAGGAGTCTCAAATTTTGCATGGGGGCTTCTTTTAGGGCGTAGGTGCTCACTAAGACGGGATTTTGCGAAATTCAACTCCTAAAGGGGTGAAACAGGGTGGCAAAGTTTGTATGAGAGGACGCGATTCCTTGGCCCGATCGACTTGAAATTTGGCATAGACATTCTTTCACAAAATTAACTGAACACGTGTTTCGTATTTTTTGAATATTTGTTCCCTAACAGGGTTAAAAAGTGATAGAAAGCTACTTTTGGGGTGATTGACTTCGACGTCGGAATTGAAACTTCTTAGTGCATTTGATTGATTAATTAAGAAAAATAAATATCATTTGTCATCTCAACGTAGTATTATATTCTCTTTGGTCATTTTCCCTGTGAGTAGGTAGAATTCGTTTAATTGAATAGCGATTATTCAATGAAACGTACTATGAAAATTGGCTATTTTGTATGGGAATCGCCATTTCGGGTTACTTTTGACAGCTAACTTTTGATAAAGAGATTTTAGTCTGAATAATGATCTTAGTAATGATAAAAGGATCGTAGTGTTGCTTTCGTTTTAGTATTCAGCGGCTTTGTTATTAGCTTACTAACTAAAAAGATAGCGCTGGTTCTCAAGGTAAAGTTGATAATCATTAAATTGTAGGTGATACGAAGTTCACAGGGTCCACTAGTATTAGATATTTTACATATAGATTAGACTATGAAGCAGTAAAGATCCAGAAATTGAGTCAGTTTGAATGGTTACAAAAATAAAGTTGGTCCTAATAAATATTTTTGTAAGAAATCAGTACCTACGCTTCAATATTTCAAGCAACTCAATTTTTCAGTATGTTATTGTTATTTTTGTCTCAATTATATGAGAGGGCATATTACAAAAAAAAATTACGATAGTCGGACGATGTTCGTTGATCGATTTACATGATTTTGAACCTTATACTTGTGTTAATAATGTCTAGGAGTGGGACGACCATCGTACGCTTATCGCGATGCTTTTTTGTAATAGACCCTCAGGAGTGAAAAGTATCATTATAGATGAGATAACAATTGCATTTAACTTATATTGCATAAATGGAATCGACTAAAAATTGAGATAATTGTCTACCAGAAAAGTTCAACTCCTTGACCTTAGCTTTAGTGATAAGATAAATTTAAGAACTGCAACTATATTTTTGTTGGGCTTGCTACACAAAATATTTTATAGGTGTTTTATTGGCGTATTCTAGTCATTTAGAGTCCTCTCAATGGAGGGCACACTCGTCGCAATTATTAAGGCTCCTATATACCTCAAGTGGCGCTCTCATTTTAATTAAATTTATTGCTCGCTAAGTACATAATGTATCGAAGTTTCACATGTACAGATTGAAGCTAAGGTTCTATAGTATATTTACAAATAATTACCTCAGTAAAATTTTGTTCGTTGTAGTAGTAGTTCGCAAAAGTGCTTAAAGTGGCCACTTTTAGCACACAACTGTATTTTAATGAAGTTATTATTTGTAAATAAACTATAGAACCTTAGCCTCAATCAGTACTAACGGACGAAAAACCGATTCATCATACATAACATGATCAGCTGTTCGGACATTTGTATGGAAAGACGATATTTTTTTGTCTTTTTTCGGAAAAGTCGTAGAACAAATGTTGTTGCTTATGATGTTAGTAATCTACTCCTGCGAAGTTGTTGGTGTTTTAGAAATAACTCTGTATATACTGTGTACTTACTAACTTAAGTGATAGAATGAGGGGAAAATGCTGAAAGAGTGTAAAAACGCATTTTAAAGCTGTTGCTTGGTCGTTTAATTATGATAGTATAACAAGGAATTTTTATATCTACAAGGTGTTACAAAAATACCCCTAATGCCGAATATGGTATAAATGGATACAATTTTTCTAAGTCTTTGAAAGGTACCATCAAACTGAACAACTTTTACTATGGGACCAACTCTGAAATCGCGAAAAAAAAATAGCTGTTTCATACATTTTGATATTTTCGATTTTAATTTTTGTATGAAACAGCTGATTTTTTTTCGCGATTTCAGAGTTGGTCCCATAGTAAAAGTTGATCAGTTTGATGGTCCCTATATACCATATTCGGCATTAGGGGTATTTTTGTAACACCTTGTATATTGATTTCACTGAATATTTTCTTTTCATTATTCCTTATTATTCGTGATCTGCTGATGCAGCATCTGTTTGATTCGTTATTCCAGCAGACTCGTGTCAGACGGTGGACAGCGAGGCCGGCAGCTGCATCACAGTGCTGCAGTGTCCGCGCTACATGCAGCTGTTGCAGCTCGCCAGGGGCAATGCCACCGTCACCCAACAGCTAAAAAAGGCTCACTGCGGCTTCGAAGGGAATGTCCCTAAGGTGATGAAGTTACTCAAATGGCCCAAATTCAATTCGTTCGTTAACTTAATGCTTAAAAATAAGCAATAAACGATCACGTCACATGTTGCAAGTTTATGTAAATCACAGATATTTTTTTTATCCACTACGGGTTAGGTTTGGCCTTCATCTCACCTGATGTAATTAGGGGGGCAGTTTTTTTTCCTGCATTATCACAGCTTGAGTCTATTTCCGGAGATTCTCACCTCACCATAGACTTAATGCACTGTTTATATGCGCCTGAGAATAACCTGAATCAAGTTTATCGGAGACATAGTACAGTTTTTAGCACAAATCTCCAAAACTATAGTTCCTGTATCAATCTCTCATCACCCATTCCTTTTTATTATTAATTAGCTTCCGCCCGTGGCTTCGTCTGCGAGGACATTCGTACCTTTGACCGGGATAAAAACTATTCTATGTTTTAATCCAGGCTTTTAAATATCTGTGTGCCATATTTCATCCAATTCCGTTGAGACGTTTCAAACATCCAAACATCTAAACATCCAAATTTTTACATTTATAATATTAGTACTTAGGATAAGTATGTCCTGAGAACCGACCCACCAGGTAAACAGAGCGATTTGTCGGTTAGTAATAGAAGTCCTGATCTCTTCCTCAGGTGTGTTGTCCACTCTCTACAACAACCAACTCGACAACCCCAGCCCCCGACGATCCAAATCCCATCCGGAGGGACATGGGAGACTACGTGATATCCCTCCCCGAGCCTCCAGTGTGCGGGGTCAGCAATGCATCCTTCGGGAAGGTCGTTGGCGGAGAAGATGCAGCACTTGGTTAGTAACCTGCTTCTTAGTTTTCGGCAGCAGGACAAATAAAGAGCATCATGTGCTTTTGGCATACCTACCTGTCCGCCATTTTTAAAAAAGGCGGTTTTGGAGGCCTGTGCCAATGGATAGAAAAAGTAATTACAAACAAAAAGTAATAAGTAAAAAAATCTCGTAAGTGATATACTTACTGAGATATTTGAGTTTGAAGTTGAAAAACAAAACCAGTATTTTTTTAGGTCAATCGATAGAATAAGTCACTACAAACTAAAAGTAATAAGTAAGAAAATCTCGTAAGTACTGAGATATACTTATGAGTTAGAAGTTAAAAAACAAAAAAACCACTAAATCCAGAAAACGATTTTGTTTATCAAATTCAAACTCGAATATCTCAGTAAGTATATCACTTGCGAGATTTTTTTCTTATTACTTTTTATTTGTAATGACTTATTTTATTGATTAATCCAATAAATGACAGATTTTGTTTTTCAACTTCAAACTCAAATATCTCAGTAAGTATATCACTTACGAGATTTTTTTACTTATTATTTTTTGTTTGTAATTAATTATTCTATCGGTTGACACCACTTTTAGCACAGGCCTCCAAAACCGACTTTTTTCAAAATGGCGGACAGGTAGGTATGCCAGTCTTCATACATAAATGACCGAAGGCTTTTCAATGGGATTTGCTGTTTTTAGCTCTTTATATTTAGGTTTGCTGTTCAATGCACTATAGTCCAGTGGAGAAGGGTCCGACAAGCTGATTCGCATCGGCTTACTTTTTAGAAATCCCTTCCGTTGATTCACTACGCAGATCATAACATTTTTGTAGAACGGCTTACCTTCGCCATAATTTCACCCCTCGCCACTGATACACACAATAATAAAAACGCAGTCCACAAAATATTGTAATTATTAACTGTGGTAAAACTTTAAAAATCTGATTTCGCAGGTGACTTCCCCTGGATGTCGCTGCTGGGCTACAAGTTCCGACGAGGCCCTGGAGCGCAGTGGTTGTGCGGTGGATCCCTCGTCACCAACAAGCACGTACTCACCGCTGCACACTGTATTTACGGCCACGAAGATGATCTGTGAGTAACACTTACGACGTTCAGGAATACAGACCTTTAACATAAGCGAATAGATTAGACACCGCATTGAGAGACGTATTTTCTAACTTTTAATTCGAAAAAGTCAGAGGGTTCTATATAATTATTTCTCAGAAGAATAATTAGTTATTCTTCTGAGAATTATATGCCGATATGTGACTGGGATCGAGGTTGTTCTTGTCTATGGTGTCTGAAAGCACCATTTTATTTGTCCCCTTTATATTCTCTCCAGACTTTTCAAATAAAATAGAATAAAAAGTAATCATTAATTGTTTATCTTATTAATTACTTTAATTAATAATTTAAGTGGTTGGATTAAGATTAGTAGATATTAATTATAGGAATCGCTTTGTAACTAATAATGGCCCAATATTAATTAATAAGTTTTAATCACAGGTTCCTCGTCCGCTTGGGAGAGCTGAATGTGGAGGAGGAGGACGATGGCGCGACCCCCATGGACATCCCCATCAAAACCAAGCTCATGCACGAGGAGTACAGCCCCAACAAACTGGACTTTGACATCGGTATCATTCTGTTGGAGAAAGAGGTCACGTTTACTGGTCAGTATTTTGATTAAGCTTCAGTAACAATTCAGACAAAAGTAAAATTATTGACAGTTTTATAAATAGTCAGAAAAGTAATGATTTAGAAAAAATACAATGGATTTTTTATAGATAATCAACTGGTTGCTAATACTTATCTGTCACTAATACTCTTACGACATTGCAGATTTGATTAGACCCATCTGCATCCCAATAAACAGACAGGAGAGAAGCCAGACCTTCGAGAATTACCAACCAATCGTAGCCGGTTGGGGTCTCACCAAATTCAGTAAGTTTACAATATTGAATTCTATTTAATAAAGTCAAAGCACTTTTGCACACACACACACAGACAACATCACAAACATTGCTCTGATCCCAAAGTAAGTAGCTAAAACACTTGTGTTATGGAAACTTAGAGACGACAGAACTAAAAACACCCAGACTTGAGCCAATATAGAAAAGTTCGTTTTCTAAATTGACCCAAACAAATACACAAACTGCTAATCGAGCTAGGTCAATAGAATACCTAGGTAGTCAAGGTACCTACCTCTATTGGTTGTCAGATCAGTGCTTCGTCTAGTTCAAGAGATCAATAACTCAAAATAACGATAACGATATCCACCAGATGGTGTACCAGCAGCCCACCTGCAGGCCGTGCAGGTGCCGGTGGTGAGCAACGCTGCGTGCGCGCAGGCGTACGCGCGGGACCCGGCGCAGCGCATCACCGCGCAGCTGCTGTGCGCCGGCCGCGCGCGCGGGGGCAGCGACGCCTGCGGGGGCGACAGCGGCGGCCCGCTCATGCAGCCTTTGGTAACAGATCAGCACTATCCTCTACACTTGAACTCCTAACTCCTTGTTAAACCATGATCGATGAGCCATTTCAATGTTACCAGTGCTGGTGCACAGGCCTTCATATGGGTGGATTAAGAGGACGAGAAAGCCGCGTAGTACGTTATGACCGCGGCAATTCGCAAGAGTCACCAAAAATGTTTTATTTCGAACTCCTCCGTGATTCGAAAGGCACGTAAAGTCGTTGGTCCCAGCTACATTTGCAGACGTTAACATCCACCAATCAGCATTGGGCCCGCGTGGTGGGTAACTAAAAAGGACTAAGGACGACGGGCCATTTATGGCAATATTTTTAGTGTCCCTAATTTGTAAGGTTTTTTTGGAAACTTTAATGAAAACATATTTGATTATTACTACCCACTACACAATTTTTTTTTACTGCCCCAGCAGTGGGGACATTAAAATGGCAGATATGCAAGCTCCTTTAATAAACCTTAATTCCAGATGACAGAAGATTTCAGAAGTGCGTTCTACCAGATTGGTGTGGTGTCGTATGGGCGGCGGTGTGGCGAGGCGGGCTCCCCCGGGGTTTACACCAGGGTCACGCACTTTATACCATGGATAGAAGAAAAACTGTTGGGCACCATTGAAAGTTTAAACTAAATCAATGTATTTCATATGTTTATTTTATGTTACAATTTGTATTAAAATGTACTTATATTGATAAGTAAGACTGATGAAGATAGTTTTTTTTTAAATTTATTTAGCACAACAAACAACTACATTCACAATTTGTATAGACGTTTTAAGAGTAACACATTACTATAAATGTAGCCAACCCCGTTGTGCGCAGATTGAGTATGAAAACATAAGGGGGGCAGTGATAATAATAATTAAAACAGAAACTATACTCTAATCGTTTTAACGAGAGATTTTATGTGAGCAAGTAAATTCTGAGTTTGAAATAAAACCAACGATGTTTGATAATATTTATGTAATCCTTTCCCTTATCCCTTCTTTCATTGGACAATCAGACGTACGAATCTACGCCACCGTTTTTTGGTGGATATTCTAAAGACTCGCACTGACAGGTATACAATCTGGGGGCCTTCAAGTTTCGAATGAAGTGAATTTTAATTTCTAGGCAAGCGCATTGCATCATCGCTTACCCTTGCCTTTCTAAGATAAGAAACCTCACAGTTTCCGGATAGCACTTATCTTCTGGTTTAATTTAAAATAAAGGCAGAATTTGTATAAATGTATCACCTTAAAGCCCTTTTTTAGCCCTGGATAAAATCACCTCTTCATAGAAAGTAACAAAATATGTTATTGAGGAAAAGTGTTATTTTTTTAATATTTTTGTAAGTAAGTTAACTTTATTTAATTTCTCTTCTTCAGTTACACTCATTTATTTTATTATCCTCCTTTAATGACTATAATAAAATTAAAAATAATAATTTGACGTTTTATTTAAATACCAATCAGTTAGTAAACTTATAATGGGCCTATGTCTGTGCAAAGGCCATATACTTATAGTTTTAAAAAAATGTGTGTTTTTACAAAAGTATTAGTAATAGAAGTCATATAACAATTTTTATTTATTGTTTATCTGTTATCCGTCTATCTGTATATTTGTACACGCATCACGCAATATTTCACAGTTGTGTTGCTATAAGGAGCTTGGTGGCGCAGTGGTATAGCGCCTGGCCCAGGGATTGCGGAGGTTAAGCAACTTTCGCAAGGGTAGGTCATGGGATGGGTGACCAATTTATTATCTCGAGCTCCGCCATGCTTCGGAAGGTTAAGCCGTTGGTCCCGGCTGCGTTTGCAGTCGTTAGCACTCTTGGGCCCACGTGATGGGTCATAGCCCATCCTCCATTCACCTATAATGAAGGCCTGTGCCCCAGCAGTGGGGACATTAAAAAAGGCTGATGGTCATTGGTAATGGAAGTCTTTAAGGATACATGTTTCGTTTTTCGTTCATAATATTTTGAAGAACTATGTAGGTAACGATCGAAGAGGTAGGTAATAAATATTCGTAGAATTGGATGTAAAGAGGTCATCTCTGAAACTGAAACAAAACACAACTGCTACATTTTCCCTGAGTTACATGTAATGGAATACTACTCAAACGAAGTCGCGAACGTAAGCTAGTCTACGAAAAACACAGCGCTGACACATTAAATTAACAATTAGATGCTAAAACAGTAAAATAAATATTACCAATATCTTAGTCACAAATGACAAACTAGAATTTCCTACAGCACTTTTCTTCCTACCCACTTATAAATTCCAAGGAAAAAGTGAGATCCGTCAGTAAATCAGTCAGCATAGTTTCGATAAGAATCACATATTTATCTGTTTAAATCAGACAGTATTATATGCTGCGGTCAGTTTATATGTCTATCTCGGTCAAGATCAACAGCACTTGACCAGCGGCCATCAGGCGACTCGGAACTCGCCGAAACGTGTCGAAACAAACGAAACTCATTTGAATCATTTGAGCCATCGATACCGATAAGTGCGAACGCAATGGATAAAGTGCTGCGGACTTTGTGTGTGTGTTTGTGTGTGAGTTTTGTGTCCTGCCAATATGGTAAGTTTAACTTTTTAAGCTGACACCCGCGAGAGAAAATCTCCAAGCTTTGAGCTTATTACAGCTTAAGAAAAGCCTAAAAAAAGGAATACTAGCCTAACTTTTGAAACTTTAGAATATTCAGTTATTTAACTTTTAAAATTAGTTTTCTGAAATAAGACGTCGATTAACCTACGTCTTCGCAGTAGCCGACAAACGCAACTTTTTTTAGTTTTATGTGCAAAAACAGTTTATAGCTAGTTTTCCTCAACAAACCGGTTTACTCTAAACTGACATAAGTTTTGAATTATCACTGTATAACTTAATTTTCTGAAGTACACTTTTGATAAAATTGGCAGAAGTACAAGAAAACCAAAAAAACTAAAGTATATTATTTTCTAAGTTAAATATTTCAGCCAAATCATACACACTTAGTTTGAAAAGATCTTTGAAAATCTTCGATCTAACAAAATTTGAATAAATCTAAAGTGAGATGACAATGAAATCATCTCATAGATCTTATAATATTGTTTAAGTAAAGCTACTAAAGTTTATCTATTTCTAACCTCGTCTAAGTATTAGCACAGTCTAATAACACCTATACAGAACATAGCATAATGTAAACATTTAATATATCTTAAATGTGACTTAGGTAGTTAATTAATAACTTAAGTTTTTAAGATTTGATGGTCTTAAATAAGGCGTAAACCCCGTTGTCCCCCACTTTTGTATGCAATTGTTTATACTTAAGTATGGAAAAAAAAATTCAGTGGGGGACAAAAGTTTCTCCCAGAGGGGGACAACAGGAAAAATTCTTAAAAAAAAATTTTTTACGATATGTTTGCAAGATTACAAACAAAATAAACTTAATATCCTAGCGTAAGTGCCCACAAGGTTTTACTAGTCTAGTCATATTTAAAATAGCGGAAAGAAAACAAATAGAATTGTTTTATCCTTGTATTCTCTGCATTCAAACAATGTTCGTAACCTGCTGCACTCAGTTAATTTATCAATCAATATTGGTGTTAGTGATGACTCTCAAAACAATCCTTGAAACCTAGTTAAGGGCCCTATAACCCTCAAAGTGGCTCATTTTAATATATAAATAAATTTATTGCTAGCTAAGTAAATTATGTATCGAATATTCACATTGAACATGCAGATTGAAGGTTTTATAGTTTATTAACAAAATGATAACCTCGCAGTTAGTTAAATATAGTTCGTTGTAGTCGTAGCAGGCAAAAATATAGAACCTTACAATTTTCAATACAGCCTACTTAGCGAGCAGTAAATTTAATTAATATGAGTGCACCACTTGAGGACTATAGGAGCCTTAAGTAATAGTTTATTTATTTCACTATTCTATATATTAAGATCCCTAGTAGCTCTACTTTAGTACTTACAAAGGCAAGATTGTTGGTACAGACGACAGCACGTCAGGTTATACAGTTAAACTACTGGAACAGCCTTTATTACGTACGGCATAAAGGCGGTCTCAAGGTCAACATGTATAGTCTGAGGTGCCGTCGTGTGTACATACATTCAGATACATTTACGATGCGATGATTAGCAGACCCATTCGAAAACGAAAATGGTGACATTCATTTATGAGACATCTGCAATTAATTTCATATTGGATTCATAAAATCATATTGTATGTATTGTGTTTAGCTAAAAATAATACACCAAAGATACGAACTAAACCTAAATTGCCAGCAAATTTTTGTGTTCAAGTTTTAACATATACATTTTAGCTAAAATAGAAACAGAGCTTGAAAAACCGGTAGCTGTGTTTAAATATCAAATATATTTTTAGCTAAAATAGTTCAACTATAGCACTTAGATGCAAGTAGTAGTTAAAAATTATACCCAAAATAGTAACCGAACATAAATAATCGGCAATTGTGCTGACATTAAAATAACTCTAACTAAAGTAGTTACCTCATATATAATGTTTGTATCACCAACATAACAGCTAATTCAGAACTAGTTATGTCATCGAATTTGAGTGCCTGTTTACCCAACTGGTGTAATAAAAAAATTGAGGCAATCATTTTTACAACTTATGAAAAATGTATCCTTCTAATAAAATGTTTGTTAAGACAACATTTTAGGCGACCATATGTTATCGAAGATATATATTACGTCCAATATAATAATTTTATCATTTCAGGGTGTTTTGTAATAGGTACCTTTATAATCCCAAATATGGTAGATAGGGTAGCATGAAAAAAAAAGGCCGAATAATTATTTTTCAATACATTTGCTCGAAAATGTATGTTTTCGATGACAGTACCGTAAGTTGATTTTACCGCACGCCGTGCATTTTTGTTTACGGTTTAGTACAGCATGCGGAAAGTTAATTTTACCGCACGCCACCACCATGCGTTTTTCTTTACGGTTTTTATGTTATATGGTACGTGATGTTGTCAAATATTTATTATATATCCTAGACCCTTCATACAACATCATATCGGCAAGCACAAAAATATCACTCGTTACCCGCGGTTCCAGTAGGACAACCCATTACCGGGTCCACAGATAATTTTAATTACCCGTGTTTCCATTGTATCAAAGATTATTCCCTGGACTTCTGATTATATCGATATTAAAGTAATTAATACAACCATTAATACATCCATAATAAAGCATAAATCGAAAGAATCACAGTACTTTTGTGCTTTTTTCACAAAATATAAAATTACATATTTAATATACCTATGTACAGCTTATAATCATTATGACGAGTGACAACAAATACCTCTTTCATTGAAACTGTAATATTTGCTGATGTTTCCGATCCGATTCATAATAAAAATCTCACGGCATTCATTATCATTTCCCCACATACAGGAGTTCCCCTCACTATGTAATTATTACGACACGTACTTCCATAAATAAACCAATCATGTATTACACAAAATGATCGCAATGTTGACACGGTGGCGGTCGTGACTTGTAAAAGTCAACGACTTTATTTGCCTGTGTTTTTTGCCACTACCGGCATCTCGTGCGTTTACGTCAAAAATTCAATAGGCGAAAGTTTTTTTATGCCAAGTGATTTAAGTATTATTTATATAAAATAAATAGCTAGGTGAACCCCTTGAAAGCAGCATTTGAAGTAAATAAGTTTAGTCTAGTGGTTTGCCCACACGTGTATGGCTATCTCTCAGATTCGATTCCCAGGAGAGGGGTACAATTTGTACTCGGTTTGGTTGGTAGTTAGGCTTATTTCAAGTCCGCCTGGCTAGCTACCACCATCTTACCTAAGTCTGGCGCAATAACAACAGTTTAATAATTGTTGTGTTCGGCAGTTAGAGTAAGATAGCCAGTTCCTCAGTAGTGGGTGAGGATTCCGGGTGTAGTGGGCTTACACTTTCGGCCCTATCGTTACTTAACATCAGGTGAGGTTAAGGCCAGCACATTCCCGTTGCGGATAATTAAAAGTCAAGTAAGCGTCTCCGCGGATGTTGCCTCAACCTCCATAATTGGCAGGCTGGTAGGAGATTATAATGCTGGGTCCGTTTTATCGGAAAATGCTTCTGCTTATTTTCTGGAGCCTATTTCATAAACATTACTGTAGTAAATTACAACGGTCGTCTGGTGTTCATTGCGCCGGCGCCAATTTGAAACTAGAAAATAAACTACTCACAGATACCGCAATGTACGCGAATCACCTTAGTAAATAGCAATTATGAATTAGGCCCCTGGTTATGTCATTAATAAGTCGCTTTTTACGACACGTGTGAACAGTATTTCTTCTCCGCCGGACACGACACGGTAAACATTGTCACATTTTTTATAATAACAATATTTAGGTATTGAACAAAAATCACTTTAATCATACAATAGCTATTGAATGAAACAAACAACTGCCGTCTCATGGTTATAGTTACATTTGCAACAAAATAAATTGCTTCTAACAAGTTTAGCATCTTGTAAGCAAAAAGTTAAAGTAGGCAATTAAGTACTTAACAGCAATAATTTAATTCAAACATTGGATTCATTCATTCAAGTATTTTATGGTGATTATTATTATCTAGGATTGGAAAAGGAGGAAGGTTTACCTATTTTACAATATTGTTGATAGGAATGTCCATGCCGTAAACAACATAAATAGCACAGAGAACATTGTTGAACAAATAACTTGGTAAGTGTCTGCCAATATTAACCTAAAACAAACAAAGTATTCTTGGAAGAAGGACAAAGGAAGCGGCTTCACAAAGCTTTCTTTCTAAATATTTGTATTCTATTTTATTCCAAAGAAAGCAATACTTCATTAGAACGTATTTTTAACACGCGCATATCATCAGATTTGTGATGACAATGACCATTGGAATATCACAGCGACAAAGAATATAATTTTCTTCAAAACTTAATAAAACGTCAAGAAATTTTGACGTAACTTTTAACAAACGCAACATACCACTTAAATATGCTCGCCATCAATGTTTAAGCAAAGTACAGCGGTCACGATTTTTTGTATAATTAAAAGTTTTTGAAAATTACTAGGTTTCTTCCCATCGCGGCAGGAGCGGCGGCAAGATGGAGGTTTTGGACTTAATTTCCTCCCAGACTCTCGTCGGGTCTCGGCACAGCTAGCAGGGATCCTGCACCTGAGGCCAGAGAACCAGAACAGCAACCCAGCATACGTCTACCCCTTCGACGCACGGAGACCAGGAATCACGAACCAACGGTACCCTGATGGCTACCAGCAGCCGAATGCATACGCCCAAAACCAGTACAATCCAAATCAATACAATCAACAAAACCCCAATCAGTTTGGACAGAATCAACAATATCCCAATGAATTTGGACAAAATCAACAAAATCAACAATATCCCAATCAATTTGGACAGAATCCACAAAATCAACAATACCCCAATCAATTTGGACAGAATCCACAAAATCAGCAATACCCCAATGAATTTGGACAGAATCCACAAAATCAACAGGACCCCAATCAATTTGGACAGAATCCACAAAATCAACAAGTCCCCAATCAATTTGGACAGAACCAACAATTCAATCCAGAGCAAAATGGGCAAACCCTTCAATTTGGACAGAGCAATGATAACCAGGGCGGACAAGTTGCATTCCCAACTTCTGATCCCTCGAAAGTGAATTTTGTCAACAACTTCCATGAACCCGACCCACCGTCTGACAATGGACAAGGAGGCAAAAACAATGAAGGGAATACAAATGACCCTGTACCGTCCTTCGAGAATCGAAACAACTTCAACACCGGGGTTTCAACTACTGGATTTTTCAGTAATAAGATTTTTTTTATTATGGAGTCTTACCAAGAGCTATTAGCACAATAAACTGCTAGTCAACTTCTTAAACTGAATGTTTCAAGTTTTGTGCTTTTTTATTCACATTTCATTCTAAAAGAGTCTATGTTATAGAGAGTCTTAGTTATTTCATTTGCTATCGAATACTTTATTCTTAAGTCATAAGACTTTAATAAGTTATTAAGATGATGAAGGTGTTATAATAAATAATACAACAATTATATTTCTTTCATGTTAATATCTCTTGGTAAAGCCCTTGCACTTGGATGTCACTGGAATCTTTGTGTTGTCACTAATTTTGTTTGTTTTTTCACTAATTTTTCTCTGTTACTTTTCTACCCCCTGTTTTGTGTTTGTAATTCTCTATTGTCAAATTCTATACAACCTCATCTCTGTTTGTTACATCTACGAAATCTATTTGGTACGCCACGATTCATCACACATTAAATTATTAATCTAATTTCTTATGTCAACAGCAACCTATTTTTCGAAGTCGTATCATCTTATATCCTCGCTTTTTTCATTAACATTAGATTTCATAAATTTTAGCAATGACGCTAGGAAAAATACTGTAGGAAATAATGTCTGTGATCGTAAACAATACCCACCACATTATAAAAACAGTATTTAATAACACAGTTTTTATAAAAACGATAAGTATCACAATAAAAGTCAAATTAGCTTTGGTAATTTTAAATTACATACCATATGGTATAATAATTAAAACAAAGAGAACGATATCAAAATGTTACATATTGATCTTTAAGAAATCTTAATTATTACTGTTAACAAGTAAATAAAATTTCTTAACGATACAATACCTTGAGTTCCTCAATTGAATCATCATCATCGCTATGAATCTTGTTTTAAAGCGTTTAAATCTATAAGATTTTATTTTTAATCAAAACTAATTTGTTTTCGAGCAGGAAAATCCATGTTTTATTGTGACCACAACAATCACACAAAATAAATTACTGCACATGCGAACGTGGATTATAAGGCATTTTATGATGTAGCACTAACTGTTTTAGGGTTCCGTATCTTAAAAAGGTTTAGACATTTATTCTCATTAAGAATTACACATAAATTCACTTACTCATGTAAGTGTGAAGTTATGAACAACACAATTTACAAACAAAAAATACATGTTTTAGAGATACATACTTATGGACGGTAGTTTTAAAACATTGTCACAACAAGGGAAAAAGGAATTCCTAGACTAGAGGTTCATTTTGTTATCCATCCAGCTATTCTGAGTTGGACTCTTAAATTAAGACCTAGCTAGACAATAATACAAAAATTTAATCTGGCAAAAATTAGTTCCGAAAGTAGAAAAGGAAATATTCTAGATTTTTTTTAAATTAAGAGTATAAAAGTAAATAGTAACTTACCGAAGCAGACTGCCATTTATCAAATTTTTGATAAGTAGAACATAAAACTGCATGCGCAGTCGTAGTGACACCGCGCAAGGTTGGCCGTTGCCTCCTTCGGTTTTTACCAACATTACAAACGTCACAAGGCCAATAAAAAAACACAACTTCCGGATTCTATTCTCCGAACATTCAGTTAGTAGATAATTAAAACTAATACGGTTTAAATAAAAAATATTTTAACTAAATTAGCCGCTATAAACATTTCTGTATAATTATTTTGCTTATCTTAGTGCATAAATTCTTATAATGCATTGAACTACTTAAACTATGATTTATATGCAGAGTTCATTATCATAATAAGTGCAGATGAACTCTATTATAAATTAGGCCAAATGGCAATAGTTCTTCAGATAAGCATCTAGCCCTATTTTTGGGTTCACTATTCCATTTGAATACAAACAAGCTTATCAATAGCCGATTGGATACGAATCTAGAATTGGTTAGATTAGAAAAAACTTAAATAGGCAAAATGTAGCTAATGCAAGTTTCGATTGGGCGAGTTCTAATGTAATGGTTCTAAAAATAGACCGACACTATATTATACAACATGTTACAAAAATACCCCTAATGCCGAATATGGTACATAGGGACCATCAAACTAATCAACTTTTACTATGGGACCAACTCTGAAATCGTGAAAAAAAAATCAGCTGTTTCATACAAAAATTAAAATCGAAAATGTATGAAACAGCTGATTTTTTTTCGCGATTTTTGAGTTGGTCCCGTATTAAAAGTTGTTCAGTTTGATGGTCCCTATCTACCATATTCGGCATTAGGGGTATTTTTGTAACACGTTTTGTAAGTAATGTCTGACATAACTAGATATGTGAGTGTGAGTGTAGGTGTACGCCAGTGTCAACGTCTAAATCTACCTTAAGGCTCTCTTTATTTGGGTATGAACTGAATAATAAGAATACGCGATCTTTTTACAGCAATACACATGTCATACATTGTTTGTATCATTACATACATGGTTTGGAGGCAAACATAGGCTTCAGTGTCACTCAATGAGTCAACACAACCTCCCAGTAGAATATGTCAACCTTCAACATGCGATTAACTACTCTGATGCAGACATTTCTACGGATTTAACTGAGATGATAGTCAAATAGCAGTATAAGGTTATTGACCAGTAAAATATTATCCTAAGGGCTTGTCTCACAATGTAAAAGTAAGATCTGAGTAACTTTCTTGACAGATGCTTTGACAGTTGTGATATGAAAAATATGTCAAATCATCAGTCAAGTAAGCTACTCGAAACTTACTTTTACATTGTAAAACAGGCCCTAAATAATATACTAGAAAAAATACGACTCACACCAGATCTTATTCTCGGACGGGAATCGAACCTACGACCTATAGATGTCCGGTCCAATGCTCTTACCGCTGAGCTACCGAGTCACTAGTGGCATCGTCGAATTTCTTCTAGTGTATCTCTTACGCTGCAAGCCAGCGGTGAAAGATATATACCGATACCGAGAATAGGATCAGGGGTCTAGCTAAAGTAACATTTGCAAATCTTCGTTATCGCTTAGCTTTTGAAACATGTATGGGATTGACATAAGGTTTCGTTATCAATCGAAATTTAAAACGTCAAATCCATACATTTTTCGAAGCGAAGCGATAGCGAAACTTTGTAAATGTGACATTGGCTACGGGAAACTACTGGTGCGAGTCGTATTTTTTCTAGTATATTATTTAGGTAATATTGTATAAAAATAGCATTGTGAATGCTAAAGGCTCAAATTAAAAAAAAAAGTTTATTATAAATCGACGGAAAAGTTTTAAAAAGCCTTTTCGTTAACCACCTTAGTAAGTAATCCAAGTAAACAAGCTTTTTTTCAAAAATCATTAATGTGCAACATAATTAGTAGAAAATATTATAATTTTCTGCTAAAAAGATGATTTTTCCAAAACATGTGTATTTTAACCAAAAAGTAAGAGCCATTTTTCTATGCACTGAAAAAAATATGGACTAGGTAGTACAAAAGTTACTAATCGGTACCCTTAGCACGAACAGCTATCGAGAAAAAAACGCGCGTAAAAGTACTCGATAGAGTAATTATCTATGGAAAATCTCATTTCGCTTTTCGGCGGTAGATAGCGCTGTACAAATTTCCCATACAAAATTACTCTATCGAATGTTTTTACGCGCGTCATTTTTTTCGTTAGCTCCTCGTGCTAAGGCTTCAGAGCATTTAAGTTTTTTCTTGTAAAGCCATTATAATCTTATTTATATAGCTTTAAGTTAAGAGCGCATAGTCTGCACTCTAGCTCCACCATTGGAAAAAGTCATAGTGCCGACATTGTGAATTATCTCTCTCTTTAGTGCACTCCGAAGACTTTTTATCGCATATACAATATTTTCTAGCATGTCGTTTAGTTTAATGGAGATTTTTTGGGAAGAGTGGCCACTTTTAGCAAAAAATACTTCATTAATCTAAACGACGGGCTAGAAAATATTGCTTAAAGCGATAAAAAGTACCACAAAGCTTCTTTCTTCTGAGTGCACTACAGAGAGATAATTGACAAATTCGTCTTTTAAGCACCATGATTTTTTTCCAATGGCGGCGCTAGTGTGATGACTATGCGTTCTTAAATAAAAGGTACGTAGAGTTTATTTTTAGTACTTTATTTGTTTTATCGTTATTTATTTTAATGATAGCGTTTCTTAGTACACACGTAAAACTATTATTAAAGTTAGTGACTATTTCATCATTGCTCTATTTATATCATCATAAGTAATAAAAAATACATTACTTAAACTACTGATCATTTGTTTGTTTCATTGGACAAAGTTCCAGAGTTTCTAAGTTCATCATACCTTCATATAATTAAGCATAAAATGAATAGCATGAGAAGCTCGGTGAGCAACATTCGCAAGGGTCGGTCATGGGATGGTGACCAAAAATTAACTATATCGAGCTCCTCCGTGCTAAAGGCACGTTAAGCCGTCGGTCGTAGTTAACACCCACCAATCCACATTGGACCCGCGTGGTAGGTTATGGCCCATCCTCCTTATCCACCCATAAGAAAGGCCTGTGCCCCAGCAGTGGGGACATTAAAAAATGATTGATGGTCAAATGAATGGAGGTTAGTGAACGTATAGTGATAAGTCGAATGTTTAATTTCTTGCGACGTACTTAGTTAGTTCTTCTTGTCAGTTAAAAAAGTCTGCATGCGAATTATCAAGCGAGTTTTGAGAATACCAATCAAGAAACTCACAGCGGATTCAGATGCGAGGTTAAGAATGAAGTCTTACAGAATCGCAGTGCTGGAACGGGTGGTAGAAAAATATAGACGATTCAAAAGCGCTTAATTACTAAGTTTATTCGAATACAGCAATTTTTTACTTACTTTTACTTTAAAAGTCGTTAGTTACTTAACTTCAAATAATAATATTTCCTACTCTTTACGTTATTCTTGCTGTTTACATACTCGTACATTTTTCACTGGCTTATTTTTCTGGCTTTGCAGCACGCAATGCTATACCATACTGTGCATGACTTTTCCGAATTTCAACTCATTCCTTTTTTAGGTTTAAAAATATGGTGTTGGTTATTATTAATATACTGCTCAGAAGAAAATAGGGGCCACTATGGTTTTCCATACGAAAGAGCTAACTTCTCAAAGGTATTTTTATGGTAAGATTTAATTTGAATTTAATATTTTTCGCTAGCTGTCTATTAAGTCATGACTATTAAATCATCTAGCGGACTTAACGGTCGAATTTACTGCATAACTTCTTCTATTCGCCGTGTCAGTTAGAACTGAATAATGATACGCGTATTTTTTTATGAAATTCCAATTTCTTTCTCTGACACACGTCGTATAGGAGAAATTAAATAGTAAATTCGACAGTAAATTCCGCAAGTTGACTATAATTTCGAACAATATCAAATTCAAATAAAATCAGATTGAATTTATATTTAAAAATCTTTCAGAAATTCGCTCGTTTGTATTAAATCCATATGGTAGCCCTTATTTTATTTTGAGTAGTACAAATTAGTTACAAAATTTTCTGTCACCAAAATGTATTTTTTAATATTTATTCCCAGCATAATTGAATGGAAAATCTAAAAATTGAAAAGAAATCATAAAGTAAACTACAGTATTATACCTGTCTGTAAAATCATAGTGTCAAAAGATAATTTCACTAATTAACTTCTACGTAAAGGCCTATTATTAAATTAGGGTGTTAGGAAATTTTGTGAAGTTTTTTAAAACCAGTTAAAATAATTGGACATTTCTAGAACCGACATGCGATACGGTAGACAATACAATCGGCAGCTGCATATCGCTGCTGCAGTGCCCGCAGTATCTGAAGGTGGTGCAGGACTCCAGGAACAACCCTAATGCCGTCCAGCTGCTCCGGAGGGCCCACTGCGGCTTCGAGGGCAACAACCCGAAGGTGAGGGGAATACAAAAACTAACCTTTTGTAGCACGTCAGTCATTTAATAATATTCCCACTGATAGGACACAGGTTTTCCCAAAGACTTCTATGTGTATACTACACTAGACAGGCTGTACTGTACCGAAAAATTGCACATTAAGTTACGGTGCACGCACCGCAACTCCTTTAGTCTATTGCGAGCGACCGAGAGAAACAGTTGATGCGCCGCGAAGGTTTGTTTTTTTTTTTTAATTTTGAACAGCTGGTCCATGTAATTGAAGTCATTGGGTTTTCCTCTTGGGAGATAAGGAGGATGCCATAACACATCACGCGGGCCTCCAGATAATAAAGTTTTGGTCAGCTGTTCCATGGCAAATGCACTAAAAGTAGTGGACAGCCCAATGCATACTCAGTGATACTTGAATAAAACGACAAATTGCGAATTCAAATATATAATAATAATTCGAAAAACAATTAAAGAGACATATTTACATTAGTGCCGTAAAATCTGTATAATTTCACGCGTCGTCAAATAGTTGACGATCGTTAATAAAAAACAAGAAATGTCACTTCAAAGAGGTTGCATACCTTTCTCGTATGCAACCTTGGAATAATAACACCTATGCAACCTGCGTGATTTGGACTCTAGCAGTAACCACGTTCGATGCAATCGAGTATCCCTTGAGTATCCTTGATTTCCAGGATGTGTGATAATTTTGTCACCTTAACTTAAATATTTGTAACATTTTTTTTTTAAATTTTGAGATTTAAGCATTCACAATGCTATTTTTATACAATACTAAATAATATACTAGAAAAAATAGGACTCGCACCAGATCATGTTCTCGGACGGGAATCGAACCCGCGACCTTTGGATATCCGGTCCAATGCTCTGACCGCTGAGCTACCGAGTCACTAGTGGGAACGATGGCGCTGGCTTGCAGCGTAAGAGTTGATATACTAGAAGAAATTCGACGTTCCCACTAGTGACTCGGTAGTGAAAGGTCGCGGGTTCGATTCCCGTCCGAGAACATGATCTGGTGCAAGTCCTATTTTTTCTAGTATATTATTTAGTATTGTATTTGTAACATTATTTTTCATTAAAACAGGTATGTTGTCCTCGGCCCGGCATTCCAACTGTGCAGCCGGACACCCCCGCGCCGCCGCCCGTCGTGTATGAGACCACCACCACGCCTGCGCCCACGCCCACCTTCAAGGCTGTTGACGGCGACTTTGTGGCGTCACTGCCCGAGCCGCCAGTCTGTGGAGTCAGCAATGCCTCTTTCAGCAGAGTAGTTGGTGGCGTGAAAGCTAAGCTTGGTAAGCATTTTTTTACCTTCTTTAAAAGCAATAAGCTCGAGTGAATAGGATCACTCCATCCTCCCTCTTCTTAGCCTATGGTTTTGGTAGCCGCGCCTGCGTCTTATAATAGACTGTCAACAGCATCGGTGGTTTCGTGGTGTCACTGCCCGAACCACCAGTCTGTAGCGTCAACAATGCCTTTTCAGCGGAGTAGTTGGTGGTGTGAAGGTTTTTCCTTCATAGGTAGCTCGAGTGAATAGAGGCAAGTGTGCGAGCTCGCTTCATCAACAGCCTCTACTTAGCCTATCGTTTAAAATCTGGCTAAGTAAGAGTAAGTAAGATGAATACCGCTCGCTCCTGTTCCGTGGCCAGATCGTAATTGTTGAATGTCTACAGGTGACTTTCCCTGGATGGCGCTGCTGGGCTACAAGAGCCGGCGCGGGCCGGGCGCGCGCTGGCTGTGCGGCGGATCCCTCGTCACCAACAAGCACGTGCTCACTGCTGCTCACTGCATACACGGCCACGAAGACGATCTGTAAGTAGCTTTGATTGCGTGGTACCAGGCAACTTCACTGCTGCACAGCATACAACATACATGGCGATGAGGGTGACCTATCACTGAAAGGCACTACTCCTTTTCTCGTCATCTTTGCAACAGTCCTGTACCACTGAATAATTTGGGACCGAGAGCTTATACCTTTTATGCCTCTAATCTAAACTGTTAGCTTTGTTGTTTTGGTTACAGATTTTTTGGGTAAGATCATTGTAGCTATTTAAGTAAGTTTAAACAAGCGCTATTCCACTAACCAAATGAAGTAATTACACTTCCTTCTGGGAATCGAATTCGGAATCTAAGGGTCCCATCCCTTACCAGTAGCCGATAGATAAGTAAGGTTAGTGAGAACACAAATTCAGTTTGTGATTATGAAAAAATCCCGTTATTTGTAGGGATTAGCGATTGAAAATCAGAAATAGAAAAAAAAGCGAACGATAGCTTTTCAATTCTAAAAACCAATAAATACAAACTAAATAATTCTAAAACAACACCTGAATTAATAACATACGTGCTGTAAACCGTAAAAAGTGTTTTATTTTTTATGACACCATTTATTTTTACAATCATTACTCAAAAAGTCCTTACCCTTACACCCCATCAAATTGACAAATAATCGACCAAATTATTTAGCACTTAAGTACAGGAAAATTACGCCATTCCATAAATATATCAACAACAATATATTTATTGCTGACGGCATATAATAGCGTAAATGATCACTACTATTATACTCATGTGTCATATATTATACTTGCAGTTC
This sequence comes from Catoptria pinella, assembly GCA_963556745.1. Taxonomy (NCBI): domain Eukaryota; kingdom Metazoa; phylum Arthropoda; class Insecta; order Lepidoptera; family Crambidae; genus Catoptria; species Catoptria pinella. Next base: position 10,391,919 of record OY750778.1, on the reverse strand, counting down.
TTCCGCCACACAATAATAATAATAGATATACAAGGTGTTACAAAAATACCCCTTATGCCGAATATGGTATATAGGGACCATCAAACTGAACAACTTTTGCTATGGGACCAACTCTGAAATCGCGAAAAAAAAATCTGCTGTTTCATACAAAAATTAAAATCAAAAAATCAAAATGTATGAAACAGCTGATTTTTTTTTCACGATTTCAGAGTTGGCCCCATAGTAAAAGTTGTTCAATTTGATGGTCCCTATATACCATATTCGGCATTAGGGGTATTTTTGTAACACCTTGTATAAACAGATAGAATAAGCACAAATTAGAAAATGAAGTATCACAGTTGTTGGAGCCAGTTGGAGGTCGTGGTATGCATTTCTTCCGGGTCTAACAACATAAAAATGATCTAACCTTGTCTGACAATCATTAAAGTCAATATTCAACGTAAAGATGTGTTTATGAGGAAAACATTCATCAATGTAGAAAAAGCTATTTACTATTGTGTGATAGATATATGATGTTATTGCAATCCAAGTGAAAAACATTGAGTTTAGGTATATAACAATCGTGTCAGACTTATAGAATCAATCGGGCGATTACGTTAAATATTTATAAGTAATTCATTATATTGACGTAGTTAATTAATGTTATGCCTACCCTAGTAAAATGATTTTTTATATCCAGTGTATAGGTAACACAGTGAATTTTATAAAAAAACAAACCTTCCCACACTGACAATAACGTTAAGTGACTATTAACATTAGTGACTGACAAATCCACTACTTTAAAGAAATGCATTAGTTGAGAAATAAAATGGTTACTTACACATGCTTAAAAATGCATGAGGTAATCATTCATTTAATGGGATGCTTAAAATCATTATAGGTACCCTTTCCACACAAAAGATATGAATTTGTTAATTAAGATTAAGGATACGCCTGATTAATAAACATTTACCGGCAACCGGATTAAAACAATTAGCACCTAAACAGGCGTATGGTGGGTGATCAGACGCAAGATCCACCAGTCAGACCGGCTATGCTAATTGAGCGATAAATGCGCTATTGCAGACAATGTATGAAGTGGTGGAAGGTCACCTTCTATGAATGAACCTTTGATGAAGTCTCATCAAGGTGACTTAGAGATAGAAGAGAGAAGAAGTCACTCTTGATGACCTTTTTTGAAAACTTAAAAAATTACATTGTTTTGAGAAAACTTCAGTTTATCCCTGCAGACGTTGATGTCTTTTGTATCGAACATCTCGTAGTGCGTAGTTTGACGAGTTTTTCTGATTGTTCATTATTTTGTTGTTTGTCTATGAACGCGCAGATGTATAGAACTTTCGTGGTGCTGCGTGGCAGTGGTAGCACACAGAGTAAATAATGTAGTGCTGGTGGTGTGAAATAAAGACGAAACAAAACAATTTACGCTGTAAAGTTGTATTTTCTTCATAGATTATAAAGCTAGATTTTCAACTTTTTCAATCCTGCCGAAACCAGAAGCCTGGCCCCTCTGAAACCATATTAAAACTGGTTTTATTTCAAAAATATTTTGCGAACAGTTCCTTAAAATATAAAAGAGATATGTGAAAGTCTATCTCCCTTTCGGTTCCCTTATAATACAGTGAGAGCTTACCACTACTTATCAAAAAATTATCAGAATGGCATTTTTAAATTTTGAGATTTAAGCATTCACAATACTATTTTATATAATACCAAATAATATACTAGAAAAAATACGACTCGCACCAGATCATGTTCTCGGACGGGAATCGAACCCGCGACCTTTGGATATCCGGTCCAATGCTCTGATCGCTGAGCTACCGAGTCACTAGTGGGAACGTGTTCTCGGACGGGAATCGGGAAACATGATCTGGTGCGAGTCGTATTTTTTCTAGTATATTATTTGGTATTATATAAAATAGCATTGTGAATGCTTAAATCTCAAAATTTAAAAGTTATATAGCTTTCTCATCTTAATAAATTGTTTAAAAATATCTGGAAAGGTATTCAGTTGATGTCGAGGTAATTCCTTGTACAATGGTGAGATGGCGCTGGCTTGCAGCGTAAGAGTTGATATACTAGGAGATATTCGACGTTCCCACTAGTGACTCGGTAGCTCAGCGGTCAGAGCATTGGACCGGATATCCAAAGGTCGCGGGTTCGATTCCCGTCCGAGAACATGATCTGGTGCGAGTCTTATTTTTTCTAGTATATTATTTGGTATCAGAATAGCATTGTTTAATAAGTAAGATCATATTGTCTCAAACAACAAATAACTTCAACTATGCTAGACTGACATTATCAATTCTTTTACAGGTTCATAGTCCGCCTAGGAGAGCTGGACCTGGAGGACGACAACGAGGGCGCGACGCCCGTGGACGTGCCCATCAAGAGCAAGATCAAGCACGAGGAGTACAGCTCCACCGCCTTCACCAACGACATCGGCATCCTGGTGCTGGAGCGGGAGGTCACCTTCACTCGTATGTCACCGCTCGGCCACGACCACACCGCGTGCGCGTTTCGCATCATGCGTCTCGGCAATCACAGTCGCGAACGACGAGCTGAGAGGTCGAAACATCGAGACAGCGCACAGTGGTTGCCGATACCCAAGACGCAGAACGCGCGCGCCATGATATCGTGGCCTAGGCGTCACTCATGAGAACATTATTCAAGACACTTTTCGGTTAAAATGGCATCCCGGCATTAGCGCAATTACCCGTAACCAGTCACGACTGGTGCTGTGCATCATCTTCATATAGAAAAGATTCTTCTATCTGAAGATTTATGAAGACGCTTCATCAAGGTGTTAACTGTTATCGTGCGCGTCTTGCGTCTCAACAACCACTGCGCGGTCGTGACGACGAGCTGAGAGACCGACATCTAGACAGCGTGCAGTGGTTGCCGACCCAGACGCAAGACGCAGGACGTGCATGCGGCCGAGGCGAAAAGCTATTTTATTATATTTTTATACATATCACTCTTCTTGCAGATTTGATCAAGCCGATTTGCATACCAAAGGACAGTGAACTGAGGGCGCGCTCTTTCGTGGACTACAACCCCATCATCGCCGGCTGGGGAGACACTCAATTCCGTAAGTTTCTGTTTTCTTAATAGAAGGGTAATAAGCTAACGCCGCCAATGGATTCGTAACTTCTAAAATTGGTAATTAAAAAAAGAGAGCGCATTATTTCCATCTCTTATTTTATTCTTTCTTATGTCTCTAATGTTCCTCGGTATTTCGAAACTAAAATAATGTTTATTTTGCTATCCAAATATGCCAAATACACGAATGAACGGCAACTGTGCGTCGTCGGTTATTGTAGCCGTCGCGTAAACTGTTTTCCAAAGACATTAAGATACATTTCCGCTCACCTTTGACGCACCTTATCAGCGCTTTTTTTTACGTGTCGCCTACTATACCTTAAATTATGAATCGGTTATTTATACGGTTTTTTTACGGTTATTTATACGGTTCTTTTGAATTACTTTGCTCAATTTACGAATAATCAATCAATATTTTACCTTTTTAGTAGTTTGATCCTTTTTGAATTTTGAGATTTTAGCATTCACAATGCTATTTTTATATAATACTAAATAATATACTAGAAAAAATACGACTCACACCAGATCATGCTCTCGGATGGGAATCGAACCCGCGACCTTTGGATATTCGGTCCAATGCTCTAACCGCTGAGCTACCGAGTCACTATCCTTGGTATCCTTGTTTATTGGAATGGTCTAGGTGTAATTTCCTGTTTTTTTATTATTTTAATTTCGTGAATGAAATTACAAATCTTGTCGTATTAATCAGTGCTGAATTCGTATAAATTGATATGTAATCAATATTAATTTCACTTACGTTTAAGGCTTTTATCATCCCAAAATTAAAAAAAAACTAGAAACGTTACTTAAAACTTTGTTTATGTTTGCAGAAAAATCATTTGCTTTTTCCTACTTTAAAAATATCACATGAAATTAGTAATAGGGAGCCGGTTGCAAAACGCATCTAACTTCAAGGAAAACCCACATATTTTTTTATAAAATAATAAAAAAATATCGTTTACGGTTTGCTTTTATGGTGAATCATACCCCAACACCATTGGTACTTTTTATATATTTTTTTTATTGATCTACTTTTTATTCCTCCAGAGGGTCCATCAGCGACGCACCTACAAGCGCTGCAGCTGCCAGTAGTGAGCAACGACTTCTGCGCACAAGCGTACACCGCGTACAAGAAGCAGAAGATCGACGAGCGAGTGCTGTGCGCCGGGTACAAGAAGGGGGGGCGCGATGCCTGCCAGGGAGACAGCGGGGGGCCGCTCATGCAGCCTATTGTGAGTCTCACGCTTCTTGCAGCTAAGGCAGTCTCTAAGGGCTGGCTTACTTTATGTTAGTAAAGAATAGAAGTACATTGCCTGCTGTGTTTGACGTTCTTTTAAAATCAACGCCAGGCAATGTACTATGTATTAATGCCATATTTTCATTAATCACATCACACACTAATAAACATGTGTCTCCCACCAATCTGTATTGGGCATGCGTGGTGGATTATGGTTCATTTTCCTTATCCATTAAGAAAGTCCTGTACAGCAGTGGTGGCATTAAAATCACTGATGATGTTGTGTACAGTACCTAACTGCTTGGAGGAATACCGCCGATTTTCCATTCGTTTACCAGCAACCGTTTTAAAATTTGAGATTTTAGTATAGTGAACGCTAAAATCTCAAATTTAAAAAAATATATATGTCACATCGTCCAGCCTCCTTCGACTAGTGACTGAAAGGCTGACAGACATACGACAGAGGTAGATAGGGATGACGTACCGGAGAGACAGACAGATGACTATCGGGGAACGGACGGACGGGACCGACAACTGCAAATTGAAATTGAAATTGAAATTGAAATTGAAATTGAAAAATTCTTTATTCAAATAAGCTCACATAACAAGCATTTTTAAATCGTCAATTCTTTTATCCTACCACCCATTATGACGTCTTTTAGCTGACAAGAAAAATGGGCGCAAAAAACTTATCAGCTTTATTAGAAGGAACGATATTTACAAATATGTATATCGTTTCCAGACATTACATTCAAAGTATTCATACATGTTACCATTAACATAGATTCATAAATAAATAACATTATTTAATTAGCTCATTTCTACTGAATCAAATTACAGGTGTCAAGCTTAATTCAAAATTTAAGGCTCAGCCTAGGCTATTACAAAAAATATATATATATATCTATTCATACAATTCAATAAACGTTAAGACAAGTAGGCAGAAGCAGACCCATTCCCACTGGCAGCACCCGTTCACGAGCATGACGCATGAACCAGCCATCGCTTCGCTCAACCATATTTGAGGGAACGTAACGACCCGCCTCACACGACACCACCATAGAAATGATTAAAGAGAGCATGACATACTTAGGCTACCCGTGTTAAGGCATCGAATTGAAAACTAATATCCAAAAGCTTTTCATAGGCCTATAGAAAGTGAAAGATTGCAATAAAAAAAAAAAATTCCAAAACAAGGTAGTAGTTATGAATTTTATCTTTTGGGTAAGAAGTGCCATACATATAGATAATATTAAACATTTATATATATATATGTATGCGACGTCCTTAATACAAGTAGTCAGAAGCAGACCCATTCCCACTGGCAGCACCCGTTCACGAGCATGACGCATGAACCAGCCATCGCTTCGCTCAACCATATTTGAGGGAACGTAACGACCCGCCTCACACGACACTACCGCAGAAATGTTTAAAGTGAGCATGACATACTAAAGCTACCCATATTAAGGCGACGAGTCAAGAAACCTGTAGATACGTTTTTTAAGTAGGTAGGACACTTCTTACAAACTATACTTAAAAAGAAAAGAAAAAAAAAAAAAAAAAAAATATCGATGACTCGAATCACTTGAAATTATAGTACAGAACTTTATACTAGACCCACGAAAGAACCACGGACTTATCTTAATCTATACTGAACATTAGAGTAAAAATTAAAAATACAAAAGCTATGCCCAGGCGTTATTATCCTTCAAATAATCGCAAATAGTGTAATAGCCTTTACTCATGAGATTGGATTTAACAGTATTTTTAAATTTTTCCAAAGGCAGTTCTGTAACTTCTTGTGGAATCTTATTATAAAAGGTAATACATACTGCGCCAGAATAATATAGCTGTTATCTTAATCTCTTGTCAAAATATCTGGAAAGAAGTTTCAATTGAATGACGAGATGACTCCTCACATTGATGAAATCATATATAATAATATCATAATCTTACGCTGGCTTGCAGCATAAGTTATGATATATACTGGAAAAATTTCGACAATGCCACCTAGTGACTCAGTAGCTCAGTTAGAAGAGCATTTGTCCAGACTTCCAAAGGTCGCGGGTTCTATTCCCACCTGAGAATATGATCTGGTGCGAGTTGAATTTTTTCTAGTATATTATTTAATACAGCAACCGTTTGTTTCAGTGGAACGAGGTGGACTACACCACCCACTTCTACCAGATCGGAGTGGTGTCGTTCGGCAAGAAGTGCGCGGAGGTGGGCTTCCCCGGTGTCTACAGCAGGGTCACGTACTTCGTGCCCTGGCTTGAACAGAAACTGCTGGGAACTGCTTGAAGACGAGGTCAAAGGATATTAAAAATAACAAAGAAAAATTATGATATGTGTCACATAAGTAAAACTTTATTTTGTTAGCTTGATGTGCTCTTAAAGGCAGTATTATGGCGATATTGAAATTAAAACCTTCATGATATGACCGTATTTGCACTTTAAAGTGTTATTAAAATCTTAAAAATGTATCAATAATGATAATTGTGGACAACATCGCTTACATTGTTCCGAATCCAAAATAATAGTAATAATAATTTGACGACCTCGCTGGTCGAGTGGCTTTGTACACCGGTTTTCAAGGTGTCGCCATCTCTGAGGGTCAATTTAGAAAACGTACTTTTCTATATTGGCTCAGGTCTGGGTGTTTGTGATACCACCGTTGTCTCAGATTTCCATAACACAAGTGCTTTAGCTACTTACTTTGTAATCGGAGCAGTGTATGCAATGTTGTCAAATATAAATAATAAATATTTGACAATATCACATACACTGCTTTAATAATATTTTTATTTTGTCACCAATAACCGAATCAGCCATGAGAGCCGAAATTTGAAAAGCCCTGCAGAAAGGGGGCTTAATGTGAGAAATTAATTAAATTAGTTGTTTCGAGGCAGCTAACAAATAGCTAGCTTAGATAGTATTATAACCTAACATGACAACCAGTGTTAAATGTTACCAATTTTAATGTTTAACTAAATAATATTTAGTGTGTGTATATCAACGATATTGAAAGACTCACAAGTTCAATATAATATAGTTAAAAATCCAAATTAAATTAAAAACATTACTTTTTATAAGCTTTAACGATGTTATTACAAAACAAAATATTTTTTAAACTTAACTAATTACAACAACTTATTGTTAATTTTGATCATTCAATTAATAATAGGTGTATTATAATACCTACCCATTTTAATTATAACCTCTTTATTTAAAAGAAAACACTATTATACTAAGGGCAATAAGTTTCACAGGTTCCGGATAGCACCTATCTTCTGGTTAAATTTAAAAGTACACAATATTTTTTACGAAAATATAAGTCAGTTGGAATTTAGCCGGAAAATATGAAACTTGATTTTCTACAATTAAAGAGTTATGTTATGAAAGATAGTAATACTTAATGGATTTTTTTTTTTTCAGTTTTTTTTTCAATTTTTATATAGATATACACATCTCCATTTATTTTTATAGTCATGAATAATTCTCATATTTAATTCATGATAAATGTGCGTAGTTTTTGACATTTTTGTATTTAAATAAAATACTTACTTTAAAAGTAAACTTTGCTTTATTTAACTGTAAAATTCAATATATTCTTTACTTCCTTTCCCCAAAAAAAGCAATCTGTAATATTATTCTCGCTAAAATTCTAACAGGAAATGAAAATCCACGTGGGCAAAGTAGCGGGCAAATCTGCCTCTGTAGTGGCCAAGAGTTAATCACTTGTTTTAAGTTTTTTAACCAAGACTCCTTTAAAAATTATGTTTCAAAAATACTGCTTTGTATAAATATGATTACAAATATGATTCATTGACAAGATATACCTACTTTTTAACCCACTTGAGTCTACCGACCCACACATGGGTTTTGAGAAATATAAAAATACTTATATCGTCATTATTTCAAAGGTTTGAAACATGACATAGATCTTTTTAGGGAGTGCTTATTAATTTGTAATGACTATAAATTAGTACATGTAATTATTTCTAATATTTCTTTGCGAGTAAAAAGGTATTAATTGGTAATTGTAAAACAAGTCGTCATAAAGGGAAGTTATTTACAAAATATTATTAGACCATCAGCCATTTTAATGTCCCCACTGCTGGGGCACTGGCCTTCCTTATGGGTGGATAAGGAGGATGGGCCATAACCCACCATGCGGGCTAAATGCGGATTGATGGGTGTTAACGACTGCAAATGCAGCCGGGACCAACGGCTTAACGTGCCTTCCGAAGCACGGAGGAGCTCGAGATAATAAGTTTTTAGTCATTTAGTCACCCATCCCATGACCGACCCTTGTGCTTAAGCTCCGCAATCGCTGGGCCAGGCGCTAAACCACTGCGCCACCGAGCTCCTTCATTATTATTATACTCCTAAAAATACAGAACTGTCAAAGAAATACTTAAAACGCAGTTGTATTTATATTTGAATCAAAATTAAAATTATCTTATGTTTACCCCTTTTTATTTAGTTTTACATTCTATGAACGCACACATGGGTCCGTCGGCACAACCATAATACATTCGACTTTTGAATAAATAAAAATTTTCTAGCTATTTCAGAGCAACAACTAAGAAATAATTAAAAAATTAGATAAAAATAAGGATTTCCAGGGCAAATATATCGTTTAGTTTTGACGATGGTTCATCATCATCTTGGTTTTTGCAGGTTTTTTAAAACTTTTAGAAGGCGTCGAAACGTGGGCTTTGAGAGTGGTTTATAAATACGGGCCTATGACTGAGTAAAATAGATTATGTAGGTATGTATATTATATGTTAAAAAACTATAATTACTTTTTAGTGAAGTATAATATACATTTTCATCCCAAATAATGTTTTTTTTTAATTTCACATCGTGCAAATAAATCCAAATTATTAATAAAAAAATTTACAGCATGTAAGTAAAAAGTGCCTGTGCCGACGGACCACGGACCCATATGTGGGTCGCCATTTTCCGGCTTTTCCAGGAGTTAGATAATTTTTATATTAATTTTCCTAAATATCTGTTGGTATAATTAACGATATACCTATCCATAAATCTTATCTTTCTGCAATAAAAATAGTTTCAGGGCTTATCTGGATTCAATACCAAACTGAAATTAAAACACTCGACTCCGTTTAGGTTAAAATTGACAATGCGCTAATTATTCTGCAGATAAAAGATGGCACTTCGATAACAGATAAGCTGAATTATAAATGCGAAAGTGAGTTTGTTTGTTTGTTTGTTAAACTTTAACGTCTTAACTACTCAACCGATCACCATGAAATTCCTACACAGTGTGTGTAGGTATGTCTTTTTCTCTACCCCTGATAACGTTCATCCAGGAAACAGGACAGATTTGGAACAGCAGGCCTATTACATAATAGGACTGCTGCCGATGTTTGTCCCACTCCGTGAAGGTTCAATATCAAGTACTACGCGTTGACTTCGTGATTGCCGTCGACGTCCGCTATGACGTCACAGCTAACAGTACTGTATACAAAAAAGTAATCATGTTTTTCAACTGTTTTAATTATTTTCTTGTTCAAAAAGTGTCATTAATTTATATAACAAGTTAGATTCGCCATTATGTAGGAACTTTACTCTTTTAATCATTATAACAACAAAAATAACGAACGTAATGATTAAATCAACATAAACAAAAATTAAGCTCTGCGTTGCTAGCCGTACTAGAGGCGACGCAGGGGGTGCGGTATGACGAAGCGGGCCGGGAGGTAGCGGCAATGATGAAGTGAACGAGTAGTAATCTGATTATCACGATTCTTTTCATGTAATGGCCTGCTGTTCCAAATCTGTCCATGCACTACACATACGAAGTCGCGGGCGGCCGCTAGTCAGAGATAAGCCGATAATGTTTTGATAACACATTGATATACCTTGCTAACAAACACGTTGCGGTAATGGCAGTTACCATAAACCGCGCTTCGTGATGTGTCTATAAAATTATGTGTAAATATTTCATAGTTTTTAAAAGTACGTTTTATGAGAAACAGTACAGGCACGGAAAATAAAAATGTGTGAGTTTTTTGGTTTTTAATTATTATGATTTAAAATAGCAAACGGTTTGCTAAAAATCTTATAAAAATAATTCATCTTGAAGACAATTAAATAGAACCAGTGTTGGAATAACCAACATAAATACTTTTTTCTTGTACTTAAATGTTCTTGCACTCAAATAGGTATATGAAATTGAATTATGTACCTTTATTCCTTTATCAAACTGAAAATACCAAAAATAATAATATATTATGTGAAATAAAACTAACGTCCAAAAAAAACTGCAAGAGTTTTTGATTTTTCATTTATAATTATATTTTTAACTTAACTTACCTTCAGAATGCTGTACAATTTCTCCAAAGCGATTATTGTACGTCGAAATCAGATACTAGACTAAATAGTATTATGTAAATTTGTCGATTGTGTGTCTTCACGAGGGTGGCACAGTCACTGTGTCACTAAACCCTCTTTAAAAAAATAAAGAAAAAGAAAGCAACTTTCTTTTGCTGACTTTATGCATCTAACTAACTTACAAAAGGTGGTGCTCAAGCCATTCACTACTGCAACTCCATATTAATTACTTAAATAAATTACTTCTTGTGACTATTCATAGATAATACCTTACGCGTAATTATTTTAATCAGATTAACTAGAGATTAATATTCGTTCCGCATTAAAATAAAGCAAACAATTTTGTGATACCACACATGGAGGGATTTTCTCACCAAATCTCAATATCATGAGTTTCTAAATGTTTCAATTATACTACTTATCCTAAAATAGGTAGATAAGTATATCTTGCGACTGATTATTGAATCATATGTTCGGACATGCTGTATAAATATAATGTGCTAGACCATCAGCCATTTTGATGTCCCTACTTGCTAGGGCACAAGCCTTCCTTATGGGTGGATAAGGAGGATGGGCCATGACCCACCACGTGGGCACAATGCGGATTGGTGGATGCTAACGACTGCAGATGCAGCCAGGACCAACGGCTTAACGTGCCTTCCGAAGCACGGAGGAGCTCGAGATAATAAATTTTTGGTCACCCATCCCATGACCGACCCTTGCGAAAGTTGCTTAACCTCCGCAATTGATGAGCCAGGCGCTATACCATTGCGCCACCGAGGTCCTCAATGCTTAACTTTTTCACACAGCATCTAGCCCCAAACTAAGCAAAGCTTGTAATATGGGTGCTAGACAACCGATATACTACTGATATACTTATTATACATACTAACACCCAGACCCGTCACAGAAATTAAAATTCATCACTTCAATTTCCGGTCGAGCACCGAACCCGAGCCCTCTTGCGTGGTAGACCAGTATGTTGACCACTGCACCACTCATTTCGTCAAAGGTGGTGATAGTAATATTGCATTAAAATAAATAAATATTGAACAACGTCAGACATTGCTCCGATTCCAAAGTAGCGAAAGTAGGTACACACGACAGCACGTCAGATTATACAGTCAAACTGCGAAAAAAGCTTTTATTACGTAGGATAGAAAGGCGGTCTCAAGGTCAACATGTAAAGTCTGAGGTGTCGCCGTGTGTACTAGTGTTATGAAAATCATAAACAACAACGATTTTACCCTACCACAAATACCAGTGACACAATTACATTCGGGGATCGAACCTCCGACACCATACCTAAGAAGTGGTAAAGTTGGTTGGTTTCTGTGCCTACAATATAAATTTAACAACTTGTTTGCCAGTGGTGAAGCTATGGACATGGGTGACGGAGAAGCTGCTGACGGTGAAGACCTTCGACCTGTTCCTGCAGGGAACCCTGCTGATAGTCATCCTGCTGGAGCACAACTGCTTCCTGCTGCTCAGGCGCACTTCCGATGAATTCACCATCTCAATGATCATGGGAGGTAGGTTGGATTTTTCAGTAAGGCTTTATTTTCGTTGAAATTGAATAGAACAGAAGCATACAAAATGTAACGAAACTTCAACGAAAACACTAAAGCGAACCCTTTACAGATAAATTATGTTAATCGTTTTGAAAATCTGGCTAGGCCCCTTGCTTGGGTATCATATCTACTTTTATATTATTATTTATTATATCACACGTGTTATATCTGTTTTGGGTATCAAATAAAAGTCATTGATTTTTTGGTAGGTTCAATATTACAAAGATTCCATAAATAAGTAGGTAGATTCCTTTTTCTTAATGCTTTTGCCCCCTGGGTCCTTCCTGAATAGGTACAATGGTACTATCAACTATTCCTCTCAAAAAGTCTGTGAAGCACACTGCATTGCGATTCTGTAAGACATCATTCGTGACCTCGCATCTGAATCCGCTGTGAGTTTCTTGATTGGTATTCTCAAAACTCGCTTGATAATTCGCATGTGCACTAGCGCTGCACTTGCGAGCGTGTCAGCGAGTTGAACTAAATTGACGGCGAGAATTTTGACGGGAACCGATAACTTGTCCGAAATTTACTTGTCCTAATTTCATTTAACGGAAACGGTTTACCAAAGTTTTTGTTGCTATATGTATTGTTTGCCATATTTTTAAACCATCGAAATATCATTTGGCATATGTCTCATTTTACCGAACTACGTTTCACCGATTTTCAAAATGATTTTTTAGTATTGGCACCACCAGAACAACATTTTACCGAATACTATTTGGCCGTAACCGCAACTATGGTATATTTATATTATGTAGGTAACATTTGACATAATCGATATTTGTTATAATAATACATGTTTTATTAAGCAAGCATGCACCATGCATGCAAGCATTATAGAGCTGCGAATGGTCAAAACACTAACCTAACCTAACCTACTTAATGTATACAAAGTTTTTCATTTGGTGAACTGAAAATATGACAAATAAATCAGTGGTGTAATGAATGTTCGGGAATATAATACTTCGACGAAATGTTCTTTCGACCGCGCATAACTTCGGTAAAAAGTTTTTCGACCAAATAAGACATCGGAGTAACGAAAAAAACGTAATTTCGACGAAGTCAAAAAAGGCGAAACGAAAACAGTCGAAAAGATTTCAGTAAAATGAAATTCGATCAAAAAAATTTCGACCTTGGGATAGGTTACCGATTTTGACAGATAAAGTATGAGATGATGTAAAAAGTGGCATTCTGTAAGGTATAGACCGAGAGGTGACAGAATTTTTCGTAACGATCAAGGAAACGATTACTTTTACTTTTATGGGGTGTAGAGTGGTTGTAGAATGTCCCCTAATGTGAATGATGAATTTCCATACAATATAATGCTATTTTCGCGATTTTTTAGCATATCAAAACAGCTCTTAGAATCCTGATAGATCAGTTGTGTGTATTGCAATCTGGATCTCATCCATTCACTCCCTGGGTAGCTATCTTCAGATCGGCAGAGAACCAAGGCTTTAAAGTTATCTCGTTGGTATGAAAATTATCTGGTGCTTCTAATTATCTAAGGTGAAGGTGCAAGGTGTGTCGCTGTCATGCTAAATGCAGGTATTGTGCACTGATATTTTTGTGGTGTGCATGTGCATTTTTTTGCGGGCAGGCGGGCGGTGCATCCTGCATATATATTTTTTGCGGGAGTAAGCTACATATATTTCTCTTTTCACAATTCTAATTATCCGTCCACCTCTCGAATTAAACAACCTCTCGCATCAGATCTCACTTCGCTACTCCCTTCACTCTCACTTAAATTTGCATTCTGTAAGCATCACCTATTTACTTGCGAAGTGAAGTGAGTTCTGTATTGTAGTGACTGCCACACTCAAAAAAATGTTAGTCGAGATTTATTGATTGCAGTTTTTTGATACAATTGTTGAGTTTTTGGTACAGAACTTTATAGCAAATATGCGTTTTTTTAATTAAAATTTCTTATTTTAAGGAATTTGAGGCAGCTAATAGTCTGCGTGTTGAATTAAAATTGACCGTGAGATTTTGACAGATGAAATATGAGATGACATAAGAAGTGGCATTCTGTAAGGAAATTCCGCCCTCACTTCGATGCTCACCTCGCAAGTGAACCCGATTCAAAGTGTCAAATAAAAAGTATCTATTTTACGAGTGAAAATAGAAGAAGTCCTCTACAAACAATGTTAAAATAATATTTTTTTTAGAAATAAAACACTTTTTACGGATTACAGCGCGTATATTATTAATTCAGGTGTTGTTTTAGAATTATTTAGTTTGTATTTATTGGTTTTTAGAATTCCCGACGTTTCGACACCTTTCCAGGGACCGTGGTCACGGGAGGACTAAAAGTGTTTAAAAAGTGTTTTATTTCTAATGAACTGTATACGAGCGAAAGTCTTAGAAGTGAATATTTTTTTATTTTTTAACACTGACAAGTAGTTTTTAACCACAAATTATATAGCTATTTAATATTTAACTATACAAAAACAAAAATTTTTCATCGTAACAAACCAAAAACCACGGCGGTTTGTCCGGAATGCTAGACTTATACACTAACATTATTATATATTTATGGTAACAACAACATATTATAAAATAGGTCACTAGTAAACAATTTACCTGCGGTGATTGTCCAGTTTTAATATTACTTTCTGTAATGCTTTGTAAGAGATGTAAAGGATGGTGAGAAAAGCTTTGAGTTTATATATCCAGATGACTTGTATTTATTCTCAATAATCAGAACAACAGATAGGTGTGTCTGTCAACGGTTTGAATTTCTGGACAATTGCATTGCTATTATTGTTGTGCAAGCAAAGATGTTTATGAGCCACAAGCCTTCCACCACCACCACCTACAAGGATGTTATTTCAGAAAACATTTTTATTTTAATGTCAATATTTTTTTTACATGTTATTGTATAAAATTTGATAAAAAAAAAAATTTATATTGTTAGGTAAAACTTATTATACTGGTTTGTAAGACTCCTGGGAATAGAGGGATTTAGGTGCTTGTTAGTACACAGAATGCTCAATTATCATCCAGACATAGTTGCAAAAATAGTTATTGCATGCTGTGTTTTGCACAACATGTGCAATCGCGCAGAAATACCGGCTTTCACAATTTCAGAAGAAGAGAGACTAGAAGAGCTACAAACAATTGCTGAAGTTCAAAGGAGGCAAACTAGGGATTTGCCATCTTACGCCGATTTAGCTCTAGGGCAATAACGTAGACGAAATATAGTAAATAGCCTATGGCGTTCACGTCATATTTAATTTATCGGTGGTCAAAAACCCTTTACAAGTTTTCTTTCGTCATTTCATTCTTGGATAGGCCTTCCAATTTGTGAAATGGTAGTAGATTCAGTAGATTTATACATTTTTAACATGATGTGCTAACAGAAAACCTAAAAAAACCGCTATAAAAACAGCTTATTTTTTTTAAAGCTTTATTTATTTAATACCAAATAATATACTAGAAAAAATAAGACTTGCACCAGATCATGTTCTCGGACGGGAATCGAACCCGCGACCTTTGGATATCCGGTCCAATGCACTGACCGCTGAGCTACCGAGCCACTCTTTTCTAGTATATGATTTGGTATTATATAAAAATAGCATTGTGAATGCTAAAATCTCAAAATTTAAAAAGCTTTATTTATTTTTAACATTTTTGGGGCTAGGCATATGTATATGTAATAAAAATGTAAGCGATGATATAAATATATTTTATTAATATTTAAACGACAGTTGATCCTTTCAATCGGTTCAGCCGTCTTCGAGTAGTTCTGGTAGCTCTTCCTTCACGTGTTCCTTCTGGAGTTCCCTGGTAAGTTCAGACCAGATGTTCTTCAATTTGCTAATATGTAGTGACACTTCACCACTGGATTGCACTGTGTAGCTGAAGAACTTCATGCACAGGCTTTACTCTTTTGCAAGCCATCATACAGGCGGTGTAGTTCTAGCCATACTTCCCTGGCTGTAGAATATCGCAAAACTTTCTCACAGTTGGCTTGTGACAAATTCGTAGTAATAAGTTCGCCTCATGAAGCTCTCGTGTCTCCCACTTGGATTGTTGCTGATTCAACGATAGACTTTTCCATCAACTCTCGACGTAAATTCTATCTGAATTTTATTTCCGGTAACTTAACGCTCTGCTACCATATTAAAGTACATACTTTTTGATATTATAGGATCTTGGGAAAGAAAATAATAAAATTAAACTGTAAAAACTGTATTAAAAACGCAAGGAAGAATATTGACAAACAAGACATTGACATTATATTCAATGAGCAATATATACAAAAAGAGTACTTAGGTCGATTTGCAGCAACATTTACTAAATCTCGATTTTGTTAAACCTAGACTTTACTCATACGAATATGTAAAATTTTTAAATCGATATTTAAAATTTTCACAGTTTCATAAGGGCTACATCTAAGTTTAACAAAGTCGAGATTTAGTAAATGTTACTGCAAGTGGGCCTTAATATAGGTAACTATACAAAGCAGGATTCTTAACAAAATATTATAGGTCTGTCCACGGTCCGGTTTTTTCTTGGATGACGGATCCGGGCGTTTCGACGGAGACGGATGACGGAGACGGATCACGTTTGTCCATTGCGTCCGGATCCGATCCAATCCCGAACCACATATCACTCTGCGGTGCAACTGAGATGTCATGTGCACGTGCCTTTTTTTACGTTAGAATGCCGACAACTTCTTGCAATATACGTACAAAGACGCAGAAGACAAAAAAGTTTTGGGTTTCACCCTCTCCTGCAAGAGAGATACCTCGATGGGGCATTTAATACACTATACGATAAATTACAACAACGTGAAGATATATAATACCAAATAATAAACTAGAAAAAATACGACTCGCACCAGATTATGTTCTCGGACGGAAATCGAACGGGACGGGAGCATTGTAAATGCTAAAATCTCAAATTTAAAAATGATGTAGCTTTCTTATCTTAATCAATTGTTTAAAAATATCTGGAAAGGTATTCAGTTGATGTCGAGGTAATTCCTTGTAATTGGTGAGATGGCGCTGGCTTGCAGCGTAAGAGTTGATATACTAGGAGAAATTCGACATTCCCACTAGTGACTCAGTAGCGCAGCGGTCAGAGCATTGGACCGGACATCCAAAGGTCGCAGGTTCGATTCCCGTCCGAGAACATGATCAGGTGCGAGTCGTATTTTTTCTAGTTTATTATTTGGTATTACATAAAAATAGCATTGTGAATGCTAAAATCTCAAATTTAAAAACGTGAAGATATTTTTTTAACATTTGTTTTTATTAGTAACTCCTTTTTGGTTAGCAGAAATGACCTTTTATTTCGTTGTGACTTAGCCGATACTTATTTTTTTCGCATAACCTAAGTGGCATACGTTATATTAGTGTGTAAACATTAGTGCAAAATGTTTTAAAACGTTAGCGTTCATGGTTGTTAAATAAATTAAGAAAATGTTAGTATGGAAAATTCAAATTCTTTAAAATTCTCCATACAAAACGGCAATTTCATACTTTAACCCCTAATGGGTCAATTTCAACAAGTCGTGTTTTTTCTTTCATTTC
Organism: Catoptria pinella; assembly: GCA_963556745.1. Taxonomy (NCBI): domain Eukaryota; kingdom Metazoa; phylum Arthropoda; class Insecta; order Lepidoptera; family Crambidae; genus Catoptria; species Catoptria pinella. Next base: position 10,374,106 of record OY750778.1, on the reverse strand, counting down.
GGTTGAATTTTTTATTATCAAGTTTTTTTAAATTCTAACCGTGGTTTATTGTATTTCTTTATACTCTAAATGCGCATATTTAACACCATCAAAATATCTTTACAGACTTATGAGATATACGTGTTTAAAAATGTGTTGTCACCGAAATGAAACGGTCGTTAACCGAAATGAAATAACTAGTCACCGAAATGAATGAACTTATACACCGAAATTAAAATCCACCGAAGCAGACATATACAGGTGTACCGCAATACTTATACAGGGTACTTGTTAATCCCCTTATAATCCCGAATATGATAGATAGCATTATCATGCATGCATACGACCTCATGGGTGAGTAAGACGTGAGTAAGGTAACCGGTCCGGTAACAACACCTCTATCTGACCCTATCCTACCGTCAACTTCACCTGCACGCACTGGTGGTTCGTAAGAATAGCTTGCGGCAATAACCTTCCAGTCGTCGTCATGTTGCTGCTGAATAACAGACGAGGCTCTGACAACCGAGCAATGGCAGTACACCATAGCCATACACCCAGCCGTGAAACCAATTGGAAGAGGCTTCAGTGACCTTTAGAATCTAAACCACTCCTTAAATACTTACCTGGTGCAGAAGGCAAAAGAAAATCACTGCACTATTACTTATCCCAAGAAAATTATCATGAAATCACAATCAAAGATCTTAAGATGGCTATGCAAATCCGCTTAGCAACCGGCGCCGTACTGCGTTCGGGGCAACGGTGGAAAATTGGATACCGGCCATAACGTTGTGAGAGATCAGGTAACGCATGGAATAAAATACTACTTGTATCTTAATTAATAGCTACTTGAAATGTACACACGACAGCACGTCAGGTTATACAGTTAAACTGCGAAAACAGCTTTTATTACGTAAGGCATAAAGGCGGTCTCAAGGTCAACATGTATAGTCTGAGGTGCCGTCGTGTGTACTTGGCTCACTACTGCCCGGGACTAAAGATCTTGGAAAAATAAATAACCAGATGTGAACTGAACATCTGCGGGCTTAGTGAAACTCATTGGAATGGAATGGTCATTTACCCACCGAGACACACGCCATCAACTTTTCTGGCAATGACAACATGACCCGAAATGGAGTTGCCGTCCTTTTTCCAAAACTCATAAGAAACACACATAACCAATCAGCAATCGAGTACTGAGCAAGCTCAAAGCGGTGCTAGCACTGCAACGGAGGCTGACCTGGAGAGTTTTTATGCCGAACTGGAGAGCGCCATGAGCAAGGTCTGTTTTTTTCCTGTTTATTCTGCTTCATGGCGATCTGTGTATTCACAATAAGTCATTTCTTTAGCTGATCCTAGATCTGGATTTTACACATCTAAGAGAGCCAAATCTAGTTGTAAGATTTCTTTACAGCTAACACTCTTTTTGGCTATTAGATCTTTTAAGTAAAGTCGAAATGTCATGTCGTTTCAAACGGGCATGTTGTACACCACTCTCTCCACTTAGGGTCTTAGCCAGTTCGTTCGCATGGGTAACAACCCTGTCTTGGTCTGTCTTTTTAGTGTTCTGGGCTATTCCTTGCCGAACTGTGTTTATTTTAAGGTCTAAGTGTGTATACTTGTTGCTAATGCACTGGGGGGATAAAGAGCATTGTCCGTAGTGCTTTGCTTTGAAATCTTTCTAGGATGTCTATATTAGCAAGGTCTCTAACAGATAAATGTCTGTGTAAATATTTATTTTTGTGTTTTATTTCCTGCATGATGTTGTTTTGTGTTTATAATCCCTATGTCTTAAGTATTTGTTTTTTTTCTTTTATTCTATAATTTATCATCACGTACATGTCTGTTTCTATCACTCCTTGACCCTGTCATAATACCAGTGCTTTTGGGTCATTCTAAACATCACAAGAATGACCCAGAAGTTAATTTTGCTGAGACAGGGCCAATTAGCAGCACACTTCAATGCTAAAGATTGGGGCTGACTTCCACCGACTAAGATTGAGACTAGGTCAGTGCGATAAAAGAGGTGAACGCCTGATGCAATTTGCGGCCGACAAACAGCCTGTTCCAGAATCACCCTAGAAGACTTTATACCTGACGACAAGTATCTTAACCAAATTGACTTCATTCTAATTGGATCTCGACAGCGGATATCAGTCATAAATGCTCTCACTCTACTTGCGGCTGATTGCGGGTCAGACCACCAAATTCTTATCTCCAAAGTACGGCTAAAACTGAGAGCAGCCAGAAAGATAGAGAAATAAAAGAATCTAAATAGAGAATACTCAAAGTTTATAGCAACACTCGAACAGAATTGGAGTCTTTGGCTGTCCATAGACTCCAACTTTGTATGCAGAAATGAATATGGAGAACACAGATCAACTTTGGGGCCAAGCCAAAATTATGGTAAGAAACAGTCAAAAAGTCTGAACCACTCGCGGATACCATCAAACTGCAACACTAGATGAGCGACAGTACTTTAACACTGATTAAGGATAGACAGATAATGAAGGGCTTAGGAGCTGTTTGAGAACTAAACTGTTAAGTCTATCGGTCTGTCGTGTCTAGTCTAGGCACATCCCAACCAGCATGCAGACATGATCGTAACACACATCTTCAAACATTTGAAGCACGGAAAAGCCACAGCCACCTGTGGCTGGTAGCAACGACACGACGTATCCCGGCGAGGCGGTGCATCTATCGAACGAGTCGCGGTGCAGGGTTAGGTGAAGCCAAGTGGTAAATTGCCAATGAGGTGGATGGACCAAGTCAGAGCAGCCGTGGATGACCGCTTGCACGTATGCATAAAGAAGGCAGCCACTAGCGAAGAATGCCGATGAATAGTAATGCAGGTCACTTCCACTTCCGCTGAAGGATTATGACGACCACGACCACCCTGCCAAGTTTACTGACTAAAAAGAGAAGATACGACCACGTAAAAATATTATAAAGTCTGAAAACCATCGTATATCTGAGAAATTTTGCGTTTTTATTTGTAGTTATGGAAAACGGCAATGCAACCCTAGACGCAGATGGACTATATTCCATAACTTAAGTGGTCAAAACCACTACACTATGTCGGTCTAGGCAGGTTGTCACTGGCCAGTTTTTCATAAAAAGAAACATAATATGATTCCCTTTCAATCAAGTAGTGGTTACAATAATAAAAGGTCGAAGTTAGTATTGCATAAAGAACATGCCTTAGAAACACATTAAAAAATACATTTAAGATTTTGAAATATCACCTGGATTTTCACCGAAATGAAATAATAATAAGCCGAAATGATAAAACAATCCACTGACATGAAACAATTATGCACCGAAATTCTCATCACTCACCGAAATGATATTTTTTATCATTTCGGTTAGTTTTTTATCATTTCGGTTGACAGTTTAGGCCACCGAATCAACCGAAATGAAGACACCGAAATTAAAAACAAGAACAAAAATTGGAATTAAAAGAAAACTATTTAATATAGATTGTTATGAATACTACTCAAATAAACATAGTAGAAATAGCGTACTTACGAACAATCAATTAAATATACTAGCTCTTTGGAAGACGAGTCATACCCATAAACGGAAATGAAAACAAAGTTGTCCCATGACCACCGAACAGCAATACTTATTTTTTTGGCGGGAACCGCAGGCCAGCTGCGCACTTTCTTCCACAACAAGCACTTAGGCGGCACTGGTACGCAAGTTTTAAGCGTATGAGGGGGGAGCTAGAGTTGTTCTATGCAAAAATATGCCTTATAAACTTTAGGTCACCGAAATGAATAGACTTTCTGGGACACATGCGTTTACTCATACCAGTTATTAAACTGGGTAGATATAATTATAAAATTACTTTGTGATAATACCCTCACTATTCAAGATTAAAATAAAAGTAACCACACATCCAAATAATCAATAGTTTTTGTTGTACGAGGGAAATTACACTGAAAAAAGTGTTCTGGACAGCTACCGAAATGATAAAATCGGGGCTTAACTATTATTTTTTCCTAACTAACTGCAATCCAAACAAAACAATATTTATTGCCTCTTATAGGCAACGACCTCTTCTACATAGAAAAAAATATTAGAACTGTAAAGCAACGTTTTACACTACCGATTTCATCCGTGCCGCGTAAATTTTTCAAATGGGAAATCCACCGTAATATTAACTTGCCCTAAAAACTTTATTGTGTGAACAAAATAAAGTCGCAGCGCAAGTGCTTGTCGCAATAAGCAAGTTCGGCAAGTCGCAAAAGATGACGGTTGACGAAGACGGACGTCGGGTGGCTGCGCCGTGGACAAGTCCATATGTATTTTATATTCTAATGGGGTACTTCGAATCGAGGCTCCGGTTTAGCGGTTCATCCGATCAAGCAAAATCTTCGGAGCCCGTCAAAAGAACGGATGACGGATTTCGGACGCCGGATGTCGAGTTGACAAAAGTTCATACAAATATAATATATAGGCCGCTATTCGGTCCGGTTTTTTCTCTCCGAGGAGACGGACGCCGTGGACATACAGTTTAAGGCATAGGGATTATATTCATGGCACGAATTAAGAGTTTTTTATTTTTTTTATTTTTGCTGCATCAAATTCCTTAAAATAAGAAATTTTAATTTAAAACTCACATATTAGCTAAACTGGAATCGATAAAACTCGACTAACATTTTGTTGAGTGTGGTTGTCACTAGGTACAACGCAAGTCAAGGTCAAGGTCAAGCGAGGTGAGATGCGAAGTGAGAGTGAATTGCGAAGGGAGTTGCGAGTTGTCGTCTGATTTTACAGAATCGCAGGGCTGGTCTCATTTATTTTGATAAGTATTCTTGTCTTATACTAAATAACATAAGACAAAATCGACTCGTCACCAGATCATTTTCCTCAAACCCGCGACCTTTGGAAGTCCGGACCAATGCTCTTCCAACTGAGCTACCGAGTCACTAGTGACATCGTTAAAACTCTTTTTCTATTTACAGATTACGCGATCATGGGTATTGGTGGGCTAGAGTTCCTAGCTGCTGCATTTGTAGCATGGCTGGGTAGAAGGAAAAGGGAACTCGCTCTCTCTTTCTGGCTTACAGCCACTGCCGTGATCGGTTTGATAGTCCTCGCCTTCACATTCAACCGGGAAAACCTGCCTCTAGCTGGTAAGCAATTTTTTTTATTCAGCCCAAGGTATTCTTTGACAAATCCTAGCTCAGCCCCCTAAGCCTAAGCATGACCACCGAAACGCGATATTATAAAGCGATTTACTTTTAATCACTTTCAAATCGCTATAATCGTGGAGCTGTTCTCAAATTGTCGATCTAATCTTACTATTACTTATCCGGATAGCAATGACAAAGTTTCGTATGCATTGATAAGAAAGCTACATTACTTAACTAAACATACGTAGATAATAAAGGTATAGAGCATTAAAATAGTCATGAGTGAGATATCCCACTTATTGCTCTACGAGATCATAACTAAAGTCTTATGGTAAAAGATTTGACGTCAAAAATATGGCTATAATTCATCATAGACTGGACTTTCATCATAGGTTGGATTCATTTATGGCACTTCTTGACACCTTCCAGAGCTGTGCGGCTTAGTCCCGATCCCAGAACTGTCAGGATTCAACGAGTTTATGAACGAAACAACTGCAGCCACCTGGCGAACCGTGTTCCTTATCGCGACGCTAGCGCTCTGCGCCCTGGCGAAGGTCAGCGTATGGGCCCATGGACTCACGTACCTGGATGACAAAGAGCCGCAGAATGGAGCATATTTCTATGGTAAGTATATTAGACTTCTTTCAACAGTGTCTTTCGCAGCTGGGTCTTGAAAATATTTTTTGTGACGACTCTGCTGCTATGGCTAATAAACAATTTGAGCCCACGCTACTACTTACCTACTTAGATATTGTATTACTGTAAAAACGTACTCATCATTTTAACCGAATGTTCGTTTCCATTAAAAGGTTTCTAGCTTCTAGTTCATTAAATCATTATTATTATTATTTTGTTTTCCGATGGTTGATTTTATGAATATGTTCTTTCAATCACTTGCGACTTTAATACTTGGAAACAGAACTTCTTCGGCCTCACCACAAAATGTTATTCAACAAATGTTTAACTTAGACACTGTATAAAACGTAATGCTGTTACTTTTTTGACAATATTTTGAAAGAGACAGCATCACATTTATACAGTTTCAAATTAAACAGTGTTTTAAAATTTTTTGTGGTAAGGCCGCTTGTCTTTAAAGTCATAATTCAAACATCTAGGTACTTACTCTTTCCAGGTATCCTGATCTCCATCCAGCTATCCTTGGGCCTGAGCGGCAAGGAGTGGCTGCAGGCAAGCGCCAACCAGGCGGACTGGCAAGTGGCACATCTCTGCATCTGTCTGCTCACCCTCATGTTCGCGGTGCTGTTCCTACTCTTCCCGAGAGATGAGCCCAAGGACCAGGATGACCACGACGATGGTTAGTATTTTTAGGAACTTGCCCAATTATTATACAACATTGTTACAAAAATACCCCTAATGCCGAATATGGTGTATAGGGACCATCAAACTGAACAACTTTTACTATGGGACCAACTCTGGAATCGCGAAAAAAAATCAGCTGTTTCATACATTTTGAAATTTCCGATTTTAATTTTTGTATGAAACAGCTGATATTTTTTGGCGATTTCAGAGTTGGTCCCATAGTAAAAGTTGATCAGTTTGATGGTCCCTATATACCATATTCGGCATTAGGGGTATTTTTGTATCTTTTTGTAATTTTGTAAGTGTTGTATAAGACAAAAGTCAATGCCATATAGATACAGAACAATATGGGCTCCCTTTTAGGTATGCATTCATTCCTCTGAATTGAATCTCTGTTCACTGCTGTGATGTTCAGAGTGCAGTTTCTCCTCTTTCATAGAGATAGCCGCAATCACAACGATGTTATTTCTTTTGAATGACTTCAATGACTTGTCTTAATAAGTATTGGTAATATTGTTTTTCGAATGTTGAATTTTATTTTTTATCAGGATTCCTGCCTTCATTGGCGAGAGTTTTAAAGAACAAAACTGTTATACTGCAGATTGGTGCCCTCGGCTTTCTGAACATAGCTCTCTTCAAGTTTCTCCATTATGACAGCCTCTTCGCCCAGGTACACCAGTTTTGTTTCATCTTAGTCATTTTATATTAACTTTGTATTATTGTTTACAATTAATACGTTATTATTTTCAGGCTCGCTTTCATATCGATACCGGGCGTTCGGATTTGCGAAGTTCAAGACTGCTTGGCAGTATCTTTCGGCCGATTGTCATTATTTTCTTCATAATGGTAAGAATAGTAATAATTCACTACACGAACATACCTATACTCCGTTCAACGAGTCGAACTCCTAGGAAGGAACAAAATACTTGCAGCTCATTGGTCAATTGGCTATCATTTGGCTACAGCTAGGTTATAGGGATATATTGAAGATCACGCACATTAACCAATGGGTGCTCACGGACAGATTTTCTTCGAGCTTCCAAGCTCGTTTCGTGGAATGGACTTTTACCTACTTTAACGTGTAGATCGATTGACTGCACTTCTCAGATTTTCCGCATGCGCTTCTCCGTGCGGCGCAGCGAAGGCGTAAAGGCGAACACGGCGGCGCGCGTGGGCGCTGTCACGGCGCTGTTCGCGACCGCGCTGTTCGTCGCAATCGCCACCATCGACTGCTCGCCCGGCCCCATCGCAGGACTCGACGGCAACACCTACATGACCCCTTCTTGTAAAGACCAGCAGTGCTTGTAAGTATTATTGTTTCGATTGTTCAGACAAACAGCAGCAACCTGAACAGGCAGGTGGTATGCTTGAATTGGCTTGAGGTGTAAAACAACAATGATAAATAAAGGATATTTCCTTAGTCCTCCGCCATTTTTATGTCCCCATTGTTGGGGCACAGGCCTTCCTTATGGGTGCTGGATAAGGAGGAGAAATAAATAAATTTTATTTTTCCATCATCATCATCATCATCAGGATCATGATATGTCATGATCCTCCTGTTTGTTTTCAGCTGCAACACCGAAAGGCACGGCTTCATTCCAGTTTGCGGCTTAAACACCACGACCACTTACTACTCTCCTTGCGAAGCTGGCTGCACCATGCACGGGGACCTCAATGGTCTGTTGTGAGTTTTTTTTTACTAGTTTTATAGAGTATATCCAATATGATGAAGTTATATCCTCTCCTTTGATCTTCTAACAGACTATGCGAATATGTAGATAAGTATCTGTCTTATTGCTCGTCGATCTTTCGCCTGTTCTTCATGGGTCGCAGACGCTATGGTCTATAATTTAGTCATCTTCATAATTTATGTTTTCTCCCTACAGGGTGTTCTTTGAATGTTCATGCGATATATCTGGGTTCACACGCGGCGCATGCGCGTTGCCTGACTGCCACGTCATCTACACCCTGTACCAAGTGTTCGTGACGTTAGTACTTGCGATAGCCGGTGAGTATATACAGTCAGTAGTATAGGTACAGAAGTTGAAGTTGTTGTGAATGTGCTCTAAACCGTAAACATCGTCAATCCACTTGGTATATTGTTTGGTGTAAAAAAGACATTGTTAAAAACATCATACGTATTTAATGAAAGCTTAAATTCCAACACATTGACTTAATGTCGCCCATTTTATTTACTTTACGTATCTAAAGTCTAAACGCCCGTCGTCTTATTTAGCCTTTAACAACCATAGTTTTACTAATAATACGCGTATACGTTAACAGGAGCGGCGATGCTGATGCAGGGCATGTCGGTCCTGCGCGCGGTGCGCAGCGGCGACAAGCCGGTGGCCATGGGCGCCATGCTGGCCGTCGTGGCTCTCACCACGCAGACCCTGGGCCATCTGGCCTACTTCGCCATAAACCGTGAGGATCTTATCTAGAAACATCATTCGAGGTTGCATCCATATCATCCAGTGTCAGTCAAATATTGGCCATGGGCGCCATGCTGTCCATCGTGGCGCTCACTATGCAGACCCTGGGCCATCTATACTTTGCTATAGACCGTGAGTATTTTATCTAGTAACATCGTTCGAGGCTGCATCCATATCATCCAGTGTCAGTCAAATAGTGGCGTTGGGCGCAATACTGGCCGTCTCGTGGCGCTCACCACACAGACCCTAGGCCATCTGGCCTTCTTCGCCATAGACCGTAAGTGTCCCATATCTGAAAATTTAAATCAGCCCTGGAGTAATGACACTTAAATCATTATACAAGGTATTACAAAAATACCCCTCATGCCGAATATGGTATATAGGGACCATCAAACGAAACAACTTATACTGTTACACCAACTAAAATCTCAATTTTTGTATGAAACAGCTGATTTTTTTTTCGCCTTTTCAAAGTTGGTCCCGTAGTAAAAAGTTGTTCAGTTTGATGGTCTCTATCTATCATATTCGGCATTAGGGGTACTTTTGTAACACCTTGTATAAACTTGGTGGCCAAAAAAAGGTAACCCTTAATCTACCTGATCCAATCCGATCCGGCTTGTCCACCATCAACCAGGTGGCTTATTTTATAAGTGCGATTTTTAAATGCTAAAAAGATAGCAGTCGTTAACACCCACCAATCCGTGTGGACCCGCGCGGTGGTCCGTCCTCCTTTGGAAAGCCTGTACCACACCAATGGGGACATTAATGCCGCGACCACATCACCGCGCGCGCATCCTGCGTCTTACGTCTCGACAAATACTGAGCGGTCGCGACGACGGAGAGCTGAGAGGCCGGTATCAAGACAGTGCTTGCCGAGAGCACAGCTATGACACGGTAATGACTCCAGACTCCGATAGCGAGACACAAGACGCAGGATGTGCGCACAGTGCAATGTCGTGGTCGCAGCCTAAAAATGAGATGATAAAGAGGATTAAGCATTATCATCATCAAGATTAAGAATAGCAATTTGTTTTCCGCAGAGGAAACGTGTGCGTTCTTCAAGGCGAACCGTTGCGAGTTCCACAACCCGTCGATCTACCTGATGGGCGTGGTGAGCGCCGTGTGCGCCGCGCTCGCCGCCATAGTCAGCGCCGGCGCCGCACGGTGCGCTCCGAGCGAGCAACAATTGACCTAACTGCTCTCTATTTAAAGCCGTTCTCAATAACCTAGCTATCCTCAAAAAGTCATAGCTACTGAAGATTTGCTGCCTAGATATTTCTGTTAAATGACTGAAAATAACAATTTATAACAGATCTGTAGTACCTAGACCTATCTTTTACAATCAGCCATCCGCGTGTTTCTTCGCACCGCACCGCATTTGTATGCGGAGCTGGAACTGCGAAGACGTGCGCGTACGCGTACACTTGCAAGATCCACTGCGTTGTATTAAATGAAACTGTATGAGACACAGTAAATCTCATTACACAGACGCATTAGGTATAGTCACGAGCAATAACATGGAAACATACGATTCCATTCAAATTCATGTAGCAGCATTAATTCGCAAAAATAAGTAGATATGCTAAGCTGTGACCAATAATTAATGAAAAACGTTAAATTGTGTCGAAATTAACTACTTTGTACAAATTATTATTAACAATAGATTACAAAAAAAACTTTTAGTTACATATTTATGTACCCACCAAGTAAATCTCAAAACCATGAAAACAATTACATAGCAACAGTTTTTTAAACTTGAGCTCGGAAGTAAGTGCTGACTGATTGTTATTAGCTAAATAACATTTACACAAGTTATTTAACTTTAAACTTAAGGCCTTAAGGCCACAACGTCATTTAATAAAATACTTTAAAAGAAAACGTTGTTTCATTTTACTGTTTGTTTTGTAAAATTCAATATATCCTTCAGTCCTTTACCCAAAAAAACAATCTTTATAATTATTATCTCCAAAATTCTAACAGGAAATGAAAATCTACGTGGACGAAGTCGCGAACAAAACTGCCTCTGTGGTGGCCAAGAGTTTATCACTTGTTCTAAGTTTCTTAACCAAGGGAATTCGGACTAAATTGGGCTTAAAAACTTCATTAAAAATTATGTTTCAAAAATACTGTACTCGGGTGCGCCATCCTTTTTTTATGCCGAAGGAAAACGCCTTTACGCGCTTCTCCCACTGCAGGTGAGTAGGGAGGGGTATGTGGGGCTCGATGGGATCTCGGGAGGAAGGAACACCCGGCGGGCAGCCATCCTGTCTGTTTATTGCTCACGCGACAGTGATGGGATAAAGATGTGCGTGTGTTATTACTAAAATTTATCTGTCGAAAAAATTGCGACGGTCATTCAGGTCTTTCAGACCTGTCACCCGTTAAATCACGAGAGATGTTAAATCAGAGAGTTTGATACGTTATACAAAGTTTTGAGACTATATTATATGCCCTTCAAGATTTTGTAAATATTCTAAAATTTCCATACAAAATCAATTACGAGCGCCACTTGATGAGCGGGTAAATCAAACTGACGAGTAGACGTGGGCGCTTGCGCTGGCGCTCCGCACCCGCTCTTGATTGAGATGCGCCCGCGCGTCTTCTTTGGTATTTCATACAAGTCGTTGGCCGCCCTGATACCCGCAGCCGCTCCCACCTGGGCCACAGACAGTCCTTATCGACGTTTGTTTAATTTATTTTGTCATTTACGGATTTAGTTATGCCTTTAGTAGGAAGCTACCTGTAACTATGAGAGGTTATGATGGTGTAATATTTCATTCAATAATATGATTCATTGACAGGATATAATTTTTAATCAATTTCGCTGAAACGCTCAACCCCCTTTAGGTAAAAAATTGACAATTCGCTAGATATTCTGCTGATAAAAAAGATTGCACTTCGATTACCACAGATAAGCTGAATGATTATAAATGCGAAAGTAAGTTTGTTTGTTTGTCGTCTTTCACGTCTTTCTAACTCAACCGATCATCATGAAATACGTGGGCAGTTCCAAAAATAATCAGTGAAACAAAAATAATACATCTGAAAAAATATTGTTAACAGCTTTTTGTAAAATTTCCTTCCTGTATATGCAATAATGCATTCGGGTGCACCACATTTTAAAAGGATTTAAGAATGTTGTGGAAGATCAAAATATGACCTTAAAAATCACTTGAATTCTTCGACGGCCTCTTCTGTGGTGTTAAGTTTTCGTCAAATAAAAAAATCACACAAAGTTAATCGGGGCCTGTATGAAGGATGGAGTAGCAATATTTTACCCCCAAAAAATTGTCAAAAAGTCGATAGTTTTAGCTGCTATGAGAGAAAAGCTTCCGAGGAAAAAAGAGCAACAAATTATCTAATATACATTTATGTCATCATAATAATACAATAGTTTAGTGCTTACCACGTTTACTTAAATTGTTCAAGATCGATTGGCATTAGGACTTATACGAAATTAGTAAGATTTTTTTGAATCTTTGTTGCGCTCTCCTGTGAAATGCCAAAAACTGAATTACGATGTTTTTCCTTTCACGTGTCGTAATAATAAAAAAATATGAGAAGATAACCACGCGTGAATGGTCAATGATTTTCACCAGAGTTTTTTAATTAAATAAGCTGCCAAATAACAAATATTACAGAAAAAAATAAAATTTTATGGAACAGCCTATTGCCATGTTATCAGGGGTACATAAAAGAGCATTGGATACATCTATCTTTCATCCAGGGAATAGTACTGTTCCCGAGGGATATAAAAAACTGTCCGCGCACTACGCAGACGAAGTCGCGGGCGGCCGTTAATCCGAGATAAGCCGATAACTATAGTTTTGTTTTGATAACACGCTAATATATAGATAACAAACACGTTTGTGGTACCGTTAGATCATGCTTCGTGATGTGTTTATAAAATACTGTGTTTATAATTTCATAGTTTTTATGTTATTATTTTAGTTATACGTTGTGTGAAAAACAGTACGAAACGGAAATTAAAAATGTCGTGTGAGTTTCTATAAATTTTTATTGGTCTTGTAATTTATTATGATTAGCTAACTTTATTTACGTTATGAGTAAATATGGACGTTTCATTCATAATTTAGATATCAACTTAAGTTAATTTTGCTGACTCTACAATGTAGGCGGTGCACAAGCAATAATAAAGTTGCTTTCTTCTAACATATTAATTACCTACCCAAATAATTTCATAGATAATACCCATCGTGAAAATATTTTAGTCAGATTAACTAGAGATCAATATCCATTAAAATTTGGCATTAAAATAAATCAAACCATTATTGTAACCGCACATAGAATTATTTTCTCACCAAATAATTTTAACTTATCATATCCATTAATAAATTTCTTGTCTTAAATGTTTTAAACCACGACTATAACGACGCGACGGTAGGTACCAGATACTCAGAACATAGAAAAGTTTGTTTTCTAAATTAACCCAGCCGGTGATCGAATCCAGGACCTCAGAAATGGTGACACCATGTAAACATGTGTACAAGCCACTCGACCGCAAAGACCGTCGTATTAATTTTCGACCTACGTTATAATTCAACAACTTGTTCGCCAGTGGAGAAGCTATGGACATGGGTGACGCGGAAGCTGCTGACAGTGAGGACCTTCGACATATTCCTGCAGGGAACTCTGCTGATAGTCATCCTACTGGAGCACAACTGCTACCTGCTGCTCAGGCGCACCTCCGATGACTTCACCATCTCAATGATCATGGGAGGTAGGTTGGATGTTTCAATAAGGCTTTATTTTCGTTGAAATTGAACTGAAATTGAAAAAAACAGAAGCATACAAAATGTAGAGATACTTTAACGGAAACACCAAAGCGAACTGTCTACAGAGAAATATTTTTTAACAGCTACTTACTTAAGTATGGGTTGAGTATATCTTTCCTTCGTTTTTAAATATTTGTCTAATCTATTCTACTCTGTGCAGATATCACTTCTTCTGGCAACTTGTTCCAAGCTTCAACTACTCTATTATTAAATAAATGTTTGTGTGGATTGATAAAATTTGAGAAGATGGCCTCAGGTTGTTAGGTTTTATGTTTCGTGAGTACGACCTCTCATACATACATATGACGAACTCCGTGGTGGAGTGGTTTGTACGCCGGTTTTGAAGGTGTCGCCATCTCTGAGGTCCCGGGTTCGATCCCCGTCTGGGTCAATTTAGAAAACAAACTTTTCTATATTGGCTCTGGTCTGGGTATGTGTGTTTACCACCGCTGTCTCTGATTCCCAGAACACTAGTGCTTTAGCTACTTACTTTGAGATCAGGACAATGCTTGTGATGTTTATATTTATTTATTTATTTATACATTCTCTGCGTTCCTTTAAATAGTTAAGTTGTGAGTTTCAGCGATTCCAGTCTTTCTCTTCAAGGATTTCGGGACTTCGGGAGAATCTACGTTGAACTTTTTCTAGTAATAAATGGCTCCAGATTTGAAAAGCGTAGGTATCCCAAAATTGGCCTTACATAGGTTTTGTATATTTTCAGCATCATTTCAGGTGTTAAGTACGCGAAAGCTTTTCGGTCGAGGTAAATGAAACTGTTAGCTTTTTTGGTCACATTGGTGATATGATGTTCCCATTTTAGATCATTTGCAACGTTTACTCCTACTGTACTTCTACTGGTCGTAGTGGGACATTGATTTCATAATTGGGGTTGTGGGGATTTGGATTCCCAATGTCCATTTGTATACGTTGAGGTTAATAAGCCATTGCCATGCCCAATTTACCAATCGAGTCGTTCTGAATTCACTAGACATTCCTTATTTTTTTAACAACAGTTGGGAACCAAATAGTAGTAATCAACTCAGCATTAACTGTGTTTTGTTCCTCAAGTAGGTTATTTCAGATAGGACCTATCTGCAATAAAAATAATGCGGTCAAATCTTTGCCTACGATTCTCGCCAGTCTAACTTTGTAGATTTATAGTCTTCGAAATCCATATAAAAGACTGCTGCCATCTTTCTGATTCCGGAACACAATATATCCATGTTAGGTATATCTTCTATCAAAATATCATACACAGCATTTGAACATGCGTGTTCGCACTTTTACAAATTTTATTTACAACAATGAATTCGAGCCTTTTTTGTGCTTTAGCTACTTACTTTGGAATCGGAGCAATGTATGTGATGTTGTCAAATATTTATTTATTATTTATTTATTTATTTTTTTCTATGGCTCACCTGAATAATCCAGAGGCAACAAAGTTTCCTAACTTATGAATGCTGATGTTTTTTATTATTATTATTATCGAGTCATACCAATCTCCAAGTACGCTCAAATCCTCCAATAGATAATAAGCCGGTTTTCTTCAATGAATTATGTGACAATATTCATTTTATTGCACAGTGATCGCAATTCACATTTGAATGCCGACCTTCACCAATTTCATTATACGATACAAGATAACGATTACATCCTGCATACTAATGCTTTACGATATTAAATAAGGTGCTTCCTTTTCTAAAAGCATTTAGAAGTGAAGCAACGAAAACTAAAAAAAATATAAATAAAAAATCTTTTCGCGTAAATATCATTTTTGCTAGGAGCGACGAACTTCGTCTTGTGATAAAAATCAAATAACTCTCTACTTCCGGTAATTTTTTGCTTTATTTCATGACTGAGTACTTAAGTTTAAAAAACATAACATTAATATTCAAATATTTGTGAGTTGCCAGACACGCATAACTTTCAGAGTGCTGTATGTATATTATCTACTATGCCTTTGGTCTTTTCAACTTCGAAGTTTATTTGATTTTTCAGTAGACTTAATTACAAATATTCCATAAATAAGTATAGATTCATAATCACCTTTGTTATTTTTAACTTAATGCTATTGCCCTCTCGATTCCCGAATATATAAACTATTCTACTCAAAAATCTGTGAAGCACATTGCCATTAATTTTGATACATCTTTTCTACTTACAGATTACGCGATCATGGGTGTTGGTGGGCTGGAGTTCCTCGCTGCTGCATTTGTAGCATGGCTGGGTAGAAAGAAAAGGAAACTTGCACTGTCTATCTGGCTTGCAGCCACCGCCGTGATCGGTTTGATAGTTCTCGTGTTTCGATTCAAAAGGGAAAACGGGCTTCTTGCTGGTAAGCAAAGCATTATTTTTATTCAGCCTTAGATATTCTTTAACAAATCCCAGCTCAGCCGGAGGGCTGAGCTAGGATTTGCCTTTTGCTAGGGGTAGCATGGCCACCGACCGAAATGCGATAGCGACTTTTACTATCACGATATCACGCGAATATAATATTGTGTTTCGGTGGTCATGCTACTAGAGCTGTTCTGAAAATGTCGATCTCTATAGTGTAATATCCTATGGAATGTTGTTGTGGGGCTCAGTAGCTAATATTGAAAATATGCCTTCGGCCGCGAGATTCTTTAAGAGAATTGTTTAAAAAAATCAATATATTATATAAACTACATTGGCAGGCCAATACGTCTGTGGTAATTTAGTTTAAGTAAGAAAACATATAACTTACTTTTTCCAGAAATAAATATAAACTTGCCGTTCCAAGTATTAGACTTGCAAAAACTAGAAACTCATTTTATAGGGAAAGGAATTGCCTTTTTGAATAAAGTTCCTCAAATAGAATTGAGGATTATTTAAAAGACTGCAATGCATTGATGTGACGTAATTATAAGTATCTTAATTTTACAGTTTCAATAACTTTATTTAAGTGATTTTTTTTTATTATATTTTATTATTTAATAACGTTACTTCTTAATTCTAATAAAACTGTTAAGTTTTTTGCGCCCATTCTTCTGGTCAGCTAAAAAATCTCAAACGTGCGGTAGGAAAATATAGACAATTCAAAAGCACTTAATTTCTAAGTTTATTTTTTAAAGAATTTAACGACCAAAAATAAATGGATAATATTAATCATAGAGTTTATAAGAAACGCCATAAATGATTCCAATTGAGTTATTTATGGCACCTCTCACACCTTCCAGAGCTATGCGACTTTGTCCCGATCCCGGAACTATCTGGAGCGACTGGATCCAATGAATGGATGGACGAAATACCTGCTGCCTGGCGAACCGTATTCCTTATCGCCACGCTAGCGCTCTGCGCCCTGACGAAGGTCAGCATATGGGCCCATGGACTCACGTACCTGGATGACAAAGAGCCGCAGAATGGGGCATATTTCTATGGTATTAGACTTAATTCTTTGTTTGGGTCTTAAAAGTATTTTTTGTGACAACTCTGCTGCTATGGCTAGTAAACAATTTGAGCACACGCAGTAGCGTAGTAGGCAGTAGCCTACTTAGATATTGTATTACTGTAAAAACGTACTCGTTATTTTTGCATAGCCCCATAATTTCCCTAAAAAGGCTTCTTGATTCTCACCAATGTTTTTGCTATTTAATTTAATGCATGTTTGTCTATGAATTAGTCATAATACATATACACAAACATATATACACAAACATCTAGGCACTCTCTCCAGGTATCCTGATCTCCATCCAGCTATCCTTGGGCCTGAGCGGCAAAGAGTGGCTGCAGACAAGCGCCAACCAGGCGGACTGGCAACAGGCACACCTCTGCATCTGTCTGCTTGTCCTCACGTTCGCGGTGCTGTTCGGACTCTTTCCGGGGGACCCCAAGGACCAGGATGATCACGATGATGGTTGGTATTTAGGACTTGCCTAATATGCATTCCCCTGAATTTAATCTATGCATCTCTCTGCTGAGTGCTGACCCTCATATGCGATAGTGTAATTTCTACTCTTTCGAGGAGATGGCTACAATCACGATGATGCTTGATGTTATTCTTTTTTATCCACAACGAGATAGTGCTTGACCTTCACCTCACCTGATGAAAGGTGACGATAAGGCCGAAAGTGTAAGCGTACTTACACCCAGAAGCCTCACCATTGAAGGAACTGAACTTGACTGTTATTTCTTTTGAATGACTTGTATTAGCAAAAATTTTGAATCATTTTTTTATTTATTTCGAATTTTGTATTTTATCAGGATTCCTGCCTTCATTGGCGAGAGTTTTAAAGAACAAAACTGTTATACTGCAGATTGGTGCCCTCTGCTTTCTGAACATAGCTATCTTCAAGTTTCTCCATTATGAGAGCCTCTTCGCCCAGGTACACCAGTTTTGTTTCATTTACGTAAATTAAACGTACCTGCTTTTCAACATTTATTTATTTATTTATTTTTAGTACAATAAAAATAGCAAATGTACAATTTTGTACGGCCCCCTAATACGTTATAATTTTCAGGCTCGCTTTCACATCGATACCGGGCGTTCGGATTTGCGAAGTTCAAGACTGCTTAGCAGTATCTTACGGCCGATTGTCATTATTTTCTTCATAATGGTAAGAATAGTGTTTATATAATAATTCACTACACGTATGTACCTACATACCTACTTACAATGCGATTAATTTAACAGAAGCGGCTATTTCACTCGTGAATGTATGGCAAAGAGTAAATTTTACAAATTAAAGAAAGATCTATAGGTATCTATCGTTTTCTACCGCAAGCGCTCTGAATTTGGTCACTTCTGTTATTGTACAGACGACACCACGTCAGGTTATACAGTTAAACTGCGAAAACAGCTTTTATTACGTAGGGCATATAGGTAAAAGGCACGTGATAAAGCAATATATACCCATTGAATGTAAACTTTGTTAATTATTGTAATGGAAAATGAAGTCACTTTAAATGCCGACCTCATTTTTCAAATTTTGACGACTCTGTATGAAATACACAGGGAGAAAAAAGCAGCCCTTGACGAGTTTCTTGCCGGTTCTTCTCGTTACAAGGTCTCCCGCTTAGGGTTTGCGAACCGATGGCGTAGCTTCTTTGACATTCACAAGTGCTTGTAACAGCCTAGACTGAATAAATGAATTTTGAATTTTGATTTTTTTTTAATATAGAGATGACCACTTGAATACTGTCATCACACAAGATGCTAGAGCGGATGCACTTGCGACACCTAAAGAGGATAGAGCCACACCAACTGTCACATTACACTCGATCGATTAGAGTTAGATATTAAAGAATTCGCTTGTCGCTTTGCCACCCGACACTTTGCTTGGCCAGGCATTTACGTTTTAAATTTCAAATAAATGCCAAACATCGATCAATTGACTTCCCCAGATTTTCTGCATGCGCTTCTCCGCGCGGGGCAGCGAGGGCGTGAAGACGAAAACGGCGGCGCGCGTGGGTGCTGTCATGGCGCTGTTCGCGACAGCGCTGTTCATCGCAATCGCCGCCATCGACTGCTCGCCCGGCCCCATCGCAGGACTCGACGGCAGCACCTACATGACCCCTTCTTGTAAAGACCAGCAGTGCTTGTAAGCATTATTGTTTCTATTGTTCAGACAAACAGGTGGTATGCTTGAATTGGCTTGATGTGTAAAACAACAATGATAAATAAAGGATATATTTACTTAGTCCTCCGCCATTTTTATGTCCCCATTGTTGGGGCACAGTCCTTCCTTTTGGGTGCTGAATAAGAAGGAAAAATAAAAAAATGACAGTCTTATCATGATCCTCCTGTTTGTTTCCAGCTGCAACACCGAAAGACACGGCTTCATTCCGGTTTGCGGCATAAATACCACGACCACTTACTACTCTCCTTGCGAAGCTGGCTGCACCATGCACGGGGACCTCAATGGCCAGTTGTGAGTCTTTTTTTGCTGGTTTGATAAAATCTAGCAATATGATGAAGTTACATCCTCTCCTTTGATCTTCTGACAGACCATGCGAACATGTAGATAGGTATCTGTTATTGCTTGTCGATCTAATTTAGTCATCCTCATAATTTATGTTGTCTCTCTACAGGATGTTTATTGAATGTTCATGCGATATATTTGGGGTCACACGCGGAGCATGCGCGTTGCCTGACTGCCACGTCATCTACACCCTGTACCAGGTGTTCGTGACGATAGTACTTGCGATAGCCGGTGAGTATATACGTCAGTAGAGTAGGTATAGAAGTGGAGCTTTGTTTTGGCCCATTATAACGCTACGCGTATACGTTGACAGGAGCGGCAATGCTGATGCAGGGCATGTCGGTCCTGCGCGCGGTGCGCAGCGGCGACAAGCCGGTGGCCATGGGCGCCATGCTGGCCGTCGTGGCGCTCACCACGCAGACTCTGGGCCATCTGGCCTACTTCGCCATAGACCGTGAGGATCTTATCTAGTAACATCGTTCGAGGCTGCATCCATATCATCCAGTGTCAGTCTGGAGTAATAACACTTTAAACCAGTATACAAACAGGTGGCCATCGCATCGGCGTCATGCTATGCCATATGAATCGCATTAAAAGAGCGAGCGGAGTCACTTTTACAACTTTGGAAATATAAACTACCGCATGACGAGACTAGCATGCACAATCGTCGGACCTTTTTGTTAAATCGAGTGCGACAAAAAAGGTAACCCT
Source organism: Catoptria pinella (assembly GCA_963556745.1). Lineage (NCBI taxonomy): Eukaryota > Metazoa > Arthropoda > Insecta > Lepidoptera > Crambidae > Catoptria > Catoptria pinella. The sequence continues at coordinate 10,353,791 of OY750778.1, read as the reverse complement.
TAATCCACCTGATCCGATCCGACCGGCTTCTCCAGCATCAACCAGGTGTCTTATTTTATAAGTGAGTTTTTAAATGCTAAAAAGATAGCAGTCGTTAACACCCACCAATCCGTGTGGACCCGCGCGGTGGTCCGTCCTCCTTTGGAAAGCCTGTACCACACCAATGGAGACATTAATGCCTCGACCACATCACCGCGCGCGCATCTTGCGTCTTGCGTCTCGACAAACACTGAGCGGTCGCGACGACGGACGAGCTGAGAATCCGATATCGAGACAGTGCAGATGTTCCCGAGAGCGAGACATAAGACACAGAACGCGCGCGCGGTGATGACATGGTCACAGCCGAAAAATTAGATGATAAAGAGGATTAAGAATCATCATCATCATCAAGATTAAGAATAACAATGTTGCTTTCCGTAGAGGGGACGTGTGCGTTCTTCAAGGCGAACCGTTGCGAGTTCCACAACCCGTTGATCTACATGATGGGCGTGGTGAGCGCCGTGTGCGCCGGGCACTCCGCCGTAGTCAGCGCCGCCGCCGCCGCCGCCGCCGCACGGTACGCGCCGAGCGAGCAACGATGATATATTAGGCTTTGTTCACACGACCGCTTTTTCAACGTATTAACGCGCGTTTTTTCTGACGCATAAGGTCTATTCGAAATAGACTATATGACTTCTCGGCTGTGTGTTCACACGCGAGCGATATTTTTTACAAATTCAACAAGGGGTACGACATGTTCTCACTAGCGCTTATTTGAACTCTCGATTCTCCCGAAATGCATCCAGTGTGGCCAGATTAGGCAATTTATCGCAAATTAGGCTATACTCACCTCAAAATTTAAAGGCCTGACATACAACTAAATTTATAGTACACTCTGAATTAGTTAAGAAAAATAACTTCTCAGGATAGGTACTGTCTTAATCTATATCCATACAAGGTGTTACAAAAACACCCCTAATGCCGAATATGGTATATATGGACCATCAAACTGATCAACTTATACTATGGGACCAACTCTGAAATCACGAAAAAAAAATCAGCTGTTTCATACAAAAATTAAAATCGAAAATATCAAAATGTGACCGAGTGACTCGGTAGCTCAGCGGTCAGAGCATTGGACCGTCGTATCGAGTCGTATTTTTTCTAGTATATCATTTAGTATTATATAAAAATAGCATTGTGAATGCTAAAATCCCAAAATTTAAAAAAGTACCTATGGCGTTATGTTGGCAGTGCTGACATTTTTTCCTCATTGCGTTGTAATAAGGTGCAAAATTAAGTTGATTTTCGGAAAAACTTCGGGAGAATCGGGCGTTTAAAAAAGCGCTCTACAAACGACTATAAAAGTCTTTTAAATTCGAAATGTCTTTTGAACACTCGGCAGCCTGCGACCTGCGTTTATGATACGAGCTGTTTCGTGGCTTTATGTTTTGTAGTACACTGTCGAAAGTCAAAATCTCATAAGTTTGATGGACCTTCACTGCAATGGTTTTGTTCACATCTGAACAAGAAACCCCAAGAGGTTGCAGTTGATGATTATGTGTCTAACTGAGCATACATTTTGATATTTTCGATTTTAATTTTTGTATGAAACAGCTGATTTTTTTTTTCGCGATTTCAGAGTTGGTCCCATAGTAAAAGTTGTTTAGTTAGATGGTCCCTATATACCATATTCGGCATTAGGGGTATTTTTGTAACACCTAGTATATTGCCACATCAGGAGTCCCTCAAGGTTTCCATTTAGGACCTTCGCTTTTCCTTAATTTGTAGACGACATTGCCACGTACATTAATCACAGTCAGTTCTCCTTTTTTGGAGACGTTCTTAAACTGTACAGAACAGTTGATTCCTCATACGACATGAACCTACTTCAGGATGATTTAAATTGTATTCATCAATGGTGTAATTCTAACCACATGACTTTGAATGTAGACAAAGTGCCACCACATTAAACTCACCAAAAAAAGAATTTCTTTCCATCTGTCTTATCTAAATCCGAGTGGGATCATTCACACAACTCAGTCACGTCAACGGTCAGTCAAATTTAAATACAAGTATTGACTTGCTGGTGACTGACGCGTCACGTGACTGTCAAAACTTGTATTGAAATTTGACTGACCGTTTGATAAAAGGAAGAGGCCAGTCACTCCAAAAAAAAAACTGACCGTTGTTGTGACTGTGACGTGGGGAGTTTTTGGCGCCATTTTGTCGAGTTCGGTTTGGTGTCTATTTTAATTATTTTCAAATTGATTCGTAGTGGATATTGTGTCTTAAAATTGGTGCAGTTATATGGTACAAGTGTCTACGCAACTGAACAATATGTGGGATAATTGAAATAGGCGCGATCTTGGTTGTGTGAAGCTGAGACTTTTATTGAAGTGGTGGCTTCCTCGGCAGAACTAACCGAGTAAACTGTCTGATATACTTGGTGCCAAATGCTCCAAGCAGCATTGAAATGCGATGCACCCGCATTCTAATGAAAATTAAACAATTACACTGAACTATTTAAACAATTACTGAACTATTTAACACTTGACACTGGCAAAAATTACTTCCAAGAGGATTGCCATAACAAAAAAAGAAGAAGAAGAAGACTGTGACGTGACTGAGCTATATGAATGATCCATAATGTAAAATGTGATATTAAATAAAAGTCAATTATACTTCATGAATATTTGTTTTTTTATATAAATAATCACAAAACACTTACGAATATACCTACTATAACAAAAGAGTGCACATTTTTTCCAAAAAAAGAAATACATTTCGGCACCTCACTAAACAGCGAAATGGCACACAGTTTTCAAACAATAAAATCTTCCAAAGTTTTCACATTGTACTTGTAAACAGCTGACAGACAGACAGATAGACTGAGTCGCACCATAGGGGTTCCTTTTTACCATTTTGGTACGGAAACCTAAAAACTAAATTCGAAAAAGTGGCTTTATATTAGGAACAGAAAACTTGAAAGCTTATTTAAACTTATTTATTGTTTTTAATTATTTAATTTATATCAAGAATAAAATTAATTCAACTACAATGCATTCGTACATATTTTCTTGAATATTATTATTTATATTTAAAATAAAAAAAGGATTAACATCTTTTGTAAATATATTTTTTTAAACTACTTTTGCATTTTATTTTACAGTCTGACAGTCGCTTCGGAGCGATGCAAAAAAGGTACAATATGCGACACATATACGTTCAACACCGAGATTTTTTGTATCTAATAAAATCGATAAGAGAAACATGCGCATGACTAGCTTTGTCAATTCAGCTATCTTGGCTCTTAAGTAAAAAAAATATTAAAGGTACAGTCAGCGCCAAAATTATCTGAGCCAAATTACTAATATGTTGTATGAGAACAAACGAAAGTGCACCTTAATGTCTTGAGATAAGGTTGATTTGTGTTTGTTTGAATGCTCAGATCATTTTGGTGCTGACTGTACATATGTACCTTTAAGTTTATTTAAGGTTTGTAAAATGGAGTTCACATAAATACAAAGAAATAATTTCAGGGTTGAACTCTTATTACGATTTTTTTGCAAACTAATGTCAGTTAGTTTAGTGTCTTTTACACACTTAACTGTACTTAATAACAATAATTCCATAATCTCTATTAATATACTTTCAATTCATATTTACCATTTTATTTTATAAAAATAAAAATAATAAAATAAGTACATACTTCAATTGACAATTATACAGAGCAAAGTTGTAAAAGTAATAAACATATTATAAATACTTTCAAAAGACTTCAAAACAATATAAGGTATAATCCGCGCGTGATGAGAATGGGATGGTACCTAGTCAAACTGAGACGCGTTTATTCGCCGGCCAGCCACAGGGATATCTTAAAACATGGTGTCACGCATCTGAGGTGAGGGAACTTTTGCAGCAGCAACTTTAAGTAAGATAACAAGTAAACATTAAGTAATTAGTCAAGTTTCGATTTACTTTGACAAGGTTCCATCCCAAACTCATCGCGCGCGGATTATAGGTAGAAAGGATACGGTTTTATAAAATTATTGTCTCTAACAAACACCTCTATCTATTTCACTTTACACACTTGTGCGACTACCTTAAAAGTCCGTATTTTTCTTACTTGTCTTATTTGGTAAACAATTTTCAGCCAACTATTTAATGAAATAATCATTTACAAAATAAAATAAATGTTTTACAAAGAAAGCTTTATTTTATTTTGTAACAACAGTTTTAATAAACACAACAACAATATTTTAAAATGGCTGCAAGTTAAAAGACATAGACAACTGACAAAAACTGTATACAATAGGACAGGTAAGGAAAACTGACTCTATTGCTTGTACTTAAAGTTCATATTGCACTAACCCACTAGTGGTCTAATATACGTAGGTTTCCTGACACGATCTTGTTTTCTAGAAGAGCTCCTGATGGTATATCGATCCGGTCGCCGTGGTTGGCGATAATGATCACTGTACCCTAGAAATAAGATAAATAATTCCTTAATTATGTAAATCTAAAGTCACATAAAATATTAGGGATTCAGAAAGCCTAGTATCAGTTGTATTTTCTTTCACTTCTCGCATAAATATCGGACTGCTCATAGTCAATGTGAGTGAGTGAATGAGTGAAAGAGACAAAACGACAGTTAACTAAATAAATAATAAATCAATATTTGAAAACATCACATACATTGCTCCGATTCCAAAGTAAGTAGCTAAAGCACTTGTGTTATGGAAATCAGAGACAACGGTGGTATTACAAACACACAGACCTGAGCCAATATAGAAAAGTTCGTTTTCTAAATTGACCCAACCGGGGATCGATGCCGGGACCTCAGAGATGGCGACACCTTGAAAACCGGTGTACAAAGCCACTCGAGCACGGAGGTCGTTCAATTCGAAAAGTAAAAACACCAACTCATACTAGGCCCTCTGGTTAATTATTTTGTTGAGAAATCAATTTAACGTAAACGGGCAATAAAATTAACATTTGTTTAATTTAGCCTCGGCCAAAAAACGAAATTAATTTTATGGATTTCATTTTGAACGCGCATGTAATTATTTCAATTATTATTATTAAATAAATAATTCAATCTGAACAACTAGCACCAATAATTTAGTAATAATAAATATTTAACGGAGCCTAAAAAGAAATAAATAAATTACGGATCGAAAACATAAACACAAACATAATGACTCTGGAGCAACAGCTTACGATCATACATTACACAAACATACAATGCGATTAAATTGACAATAGACAGTGATCTACTGCAACTTCACTCGAGAATGTATGGCAAAGAGAAAATTTTACAGATTAAAATACTTCGTTTTGTACCGCAAGCGCTTTGAGTCACTTCAGTTATACATTGTTAAATTAATCGCAGTGTACTTCGAACCCGCAACCTCTGATGCCGTTACTCCAAGCGAACAAAAATTCGTTACGTAACTATAATGACTATTTAATAGATTTTATAAATAATTCAACAGAATACAGAAAATACTGGACTCATTTGCCTAATAATCTGAATAATGTTGTGTTACTTTTAGATATTGTGTAAGTAATACTTTGCTTCCTGTGTTTTTTTGTGTTTCTTTATTATTATTTAATTGTTATTTAATTTTTTTGGTTCTTGTGCAGGCACCTATGTAATTTACTCTTAATTTTCAATTCTTTTTTTTATACCTATTTTAATGATAAACTATTTGTTGACTGATTTTGTAATTGGGAATGCTGTACATGCCTGTTATAGGTTTACACATCAGGATTTGATATGTTCAACTTCGTGATATGTAATGTTTTATGTGTACTCTGTTGGCGTGTCTTATGAATAAAAAAATAAATAAAATAAAAAACAGAATCTCACCTTCAAAGACACTCCTCTGCCAAACGTGACATCTCCTGAAACTGTTAAATGGTCCAACTCGATAATATCCGGAATGGTCGCGAATCTGTTCAAGAATTCCTTGACCTTTGCGAAGTGGTTGTCCCCAAGTTTCACCAGAGGAGTCGAGGGGAACATCCTTTGTGGGGACATCACTAACGACCCGTGGGACAGACTGTACAAGTTGGACATCACTAGCAACAAATCTGAGGTCTTCTTAACGGGCAAGAACCGGCTTCTCGGTACATTCACTCCAATTCCCCCATCAAAGCATTTCATAGCCGCACCCACGGCTGTTTCTAATTGGATCACATTCAAACCATCAGCTAAATGTTTGTTGTTGACTATTATCTCCATGTTCAAAGACCCTTGGTCTACCACCCTCTGTATAGCGTCGAGTTTAGCCCAAAGGTTATTCGTGTTGAAGAATTTGAACTGGCTCACTGATTTGAAATCGTCCACGTGTTCTTTCGGGACTTGCGCTATTTCTAGCAAACGTAGCTTATCCTCGTATTGGATTAAAGTGCCACCTTTGACATCAGCTCTGGTCTTGTCTGTGACTTCCATGACGAATTCCGATATTATTTTTTGAGGGTCGGGGTTGAGGAGTAGGTTCAGGATGTTGAGGTCGACGGTGGCGCCTAGATTGTCGATGTTGCTGATGAAGCAGTAGGTTCTACCTTCGGCTATGAACTTTTGTAGAAGGCCTGAGTTGTGGAACGACTCGTAGAAGTCACCGTGGCCAGGTGGGTACCAACTGTGAAGGGCATACATATTTTTAAATTTGAGATTTTAGCATTCACAATACTATTTTTACGCTGCAAGCCAGCGTTATTTCATCAATGTGAGGAATTACCTCGACATTCAATTGTAACATAATTGATTAAGATGAAACATCTATATATTATTTTTTAAATAAATATTGTAAGATTTGGGTCACTTCATCATATCATTTAAAGATGTTTATCACGTTAAATTAATATAACATTTACAACAAAAGGATATAGTAAGAAGTATGTCGAATCTCCTTTCGCCAATGTAATTTGTTGGATTCAAAAATGTTATTAAACGTAATGACAAAGTCCAAAGATGGAGTTAGAAAAAAGATTCTCATCCACTGACATCCTGGATCCGCCGCTGGCTGCTATGACTACAGAATGTGTAGGTAGATACGGCAAGATCCTTCCAAAGGCGAGGCTTTTTATATAATATGGGCTTACTCTTAACCTCATTCGAAAACCATAAGGCTAACAAGAGGACGAAGATGGAGCGCGCTTCCCCAGAATTAGCCTATTCACTCGGGTTTATGTTACTAGGTTGTATTGCCTACTCTTTCAGTTTGACCAAGAATTGCTGCTAATCGAAAACAAAGGTTAATCTACTCACGCCCCGATGTCTGCGTGGATGTCCCCGTTCCTAGCGACGGGCAGCAGCGACAGGACTGGTTAAAGGTGTTTAATGTGAATATCCTGCTTGAGCCCGCGGTACTTGCGGATCTATAGAGGTAGTCTACATACTCACGCCTCGATGTCTGCGTGGATGTCCCCATTCCTAGCGACGGGCAGCTGTGACTCGCGGTTGATGCGCGGGTGGCAGGACAGGTTGAAGGTGTGAATGTCCAGCTTGAGCCCGCGGTACTTGCGGATCCATATTGGTAGTCTATATACTCACGCCTCGATGTCTGCGTGGATGTCCCCATTCCTAGCGACGGGCAGCTGTGACTCGCGGTTGATGCGCGGGTGGCAGGACAGGTTGAAGGTGTGAATGTCCAGCTTGAGCCCGCGGTACTTGCGGATCCATATTGGTAGTCTATATACTCACGCCTCGATGTCTGCGTGGATGTCCCCATTCCTAGCGACGGGCAGCAGTGACTCGCGGTTGATGCGCGGGTGGCAGGACAGGTTGAAGGTGTGAATGTCCAGCTTGAGCCCGCGGTACTTGCGGATCCATATTGGTAATCTATATACTCACGCCTCGATGTCTGCGTGGATGTCCCCATTCCTAGCGACGGGCAGCAGAGACTCGCGGTTGATGCGCGGGTGGCAGGACTGGTTGAAAGTGTGGATGTCCAGCTTGAGCCCGCGGTACTTGCGAATCACCTTCTGCGTGTCCTCGTCTGTGTTGAACGAGTTCATCAGCACTAAAGGCACGTTGCATTTGTACGTTTTGTTCAGGTGCTGTAAGTAACAAGATTACGTCATCATGAAAAAATAAGCCGGGTAGTCTCTTTGAAAATAAATCAAGACATTTTATGCCTGAGTGAGTCACCTAATATGTGCTTTGGGACCAACAAAATGTTCTTCAAATGGGATATTTAACTCATTAAGCCTATCTCTTTGTGGCCTTGTGGATTTACAGCCTATCCATGGCGTTTTATTTTTAGTGGCTGTATGTAAATTACATTAAACTCATCACAATGTGTTCATTCCTGTCCTGACCTGTAGTATAGATTTACTGGGTCCTTCACACTCCATGGATTACGTAAAATCCACAAACAGATATAAACTGACTTCGATCTGTTGCACATTAAAATCCAGGAATGCGAGTTCATTCCTGACTTGTATGACAGACTTGGGCCCCTTGCACCCCATGGAGGTCCCCAGCCCACCGAGCTTGACCACCACGAGTTTGTCCAGCATGTGGTGCACATTGTCCGTGGTGGGAGTGGGCCGACTAAGTTATATTCCATACCTAACATCTACTAAAACAGCATGAAACTTACTTCAATTTGCTGCACAGTCAAATCCAGGAATGTGAGTTCATTCCTGACTTGTATGACAGACTTGGGTCCCTTGCACCCCATGGAGGTCCCCAGCCCACCATTGAGCTTGACCACCACGAGTTTGTCCAACATGTGGTGCACATTGTCCGTGGTGGGGGTGGGCAGGCTCGAGTAGTCGATTACAGCTCCCTCTGGAAGTTTCTGTATCTTTTCCCATGTTACTGACGGACCCTCTGAAAGGATTTTTTCATTTATTATGGCATCAAATGTAAAGGCAGTGCCTAACAGTGCCAAAAATTAAATCTAATAATAACGAAATTAGGCTATTAGGTTAGCTTTTGCCAGCAATTTAAAGCGCGAGGAATTACCTTCCGAGAATTTCAGGAATAACCTACTAACACCATTATTCACAAAATTTACTGAGGTCTCACAGTAACTAACCTAACCTAACCCAACCTACCAATCACACGTAACACGTAAACCAAACGAACCAATAACAGAACTCTATTTCATCGCAGTGCGTTCTCTCTTTTCCATCAGATTTGTGTTTATTTAGACTTTACTTATGTTGAGTTTAGTTCTATTCTGTGTCAACATAATTTCATACTGTGAGTTTGTAGGCATCATTCGAAGGTAAGTGATGATAAGCTAATTATGTTTTATCTTATCTTTGACAAACATTTTAGATTTTTAAGATAAATATCAAGTACGTGTAATCTACAGCGTCTAACTGGATTGAGTTAAAAATGAAACGATTTTTTTATTTACTTATCAAATCCGATTCCGAACAAATTCTAATAATGTTCTTTTAACAAATCTGATTAACTTTTTTGTAAAGAGAATCAGCGAAATAAATTAAAAATAAACATGCTTATTAACTTTTATTTTTAAATTTTGATGTTTTACCATTCATAATGAATTCACAATGATCTGGTGCGAGTCGTATTTTTTCTAGTATATTATTTGGTATTATGCTTATTAACTGATAAGTCTGATGATAATTTATCCAATGTATTATTTACATTAACATTTTTATAGAAAACCAGTTACTGGCCCCCAAGTATTTAAGATTATCGGCGCACTTTGAATGGAGTTAAACCTTGAGCATTATATTCTAATCTTAACTTAATGTATTCGTGTGTTTGTTAAATATAAACCATTGATCGTAAAGAGTTATCACGACTGGGTTATGTTACTAACTGATCGACTCATATAACAGCGCACAGCATAAAAACGAATGAAACTTCTAACTTGAAATTTTGCACAAGTGAGCGGCTGCTAGTAAGGTGAAGGCACAGCACGCAGAGTAAACAAAAATCATATGTTACAAAGTGTATCAGCAAATTAGGTATAATCCGCGCGTGATGAGAATGGGATGGAACTTTGTCAATTTGAGACGCGTTTGTTCGCCGCCAGCCACAGGGATATCCAAAATCACGGTGTCACGCATCCGAGGTGAGGGAACTTTTGCTGCAGCAACTTCAAGTAAGATAACAAGTCAACAATTAGTTGATTAATTAAATTGAAATGGACTAATTGGTCAATTTTCTTCGATATACGCTGACAAGGTTCCATCCCATTCTCTTCGTGTGCGGGTTATAGAAGTGAGTAGCCGATTGCAGACAGCAGCATCAGACGACGTTTCGCGGCGGCATCTGCTGCTCTGACCCCCGACTCAAATGGCCAACATTCTATTCGTTTGAAAGTTACGCTTACTTTTAAAGCTTAAATATTAGCAATTGACGATTAAATCACATGTCACAAACTTATGTAAATCACAGACTTTGATGAATTGTATGGAATTGATAACGGCACGCAATTTTATAGTTTACTGCTTATTTTAAAGCTAATAACAGGAAGCATAGCGTTCAAACGCATAGAATATTGGCGATTTGAATAGAGGGGCTGGAACCAGTGTCGCTGCGACATGTCGTCTGCTGCTGCTGTCTGCAGCGAGCTACGAACTCGTACCTAGAACTGGCATATGTTTTGGTAACAGGCTGACACATTTTTGGTGCAGTAGTTAGTTTTGAAAAAAAGTTCATAATACTTGAAACTAAGACATATTCTGCTTTTAAGACAATTTTGCACAGTATCTTGTTCATCTAAATTTCTAAAACATTATTTTTGCACAGCATCTCTAAGTTGATTGTAACTTACGTTCAGCCAAAAACCTGCTAAACAAATTCTTGAACCCATGGAACTCTTTCTGAACGAGCGGCTTTCTGGTCTCCGGGAGTGTGGTGACCAGCCTCTCTAGTTCCACTTCCAGCCGCGCGAGGGCGTCCCGCTTGGTCGCCTCCTTGAAGTCCCGCGATCCTGACGGGGTGCGCTGGTGGCTGCGGATCTGTAGAGTATATGATGGAAAAACTTTATAGTGTGATCTTTTGTCAGATTTTTGTCTTCATGATTGTTTTTATTTAAAAAAGGGATGTTGTTACAGCAGTGGCGGATCCAGAGGGGCTAAAGGAGCTCAAGCCCCCCAAGGCAGATAATATAAAAGGGAAGGAAGAATAGAGGATACATGTAGTAAGAAAGGAAAGGATTCTATGGGATCTAAGGGCCTCCACTACGATAAGAGACGCCCGACACGGTCTCTGTAAGTTTTCGGCAAATCAGACAGCGGAGGCCTAAGAGTGATCTAAACTCCCAAGAGTATAAGCGCTAATAATGAAATTCATAAATATGAAAATATAATACAGCAACACACCGCTCGAGTGCATTTGATCTTAACTAAGTGGTGAAGAAATCATATGAACTCGACGTTATTAGAATAAAGTATATCGGGATTTACACCATGTAGGTTTACACCTGTTTATTTTGAGATTCCGATATTTCGGCGCAGTTGCATGCGCCATGGTTACGGAAGAACTGATATCGGAGTCTCAAAAACTAACAGGTAGGTAGGTACATGTACCTACCTGTTTGTTTTTGAGACTGTGTTAATCCCGATATACTTTATTCTAATAACATATGAACTCGAGTACTGAATAGTTATGTCTGTCATACAAACATTTGCACGAGTACCTACAACTTGCCTACCCTACTACAGACTAGGGCATGCAAACCGGTTAACCGGATAACCGAAAAAACCGATTAACCGACAGAATTTTGAACCCGGTTTTTTCTAGTCATAAAACCGAATTATTCGGGTTTTTCGGTTATTTCACTTAACACACAGCTTACACAAAAACTTTCTTATTTTCTCAAAAATGCAATAGTCAATGGTATTCAAGGAAAGTAATAAGCGTGTATACATATGAAACGCATTTTTGTCTCTAGTTCTTGAATTGACGTTACCGGCTGGCTGCCATTTTGTTTTGTCAGTCAAGACAAGTTTACACAGGGTCAGTCAGTACAGAAGTCAGTACCGACTGACTTCAAAATATTCGTGTGGGAATTTTCAAGTCAGCACTGACTTCATGCCGCTGTACTGACTTCAAACCAATTTACATTGGGTATTTTTTGGGTCAGCGCTGACTTGTCTCTATTTCGGAGTCAGTTGCTTACCTCGTATAAACCAGCCTTCACTCTCTGGCAAGTGCCAAGTCACAGTAAACGCAAAGAAACTTTCACGATACAGGTAAGCTCTTCAACTTTTGTTTTTTGAATAATTGTGAAAGGAAATATGAGCAAGGACGTAATTGTTTTTTAAATTACAACTTCAGCCAACTCACGGCTGAAGTTGTAATTTAAAAAACAACAACAACAAAAAAAACTCAGAGAATTTTATAAACAAACCACCGATACCTAACCTTAAAAGCACTTTTTATTCAGGGTTTGTTAATCTTACCTGCTTGTTAAATAAAGATTTGTGATATCAGAGTTTTCTAAAATTGTTATTGAATAATTTAACATTAACCCATATAGCATTTAAGCATGCTTTGCATTAACCTGATTGCATTACATTACATTTCATCAATATGAAATGCATATAAGTATGTTTAAAAAAAAGATATTTTATCTCAATCTCTCTCTTATGTTTAATTTTGACTTTGTTATTAACCTCAAAGGTTCTAAAGACGTGTTTTTTATTTTACGATTTGTTGATTTTATTGATTTTTATGTTAGAATGTTATTAAGGTTAATAAGTGCATAGTGGCATACATAATTTAGTTACGTGATTGATCTCAAATGTGTTCAGAAACTAATGTTAATTCGAAAACGAAAGAAAATAAACAGTTTTTATTATTTTAACCTTTTTATTGAATTTTATTTTAAAAAAAACCGAAATACCCGAAAAATCCGGGTTACCCGGATTTTTTTTGTGAAAACCGATATATTCGGTTTTCTAAAACTACCCGGTTTTTGCATGCCCTACTACAGACATACGTAACGTACCTACATCTACATAATAATAAATAAACATGTAAAGCCGAGCCCACGAAGGTCACAACGAGACTACGTTTATTTTTCCATCGCAAAAGTTAATAAGTTACTAATTTACGTTAACTTTGTTTTACGTCGTAGTTATGTTCTGTTTTACGGGTTTGACTGCGGTTTACCGACTTAAAAAAAGTATTTTCTAACAAAAATAATAACGACCCACTTGTAAATGTAATGTGAATGACGCGTCGCTTGCTATAAAACTGGGATTGCGAATTCGAATCCTACGAGAGTCAAATGATTGGTATTTTTTGAACTTCCTACCCGAGCAATTGTTGGACAAAATCGAAGTAGGTAGGTAGGTACTTACTTACGAGGGTGGTTTGATAAGTCCATGACTTTGGAAAGAAGATACACTTTTTTCGGCATATTTTGTTTTATATCTCTACTCTACATAATCTTTTTGTAGCTCTGCGTACTCAGACCAACGAAGTTCCTACTTCTTTAAACCATTATTTCTTTCTTTCATCGACTGAAAAATGTTGTAACTGAAATGAAGGCCCATTTCAGGCACCACCTTTTGGCTTGATAAAAATCTTTGCTTGCCACGACAGTTGTTCATGTTTGGTAGGAAAAAAATCTCAGCTGGCTAAATCTAGAGAATAGGAAAGGTAAGGCAATAATTCGTACCGTAATTCGATGAGTCTTGATATCATGAGTGCAGCCGAGAGGGTCGACAGGGTCATTAAGAAAAGTTAGAAGTCGCTTGAGCTTTTTGTTTCCAAAAGTAATAATCTTTTGCCAAATTTTAAATAATTATAGCGTAAAGCTCGTAAAGAGTTTCTTTTTATGAACAAAAACAAATTATGAAAAAAAGTGTTTCTTTTTTTCAAAGTCATGGACTTATCAAACCGCCCTCGTATACTAGAGTCAGGCGCAAAAAAAATACTAAGATAAATAATATTAGAAAAAATACTAGAAAAAAATAAGTTTTTTTTTTCTAGTATTTTTTCTAATATTATTTATCTTAATATAAAAATAGCATTGTGTATGCGAAAAATCTAAATTTAATAAAAAGAATACTGTTTGTATAATCGATCATTAGTATTTTTTTTACTTTATTGATTTTTTTATTGAACAAACTACATAATAATTATGATAAGGACATAATTTAGCTCAGCTTCAAGTATAAAAATCGTCATGATCACGCCATGATGACACGGCAAATCATTGTGCATCGTCATCGTGACATGACGTGCATCTGATTAAATAAAATTACTACATACACACCAGACTTTAGTTCTTCATGTTTTTACTGTATAAGGTAATACTAATACCACACACTGATAACAGACATGCTAATAATGTTTCTTGAACCCATTCATAATAAGTAGTTTATTGCGCACGTATTGTGCAAATAAAACAAAGTTGAAAAGTTTTTTACCATACAAGGTGTTACAAAAATACCCCTAATGCCGAATATGGTATATATAGTATCAAACTGAACAACTTTTACTATGGGGACAACCCTGAAATCGCGAAAAAAAATCAGCTGTTTCATACATTTTAATATTTTCGATTTTAATTTTTGTATAAACAGCTGATATAAACAGCGATTTCAGAGTTGGTCCCATAGTAAAAGTTGTTCAGTTTGATGATCCCTATATACCATATTCGGCATTAGGGGTATTTTTGTAACACCTTGTATAATCTAGATTATTGTAGAATGATTGTAAGAAGTAAATACTTTAGTAAATAATTATATTGTAAGAACTAAATAAATATTTAAATGATACTTACTTAAAATAATCAAGATATTCTATCAAAATCAACATTTGTCAAGTCGAGATTTTCTGTGCGATGTGCACTAAACTTTGAAATCGACAATGTCAAAACAATTTATTCAATTCAATGACAATTATACTCGGGATGCATACGAAGCAAAGTTACTGAGAGCAAAGATACAATTTTTCATATTGAAAGGACTATTGTTCGAATCTTCATCGAGGCTATATTAACAGTAATTTGATCACGGTAATATAATTAAGCCGAAGATGCAATGTGGCACAGATCTCTAAGAAATACACAGAAAGTTGGACATGAATGAAAAAATTATGCAAATATTTGAAAAAACTAAGAAAAATACAATTCTTGGTAGGTATAATCCGCGCGCCATGAGAATGGGATGGAACCTTGCAAACTGAGACGCGTTTGTTCGCGTGCTAGGATATCCAAGTGTCAGGCTTCCGAGGCGAGGGAACTTTTGCTGCAGCGACTTCAAGTAAGATAACAAGTAAACAATTAGTTGATTGATTAAATTAAAATTAACTAATTGATCAATTTTCTGTTTCACTATTTGACAAGGCTCCATCCCATTCTCATCGCGCCATCTCATAGCGTACGAATGTGAATACCGTAGAAGACATCCGAATTAACATAACTATTACAAAATCACATTTGTTTGCTTAAAACGTTTAATTTAATATCTTACATACCCAAGATCGCATAAAATCGTTGTCGCGAGTCATTGCTTTATCTAATCACACCACTTTGGCACTTTCACGAAGAAAACTAAAATACCCACAAAAAAATAAATATTTTATCGACACACGCGCCCTTTCGCGTCGACATCCACTGAGTGAGCTATGCTATTCTCTAGATAACATTATTGCTTTGTTATCACGGCCGCCGCTCACGCCGAACTGAGCAAATATTGACGATCGCGAAGCATCGCGAACGTAAAACCAGTTTGACTATTTTTGAATACTTTATAATAAATTAAAAAACACCTTTAAGTACTTAAGTATTTATTTTAGTAAGTTCAAAGAGAAATATGATAAATATTTCTTTTAGGATTTAATCTTTTCGTAAAGTGTTGCTCGTTCCCTTTGATATTCAACTAAATTCTTGAAATTGTTTCTAGTATTTTCTCCAATATACAAGGTGTTACAAAAGTACCCCTAATGCCGAATATGGTATATAGAGACCATTAAACTGATTAACTTTTCACGATTTCAGAGTTGGCCCCATAGTAAAAGTTGTCAATATTTGACGATCGCGAAGCGTCGCGAACGTAAAACCAGTTTGACCATTTTTGAATACTTTATAATTATTTAAAAAACACCTTTAAGTACTTAAGTATTTATTTTAGTCAGTTCAAAGAGAAATATGATAAATATTTCTTTTAGGATTTAATCTTTTCGTAAAGTGTTGCTCGTTCCCTTTGATATTCAACTAAATTCTTGAAATTTTTTCTAGTATTTTCTCCAATATACAAGGTGTTACAAAAGTACCCCTAATGCCGAATATGGTATATAGAGACCATTAAACTGATTAACTTTTCACGATTTCAGAGTTGGCCCCATAGTAAAAGTTGTTCCGTTTGATGGTCCCTATATACCATATTCGGCATTAGGGGTATTTTTGTAACACCTTGTATATTCAAGAAAATAGTAGTTGTATAAAAAGTTTGTATAAAAATAGCATTGTGAATGCGAACATCTCAATTTAATAAATTCTTGAATTAAAAATTGTATTATTCAAACATTATTTACATTTTATTTATTTCTGATTCATCTATGAATAACTTATATCAGTCCACCAATTTAATAAGTTTTCTGTTCTTTCTTTCTTTTTTCACGATATCGTTCCCAGTTCGGTGTGATACACTGTCAGCTGCATACGCAACAGGAATAATTATTGGACGAATTACTCGTCATTAATTAAGTTATAGACTAATGTTTTTCATTTAGCCTAGACCACGACCTCGGTGGTTTTTAGGAAATGTGACTGTGGATATTCATACATCAAATGAGGAAGGTAAGTGATTTATACAGAGTAGAAATAAAAGAAGGTAGTTGGAGGGAAAGTACCCTAAATATTGATGATGGCAATTTTTACTGAAAGTAAACATTCGTATAGTTTTAAAAATAAGTGAAGCTGCATTCAAATATTTTTGATAAATCGCTTGTCTCAGCCGAGACTCGAACGAGCTAAAATCCGAAAATATAACATCTTGTACTTTTATGATTCCAATAGGGTCAATTTCTTCTAAGTAACATAGTATCTTAAATTAAAAGCAGACACAAAAAAGATCAAAATAGGTATCCCAAAGTATGTGTTATAGAAATCAGAGATAACGGTGGAACTACAAACACCCAGACCTAAGCCAATATAGAAAATTTCGTTTTCTAAATTGACCCAGCCGGGGATCGAACCCGGGACCTCTGAGATAGGGACACCTTGAAAACCGGCGTACAAACCACTCGACCACGGAGTTCGTCATTACTTTACTATTAATAATGGTATTATTTGAAAGAAACAAATTGTTTTAAGGTCTATTCTCGAATTAGACACGCATATACAACTGCAATCTAAGAAATTAGACAAGGTTGACAAAACTATTAACCGGTTAGAATTTTATTGCTCTTCGAAATTGAAAGGTTTCCAAAGAAATTAATTTCATATAACTCATAAACTGTAAAATACGACCGCAAACATTATTCAGCATCTGTGTAACTCCATTATACAATATTCACTGCTGGGGCAGTGACATTACTACGACGACGACGATCTCTTTGAACCAGTAATGGATATAAAATATTGTCAAAATGAATGCAGTAACAGATAAGCCTAGTTACTTGTTGCTTAGATATTTTTAAATTACTGAAAATAACCTCTGTGGTCTAGTGGTTCGCCCACCCGGTAAGGGTCCCGAGTTCGATTCCCAGGAGGGGGTATATATTTTGCACTCGGTTTGGTTGGTACCATCTTACCCAAGTATGACGCCATAACAACAATTTAAAAATAATTATCCGGCAATGTTCCGGCAGTTAGAAGAAAGATAGCCAGTTCCTCAGTGGTGAGGATTCCACGTGTGGTGCGCTTACACCTTCGGTCTTATAGTCACTTTACATGGTGAGGTGAAGGCCAAGCACTAACCCATTTTGGACAGAAAAATAACAATAACTGATCCGTATAAACTTACATAAAATAGATTGAGTGCTTATGTTATAGGAATCGGCTGTCAGATCTGTCAGATAGTTTCCAGTTTAAAGTAACTTAGTTAAAATTTAACAAAGAAACAAATAAACAAAAAAGCGACCTAATAAAAACGTGTTAAAATTATGCTTTTATTTAAGCCATCAAGGGTTTTCTAGAACACATAATGAATGGCACTCAATAACATTTCTACTGATAATGATAACCCGTTTTAATGTAAACATATTTTATTGACAGTAACATTATTAACTCGGTTATTGCCGAGTTAATAATGTTACTGTCAAGGTTTAAAATTAACAGCACAATTTCACAAGTAATTTCTGTTAAATAAGAAGAGTTTAGTTCATTAGGTCTTTTTAACCGACTTCAAAAATAGGAGGAGGTTCTATGTTCATCTGTTTGTATAAACATGAAAATAGTAATTTAGGGGTTGCATATTAGCTTTCCGATGATCCTAATACACATTTCTGTGTATTGTGGGAAAATATTTAAATTCTCAGACTAATAAAAAATTAAAAAGTTAACATTGAATAAGTTTATATACCTATGTGAGTATTTATTTGTGAATATAATAAATAGGTATTAATATCGTGTTGTGCTAATACTCGGACTTAAAATAAAAGATTTAGAAACTCCGAAACCGTCTGTTTTATTTTTCTTTTTCAAATTGGAAAACTATTCTTATTATTAGGACTAGATTCTAACTAATCTCATTGTTGCCGAGCCGGCCTCTTTTTTACTAGTTTATGATTTCTTACTTTTAACTTATATTTTTCAATTCTGTACTTTTTATACTATAACATATTTTCCTTGTTTTGTACTCTGTGTTTTTTCTTCCATATGTCAAGTTGTGTTCATCAGTTTACAATAATAAAAGCACATTTACTACCAACTAACTTTCATTATTTAGAAACCCATTTAGCTCAGTTTCACTCATATTCTTAAACAAACTTTTTTTAACTGCCTTCAATTCAAGACTAAACAATATATTTCATAAACTAGACCATCACACTTTACCTTGCTCAATAAATCCATATCCACAGATCACAAAACCACTCGAGTGCACAAATCCAGAACACAAAAGCAGGGAGCAGACTGGGCGATCCAGAGCTCACACAGAAGCAAACTGGGCGAGATGAGATGACAGGCTGGCTAATAAGGCCGGACTGCGATAATTAGGGTTGCCAACTGTACTATAAATATAAATATATAGTATTATACTATGTTTCGTGTTTGCGTACTATATACTGTTGAAGAAATAAATAGTACGCAAGAATACTATATTTTCAACATGAAAATATACTATATTTCGAACGCTAAGAAACAAATTTTTTTAATTTGTGATCGTGCGTTTTGACTGATTTGATATCGTGTAGTGTATCTCTGAATTGAGAAAAATGCAAAAAGTGCAAAAAAAAATATAGTTTTTATAAAAATAAATAGTAAAGAGTATAAATACTTGCCTATTTTTGCCTTTTCCATAAAATACTATATTTGTTCAGTGTACTATTACCTTTTTTAGCTTAATTTGAAAAATTCTATATTTATCCAAAGACATGTTGACAACCCTAGCGATAACGTATCATTAGAACGACGACTTTGAACTGCTACTGTGACCACACGATAAGCAAACAGTGCAGATGAAATATTGATGAAAAACAAGCCGCCCGCCTCGCGCCGCCATGCCAATATTAAAAACCTCCCTCAAAAAACGGTCAAGAGTGAGTCGGACTCACGCACCAACGGTTCCGTACCACCATTAATTCTGAAAGTTTACTATTTATTTAGAGAAATCGTTTTATTTTTCCTGTAATCTTTACATAAACTTCTGTCACATAAAATAATTTCAGATTTTTTTCTATGGAAACTTCGGAGATAAGGGAGGGGGGGGGGGGGTATTTTCTTACATTTTTCTTCAAAAATCAAAAACTATGCGGCCTAAAAAAATGTTTGAGAATGTGCAAGCAGCGCTCTTTCATATCATATGATACTCCATATGCCCTAGTAGCCTCACTTCGAATTTTTAAGACACCCTTTCAGTCTCTCTTGCAAAAAAAAACTTATTTTTATTTTTCTCTTATTTGGGCAAACGTCATCTAAAACTATACAAAATTTCAAGTTGACAGCATTAGTAGTTCTCGAGATATCCAGCTGTGACAGACAGACTTAGTCGCACCATAAGGGTTCCTTTTTACCATTTTGGTACGGAACTACTGAAGAAATATTCCGATCTGTCACCCTGCTCTGTCCCCATGGGGTGACAGAACGGACAAAAAAGTTTGATCTGTCCCCCTGTTACCGATGAGGGGACAGTTCGAACTTTATTCACCTCCTTAATGTTTTATCTGTCCCCCTATCGATATTAGGGGACAGATCAAACTTTTTTATTAATGTTTGTCCCCCATAGAATTAAATATATTAAATTATTATTATTTATATTTTATTATTTTTATTTATGTTCTTAAAAGTAATGCAATCTATTATTAAATAAAAGCCAAAATGGTTTCGGTTTATAATCGCCTTTTTTATATAAGTTATAAATATTTCTTTTATTTCCATAGATTAATACCGATAGGGGGACAAATAAAACATTAAGAAGGTGAATAAAGTTCGAACTGTCCCCTCATCGGTAACAGGGGGACAGATCAAACTTTTTTTTCCGTTCTGTCACTCCATGGGGACAGAGCAGGGTGACAGATCGGAATATTTCCTACTGAAACCTAAAAACCAAAAAAATTAAGACCTCTAAAAAGCAAGAAATCATACTCAAATAATTAGATAGGTGGGGATGGCAGACAACTTCTTTTTAAAGATAAAAAAAAATATTTTCAGGTTTTCTGAAGGTTTTTCTTTTTTTTAAAAGCTTTTTGATTTTCAATTAATTTGTGGTATGTAAGCATGTAAATATTTTTTAACTTTAAATATTTTTAATGGTGCAGTGCCCATAACTCAATTCCCAAATTCACGCTGTTTGTTTTAAGGAGTTCCGTTGTGCCTTCGTAATCCAAGTCTAGTCCAAAACGCCGCAGACCATAGCTGTTTGTTTTGGATGTCATAAACCTACCAATATCTCAATCACTATACATATCATATTTGACTTTGAGAAGTTCCTTTGTGTATCTTCGAAGTCCAAGGTCCAATACCAATGAAATTAAAATTAGTTATTTAGCATTCTTGATTTATACCTATGTAGTATTTGTTGTATGGTCTTTGTTTATAGCCTTTGAAACAAAAAAAAAATAATCATCTAAATCGGTTCATTAACAAAGTTACGCATGAAAATCCGTAAAAACTCGTGCGACGACGGTACGCAAAGCAATTGATATTTTTTAGGATTATGAAAACACTACTAGCCAGTTCTTTGTTAAAATGGGACTACACCTGAACATGTTCTTTCAGATACAAAAAGAATTATTAAAATCAGTTAACAATTTGTAGTAAAACATACATAAAAAACCGTCGACTTGAGAACCTCCTCCCTTTTTGAAGTCGGTTAAAAAATAGGGGCCACACGATAAGCAAACTGAGTATAACGGATGACAAGTGTCGCCCACTCGCCTATATCTGTCTTGCAACAGCGATGATAAAGCAATTGTCCAATTGTCCATTTTAAGGCTTAGCACATTCGGCATGTTAGACCGAAACATGCTCCTACGTGCTTCGGAAGGCAGCTGTATTTGCAGTCGTTAAGTCTCCAAGTATCCATAAAGATGGCCAGTGACAGCCGGCAGTAGGGACAAGACATTCTAAAAGGCCGATGTTGATGATAGATGAGTGTTGAGGGTCGTGGAGAAGCGATGCAGCAGCGCAACTATCTACTACAAGCGCATGGCCCCATAGTGTATGGTTCATGGCTATCCGACTGCGGACTATGAAGAGCGCCACTGCCGCGACTGTGGCTTGTCGACTGCGCCGCTGCGACTGGGCTGCCATTGCCATCGCTCTGTTCTATTTCAATTAAAATCTTAATTAATCACAACTGCAAGATATTAGTTCATTTCGGGACAGGTAATGGCAACCCCGACGGATTTTCTTAAGTTTGTTATTTATGAATATGTGGATAAAATATGTATAGTACCTACGTCACTTTTCGTAAAAACTATTTAACTCTTTTTCAAAAGACTAACTAATATCAACAGTCATGTTCTTTTTTTTATTTTTAGTTTTCCATTATTTGTATATGTATGACGTTTTTACAGTAAAAAATACGCGTTGTAGTGCGGCGGCGAAGATAATCTTTGCACTAATATACTACCGAAGCATTTAGCATTTAAAATCAATAAATAAAATAAGATATCTAGTATCAGAATCGATAGTGCATAACTTGCACAACAATTTCACAAAAAAGCAGCTATTGTACAATTGATGTTAAATAACTTATCATTATTACAGAGATGTGTGATTTACCTACTCAATATTTTGTCATTTCTGTATCTTTGTTTATGAGAAGAAACGCAAAAGAAAGTCATGCAAATGGAAGCAAATAATTATAAGTAATGTAAATATTTATGATTTATAATGCCCCTAATATTTAATTTACTGGGGATTTGGGCCTTAAGGCTGTAAGTAAGCATGTAAACTTTTAATAAATATAAGAATTGAGGGATATTAGAATAGAATAGAAAAAACTCAATAAAATCCATTTTGCTATAAAGTATATTATGTAATTATTCTAGAATTAGAAACAGAAAAAACAAAACTACTAACTAGGAATACAGTTTACGATTTAAGAAACATATAGCACAAATAGCAGCATTAATCAAATATTTTTTCAGCTATTATCACAATCATTTATTTTAATTATTAATTAGGTAGGTAGACAGTTTTGTTAGGAGTAAATATCAAGAATAAGTAGCTTTTAATACTATTGCTTGTACTAACAATGTGGCTTTAATTTCTTATATAAAACTATATTTTAAATTAAAAATTAATACACACATAAAATATTTTTCATGCCATGCAATGAAGCTAGCTTACCGCTGGTCTCAGCCGGTTTCCATTTTCCTGAAAGGTGTTTCACTATGTTAGTTTGATGCAAAAGGTGAGAGGAAGTGTAGAACGATACAATATAGCATAGTATAGGTAGCATAGCTTTTAGTAGGGCTAGAGGTAAGTAGCTTATTTTACTTGAGCAGTGTGAAGGATCCTTAGCTTCTAATAAATATACTGCTCAAAAGAAAATAGGGGCCACTATATGGTTTCCCATAGTCCATACAAACAACCTAACATTCTCATTTTATATTCTTCAGAAGCTGTAATACACAGTCAACTTATTGACTTTACTGCCCGACTTTACTGTCATTATAGTGGCCCCTTATTTGTTTTGAGTTGTATATAAATAGACTTCAAGCACCTGCCATAAAGTATACTTTGCAAGTAATTAATATATGATATTAAAATTTACTGTCTCAAATAAGTAACTAATTTTGTTACAGCTCATAGCAGTCAATATGATCAAGTTTCTCAACCAAAATCAAAGATACACTGGAATTTCCTTATTGAATTACGTTGGAATTGTTGAAAAATTAATATTTATATTACCTACAACCCGCGCAGACAAAGAATGGGATTAAAAATGGCGCCTCACACTAGCGCTTACCACAACGAGTGTGACCGAGAGAGCGATAGGTGGCGTTTAGTGTGCGAGCGAGAAATGAATATGAACGACGCCATTTCTATCCCCATTCTTTTTCTGTGCTGGTTTTAGTCTATATAACTCCATCCATATTTTTTCAGAATCTAGACCAATTTAGTTGTTGGAAATTAGATAGAATCCTTTTTCTACCATGTGTAAGGAAAACGGGGCTTAGATTTATTTGACCATATCGAAGTATTTTAGTTAAGAAACTCAAAATGTTAACCAAGATTATAAACTTATTTCTTGGTTTTAACCAACTTTATCAAAGACTAGTTAAATAAAATTGTTGTTAATCTTGCGCAAGCTAAATGACTAAATGACCCACGCTTGACCTCTAAAAGAAGACAAGGTCGACTTCGATAATAAATACGACGCAATGCCGATTATATCACATCCCTGATCACACTTACAAACATGACAATACGCGGTGTGTACGCTCAGAGTTTAGTTAAGGGTGAAGATAATTTTATTTGTTACGTACCTTCTTATCTGCGTCTTTGTTATCAGCCATAGTTTCTTACAGAAATCCACTAGAATTTAACTTATCTGATTAACTTTACACGCTAAATGCGAAAAAGATTGACTACATTCCTTCATTTGGTTTGACAGACGATCAGCTGATGATGAGGTGAATGAATACCAAAATAAAATTGACAACTACAGCGTTTCGTTCGTTAGATCGTAGTGGTTTTGTTTCGTTTTGCTCGTAGTAGACAGTTTTGCTCCTTTTATTACGCAATGGTATTTTTCTTATCAGGTTTAAATTATTTTTAACTTTTTATATATTTTTTTATTAACAAGTAATAAAAGCATGTATTAAAGTATTTTTTTTTAATTTTTATTACTACCAGACACAGAGGAAAGAAATATAGGTAATTCAATTCACATACATTGCGGTGTCTGGGAGTAGTTTATTTCTAGATTCAAATTGGCAATGAACACCAAACAATCGTTGTAATTTACTATTATGGTGATGTTTATTAAATAGGGCCCCGTCTATCGGCTTAAATGTAATAAAGTTAATATAAGCTTTGATTTGATACATTGCTACTTTTCTTTGGTAAGTTTTTATTTGTGCCTGAAAGAAATCAAAGCGTATATTAACTTAATTGTTTTCATTCGATAGATCCACTCGAGGCGACTTGAGTTAAGTGACACATGCTAGATAAGATCTAGTTAGCATATATTTTAATATACCTACTTACCACAAATTAAAATACATATCGATCGATTATCGTCCGGTCCCAGGTCGAATTTTATGACGGTTATTTCAATTATAGGTAGTTGTAGTGAAATCAGTTTTATTTAAAAAAAACCTCATTTAGGATTTTAGTTTAGGTGATTCTAAAAAAAATTATAGCCAGACTAAAATACTATACAAGTCGATTTAAAAAAAAACATTTATTCTTTTATAAACACATATTATATTACTTTTATTTGAATAATACTTTTTACATTATTAGTACCTACATACCTACACTTTAGTAAAAAATCTAATTACGCCACAGCCAATCATAATGCAGCTTTTATAACATTTAAGTATTAGGGTTTAGTACGCACTGTTCAAAAGTTGCTTTTTATAATGACTGTGTCATAATTATTATGAAAGAATAAGCACACATATCAGATTAATGTAACATTTATAAACATGTATAAGTATAAAAATATCGCTTACTATTATTATGATAGACATAGAAAACTACCACGAATCGAGTACCTATGACAATGCAGCCCTCATAAGCATGATCACCGAAATGCGATATAATATAGCAATTTATGTTTAATTGTCAAAAGACAATGGATTTTGACAGTCAAGTGTCGATAAAACGGCTTATTCCACAAATTCCCTTCGATGATCCCCTCTGTAGGGGATTTGTTCTTACATCTTGCTAGATCTTTATTTTTGTACATAATACGAGTTGTAAACAAGATTAACATAATAATTTATTTCAATGGGTAATTTTCATCAGTGTTGATATAAGTAATTTGTCATTATATTTACAATATTAATATACTTAATACATACATACTCACAATAATTAAAATATCAAACCATAATACGCTATATGACGCGATATATATCGTGTTGCGGTGGTCATGCTAGGGGCAGGGCCCTATTCAAGGGGAGAAATAAAGTACCTATCCCTTTATTTCTTATAAATCGACGCGACGACAGAATGATGAGGTCAAAAGTCTACGATTTCATGATTTCGGGACATTGACATCTCTTATCACCTTTTTGGTCCATGTGTACGAACTCTACATCACAAAAACACTTCGCAAGAAACAAGAATATACAATAATGCCCATTATATAATAATTAAGGTAGACTTATTATAAATACGGATACCCCGTTACTAATAAAGATTGTATAACAGATGTATAGTTTTGTCCCTTTTTTTTTTAATGCCAAACTCAAATAGTTGGACAGAGAGTAACCATTGTGTAACTATACATCATCTTTATTAGTAAGGGGGATAGTATCTAGCCTACATAATAGATAGGTGTCAACACAATTCAGGTGAATAGTAATTTCAACAGTACAGTCTCTATTCCATAACACAAGTGCTTTAGCTACTTACTTTGGAATCGGAGCAATGTACCTATGTGATGTGATGTGATGTTGTCTATTATACAGGGTGTTTGGTAATAGCCCTAAAAAACCGAATATGGTAGATATAGGACCCCGGGCATGCAACCCTGGAAACCCTGAAAACCACAACTTTTTTGATATTTTTTTTTCTTTTTATGATAAAATAAACTGCACTGTGGCAACGCTAGGTAGACCAAAATTTTGTTTTGCTGATTCACTTATTGATTATCGAATACAATACAGATCACTAAATAGTTACTACACAATAGTCTATTCGCGTCTAGGGTTGTCATTTTATTTTTTTTCATATAAATAAAAAAAAACAAATTTCTTAGTCATGTGGCGATTTTCAGGGTTTATAATAATTTTCCGGTGCTGTTTGTATGGTGCCCTATTTACCATATTCGGCTTTATAAAACTATTACCAAATAACCTGTATAGGCATTTAAAAACAATTATGGAGCTTAATAGCATAGTTATTGGAGATATTATCGCAGAATTAGTTTTTACTTATTATGACTACGTATTGTTTTTGTTGTATCGTATTTCAATCCCGAATATTCCTACGTTTAGCTTTGCATAAGACTCGAATTCGGATAAAATGAGGACAACAATTATTGATAATACGAAATCCGTATTTTATAAGTATAATTTTATAGTAGCCATAGTAGGTAACCATAAAACTTAATAGACACAGACAATAGACAATAGAGCTATAATGAACGTCGCTATCGAATAGTGTAGAATGACATAAGTTTTCTTTTTTTTTTTAATTTTCCGTACTTACTTTCTAAAACGAAGTTTGTTTTCGTTTTTACAAAATGTGGCTTTTTCTAGAGGGGATGTAAACATGTTTACAGTTACAGTCTGAACACAAAACTTAAAAAAAACATGACACATTAAACAAATAGGAAGTTTTTTTGACCGATTTGTATAATTTCATGTGTTGCTGTCTGTACAGTCAGCAACAAAAGTTGCTTAGCACATTAGTACCTACTTTGTCATAGTAACTTTTTGACCAGTGCTTCCTAGATGAAGCACTAGTGTTAAGCAACTTTTCTAGCTGACTGTAGAGACAGCAACACATGAAATTATACAAATTTGTCAATAAACTTCAATTAATTTTGAACCTTAAAATGCTGCACTTAAAGTTTTAAATTGCCCAGCGTGTCGTTAACTGAACAATCACTCTCGTGCTATACCATTTTGTAGTAATGCCCACGCGAACTAGATCTATGTAAGTGACGACACGGTGTGCAAGCGATTTTAACCTTGGGAATGGTAAAGCACCAGTGCGGTCGAATGTATGTGAACAGCATTAATCCATAAAATTATTCAACAAATACCTACTATAGTATAACAAAACAAAAACTGGTAGGTACTTAATATAATATTTTGCAAAGTTGAAATTATTTATTCTCAGCGACAAATGGGACTTGTGTCACTGCACCCGCCATTGCCTTTTTTACTCGATAATACGGTTTGCCAAAAATATACTAAGTATGATAAAGCAGATAATTGCATGCCAAGTGAATTTTATCAAATATCTTTGAACATAAGAGCAAACTTTCACTTATAGTGGTCCAGTGATTAACAATTTTGAATGCAGTCTAGTGTTCCAAGTTCCAAAAATAGATTTATAAATGTGCCATGTAGGAGAACAGAGATTATGCAATAACAAAAAAAGTTATATCATTGATCATGCTTGGTATCCGTTGATGGCGACTACTTTAGTTCTTGTACTTGTATCTGTCATCTGCTGTGGCACCATTGGCCTGCACCTCGTTTCATTCCGATGTCCACTGAAAACAAACATTATTAAATACAGCTCAAATTCCTGTTTACAGTATTAAAAAATCCAAAAGGGGGATATGAATGGCAACAAATAGGAACAAATTGTCATTTAGAGAACAATTAATTTATTGTAACTGAGAAAACCAATTGAAAACACTAATTAGATTCACATGATGTTTATTCAGCTAAGTAGCCTGAACAGTATCTGCATACCCTCCACTCACTTACATTATTATAAATCAATAAAGTAATATGTACCCACACTGAAATCAACCCAATTCAGATTCAAATTCAAAACTCATTTTTCAGTCTAGGCTGTTACAAACACTTGTGAATTTCAAAGAAGCTACACCATCAGTTTGCAAACCCTCTCTCAGTATGTGACAGAATTTATCAAATCATTACTAATATTATAAATACGAAAGTCTGTTTGTTACGGTTGCACATCTTAACTACTCCACCAGTCATCATTAAATTTTGTAAACACATTCCAACTAATAATGGGAAGATCAAATATAGTACTGATTTTTAAGTTATAGATTGTTTTTTGTGTTAAAGCTTAAGATTGAAAAGGTTGAAGGAGGCAAATAGACCCACAAAAACAAACAAAGCTCAAATACTGAACTAATATAAAAAACAATGTCTGAAACTAAGACTGTTATTATAAGTTATAATGGATGTAGTATAATTACTTTCAATGTAGGTCCTCCGTCCTTCTGCAGTTCCCGCTCTCGCTTCTCCATCTCGTCCGCACGCTGCTGCATGCGCTGCACCCGGGAGGGGTCCTTCACCCCGCGAGCATTCAGCTCGGCTTGCCGCCTCTCTGCTGCCTCAGCCTGCTGTCGCCTTCTGATCTCCTGGTTGAATTTTAGCATTTATTACACACAAACAATTAATAAAAGTAGATATTTTATAAAAACCATCATAATGTTGTTTTATAACATTAAAAAAAGTCCATAACAATGAATCAAAATTGTTTATTACTTTACAAACATGGAAATTAAAGCTAGCATATAAATTGCTTTCATGTTTGGACAATTATTTAAACTTTGAAAATTTTTTTTTAGGGACATAAACTTTTTACACGGCCACAAGGGAGGATAATAATAACAAGTAGTAACATTAAAAGTATATTCTAAAAGCAGTGACATGACATCGTATGAGCGAAGATAAGGAAAAAAAGATCTTTACATAAATAAGTGATAATATATTTAGAATAGAGTTTTACAGGAAACTTAACTTACAGCATCAGGCGTTAACACTTCAGAAGCTGAAGGTTTACAACAGGAGGTAAATATCCCCATTATTATTGGAATAACAGAAATTCATAGAAATTTATTTTCAGTTTCAATTTTATTTTCCACATCAACATCAACATATTTTAACAATTTTATTGACTTTTTTTGACATTGACAAATACTGACTGACATTATTTGTGACAGTGGGTGCATTCCAGCAGACTAATCGCTGCTGAGCTCAGAAGATTAATTAAAGCATAGAAACCGCACTAAAATAACAAGTGAAGTGAAGACAATAAAGGTACTTACCATGGATTTTGAAAGAGCTGTATGAATTTTTATCTTGTGCTAATTTGGGTAGGTTGTCACTAGTTTTTTCCTACGCTAGTGACGTTTTTTCCTACGCTCGGCGTTTTATATAGACAAAAACTAAATGTATACGCAGGTATGTACGCACAGCAGCACAGTAAGTTAAACAGTTCAACTACAAAAACAGCTTTTCTTACGTACGGCATAAAGACGGTCTCAAGGTCAACATCTGACGTGCTGTTGACTGTACATGTTAAAAAAAT
This sequence comes from Catoptria pinella, assembly GCA_963556745.1. Taxonomy (NCBI): domain Eukaryota; kingdom Metazoa; phylum Arthropoda; class Insecta; order Lepidoptera; family Crambidae; genus Catoptria; species Catoptria pinella. The sequence goes on along the minus strand of OY750778.1, from coordinate 10,324,035 downwards.
ATATTTTTCATTAATTATGACGTAAAGTAAGTACTTACCTATTACCACTATGTGAAATTGTGAAACCACAAAAATATGATTTTCATGAAGATTTGCAATAAAATTAAAAAATAAATCATTTTGAAAGTCTGAAATTGTATAAGTAGGTACTAATCGTGTAAAAAAGCTACAGGTACCTACAAAAATTGCCTTTTATAAAAATATGCTATAAACGTTTCCCGAATAAGTGATATAGGTAACTTTTACTTATTTAAACTATTCAAAGATGTTATTGCTTTTGCTAGTATGAAAGTTTATGATCGTCGAAATAACGATCATGGAAGTTTTATTCACTTCAAAATTTACATTTGATAGATTTGAACATTACGAAAAGTACCCATTACAATTTATTATTAACTTTTTGTATAAATGAATGACAGGAGAGGACTATCCTACTATTAATATATACATGTGTAAGTTTGTCTTAATGTTTGATTTTTTACTCAATCACGCAAAAATGGTCGAACTCATTTTGGATAAAAGGCACACGTAATTTATAACCTGAATAAGCATATAAGATTTTTTTTGATCCTGGTTACAGGTGTCCGTATGGCCTTTTTGAATATTCATCCATTCAACATTTAACTTGTGACAACCCTAAAAAAATAGGAACCTAATGTGGATAAGTTGTTTCATTCACTTTTATAGGCAGTCAATAACGTCATGCGAGTATGATAGCTGTAGCTGTTGTGAACTCTTATTTATGCGCGGTTTTTATGCATTGGTTATTCTTCTGAGTCGCGGAGTCATTGATCGCCATTTAGGACATTTTGACCATGGAAAGTAAAATATTGAACATTATAAACATTCGATTGAAAATATCCTAGACAACGTTTCATGAACTAAAACAGCACACAAATGTAGCACCGACTGACACAAATAAAAGCGGATCGAAATTTTGAAATTCGAATCCCTACATAAATATTTATCTAAATACAAAGTACTATTCTTTCCAAGTCCAACTTTAAGTAGTAAGATACAAAGAAGAAAATACAACAAATAAAAAAAAACAAATACAATAAATAAATTGAAAGTGGGGCGTGTTATTTCGAGGTGCTGTTTCACAAATTTTATTACTTTTCATGGTTAAAATGCTTTTAAAATGCATACTGTGGTGATCGATGACTTAGCGGTTGGTCTACTGGAATGCACCCATTGACAGCCATGTGGCTGTCTGTGACGTTTGTTTATTTAATGCTGGTAATGTGGGTGGACGTAATAGAAACGCACGGCCTTATTATTTTACTGTTGATTTTTCAATTCAAATTAAGTTTAAAATCGTCGGTTGGACGACCGCTTTCATAATTTATGTTATTCATGATAACCAGCTATTCTTAATGCTCTAAGCCAGCTATCATCTCCAATAAATTAAGTAATATACACGAAATGAATTTTAAAGGTAGGTACTTATTTTATAAAATGCAGGACTAAAATAATAAGTTTTTTTTAATTTATGATTCAGTCCAAAAATAGTTTCTATTAAAAGCTTAAAGCCTATTGCTTTATGAAAAAATACATAAGTGCTTGACAATATAGAACACATTAATATTTAACTTTTACTTAACTAGCATTTAATTACTTTACCATGCGTCTCCAAATGTAAAATATATTCGCCATTGCTAAGTTTGTTTAAAATATTAAGTATTTTTTTGTTTCTAGTTTGTCACTGAAGAACGATAACTTGGTGAGACTCAAATCACTGTTGTGTTGCCGTTTCACGTTGATAAAAATAAACAGTATTGTTTTGGAACTCTCGCTCGATCAATAACATACATCTGGTTGACGCAGACTCATTCTGCGTTGCCATTGTTAAACCAAGTTTACAACACAAGTTGACTATAAATTACTAGTTATTTTTCTGAGTAAATTACAGTCACACAGATTAAATCTTAAAGGTAGGTAATTAAAAAAATTAACACCTTTATTCCGACTCTGACACTAATACTAAAACTAAAAATCATCCTAATTTCTGAATCAGGAAATACATGAGGCCGGCACGTGGAACACTATCATGTAGTACGCTGATCTGGGCGCGTCCAATAATGTACTCTAGAGAGTGTGTTAGAAGACATATTTTTCATTGCGTCGCGTAACATGGCATGGCACGCAAAGCGTGGATTCACGCTTAGAAGATTTTCTGAGGATTCACGTGGATGTAGTGTAGCTCTAAACGTATATTTTCTATGCAAGATGTATGGGGACGGACGTGCGGCGCGCCCAGGCGGCGTACGTGGCTCGACGTCGGCCTAATGTTATTCGAAGTTTTTCTTTTGAATCGCCTTTAAGTAACATTCGAGTCGATTTGTCGACTATCTCATATTACCGATCAATGTACCCCTAAACGGTCAAGCATGTAAATTTTTCGGCTTGTCAATTACATTTTGATCATCTAAGTAATGCTTCAAAAAAAAAATCAAAAAAAAAATCAAAAATGTTTATTTTGTTCACAAAAACATAGGTATACAAAATAGCAGGTTGGGACTGCCTAGTAAGTATTACAATACTTGTGACAGACAGCCCCGCTCCATCGTAACACTTACATACTATAATTGGAACAAACTAATTTAATTTAATTTAATTTAACTAATTTAATTTATTTAATTTACTTAAGTTATATGTATAATTATAATTATATGTATAGATATTATTTTTGTTTTAATTTTAATGTGTGTGTGTGTGTGTTTGTGTGTGTGTGTGTGTGTGTGTGTGGTGTGTGTGAATGAGTGAGGGTGAGAGTGTGTGTGAGTGAGTGTGTGGTGTGTGTGAATGAGTGGGTGAGAGTGTGTGTATGTGTGTGTATGTGTGTGTATGTGTGGGTAAGTACATGAGTTTGTGTGGGACAGTCACCTAGCACACAACTGATATTATACTATTTTGTTAAAAAAGACTCTGTATCATCATATGTTAATGTTTTTATCCAGTTAGTCAATATACTTTTACATTCGAAATAAGTTTTGGGATAAAAGTTAAGAAACCCATTAATAGTATTATATAACTTGGCTGATCTAACTCTGTATTGAGTTCTAGCAAAATAAGTTCTAGTTTTAGGGATTTGTAAATTTGTAGTGTTTCTTCTTTTACTTAATAAAGAAGAATCAAAGGAAATTGTTTTATGTGTTTTAAGGATAATATGTAGGATGTATAATTTTCTTACTGTCAGTAGATTACATAACTTATATAACTCATCAGTGGGAAATGAACGTTTTTTAAAGTACATAATCTTTAGCAAGCGTCTCTGTGTTCGTTCCACCAAAAGAAAGCGTGTTTTCAGTGAACCCCCCCAGACGGGGATACAGTAGCTTATAACAGATTGTACAAGTGCCTTATATAAATCATTTAACAGGTTATTGTGCGGTGCTTGGTCTTGTGTAACGGCTGAGGGCACGACATGTCTTAACGATTTAAAAATCCATACAAATTTTCTAATCCTTGCCGAGATCATTTCAATGTGCGGGAACCAGGATAGATTCTGGTCAACAATTACACCCAGATATTTAGTGTGGTTCACTTTATTTATTAAAGGACAATTACAAAGACCATCGTTAAGATTATTGCAGCTATGAATTTTGATATTAAAATCTGATTGTGGTTGAGAATTATCATAAATACTATAGGAGATATAGTTGGTCTTTTCAGTATTAAGTGTTAATAGATTATTTCTTAGCCAATTTGCCACAAGTGACATACCAACTTCCGCGTTTTCTTTAGTATCTTTCCAACAAGAGCCACTAAACAAAATTGCCGTATCATCAGCATACGATAATATTTTAGCCTTATTTAGTTTCATGTTACACAGATCATTTATGTAAACTAAAAATAGTGTGGGACCCAGGACACTCCCTTGGGGCACACCATAGGACACTTCAGTATTATCACTATGACACTGATCCAGTTTTACACTCTGTTTCCTATTCATCAAGAAATCTGTGAAAATGGAGAGTTGGTTGTCTCTAATACCGATTTTTTCAAGTTTTTGTACAAGGATAGGGATAGAAACAGTGTCGAAAGCCTTTTTTAGATCTACAAAAACCGACAGGCATTTTTCTCCTTTATCAAGATGTTCAGTTATTTGTGATGTGAGGAATGTCACTGCATCTTCAGTAGACCTTCCCCGTCTAAAACCGAATTGTGTATCAGCTAAGATATTGAAGGTATTCAAGTAATTTAATAATCGAGTGTTTAACAATTTTTCTAATATTTTTGACAAAACCGGTAAAATGGAGATAGGCCTGTAATCGCTGACATTGCTTCTATCCCCACCCTTGAACACTGGAGTGATAATCGATTGCTTAAACGCGTTAGGAAATGTTCCCGTTTTAAAACACAAATTTGCAAGGTAAGTTACTACTGGGATTATCTCATGTTTTATATATTTAATGTACTTGCCAGTGATATTGTCCCAGCCCGGGGCACTATCAGACTTTAAGTTCATGATTATAGAATTTATTTCTTCGTCATCAGTTTCTAACAGTACAAAAGAGTGAGACACACTAGGTAAGTTTGTGATATATTGATTAACTTTTTCATGGGTGAGGGTAGAATCAATGTCACTGGCAAGTTTTTCCCCGATGTTGGCAAAATAATTGTTAATATAGTCCGCAGACTCTTTAGGATTTGATTTAATATTAGCAAGTTCAAGGTTAGATTTATTACTTTTATTTGTGTATGTTATAGTCTTAATATTACGCCAAAGAACTTTATTATTGTTCATAGAATTTGCAATTAAATTTTTTTCATACTTTCTTTTGAGTTTTTTTAACAATTTGGTACAAAAATTCCGATATCGTGTGTATGTGATTTTTTTTATTTCGTTATGTGGGTCATTTCGCAGATCTTTTTGGAGTTTATTTCGGTTTTTTATACATTTTAAGATTCCAGGAGTGACCCATGGCTTAATGTTACGTTTGCTTTTTGGAATATTTTTGATAGTCGTATGGGTACTAATTGAATTAGTTATTTTATCAATTAAGGAATTAATTAATAGGTTAGGGTTGTCACAAAATAACAATTCGTTTAAATTTGATTCTTGCAGGTGCTTGCGCGCCTTTTCAAAGTCTAATATTTTAGTAAATTTAGACGTAGAATTCACGTACTTAGATTTAGAGAGTGCTAGGAAGATAGTGAAGTGATCAGTGATGGTAGTTTGAAGTACAGCTACAAACGCAGACTGCCTTTTATTGTTTATCTTAAGCATGAGGTGGTCTAGACAGTTTTTCCCTCTAGTGGGAAGTGTATGGCCTGGGAGAATACCAAAGGATGATAACATATTTAGGTAATGACATCTGTTTTTATATTCATAGGATAGTTCTTCAATTTTTGGTGCTATATTTATATTTATATCTCCTGTAATTATAATGTTGTCATGCGATCTAATCGTTTCTAAATGAGCGTTTAAAGAATTAATGAAATTTTCTGCATTAATATTAGATGGAGATCGATAGATGCATATTACAATCTTATTTAATATATTTACTTGGAGACAAGATGCTCCACTTAGTTTTATTTCCGAAGTATGACATGTTAATGTATCTTTAACGTAGACAACTACCCCATCGTTTTGGTTTAATTGGTAAGTTGTGGCATAAGGCCTATAGTTGCTTAGAATTGGTAACGGTTTGTCAGAATCAAGTCGGCACTCAGTCAAAACTATCATGTCTGTTTCAAAGGAAAGAGTTGAGATATTTGCTAAAAAGTCATTAAAATTGCAATTTATACTTCGTATATTCTGCGAAAGGATTGTAAAATCAGAGATGTTTCTGTTGTAGGTGTTTTCGAGTTCAGTAATATCACACAGGACAGATCTTGCTAATTGCAAATTATCTATTTCATTAATTGTATGCACTAGGTCACTCATTATGTATAACAACAAAGGATACACGAGGGTTTTGATGACATACGTTTTGTATAGATGAGTTAATCCAAAATACAATATATAGAATGTTGGTGTGTAAGAAGTTTCTATGTAATGTCCGTTCAAGTGAGAACACTTGACGGCTTAGAGCATGCTCTAAGCTTGACGGCTTGACATCAAGCACGTTGGTGATTACGTAGCACCACGTGATTACCGTGGCCTATCAAATAATTAAAAAAGGTGGCCACGGTTCACGTGATACTTACGTGCTTGTCAAGCATCGCGCCAAGACTATCAAAATGTGCTTGACAAGCCATGCTTGACCGTTTAAGGGGTACTTAAATTTTGATCAGAGATTTTTTTTTTAAGTCGATCGATCGATTAGTCCGTAAACATTATAATCAATATCAGACAGAATACCATAATCTCAGAATAGCTTTAGAAAACGCACGCACACAGATGAAATATACTCATTATTCCTACTCTAAATTCTAACGCAGAGCAAAAAAAAGTCACAGACTATCTATATAGTGCAAAAGTACATTTTCTTTGGGTGGCGGCTGTCGTAAATTAGAAAAATAGAAAATTGAACTTTAATAATGCTATCTCGTGTAGCTTTGCGTTCAGGTAAGTGTTTTGAACAAGACTTTAGTATTAAATAAACATACGAAATATAAATCATAACTAACCATAACCTCTACGTTTATGTAATCACTCATTGACAATCTTGTATTTTAATAATTATCTTGAATTAAAGATTATTACGATTTTTACATAGATCTACCTACAGGCTCATTTGTGGCAAGAATCTTACAACGTAATTTTCGATATCTTATGTACCTACTATGAAAAAAAGTTTTTATATCAGCCAGTGCAGTTTGTCACTCAAGTTAATTAAATAGATACTCCTATCAATAGTTAAGTTTAATAGTATTCATTTTAAGAATTTGAGCTTGATTGTAGTTTGTTTATTCTAATGTTTTGTCAATATACCTATGTTATTTTAAGTCTACCCGCTAAATTAAATACTTAGGTTCAAGTAAGATCATGTATAGTATTCTTATGTTAATTAATACTATTATTATAAACATACGTCCTAACCGGATTTAAACCAAGTACCCTTAGTGCAGTAGACAGGATTCTACCTCTGCAACTAACGGCCAAATACTCAAACGAATCTTAAAGTTAAGGCCACTTTAAATTCAAAATAGTTGACAGATTTGACAGAAACTCTATGAAACTGACAGCTTCCTTAAAGTTAAGGAGACCTTAACTAAAGATTTTAGATAAGAAGCATTTGAGTATTCGGCCATAAGAAGCCAACTTAAACAAAAAAACAGTTATCTAAAAATAAGGTAAATAAAATTTTACATTACAGCTGCGGCCCGACAGTCTGCCACTACAGCCCTAGTAGCTCGTGGCTCTGCTTCCGATGTAACCGGAGTCCGTGATGAGGCCAACTTCCCCAGGCCAGTTAGGGCGAGTGAGCCAGGCAAAGTCAGACTTGGTTTCGTCCCAGAAGAATGGTAATTCATCTAATATCATATAGCATTGTCATTGTTTATTGTTTTTCATACAAACTAAATTAAATACTTACCTTTATAAGTCATATCTTCATTTTGGGTACATCTTGTGAGTCTTTTTCATGGGTTTAATCTTTATCTACACTTGACCATTTCCCTAACTACCAGCCCCCTAGCATGATCACCGAAATGCGACTTATTCATAAAAAAATATGCCCTAACAGAATGATATAGCGATTCATCACTTAACTGTCAAAAGACAATGGATTTTGACATTTGTGTGTCATGCGAAATAAATGGTATTTCTGTGGTAATGGGGCAGCTATCCCTTGTACCATATTGTAGTCTTAAATATAATATATATATATCTTTCTAACAAGAGGGTTCGAGTTTGTGAGATGTAGGAAAAGGCGGAAGTCCGTTATCTCACCCCATAGCCCAGAATTCCAACCCACTATCCTTCCACCCAATAGCCCGTTTAGTAATTTTTTATGTATTCTCACACTCGCAATAGCCTATGGACCTGCCGGAGTCCACTTCCGTCTGCGCACTTTTGCGTGTAGTGGGGAGCGGATCCCGGCATGTGCATCACACATTTCACATTATATTAAAACAGTCTCAAAAGGCCTCTACGTGTTGGACCCACCCATGCAAGCCTGGCAAAAGGACCGGGCTTCGCCCCGAGAATTTCTAGCCGAGATACAATAATAATAATAATAATAGAAGCCTTTGTTCTCTGACAATTTTACAATTAAATAAATGAATATTGACCTTAAGTAGGTATTTTGTTTTGTTATTTATTACAAGTTGTGGCATCGCCATCCTGTACTCAGTCAGGTTGTCCTTGGACATAGACCTTCACCAGGCATTTCCACACTTCTCTATCACGCGCTGCCCTCCTCCAGCCTTTCGGCAAATCGTCCTCCCATCTCTTAATTTGCCTTCCTCTTCTCCTTTTTCCATCCCTCAGATACCATTCAGTGATAGACATACTAAGTCCACTTCTTTGTTTTGGATGTCCACATGTGTCCTGTCCAGCGCCATTTCAAAGTTACAATCGTCTACAATTTTCGTTTTTGCTCTGATTTGAACAAAACAATGACCATAATTAAAAAATATTGTCTTCACACACACACCAACTATTACTCTCTGTTTCCAGGTTTCAGTTCTTCCACGGCAAGACCGGTGTGACCGGTCCATACACTTTTGGAGTGGGTTTGGCCACATACCTCTGCAGCAAGGAGATCTACGTTATGGAGCATGAATACTACACCGGTTTGTCGCTGTTGGTCATGGTTTATGTCGCCTGCAAGAAGTTCGGGCCCAGCATGGGATCCTGGCTGGATAAGGAAGTTGATGTGAGTTTGTGAATTAAAATTTTAATAAAGAAACCCTGATCCGGCTCACCTAGCTTGCACACCACGATAAAATTTTCGACACTTTGCACACGTCTGTTCCACTCAAACTGCACTAACGTTAGTGGGACAGATATAGGAAGATGAGTGTCTCAAAAAATCGCAGTGCGCATGCTAGGTTTCAAAAACAAGTCGGTATAAGGGCGATTGTCTACACATGTTTTTCGTCGTAAAAATCAACACTGTCAATCGCCCTAATTTATTATTATGAATGGCTTTATTTAAACTTACGCCTTATTATACGCAAATATAATTGTATAGTCACGCTAACTTCTCGCTCCCTCAGACAATCGAGAAGGACTGGAACGCAGATCGTCAAAACACAATCGCCAGTCTAGAAGACGCTATCGCAGAAGAGAAGAAGGCGCAGTGGCGCGCCAACGGGCAGGAGATACTGATCCAAGCCAAGAAGGAGAATGTGCTGCTGCAGCTCGAGGCCGCCTACAGGGAGCGCCTCATGAGGGCCTACACGGAGGTCAGAGAACGGGCTCTTATATACAACGTGTTACAAAAGTACCCCTAATGCCGAATATGGTAGATAGGGACCATCAAACTGAACAACTTTTACTATGGGACCAACTCTGAAATCGCGAAAAAAAAATCGGCTGTTTCATACATTTTGATATTTTCCTAATTAATTTTTGTATGAAACAGCTGATTTTTTTTTCGCGATTTCAAAGTTGGTCCCATAGTAAAAGTTGTTCAGTTTGATGGTCTCTATCTATCAGATTCGGCATTAGGGGTACTTTTGTAACACCTTGTATACTGTTAGGGCTGGCCCCAGATCTACCGGTTTCATTTCCTTGTTCTGCTGTTCTAGTTGAACAGAGGCTACCGTCTAACGCATCGAACTTCGGAAACTCTGCCGGGCTTCAAATTAAAACATGGCGAACCCAATTAGGGTTCGCCATAAGAATATAACAGTACTAACCACAGAATATAATAGTACTAGTACAAACCACAGAATTTAATAGTACTAACCACAGAATATAATAGTACTAGTACTAACCACAGAATATAATAGTACTAGTACGAACCACAGAATTTAATAGTACTAACCACAGAATATAATAGTACTAGTACGAACCACAGAATTTAATAGTACTAACCACAGAATATAATAGTACTAGTACTAACCACAGAATATAATAGTACTAGTACTAACCACAGAATATAATAGTACGAACCCCCTTACTAATAAAGATTGGATAGCAGATGTATAGTTACACAGTGTTTTGTTCCTTTCTTTTTAATGTCAATCTTAAATAGTTTGACAAAGAGTCACCATTGTGTAACTATACATCTACTATATAATCTTTATTAGTAAGGGGGTAAGCGTGCAGAATCCCATCCGCGCGAGGACAATCAAGTAAAAAGCTACTCTCGATGCACGGCAATAAAGTGCTATTTCAAATTGCACAGCATTGCGTGCATATTATTATAAGCACCTCCGAAGCGCTTCTCTTTCTGTCGCGTAGCTCTGTCTCAATCGACACATGACATCCCTCGCTAGCTCGACCGAGTCAGCCGCGAGCTGTAGGCTAATATAAAAGTTTAAGAGCAGTGAGACCCCCCCCCTCCTGCTGTAACCTTCAATTACAGCGCCATCTCTGATTAAAAACAGCAATCTCCATTTTCCAGGTGAAACGCCGTCTTGACTACCAGCTGGAAAAGACCAACCTCGAAAGGAGGCTGTCCCAAAAGCACATGGTGGACTGGATAGTGCGCAACGTGACCAAGGCCATCACGCCCGACCAGGAGAAGCAAACCCTGGACCGCTGCATCTCCGACCTGACCGCGCTCGCCGCCAGGAACTAAACTATTGTAGTATATTACCTGTAAATTATGTTGAATAAATGAGATCGTAATCAATTAGGGAGCTTTTATTTTTTGCAAATGAAGAACGAATCATGGCCACGCAACAGAGCGAACGGCGGTAGCGAGAGCGAATTGTTCTTCACTGCGCGGCCGAGACGTTTACAGCAATTTTATTGTAATTTGTCATTGCACACCACTAAAATATAGTAGTTTGTAAACTTTAAATTATGTTGAATAAATGAGATCGTTAATCAATTGAGGAACTTTTATTTTTTACCACTGATGAGCCATGGCCACGCAACAGAGCGAATGGTGGTAGCGAGCAACGAGCGAATTCTCCCTTCATTGCACCGAAACGCTTACCGCAGTGGTTAGTAATATAAATCTTTGTTCCGTGGTTAATTGAGACACGTCATTCATGTATTAAAAATTCCTCAGAAGAATAACTAATCTTTTGAGAGAAATTCGCTTGCCGCGCAATCGCACACTGCGTGGCCCGAGTGGTCTATCGGCACCTTTCCTCTCTATGACCAATCGATTGGGAATGTGAGTTTCCTTTGGCTATGTGGCGCTGTTACATTTTTTAAGATTGGCTTAATTTATCTCTAAAATCTAAAAAACTTTTTATGAACTATCAACTTACTGCAATTATTGTTTTATTTAAGTACTTATAAGTATGATTATCCAAGAATTAAGGGAAAGGTAAATTAAAATGCAAATAATTTTGTTACAATGCGTTTATTATACAATACAATACCTACAATAAAATAAGCCGGGCAACAGCACGTGTAGTCACGGGCGATAAAGCCCGCAGTTAAAGCTCCCTTGACCTATTGCACCAACATGGCGGGCGACTAATGACATCACTAGCACAAAATGGAGAAAGAACAGAAGTCGAGCTTACAATGCGATTACATTGACAATAGACGGTGATATGCGGTAATTTCCGAGCGCTTGCGGTACAAATCGACGTCAAATTTTCTCTTTGCCATACATTATCGAGTGAAGTTGCAGCGGGTCACTGTATATTGTCAATTTAAACGCACTGTAGTACGTGCGCTCGAGCAATACTCACATAGTATTCACATACTCTCTCTGTATTTTATGTCACTAGTGTGACCACTCCAAATAATAAAATAATGCTCGGTTCACATTATTCAAATCTAGTAATAAAATAAAATGATTTATTTCGGACAACCTAGTAAAGGTCGCTGTATAGGTACGTAACGGGAAGAAAAACATTGAAGTTCATGTTAACTGTGTTTTGACAGATGTACGTGATACATTGCTACTTCGTTTTGGCACAAATAAAAACTTACCAAAGAAAAGTAGCAATGTATCACATACATCTGTCAAAACACAGTTCATGAACTTCAATGTTTTTAGCCGATAGAGCCCCAGCACCATCAGGAAACAATCCAGTCCAGTGCCAGACTAGATTAAAGAGGGATTAATGGAATTTATGGAAAGTTACAAAAGATATTGGGTACAACTTTTGGAGGCTAAATAATGCCCTTTACTTATTTCCTTAAAGTCCCTATAATTTTAAGTGCGAAAGGGATGGTATCAACATGACTTTTTATGCGATTGGTCCTTCACAGATAATGTCATTAGTACACCCTAAAGTACATCGCGGTATATACCTTATTTCGATTTAGATAGCTCAGCTGTAACTTTTCCATCTACATTAAATTAAAGGCAGCATGACTGCAGCAAATCAAAATGTCGAACCTCCTTGACCGATTTTGAACTTAATTAGTATAGGATTAAGGTTCAAAATCAATTTGAGAAGTATGCCAGTTATAAGTAACTTTTTGTTCATGTGTGTACTTACAATGCGATTAATTTCACTTTGTACAACTGAAGTGACCAACTTCAGAGCGCTTGCGATACAAAACGATATATTTTAATCTGTTGCAATCTGAGCGCACCAAATTTTTTCGAGTGAAGTTGCCGTGGATCACTATCTATTGTCAATATAATCGCATTGTACTCGTAGCATCTTTTAAGTAGTAACACCACACTTTTCAGACTGATCAATATAAAATAAAAATGTAGTGTTAGTATATTTTAATTTCACTCAAATCTCTGTAGTCATACTGTCCAAAACGTATCAGAATTTGTACAACATATAATAATTTATGGATATTAAACCTTACAATATAGAAGGTACTGTACACAAGTCACAACACAACATAGAATACTGTTACCACCTGCACTCAAAATATTAAATGTTAAACAAATTATGAAATGTTAACATAGAGACGTACAGACAGACTTAATTGGCATAATATTACTACTAGTCACAAATTGTAATAGTATGTATATTTTGTTAACTACCTACAAATATTAGAAAGATAATGTGACCAATTCTATGCACTTATCAAAAACTTATCAAGACATTAATTGGAATAAAAATTTCTAGGTATACAATCATTATAAAGTCTGTTTATAATTACTTGTCTTATTTGGTAAACAATCTTCACCCAACTCTTTATTGAAAAAATCACTTATAGTTTAAATACAACAAATAGTTTTCCATACATATATAACGAAAGAAGAGTTTTGTTCCCACTTGTACTACTATAGAACTAATGAAACTTATTTGTTCTCATTAGTGCTACGATTTAGTACTCAGTGGTAGGACTAATGAGAAAAAAGTCTCATTAGTTCTACGGCAGAACTGACCAGTAGAACGAGTGGGAACAAAACCAAAGAAGCGGTTAATAATTAATAACAATTTGATAAAGTTACTAACTTATGTTTAAGTATAAAAGACGTATAACAAACGTATAACAACTGTCAAAAACTGTTTACTAAATAAGACAAGTAAGGATAAACATACTACAGCTGTAAGTAATGTGTAATGTTAAAAATAGTATTCCGTAAGGATTAATATTTAATCAAATCAATGACGACGGTAACTAAACAATAATGTTATATGCAAAAGCCTTCATTAATTAATAGAAAATCTACATGTCTGTCTGTACGTACGGCGGTAAGGCGAGTTAAGAGCGCCTAGTCTGCACATTAGCACCGCGATTGGAAAAAAACATAGTATAAAAATAAAGACGAATTTGTGACTTATCTCTTTGTAGTGCACTCCGAAGAAGCTTTGTGGTACTTTTTATCAATATAAAAAAAAATTGTATCCTGTCGTTTAGTTTAATTGTTTTTTTTTTTGCTAAAATTGAGATAATTTACAATTTCATCTTTTTTTAAGTACAATGTTTTTTGCAATGGCGGCGCTAGTGTGTAGACTACGCGCCTTAAGCTGATAACTAATTTTCCTGAATATCAATTACAAGCTAACTATCTACAAATAATTGTAAACGCTTTTATCAAAAATTATTGTGCCAACATATATCATTGCAAAAAATGCTTAAAAACCAATACCACGATACAAAAATATATAGTATATATCTCTTTTAAAATTAACATACAAAATTATCTACAGGCGGCTGTACACTCTCGCCGAGACACCACGAGGCAGGCCGAGTGCGAGAGTGTACAGGGTAGCATTCGCTACTCGGTCCCGTGTTGGTTTTTATGCGCACGAGTCAAAAGGTCTCGCTGTCTGTCGCGACACCGAGCGAGTGCATCCCTGTACACTCTCGGGTGCTCTCGGCATGATCGTCTTGGCAGTTTCTTCACGGCGAAATGTAGTAATTTGTGCTTAAAAACGTGGAACATTGAAACGGCACTTAATTTATTAGAATACTATCAAATGGAGCCAGTTTATTAATTAATAGCATACAAGACAACGGCAGCAGCAAACGCTACTTCGTCGTCCATCATCTCGGAGTTCACAACTGCGACTGCACGACGCGAGAGTGTAACACTCATACGGCCTTATTCATAAACGCCTTAGCTATTGCACCGTTAAAATATGTTTTAGTATTAAGTATAATGTTTTATCTTTATCATTTGTCAAAAGAGTAAAAGGAACAAATCACTTTATAAGCCTCATAGAATTTTGTTTTTTAAAATTAGGCGGTTAGAGTACATAGTTTCTCTCGCACTCAGGGCTCTCCTGCGAGATATTCAGGCGGGAATGGGCGAGAGAACTCGGGCGAGAGTGTACGGTCGAGTATACGAATTTCGCAAATTGTTCGCAGTGATTATAATTAAGATTTACACTTGACAACAATGAAATGTTTTAATTTATGTGGAATATTTTTTATAAAAGGGTGGCAAAGCATTGCTCTGTCCAATAGTTAGCCCCATTGGACAGACAGACAAACTCTGTAACATATCTGACAGTGTAAATTCAGCTTAATAAAACACTGCAGCACAATCAGATCGAATAGTTTCGACCAATAAGAAACGTTGAACTAACGTATGTTGAAAGAAATGGCCAATCGACCACTGCATCCAGCTTCCCCTAGCACAGGAGCCGGCAACCTTTTGAGTCGTAAGAGTCAAAAATTACAATTTACAAAATTTCAATGTTTTTAAAGACACAGTTTTTTTGTAATACATATATTCATAAGAAAAATATTTATTTATTCATATACAAGATGTTACAAAAATACCCCTAATGCCGAATATTGTATATAGGGACCATCAAACTGATCAACTTTTACTATGGGGCCAACTCTGAAATAGAGAAAAAAAATCAGCTGTTTCATACATTTTGATATTTTTGATTTTAATTTTTGTATGAAACAGCTGATTTTTTTTCGAGATTGGATTTCGATGGTCCCTATATACCATATTCGGCATAAGGGGTATTTTTGTAACACCTTGTATAAGTAGTGGTTTTTGAACTAAAGAGCCGCGGGTTGCCGACCTCTGCTAGTCTCTTGTCTTTCAGTCGATGGATCTTCATTATCATTGACATGGTTTATTATGATGGCGTGTCGTTAATTGTATTGGCAATTTCTTAAATTACATTTAATATTGGTCGATTACAAGTTAGTTAATTTAGTTTTTAATTAACACCGAGTTTTTGGTTAAACTAGTTAATTTTTACATTTATCATTTAAACTACATTACACAGGTGACATTATGACAGAACATTAAAGGATTTTTTTTATATATATTGTCGTCTGTACAAAGGTAAATAATATTGCAATATGGAAAATGATGATACAGTTAGTACACAAATATGTATCAGTTATTTCCATAAATTGTGTACGATAAAGCTTACAGAAAAGTTGTACTGTTTTAAACGGTGGGTGTAAAATGTGAAAATTTCCAAACAAATGATAACATCTCATAATCATAATAAGTGAATATCTAGCGCTAAACTATACTTAGGTTATAACCAAACGTACAACGTAAATACAAATTAGTATTTGGTTTCTAGACTTTTAACGAATATTAATTTCAGTTATTATATTGTTAATGGTGTTTTTTAATTACAAAAAAATCTACAATGCGATTAAATTAACAATGTACAACAGATTTTAATCTGTAAAATTTACTCTGCCATATACATTTTCGAGTGAAGTTACCGCTTCTGTTGTACATAGTTAAATTAATCGCATTGAACAGCATTGCAAGAAGTCAAATTGAAAGCAACCGTGATAACTGTTAAGAGCGCGTAGTCTGCACACTAGCGCCGCCATTGAAAAAAATCATAGTGCTTACATAAAGATGAAATTGTGAATTATCTCTCTGTAGTGCACTCCGAAGAAGCTATGTGGTACTTTTTATCGTCTTATCAATTTTTTTAGCCTGTCGTTAAGTATAATGGAGTTTCTTTGCTAAAAGTGGCCACTTCTCGCAATAAACTCCATTAAACTAAACGACAAGCTAGAAAATATTGTTTTAGTGATAAAACGTACCACAAAGCTTCTTCGGAGTGCACTACAGAGAGATAATTCACAATTTCGTCTTTATTTAAGCACTATGTTTTTTTCCACTGGCGGCGCTAGTGTGCAGACTCTTAAGTCCATGTATAGAACTAGGTTGACTTACATCATGTACTAAAGGAGTTTTTATCCCGTAACTTGCAAAAAATCTTGACAAACTATAGACAAACAATTGCCATTTTTAATAAGAAAAGCAGTAGAGCCGTTTATCAAACAACCGGACACTATTATTCAGCACCATAGATTAATTGTGCTAGTTGCTGATTAATAAATATTATTTAATAGAACACTCATTGTTTACATCATCATCATATTTAGCTTTATGGTTAAATTCGTTCGTCTTAAATGTTAGAACAATTTATTATTTTTACTACTGACCAAAAATATTGGTAGCAAAGCTCAAATTTCAATGCAAAATAGTAATGACGAATTGTATGGATTATAGTTTAGACTAGCAATAAATCTTGGAGAAGTTGACTTCCGCAAGCTGTTACCACTGTGTAAACAGGTGTGGCAAGCTAAATTATCAAAGTGTTGCAGCTCGCAGAACTTGCTCTCTCAAGAAATTGCAGGAAGATCTTGCTAGTCTAAACCTCGCTTAAAGCCAGGTTTAGATTAGCAATAAATCTTGCAGAAGTTGACTTCCGCAAGCTGTTACCACAGTGTAAACAGGTGTGGCAAGCTAAATTATCAAAGTGTTGCAAATTGCAGAACTGGCTCTCTCAAGAAATTGCAGGAAGATCTTGCTAGTCTAAACCTCGCTTAAGACACTCAACTATGGCACTTAAAGAGCACCGAAACTATAAGATAAAAATATACAGCGTTAAAGGTGAAACTTAACTTTAGTATTTCAGTATGAATCATCCGATAGGTACCGAAAGTGGCGCCCTCACAGGTTTTTATTTAATAAATTGTTAATAGAAAAGGATTTTAATAAATATTTACGTAGAATTTTTAGGACCTATAATATTTTTAGAAGGTATCATTACATTTCGTCGTAGTTATTCTTAGAAGAAGATAGCAAATGTGTCGATAACGGTCACTTTTAGCAGTTTTGCTATTTTCTAGAAATGACTACGAGGGAATGTAATGATATTTTTTTTTTTCACTACGGGTTAGCGCTTTGCTCACCTCGCCTGATGTTAGTGACGATAAGGCCGAAGGTGGAAGCGCACTACACCCGGAATCCTCACCACTAAGGAACTGGCTATCTTACCTCTAACTGCCAGAACACAATCAATTTTAAAAATTCCACGTAAAGTTTTATTGAAATTGTGTATTATAATAACAATGTTAAATAAAATTCACCGCGGCGCCACTTGGGTACCACCTTAATGTGATGGAGGTAAAGCTTAAAATCGATTAAGCAATTTTGTCATTTAGTGATGTGCTGCTGATATTACAGACGAAGGCACATCAGACTATCTAATAGAGCACCGAAATAAAATATTACATGTTGACCTTGAGGCCGTCTTTATGCCTTACTAATAAAAGCTACTTTCGCAGTTCAACTGTTTAACGTGATGTGCTGTCTCGTGTACTTTATACTTGCTGAGGGCGTGTGTAAAGAACAATGACCACTTCCCATATAAGCTTTGACCTGTCAAATAGCTTTTTTCAATATTTATGTATAATGATAATAACATTATATTTTAATAGTTGCTATGATCGTTAAACTCAAGTATGTATAAAATTTTAATTAAGCAATCAGAAAAATAAAATGAGTTTGTATTAATTGTAATTATTGCTTATTTTTAATTTTATTTAATTTTATTGATAACCTTTTTAATTAATTTTCTCTATTTCTGTACTACCGATTTTTATTTCAGTTAGCAATTTGTAAATAACAAAAAAAATGCAATATTATGAGCTAATATTACTTCTCTAAACACGATAATTTATAAAATCAACATTTTGACAGGTCAGAAATGGGCATCCTTCTTTGATAGGTAATTCAAAATGTAATTGATATAATTTTCAAGTAATACCTTTTAATTATTCGTCACAATCAGCTGTTGCAAGGCTAAAAAATATATTATAATTTAAGTTACCAATACTAAAGTTAAATTTTACGATAGGATTTCTTAACTTAATAATAATAACAAGAAAAAGATAAAAAACAATAATCTAGAAATAAATACCTTATCACATAAGGCCTTAATGAAGTAAAATACATGGAAAAATAAAATGGAAATCTGAAAATATAATGAATATAATGAAGTTCAATCCCAAAATAGTGTGACAGAATGTAGATAAGGGTCAACACAGACGAGACCACGAAATAACCTTTATTACCTAAAGAATAAAGTTGATGTTTTTTCCAGTGATTATTCTGCATATAAAATGCAGACAAGTTAAGCTTTAGGCTCTCAGAAATAAAGATCATATCGCGTACATACTGGAACTTCTGAGTAGGCTTTAGCTGTTTAAATATAATATATTGCTCTCTCTTTCATAATAAAGAGTGAAAGAGACATCTATAATACAAAAGTGGAGATGCATCAACTTTTGTGATACAATGTGACTAATTTAACTATGTACAACAGAAGTGACCAACTTCAGAGCGCTTGCGGTACAAAACGACATATTTTAATCTGTAAAATTTACTCTCTGTCATACATTATAGAGTGAAGTTGCAGTGGATCCCTGTCTATTGTCAAATTAATAGCATTGCCCTAGCTCTATTATTACGACCATTAGCCATTTTTAATGTCCCCACTGCTGGGGCACAGACCTCCCTTATGGGTGAATAAGGAGAAATACCATGACCTACCACGCGGGCCCAATGCGGATTGGTGGGTGCTAACGACTGCAAATGCAGCCGGGACCAAGGCACGGAGGAGCTCGGGATGATAAATTTTTGGTCACCCATCCCATGACCGACCCTTGCGACAGTTGGTTAACTTCCACAATCGATGGGCCAGGCGCTATACCATTGCGCCACCGAGCTCCTCTATTATTATAATTAATTGCAATTGTTGATATGGCATGTTAATAATTTATGTTCACCCTGGTAAACTTTTGTATAAATATTTTAGTTCTTGTTTTATTTTGTTAACACACGAAAGTACTTAATAGATATTGTAAAATTGTAAATGTCGTTACAAAAAGGATGGATAAAGCATGATTAATGATTGTTACACTTAGCTGCCTTGTAACATAAGATGGTGGGAATAAATATTCCAGTAAACAGTTTCGCTAGTACGATACATCAAGTTAGCATTCGAAATATATATTATGTACAGAAATCTATGCGTACAATAGCATTAGAAAAAAAGAACATCAATTCCATACACAATTCAGAATTTAACATGTCAAGGCAGCCTTTCATTCGAATAATACAGTCGTCACGCTCTTTCACCAGCGGGTATCAAACGAGCGAGCGAGATAGGTGAGGTTCGTTAGTGTAGATGCAGTGTGACGTCATCGCCTGTTACAAGATGGCGCAGTTCTTCTTTTTGCCGCTCCTATACTCAGATTTGACGTGTATTCTCTCAGCTTCTTGGAATCGACGGACGAGCCGAACCAGCTCGTGGAAAGCCTAGGAATTTGTAATTGTTTACTACTCAAAAAGAAAATAGGGGCCAGTAATATTATTCTTATGGCTTTCCATACAAACGAGCTAATTTCTGGAAAGTTTTTTTTAATATAAATTCCATCTGATTTTATTTGGATTTGATATTTTTCGAAAGCTGTAATAGACAACTTGCGGACTTTACTGTCGAATTTACTGTATAATTTCTCCTATTCGCGGTGTCAGTGAAAGAAATTGGATTTTCATATAAAAATACGCGCAATTCAACATTTTTCAATTCTAACTTCTTAGATTTTTACGGAGAGAGATACAAAAGAGCTAACTTCTAAAAGGTATTTTTATGATTTCAATCTGACTTTATTTTAATTTGATATTGCGAAATACCTTTCAGAAGCTCTTTTGTATGTAAAACCATATAGTAACCCCTATTTTCTTTTGAGCAGTATTTTATTAAAATTTAACAATTTTGTAGTTTTGATTACATTTTGACAACTACAAAATAGCATAGATGTTTTGCGCATTCGGCATTCGATTGTAAGTTACAATCGAATACAATTTGTAACAAATGAACGCAATATACATTTTGAAAAGCCATCGGTCATTTATGTATGAAGACTGGCATACCTACCTGTCCGCCATTTTGAAAAAAGTCGGTTTTGGAGGCCTTTGCTAAAAGTTCAACTTCAAACTCAAATATCTCAGTAAGTATATTACTTACGAGATTTTTTTACTTATTACTTTTTGTTTGTAATGACTTATTCTATCGATTGATTTAGAAAATGACAGATTTTGTTTTTCAACTTTAAACTCAAATATCTCAGAAAGTATATCACTTACGAGATTTTTTACTTGTTACTTTTTGTTTGTAATGATTTATTCTATCGATTGGCACCACTTTTATCACAGGCCTCCAAAACCGACTTTTTTCAAAATGGCGGACAGGTAGGTATGCCAAAAGCACATGATGCTCTTTAATTCATCAACGCCTGCGGCCTGATAACAATGGAATATCTATTGTGTGTCATTTTCCGGGCGTTGAAGGGTTAAATCATTAGAATATAAAACTTGAATCTTGATTGATACACACCTCAAATACCTAAAAACAGTGAGTAATAGATTACAGGCTCGTGTCCAAAAAATGGACTTTGTGGCGCACCATTTTTTTACGGCACTGCGCGCTTTTTTCTATTATTTTTTATGGATCTATCGATGGTAAAAATGCCGTACAAAAATATATGACCAAAATGTACTCACTCTACCTGCACTTTTGAATTCTCACCAGCACTCAGTTGGACAGCTTACAAGTGCCGGCATAGTGCTGAATCGTATTATTTTATGCTCTTATATCGTCCTATACAAGGTGTTACAAAAATACCCCTAATGCCGAATATGGTAGATAGGGACCATCAAACTGAACAACTTTTACTATGGGGCCAACTCTGAAAAAAAAAATCAGCTGTTTCATACATTTTGATATTTTCGATTTGATTTTTTGTATGAAACAGCTGATTTTTTTTTCGCGATTTCAAAGTTGGTCTCATAGTAAAAGTTGTTCAGTTTGATGGTCCCTATCTACCATATTCGGCATTAGGGGTATTTTTGTAACACCTTGTATACGTCACCTGGTGGTTCATATGACCCATCCATTTTTTGTACACGGGCCTGTAGTCTATAATTTTCGTACACCTTTCAATATTAGCGTAAAGCTGGGGCGCCAAGCATAGTTAGTTTCAAATGCTCAAATACCCATGTGTAGAACGGATATTTGCGAAAAATGTGCGTTGCAACGTCTTTAAACAAGTGTTCTTTGAACTATGTTTGGCGCCGGAATAACAGCCTTGCATTATAAGCGACTTTATGCCTCTCTGGTCCGAAAATATGTACCGGCGGATAATCCAAGATGGTTATTATACTTTATGAGGTTTGTACACGGACCTGAAAAAAAGACGGACGTAATACCACACTAAAAAGGAGTGAAGCATGTAAGGTCCTACAATTTCGTTTGTTGTACATGACCTACACTCACACAAATGCACCTGGAAAGAAAAGACCGGTGTATTTGTGTGAGTGTAGGTCATTGTACAACATACGAAATTGTGGGACCTTGCATGCTTCACTTCTTTTTAGTGTGATATTATGTCCGTCTTTTTTTCAGGTCCGTGGGTTTGTAAAGGTTTTTATGAGCGTTACATTTTCAAATCTCACAATACCGCCTTTTGTATGTAATTTTGATACTAGCAATAAGGTTTTAAAGTAAATAATACGAATTTGCTTACCTGATCGACATTCATCCGCGCCTTGGCGCTGCATTCAATGTATGGCACTTTAAGCTGTCTCGAGAGTGCTTGCGCCTCCTCCAGTGAAACCTGCAACGTACATCAAACATATCTAATCAGACAAAGTAACATTTGCAAAGCTTCGTTATCGCTTCGCTTTCGAAATATGTAAAGGAACAATTGATTATTAAGGCGATATATCAGTAAAGCGAGATAGCAATGAGAAAACGTCACGCACCGGAGTGAGACCGATTTGGCAGATTAACCGAATCGAAAAATCACGAAATCACGTAAATAACTATAGCGATTAAACAGAAATGCTTCTACACGATTGTGAATATTGATGATACAAATTATTTAATTCATCAACGCCTGAGCGGCCGAATGCGGCGATATGACAATGGAATATCTATTGTCTCATTATCCGGGCCTTTAAGGGTAAAAAAAGTGAAATGTAACTAGATGTGAAATAAAAAGCATTTTATTTTATTTCTTTTTTATTTATGAAGTAAAATAAAAAATCATAAGCAACACAAAATATTTTTCTGTATTGTTCAAAAAAAAATCCACAGCCAAATATTCATCAAATTGAAAATGTAAATTTCAAAATCCACATATTCGAAGTAAGTAATTATGTCTGTTTATCTTAAAACATATATTTTTATTATATGGAGATGTTAAAAATCGCACAAATGGCGGCTCTGTATCAGTCTGGTGTCAGTCCACGAAAAATTCATGAGGTCATCAGTTGAAGTTGGTAAAATGTGATCTAGACTGATGGAACAACCTGATATCATTTATTGGAGGGCTTATGCCCTTGATGTGAGAAGGTCAATGTCAACACTTTTCTAAACTCGGTATTTGGTGTGTATGTATATACAAGGTGTTACAAAAATACCCCTAATGCCGAATATGGTATATAGGGATCATCAAACTGAACAACTTTTACTATGGGACCAACTCTGAAATCGCGAAAATAAAATCAGCTGTTTCATACAAAAATCAATTACGAAAATATCAAAATGTATGAAACAGCTGATTTTTTTTTCGCAATTTCAGAGTTGGTCCCATAGTAAAAGTTGTTCAGTTTGATGGTCCCTATCTACCATATTCGGCATTAGGGGTACTTTTGTAACACCTTGTATATATGTATGTATATAATTTCTATATATTATATTAATATTATATAACATTATGTAGACATGTATTTAATGGTGTGTATTTATATTGTATGCATGTAAATATTAGTTTTCTTTGTTTGTGCCGCATTCGTGTCTATCTGTTTACTGTTGGTTGACTGGTAGAGAATGCTTTTAGCATTAAGTCCGCCATTTGTACCTTACTTTGTGTATATGTACAATAAAGATTTATAAATAAAAATAAATAAATAAAATATCAAACTGAACATATGACCTCCTTATAAGTTATGACTTATGTATGACTAACATTAGAAAGCACTACAAATATCCGTACAGACACATAAACATAGGCTTCAAACTTAAAACACTCCTTTTTGCGCTGCGTCGCCGTCGGGGTTCAAAAAGTGTATATTTATGACTAAAAAGTTTAAAAGATACTGTTATAGTATGAGATTGAAACTTAATATGGCCACAATGATTTTTTTGGGTTGAATGGGGAAATATGTTGACTCAATTGCAACTTTAGTCTCAATAACAAAGTCATAATCATAAAAACCCTTTCAGCAAACAGATGACTCAATACAATGAGCCTTCATTGGATAATAAAATGATCTCACTATTATCCTTGATTCTTACTCAATGGGCAACATTGTGCACACACCAGCATCCAAGATTAACCTTTATTCAAATAGCAATAACAATCCATTTAAAAAAAATACTTCACAGTAAATGGGATTTCATTCATAAAATTATTCACACTTTTTCATTGATGAAAAGACATTTATTTTTACTCTCAGTTATGTTTATGATATTAAAATTAAATCAAAGTTAAGATGATTTAAATACATGAAGGAGTATGGAATGTTAATCATATTATCATTGGTACAATATACCACCTACATACACCTCAAACAAAAAAATGTTTGTATAATTCTACCTGTAAATCCATAAAGTAGACTTGTGCCTCAGTGGGCACATAAAAAAAGATACATTACTAACATAAGAATTTTATCAATACCTAAGTGGGTGTGAGCTGTTAAAAACAGCTACAGTAAATTTTTTAACAATCAAGAATCATGATTTCATTTCATTAGTAAAAAAACAAATAAGTTCACTTACAACTCTTTGGATCTCCAAATCTGCTTTGTTGCCAACCATCAGCATCGGAAATTCATCTCTGTCCTTCACACGTAAGATCTGTTTATGGAACTTGTACAGCTCATCAAAGCTGGCGTGATCGGCCACAGAAAAAACCAATAGGAAACCTTCACCAGATCTCATGTACTGCTCACGCATTGCACTGAATTCTTCTTGGCCAGCAGTGTCCAAAACTAAATGGGAATCAAAAAGATGGTTAATATTCTCTTTCATATCTGTACTACACTATTTGAAACATTATATAAATAATAAATAAATAAATAAATAAAATAAATTATATTATCTGAATCATTCATGGGCAGGTGACATTGAGCTTGCCCACATAAATCATAGCCAATATGATCAAATTATGTCTACATTTCTTTACTTACTGTCCAATTTTGCTGGTATATCATCAATGACACATTGTTTAGTGTAGCTGTCCTCAATAGTGGGGTCATAATCTGTGACAAAGTAGCTCTGAAACATAAACAGAGCGTTCTCATCACCAGCTGCTCAATAGGTACGGTGGGCGGAGGCGCCTAGGACCTTGACATTATAGTATTACAGCACTATTTTTAAGTATGATGATAATCTTCAAATATAGTCGGAAATATAATGAAGTTATTGGAGCATGCATTAGAAAGGTGTGTGAAGAGATTACGAATCAGTAATCTACACTACCATAGGATCTGCAAGCATATGATTATCAGAATGCGGAGATAAATACCTGAATAAATTGTATCGTGATTGCGCTTTTCCCGACTCCACCACCGCCTACAACCACTAATTTATATGTTTGTGCTTGATTCGTTCTTTCTCCTGGTCTCGACATTTTGGTAATTATGCAAAGAACTATTTTATTTTATCTATTTCTTTCAATTTATTTTGGGCAAATCGTCAACACTTGTCTTCTCTTCGATGATTCAATAAAGATCAAGTGGAAAAAATGAATGCGAGACGGAAACAGATAGATATAATTACCCGTTGTACAACAAAGATGGCAATAAGCAATAACTAAAACGTTTCATTCTGTTGACTGCGAACTCAGGGAATGAATCACATTTTTTTGTTTAACATGAAACGAAACGTAATCTGTCAAGTACCTACATGCTGTAAGCGGTTCCACACACTCATAAGAATATAAAGTACCTACTCAAAGATATAAACTAAAATATTCTCTGAGTCCACACGCTGGCGCAAACTATCTTTTGTCATGCCGGCCGTGTTGAAAAATTTTTTCAGGTCAGTGATGAGACCACATGAGACTGAGACTGAGGACTGAGCAATCTGGCATGAAGGGCCATACGGTCTAGTAGGTACTGCTAATTGCCAGATGTCTTAATGCTCTAAGCCAGATGTGCATTCGCTATTTGAGCCTTGAGGGCCTACTTAGAGCATTATGAACCTAAGGCCTAGTATGAGTTGGTGTTTTCATTTTCGAATAGTAAACTTTAAACTTTAACTATCGTTTTGTCTCTTTCACCTCTGAGATTTTTTATTTTTTGGTGTGCGTTCCGTCGTTTTGGGTGTAGTTGTTTGGGTAAAGTTTAATTCGTTTGAGTTGCAACCAAGCCACAGAACGATCGAGTTGTTTTTAAAATCTAAAAGAACTTTAGATGTCATTAAGTACAAAGTTTTCGTTTTCTATTTTGGAATACGGATAATTTAAACATTCCTATAAACGAAATTAAATAAAATCTGTATTTTTGTGGAGCAACCATTGACCTTTTAGACACAAAAACATCTTAATACAAAATAATGTCAAATGACATTGACATTATGACAAAAGATAAACGTCAGAGCGTTTTTCAACGACCGATTTAGGTGGTTGTTTGGTTGCTGCACTCTGAGCCACGGAACGGGTGAAACTACGCTCTGACAGCTGTCAGAGTAAAATTTCACCAAGCCACTGAAGCGCGCTCGAGTACTCGAGCGAAGCGACGGAACGCACCCGTTGTCAAAAACAAAATGTCAAACTGTCGCTGTCACTGAGATTACCGTTGTCTGTCACCGTTGTGTTTGTATCCTGGGAATGGCCTGAATTTAATTTTTAATGTGGAATAATTCGTCCTTTTTTCATTTTAGCAGTTAAAATACACTTCCCTAATACACAAAATGTTTTCCACAAGTTCTCAAAGAAAATTTTGGACTTTTAGTGATGAAAATGAGTTGGTTTGCCATCGTGAGAAACACAACTTACAGTTTATTTTGAAACATGGGGCTCACATTGATGAATACCAACGTTATAACTTTTTCCTTACACCAGATGAAGAAAGGCTTTTACTTAAACAGTACGAGTTGCATTTAAAAGAATTTTGCAAAAGATTCAATCCTCCAATGCCCAAAGGAGTAGTTGGTACAGCATTTCATTATTTCAAAAGATTTTATTTATATAATTCGTCTATGGACTTTCATCCCAAAGAAATTTTGGCCACATGTGTTTATTTAGCATGTAAGGTGGAAGAATTTAATGTTTCTATTGGACAGTTTGTAGCAAACATAAAGGGGGACCGAGAAAAGGCATCAGATATTATTCTTAACAATGAGCTCCTATTGATGATGCAATTGAATTATCATTTGACAGTGCACAATCCTTTTAGGCCAGTTGAAGGCTTCCTGATTGATATCAAAACTCGTTGTTCACTCACCAATCCTGAACGTTTACGCAGTGGTGTTGACGAATTTCTAGAAAAAGTATTTTTGACTGATGCTTGTCTACTTTACGCACCATCTCAGATCGCTCTGGCTGCCGTGTTACATGCAGCTAGCAAAGAGCAAGAGAATTTGGACAGTTATGTGACAGATATGCTGTTTAAAGATGCTGGGCCCGAAAAACTTGCAGTTTTGATAGAAGCTGTCCGTAAAATACGTTCCTTGGTTAAGATGGTGGAAAGTCCAGCAAGAGAGAAAGTTCGATTGATTGAAAAGAAGTTAGATAGGTGTAGGAACCAAGAAAATAATCCCGACAGTGAGATCTACAAGAGACGAATGAGGGAAACACTTGACGAAGATGACTTGCCTTACACCGCTTCAAGCAGAATGTCTCTGGACACAAGTGGAGTTAGTCAAGTATCAACATCATAGTATTGACTTTGTAATTTTGACATTATATGGTTAAGAAAAGCGAATTTGATATTTTATTACTTTTTAGTACCTTCCCCGTTGTGTATCTTCTATATCTCTGTGTACTCGTTAGGATATTACTTTTAAATTTTTACAAGAGTTAATAGCTACTTCTCAATGTGTAAGGATAGGGGTCCTCTTTTTTTAAATTGCTTTAATTCCAGAGTACCTTATCATGTAAATCAAAGAGAACGGGATTATTTTTCACCTTTTGTACTAATAAGTGCCGTCAACGAGAGTTGAATAAGGGCCGACTACGACGGCTTGTGGTCTTTGTTCTGATATTGTAGGATAAGGTATAATGCAAACAAAGTCAATGTCGTCGATAACTCTGATTAACCAATATCCATAAATACACATTTATGTTACGCAAGAGGCAATCGCACCCCGTGTTTAAACCGCAATGTACTACAAACTTCGAACTTAAGTTTCCAACTAAAATTACTTAGTATGAGACAATATCGCAACTAAAACAAAGCGAGAACTCAATTTGAAGACTTCTGCTAGTTGTCTAAGCTCTAAATTATGTAAGGAACATAATTTTTAAAAACATTCGCAGACTACACCAATATACGCCGATGCTTTCATTAATAAAGCTTGGTGAAGCATTTACTAATAAAGCTCTAAGTATATTGTTTTACTTAAAGTTAACTTTCAATTTTGGCTACGTTTCACAGGTTTTGCATGTTCCAGATATTAAACCTGACAGTTAATTTGATATTAATTCTGTTCCAATCCAAATGAATCTAGAAGATAGGTGATATTCAGAACCTGTGATATTGTCCACCCATAGGGCCAGTTCAGTTTGGGTTATGTTCTAGCTAGAAATTGATATATTCTGTTTTCAAATTAAATAAGAAGATAGGTGTTATCCGGAACTAGTGAAACAGGCCCTTAATGCACAGAATAAATTATAGTTTAATGCTGAAAAACGCATTGAAAAACTCACATGGAGTCAGAGTGGAGTCGGCTTCGAATCGCTGTAATATTAAAAAAGCAAAAATTCTTCGCATCAACGAACTTCCTGCTTATTATATTATTCCCAAGTTCATCTCGACTCTCGAGGCCTTTTGTGCTTCAAGAGCGAGATCGTCAACAACACCTCATATTTGAAAATTCACTCACGCGAGTGTCTTCTCGGATGATATGAGCAATTCCTACGCGTTTCAATTTGAGGCGCGCAGAGAATTTTATTTTCAATATTCGTAGGCGCTATTCTATAAGCAGGTACGCCCGCCTTCATATTAAATGAAATTGGTTGGCTATTGTCGATAGAGCCGCAATAAACAAACAAATATTTTTCAAAAATGAATTTGTATTTCCACATTCCTAAATTAATTCACTTCTAATTCAATAATTTATATGCGAACATCTTTATACATAAACATATTAAAATAATATTTTTTTCTCTAGCTAGCTTAATAGCTTACCATACGTCCAGCCCTTCTATTGTCTAATTTCAAAATCTATCGCAATCGCTTTCAAGATATAACACATTGATGCTTCTTTTTGGCATAAATAGAAACTTACCAAAGAAATGCAGCAATGTGTCACGTCCATCTGTCAAATGAAAGCGATTGCGATAGATTTTGAAATTAGACAATTAGCCCCCCGGGTTTGACCGGGATTGTCCCGGTTACATGCATTGGTCCCGGCGTCCCAGCCAGCAGTTTGGTATTTTGTGGTACTCTCCAACCATCTTCCCTATTGAAATTTGGATATTTGTTGATTTCAATAGCCTCGCGTAGCATTCTGGGAATGAATCTTTGTTCTTTGGCAAGTATTTGTGGTTTATCGAATCTAATTGGTTATTATAAAGTAGGTACGATTCCAAATTTCAATAGGGAAGATGGTTGGAGAGTACCACCAGCTTGGGACCCCATAATTCATCAACTAAAATTCCATCACACACTGCAGGATTTAAAGATACAGTTAGTTCGTTTTGTAGATAGGGATCAATAGGGAGGTCGACACAACCTCTCTGAGTTTTCTTCCGCCAGTTCTTTCTCTCAGAGGCCTCCCAATTTGTGAACTGGTAGTAGATTCAGTAGCTAGATTTTGTTTTCTAATTAACTTTAATCAATTTAATTCAGTAATAATAATTAAAATCAGAACGCACCTATAAACTCACTCACTGATCACGAAATCTCAGAAACTACAAGTGCTAGGAGTCTTAAATTTTGCATGGGGGCTCCTTTTAGGGCGTAGGTGCTCACTAAGACGGGATTTTGCGAAATTCAACCCCTAAAGGAGTGAAACAGGGTGGCAAAGTTTGTATGGGAGAATGCGATTCCTTGGCCCGATTGACTTGAAATTTGGCATAGACATTCTTTCACAAAATTAATTGAACACGTGTTTCGTATTTTTTTTTATATTTATCTCCTAACAGGGTTAAAAAGTGGTAGAAACATAGACTTAGAAAAATTTTCGCATAGGTAGAAAGCTACTTTTGGGGTGATTGACTTCGACGTCGGAATTGAAACTTCTTAGTGCATTTGATTGATTAATTTAGAAAAATAAATATAATTTGTCATCTCGACGAAGTATTACATTCTCTTTGGTCATTTCCTCTGAGAGTAGGTAGAATGCGTTTCATTGAATAACGAATATTCAATGAAACGTATTACTATGAACATAGGCTATTTTGTATGGAATCGCCATTTCGGGTTACTTTTGACAACAACTTTTGATACGATTGTGGAAAGGTAAAAATGCTAAAGCGCCACTTTGGCCATTTTGAGTTATATATATCATTGGATAGCGTTTTTTTTTCTGCGTCGATTTGTCTAGGTTTCAAAGCAATCGGAGCACTTTTTTGGCGCTTTAGCATTTCTAAAATTCAACGTTTTTCTCAAATCTACGCTGTCAATATGACTAAAGCGACGTATTTTTATTATTTTTGTAACAAATGTAGCATAAGAATTTTTATCCGGTCCACCTTTATTTCATTTGTACCACTTGAGCAATTTTCGTTTTTTCAAATTTGAAAAGTAATGGTGATTTAGTAATTTAAGCATTTTATAGACTACAGTGGTTTGGCGCTTTAGCAAAACATCATTGGTTTATGAAGTAAGAACGGTTGGCGCTTAAGCAATTTTAGCAAAAACCGTACTTAGATCTCGTTGTGCTCTTAACTGTTCCTATACAAAAGACGTAATTGAAACCAAATTAGAAAGTTATATAATTTTTAAGAGTTCCGTGTTTATTACTATAATATAGTTATAACAATAATATTGCAAATAGAAAAGAAAATAAAATATAAAATTATGCAAGACACTCAGGTAGGTACTTGTCTAAAAACAGAACTCTTAAAAATTATAACTTCGTAACTTTGTTTAAACGAGACTTACCAGTAATTAAATACTTTCTTTACGATCTCAGACGTACAAAATAATTTTCATTGTCTTATATCATTATGTTTTTAGGTTTTGATAAGTTATGGAGGTAAAAATAACCAAAATAATGTGCCAAAAATGTTCCAAGAAATATTTTTCATATAAGTAGAGTTATGTTTAATTTGTTATCTATCTTAATTAGCGTAACTAGTAAAAAATTGTTTTACTTATGGTGTAAAAGCTATTATGTAAGAGCTCTTGCAAGCCCCATGTCAATCAATAAGGGTAAATAAAAGTGGTTGATTAGTAAAAATAATGATTTTTATTACAAATGCTATGTCAAATAACAATAACTACTCGATTATTCAACTCCTACTTATTCTAGATTTGGCTACTATGATTAAAAGTATCTCCAATTAAATAATACGTCGTTTTTAGTTGTTCACGTATAACTTGAAGGGTTTAATTTATTTTGATGAGGAAATTAGACATTATTTTTGAAAACTATTTTATTAGTGGTGATTAAGCATTTATTTATTATTAACTGAAACATAGTAATACTAATTACTGATAACGATAAGTAAAAAAAACTAAAATAGAGTAATTGAGTAGGAGTTCAGCAATACTTGTTTGCATTTATTCTACAGCATTGGTGCAGTTAAGCAATTTTCCCGCCTCATAAATAATTTTTCATTATAACATGGGTAATTTAGTAAACTTTTCTTCACTGCATCTGTTAAAGTTAAGGTCACTAAGCATATTGTCATTGCCCTAGAAAAGATCATTGCGACTTATAAGCAGTTTTCACTGACTGGGTTCTTACAGTATTGTAGACATAAGTAATTTTTTCCTGACTGTGATTTTCTCAAAAAATTAAGTATTTATGCTTAAGCGACAAGTATTTCGCGATATAATAGAATTATAAACCAATGAGTATTTCCTAAATTTGGGAAAAAAATTAATAATATGGTCTTTCATATACATGAATTTGCTCACGTTAATAACAAAAAAGTTATGATTTTTTTTCGAAAAAATGAAACTTTAAACCTCATTTCCCACAACTAGCATTTTGGCGTTTTAGCATTTTTACCTTTCCACAGTCGATATAGTGGTTTTAGACTGAATAATGATATTAGTAATGATAAAAGGGTCGTAGTACTCGTAGTGTTGCTTTCGTTTTAGTATTCGGCTGCAGATCGAGCTGGTTCTCAAGGTAAAATTGATAATATTTAATTGTAGGTGATATGAAGTTCACAGGGTCCACTAGTAATTTAATAAACTTGAATACATTTTTATAAAGTTTCGAGCGGGTAATTTCATAAAAATATGAGCAGCTTTTTTGCTCCCGTGACCACGAAACCTTCGAAAGGTGTCGAAACGTCGGGAATTCAAAAAATCAATAAATACAAACTAAATAACTCTAAAACAACACCTGAATTAATAATATACGCGCTGTAATCCGTAAAAGTGTTTTATTTCTAATGAACTGTACGCGCGAAAGTCTTAGAAGTATAGTACACAATTTACAGCCCATTATGTGGTAATATTATGCTGTCTGGTAACCCTTGTTATTAAAATCGCCAGGTGTGATGCACGAGATGAGAAAAAGCAAGGTAAGAGCCTGAGCGACAGATACAATAGTTCAATGTACATTGCTGCGTCACGCCAACAGCTGGAAGGAATTTCTATATTAATTAGTGCGTAAAGATTTCAAAAGTTAAAATGATATTTCATTTCAACTTTTGAAATCTTTTCTTTCAATTAGATTTTAATTGTAAGACAAAAATCAAAGAATTTATAAAAAAAAGATCGTAGCAAGCAGAAACGACATGAAATAAGGATGAAGGACCGGTTGCGAAAGGTCGTGGGTTCGACTCCCATCTGGATACGGATATAGATCAATTCCTATAAATATGCAAAATTTCATTTACTTCACATACTCCTCAATGGATACTGTCCACACGGACTTTCCCGAAGTCAGAGACGGTTCCTCCTCGCAGGGCGGGAATCTGCGCAATAGAGGCGATCCCTTCTCTCCCGGGCTAGTCCCTCTCGCGACGCAGTCCTCCACACACCATTTTAGATATCTTTAAAAAAGGACTCATTTTAGTCTTTACCTTTTTTTCTAAACCCCTTTTGTACTCCAGATAAGTCTGGAGATGGGCCGTTGTTGAGGTAAGTCAGTTTCTTTGTTTGATCGTCGGTCTTGAATGCTGCATCGCTCATTAGCCCACATAATAGCCAGCAGACATAATAGCCTTTTTAGACTTCGTAGTTTAAATATTAATTTATTTGAAAAAGAAAGCTTCTAATCAAACTTGTATTTCAAGCAATATGTTGAGCGTTTTTTTTTTTCAAAAATAGTATTTAAATAACCATCATTTAGGTCATCTTTCATTCTCAATAAGTGAGCTATATATTAAAAATGAAATTTTAGTTAAAACGGCTACATTTTTAAAAATTTTGTAAAACTCTTTGTTCTCAATGAAATAAATCTGCTTCCAAAAAATTACACCCTATTTAGGGAGTAGATTTATTTAATTAAAGCATTTAAAAATAAATGAAGATGTAGAAATATAAAGCAAAAAGTAAAACTATTTGTTAAGAATGAAACAAAAAAACGTGTATGTACTATGTACGTCTATTGAAGCAATAAATCGATATCGAATGCTGAAATTCAGGATTGGATCGCATTGCGCAGGTGCGACGCTTTAATTGTGTTCTCATCACATGACCTCTCAGAGCTAGCAACAAGTATGCATATAATCGTAGGATAGCATCAATGTATTGATGGATACAAATATGAACACCATACTTAACTACTTTTGGGGCGGTTGAGCTTAGTGCATTTGCACGTATTTGATGAGACAAAGCTCAGCATAAGTGTAATTTTTCGAACGTGAACTATAGTTGCTTTTCAACAAAGTTAGGTATAATTAACTTGAATAAAGATTTATTCGTTTTCGAATAAGTTTTTTAACTGCCTTAATTTTAATCTTAGGCAATTTTTAAACGATATTTTAGGTATTATTAACTGACAATTGCAAAAGCAATATTATTTGGAAAACAAAACTCAAGGCTAATTAATTGACTAAATGTTTTTTTAATCATTTTATTTATCGTTTTGATTAATTAGTTAGACAAACATAGTAGGTACTATTTGCAGTAGGAACGTTTAAATTTATATAAAAGTACTTATTTGTTAATTTTCGGGTAAAATATGATGACAAAGAGAAATTTTAAGACTAATATAAATGCTAAGTTATTAAAATCTTAATTGCACTAATCATAAAATAAGTACTATTATATATTCTGTGATAAAATACTTACATACAATAACTATAGATATAAAATCATTTTTAGAGTACCTACAAAATATGTTATTAATTGTGACCCAATCAATGTAATTTAAAAAAAAATACCGTTCCCCCTTATCTCCGAAGTTTGCAAAGAGAAAAATCTGAAATTATTTTATGTGATAGAAGTTCATGTAAAGATTACAGGAATAATAAAACGATGTCTCTCAATAGTAAACTTTTTCAGAATGATGGTACGGAACCCTCGGTGCGCAAGTCCGACTCGCTCTTGACAGTTTTTTTTAATCACACTTTTTAATTACACAGTAGCTACCTAAAACCTTTTGCAATCGGTAAAGTAGCTTTTAATCAGCTAATTTTTAATAACTCTATGCGAAGTGAAGTGAGGTTCGAAGTGAGATGCGAGTTTGGTTACAGAATCGACTTTTGTTACAGTGGATGTCTCAGATGCTATCAGGAAAAGACCAGAAATGGCATCCAAGCGAGGAGGCGCGGCTGGATGTAGGTAGGTTGCAGTGGACTCCTACTACCTAGATACTATTTTGAGGACTTTTAAAGAATTTACCAAAAAAAGCTGGAACTGACTGCCAAACATTTTCATTGTCCGTGTGATCGTATTTGCTATAAGTAACAAAAATTATAGAGTTCTAACTCACTAATTGACTGATAATGATAAGGAACTCTACTAATATTGATATTTATAACAAATATATAATAAAAATAAACAAAATTTGAACTTTTTTTTCTTTAGAATGTTAATCTAAAACATAGTGATTTCTTGCTTAGTGTGTTAGTCGATTGACGGTTTCAAAGTTTTATTAAAAAAAAGAGTTATACAACATGTTACAAAAATACCCCTAATGCCGAATATGGTATATAGGGACCATCAAACTAAACAACTTTTACTATGGGACCAACTCTGAAATCACGAAATAAAAATCAGCTATTTCAAACAAAAATTAAAATCTAAAATATCAAAATGTATGAATCAGCTGTTTTTTTCGCGACCACAAACAGTGACACGCACCCGCAACTAAATCGCAGTAAAAAAGTTTTGTATTTCTTATACATTATAATTTAACATGAATCTTCATGTTAAAAAAGTGTGCAAAAACCAAAGAAAAAATTTAAGCTATTAAATTACGTTCTTCTTTAAAATTTCGTTAACGTATTTTTTTTAATTGCGTTTTTTTAACGTCGAAGTAATCTTGGCTTTTGTTGCAGAAGGAGGATGGAAATCTTCCGGCCGGTATGCGCCCTCTTCGTGCTCATACTAACGCTATGCTTCACACACATCTCACAGTAAGTATCGAGGTCAACGACCCTTATTCACTGGTTTTCAGGCCAAAGTTTCAAACGTTTAAAAAATAAAAGAAGTTTTCGTTTAAATTATCAGGAAAACGCGAGTTTTCGATTAAAATCCCTTAAAGTTAGTTAACACTTAGGATTTATCCGATGGTTTCTGGATGTAAGTAAATAATATACCTACTTACACAGAAGGCAATAAACGAGTAAAAAAAAATAAAAAATGAATGAGAAGAATCGAGTTTAAAAAAAATGCATTAATGCTATTTCGATAAAAGACTAACTTACATCTGAAAGAAAAGTTAGCTAGAACTCGTCAAGAACAGTTTACGAGTAATACTGTTGGTATTACGTAATAATTCAGAAACCCGGTCAAAGTGACTTCCCACCAATCTTACCAACTACTGAGCTAATTTGACAATTATTTAGTAGCAGAACCAATAGAAAAACTCGCTTCCTCGGACGGGAATCGAACCCGTCCGAGAATATGATCTGGTGCGAGTCAAATTTTTCTTAGTATTTTATTCAGTATAATATATTTGTATTTGGTTCCGAGGTTTAATCTTAATTATTGTATAAAAACTCTCAAAATTTAAAAACCAAATTTATTATTTAGGTACGTCAAATCCATACACTTTACTAATATTAAAGTTTTAACATTCCAAACTTTTCTACAACAGAGGCATAAATGTGGGCAAAATAAACTTCCGAGAGAAGGAGAAGCAGATCCTGGATCAGATCCTGGGTCCGGGCCGGTACGACGCCCGGATCCGGCCATCCGGCCTCAACGGCACTGGTGAGTTGACTGATACTTTTTAACTGAGGCTGATGTTATATCATGCTATCACTTTAGAAGACTAACGACCTGGCCACGCGATGGGGCGACTGCCGGCACGACTCGAGCGAATTATGTGTGATCAAAACCCTCTCCTCTCCTTACAGCGGTTGTTTAGCCATAATAAGAAATTTCCTAGCTGGACGTCAATGGCCAGGTGGTAAGTAATCACATCTACAATAGTATACTCTTACTAGGAGCATTGTATCAGGTTACCTTTGTGAAAATGAGACGCCTTACTTTCACAAACTGATGTGATATTCATGGTTACACTTCAGGAGCCTTCTTAAGGGCTGTCAAAGTGTATG
The DNA here is from genome assembly GCA_963556745.1 of Catoptria pinella. NCBI lineage: Eukaryota > Metazoa > Arthropoda > Insecta > Lepidoptera > Crambidae > Catoptria > Catoptria pinella. The sequence continues at coordinate 10,287,257 of OY750778.1, read as the reverse complement.
ACACCGCTAGTGTTTAGTTCCATTTTGAATACAACGTAAAAGAAAAACAACTATGATTTAAATGTGGTGTATCGCCGTAGCTTCGTCCTATGCCCAGTCAGGCGGTATGTACTGATCTATGATAATTATCATCATCTCGGCTGTTTCTGCGTTACATCAAAAGGTCAAAAGGGCCCGAGTAATACGAGTAATTATTGCGGAATTTCTGATTCAGAAATTCTCATCGAATTTCTAACTTTATTTAGTTATGTGACTTTTCAGAGAAATGGAAATTTTGTCTACGAACTAAAATATTCTTAATCGTTCTTTACGTTTTTGAAATTTTAACAAATTCCAAAGTTGGCTGTACACTTAGAATATTTTATATTTTTATAAGCTTCGTTAATCACCGTGAATTTAACTTGTAACAAGCAACGACACGAAAACGCACCTTTTGCTGAATATTCACTAATAAACACATTGACGGCGCTGGCTTGCAGCGTAAGAGTTAATACAGTTGATATACTAGAAGAAATTCGACGTTCCCACTAGTGACTCGGTAGCTCAGCGGTCAGAGCATTGGACCGGATATCCAAAGGTCGCGGGTTCGATTCCCGTCCGAGAACATGATCTGGTGCGAGTCGTATTTTTTCTAGTATACTATTTAGTATTACATAAACACATTGTATATAATATTAATATGCAACCACTCAATGTTAATAATCACGAAAAATATTTACATTAACATCACCTCATTAGATAAAGTTTTGATGTTCACTCAACTTCGATTTACGTGGCTCAGTCAATGTCAGAGGTATGCTAGTAAAATAAGTAATTAATATTTATATATGTCGTAGGGTAATCGTGTAAACCGGATCTTTGCAAAAATCCTAGGTCGATTGTAAAAAACCGGATTATTAGAATCTATGATAGGTTTTCGCAATCGTCCGATAAATTTTTGGGATCTTTATAAAAATCCCAGTATGTTTCGGATAATTGGAAACTTAAATGCTGATTGGCTGATCTAAGAGTCGATTTAGTCTGACTGGTCGGAACATGACTCTTCTTTTAGGACTATAAGTAGCCGTTAGCCAATCAGAGCATCCGTCAATCCATAACGTTGACGTCAGCCAATTAGTGCGCGCAAAATGATGGTCATTCGTAAGACAAACTGGATTTTTGTAAAAATCCTAAACATCATTCGGACGATTGTAAAAATCTGTCTCAGATTCTAAATTATGCCAATTTAATTTGTTTATGATTAGAAGTGCAATGTAAAGAGGGAAAATTTTATTTATTTTACAAATTCAATTTCCTTTTAAAACGATACACTTTACAAAACACACTTTGCTGAGATTCGTGTTTGATCGGCAAATGTGGTGTTTCACAGGTCCTGCGGTAGTAAATATAAACATTTTCGTCAGGGATATTACTACGATAAGCGACATAAAAATGGTTAGTATGGCCGTCAGTCGTCCGGTAGAGCTTTGTCGCCAGTCGCTCAGTTTCCCTCCCAAAAGCTGTAGGTGACGACTAATTAAATAACACAGATTTATTTTCTTCCATTATATCTAAGAAAAACATTACGCAGAAAAAATGACGATAGCGTAGAATTGATCTAATACCTATATTATTTACCTATATTATTATACCAACATAAGAATTCTGGTCCTTCGAAATCAGTTATGTTGTTAAGTTAAGATTATTTATGTTGTGGTGGATTTTGTCATGTCTGTCATGAAAATTTACAAATTATAAAAAGGTATTTTAATAATGTGTCAGCTACGCTTTTGGAAGGTAAAATAAGTTCGATGAAAATGTTTCCTTTTATCAAAATATTTAGCGTCCTAGAGTATTGACATATAAAAATAATGATGGATTAAGAAATCATGGAATGTGTCAATAAAATGGAAGTCTGTGTGTCGGAATATTCTTGGTGTTATTATTTATGAATTGTAGAGATTTTGTTGTTCAAGTCTTTCAAGATGTAACTTAAATAAATAGTCTTGATAAAATGGTGTGGAAATAAGAAATAGGTTGAAAAAGTGACTGCAATTCGGTAACAACACTCCCATGAATGAAATAAAGAATTAAGTTCAAGTTAGTTAAATTCATACAAGAGTATTTGAAATTAAAGTTATTTCAAGAGAAGAAATTTTCATATTTCATACAGCATTTTGATTGAGCTTACTTAATTTGCGGTAGCAAATGCCAATTAGGTACATACATAGAGTAAAAGTTTAACATCTTGGAAGTCTTATGAATGTATGGATAACCACCGTTATCTATCTCGTTGACAGTGTTTATTATGAAATGTTTATCATCAGTCAATGACTTATATTATTTAATTTCTACGTAATTATTTTCTTCGATCTTTTGATTTCTGATCGAAACTTTGCTTGAATGAATCAGTTTTCAATGTACATAAGTAACACCGAGTTCGGGCGTAGCGAATTTGTTTAAAATCTTAGTTTCTGCATTAAGTAATTTTCAGAGACCATTAGAGAAATGAGCCCTAATGTTCCTGGATCGAACTTTAAAACAGTTCACGAAATGGCAGTTAGTCAGCAAAATAATATACATTGTCTACATTTTCATGAAAAAAAATGTCCGACTGAAAGTAATGTCCCTTTGAGCCTCTGATTAAAATCTCGCTATGTCTCGTTACACTAACACAAGTTCCCATCAACAAAGACTGTCGCTTTAGTTATTCCCCGAAGTGTAATTTTCAGTTGTCCCTTTGTATTAATCTTTATTTGATGTGTACTCATCAATTAAGGCATCCACCCACCCAATACACATACGTATCGACAGTTTGCTGGACCAAGGTGAGTCGGTTGATACAGTATTGCGTATTCTAATTCGGCATACGGCGCATACGATTTCCAACTAAAAGCTCACGGGGCTAGGGCTTAGTTCCCGTTAGAATTAGCGCAAATATTTAAACCGTATATTTTGCTTGGTACTTAGATGGGCCAGCGGTAGTGAGCGTCAATATATTTGTCCGAAGTATATCAAAGATCGATGACGTCACAATGGTAAGTTCACATAAGGACAGACTGGACCACGTATTTAGATTAAGACAGTTTTGTTATGACAATCGCGTTTCAAGTCAAATGAATGGGGAAATCTGTCCTGTTTGAGTTGCAAGGAGAGGTTTGCCCGCAATATGTGTCATGTTTTGTTTCTAAATTTTTCTTATGATTTCTATTTAAAAATCTCCAGTTTGGTGTCTACGACCAAAATCGTTTTTAGCCACGCGCCACGGCGCCCGGTAGCCTGCTAGCCCTTCACTCGAACGTAAGATCTTCTTCTTAGAGTTGAACAATAGAAATTATTTCCTTTTTGTTTGATTAGACTGGCTGGTTGTCCTTATGATTTCACCTGAAAGGGCTTTCGATAGTGGACCGGGCTGGCGCATGGCGTCCCGCACCGGCGCCGCTCCGCTACGCTTGCATCTGACATCAACTCCATCTATACCCATGTCTCAAATCTATCAAACGCTCGCAGCTAGGTCTCCGATTGGGGACTCACATTTAACATCTGCTAATTGTTTCTGTCCATGAAGGCGATGGGCCCACGATAGTTCGCGTCAACCTCTTCCTCCGATCCATCAGCAAAATAGATGATTATAAAATGGTGAGTGGTTGCACACGCTGTGACCGAGGCCAGTTTTATTATAACACAAAGTTTTAGTAATGGCGTTGTACATTGATGTTTCACAGAGCAAAACTTTGTTTATAATAGGAGTGGACGTTACAATCAAATGGATATTTGGCAATAAATGCACTTGGCTAAATTCTCAGCTGTTTTGGACATGTGTTTGTGGTTTGTTTTTGTTATTATTTTTTCGTTATGTTCCTTTTTTCTTTGTAACGCACTTACTTTGTTATTCGTTTAATTTTGCCCTCCCACCCTTATGGTAATTATTATTATTCTAATAAAAAAATGTGGAAAACTAATAACATGTAAATAATGGTGCGGTGCCGCGCACGCTTTGTAAATATCTTTTGATAAAACTTCTGTGATAAATTAATATTATTACATTTAATTTTTTATTTTCACAAATTTATGGCAACTTTTTATTTCGTTTAGTTTTACGATTTCCTTTCTTTTTTAGGAAACAGACTGTAAAAACACGATTCAATCTGATGGACAATTGGCACTAATGCGTAGCAGCTCAAATTTTTCGGCAAAGCTTTGGCGCGGGGCATACGGCCCGCGGATCCTCCGTCCGCAGACGATGGCGTAGTGCACTCGCGGCCCCACCGTCCACCGGCCACCGTCAGCTTGAGGCCAGGGGACGCGGCCCGCACCAAACACTATCACCTCATTATTATCATTTTCTTTTCCGTATTTTACTTTCTTCCAATCATGCTTCTTTTTACTGTCATGCATTACTTTGGTGAGGAGATTAAAAACTATTTTGGTCGTGTACGTTGACAGTACATACAGTTGTCGATATTGTCTTGTTCATGTGAATTTGTGTTGTGTAAAGCGAGGATCGTCGCGCCCGCACTCGGCTTCGCGCTTCTAACGGTGGCTGTCCAAGACACCGGACCCCGTGTCCACACTAGACGTACTGTAGCTCTAGATATACCGGCCGCGTGCATGAAGGTAAACGAACTAACAAGCATTCCACAGACGAATGCTGGAACGGTGAGTCGGTTACGGAGCTTCGCTTGAAACGCTAGTCTGTGAGCATGCTGCCTGGATCTCTCGAGGTTACCTTTTGGCTCGCGAGTCGCGGCTTTCGCTTCTACCGAAGGGTGGCGCTCCCTTCTGGCGCTCGGCCAGTATCGGCTAATGCACTACTGACGACGAGCTGACCGCTTCCATCGCCGCGCCCCACCCCTCATAAAGCATCCATCACTCATCAACTGTCGAACCCACCTCCAAAAGCTAACGTCGAGAACGCATGATTCGATAATAATTCTTCTGCATCCGCATTTATTTTATATACGATAATTCATTTGACTTGCTCCTGTGATGTCGAGGTTCGATTGTTTTTACTTGTCAAATTAATTATTGAGATGGAACCTTCGACACCATCATACCTCTAGCCAGTTGATAATTGAATTAACGATTTGTGCCAATAACGCACTGTGAATATTCTAAATTTCCTTTGACATGTTACATTTTGGCACACAGCATTGGCGATAAGCGTCGGCGCACTATGGGCAATAACATATTGGCACAAATTTATTTATCACGACTAAACGCTTTGTGGCAAAATAATAAACCCCGTAGCCGATAAAAGCTTTGTGCGATAACTAAATAAAGCCGTGACATTTATAACTTAGAAATAATTGGTGATAAAGCTTATTAGGAATATTGCACATCGCAGTTAGCGCGTTTGAAACGTAGAATTCACAACGAGATGTTATAGGCCTCATTGTGTGCAGTGCCTAAGAAAAATGTTGTGATGTTGTCAAATTATGAAAGTGAACTATAATAACTTATGAGATTTTGACAATGTCCCAATGTTATTGTAGCCAGTTATTACAGTTGCTTTAATTTGTGAAATGTTTTCAGGAATACTCTGTTCAGCTGACCTTCAGGGAGCAATGGCTAGATGAGCGACTCAAGTTTAACAATTTAGGAGGTGAGAGATACTTTTAGATTATAGACTGTATTTACTTCTTCAACTGTTTTTAAAATCTTAATACAAGCAGTGAAGTACCAATTTCAGTATTAAAAAATGGTATATTAAGCTTTGTTAGATTCATTGCCAAAATTCAGTGCCAAAACTTACGTTTATAACAATAATTATTGTAAAGTAACTTTAAATTACAAAGTTTTTTATTATCAAAAAGCTAAAGTATAATTCTTTTTACGGAACTTACTCAAATTGTGATCATATATTTTACAAGCACGGTCATGAAAGTTATTTTGAAGACATAAAAGAAATGAACTGTAAAAATAAACAAACTAAAGATAGACATTCTATTAGCGACTTTATCCGTTAACAGCCATAAATAACTTTTTGGAAAGAAAATAATTGTATTGGCGTCATTTGCCAAGGTCTTGGGTTTTTTGAAGCTTATAAGGAATTACGCACTAATAAATCCTGTATCCTGTCTCAGTCGTTCAGGTAAAAAAAGGAACAGTCGAGAAGAAATAATGAATATTGCTACGGAATTTTATAAAAATCTTTATAGTATGAAGAAGTTGGGAGTCGACTGCCAAAACAACAAATTTCACCCAGAAGAGACCAGCACCGACTACATAAGTGAAATAAAATTAATAGACAAATTGGAAGTTACATCTGCTATAAAAAGATTAAATTTATACAAAAGCCCTGGCTCTGACAATATTACAAACGAAGCAATTTAACTAGCCGACACGATTTTAGCTCTACCATTAGTTTTTAGAATTGTGTACTGGATCCCCTAAAAGTCTTAATTCGATTCGCAATGATTAAAAATATTAAAATCACGACTGCCCTGCAAAAAACGAACGAAAATAACTTTTTAGTTCGTTTTTGGCTGGGCAGTCTTGTTTTAAATATTCTTTAAATTTATTTATTTTTATTTCTCACATTTTAGGGACAAATTATATAGTTTTGGAATGCGCTCATCAAGGCCCTTTATTTGATGCCCATATAGTAATAATTAATGATTATTTTATTATTCACATTTGAAAGTGGCGTTGTGCAGTAGCCATACTGATTAAAAAAATAGCCCGTGTCACTCCTCTCGGGATATTGTAAGGATTCCAACGATACCCCTTACATCCAAATCCGTTAAGGCATTTAGAAGTTATGGTGGAATAAAGAAATTCACATACCCACACACAAACATACATGAATCCTGAACTCATTACACTCTCTGTTTTTTGGGCAGTCGTGTAAAAAATGGGCTCTCAGTTCAGATGCACGTCCTCATTTCTACCCCAGGTCGTCTCAAGTACTTGACCCTGACGGAAGCGAACAGGGTATGGATGCCGGACTTGTTCTTCTCTAACGAGAAAGAAGGCCACTTCCACAACATCATCATGCCAAACGTGTACATCAGGATCTTCCCCATCGGGACGGTGCTGTACAGCATCAGGATCTCGCTGACATTGTCATGCCCCATGAACCTGAAGCTTTACCCCCTGGATAAGCAGACCTGTTCGCTGAGGATGGCTAGTTGTAAGTAATAATTTCCTTTTACCTACATGGCATTAGACTCTGTCAGCCAACATTGAGAAAAATAGTTTGAAATTAAGATAAATACTAAAAACGAAACTGAAACGGTAACGATTTTGTTTTGGATTTATCGTTCAAAATTAGCGCAGTTGGGCCCCTGGAAACCAACGAGCCACTTTTATGGTTGCTGAACTACACCACTGACAGTTCCTTAATTTTCTAGATGGGTGGACCACCGACGACCTGGTGTTCCTGTGGAAGGAAGGAGACCCCGTGCAGGTGGTGAAGAACCTCCACCTGCCTCGCTTTACGCTGGAGAAGTTCCTCACGGACTACTGCAACAGTAAAACTAATACAGGTAAGAAGGCAGACCCAACTCTTGAGATAAAATCATCCAAATCGTCTATAAACAGTATTTAATAAAATGATGGCTAGTAGAACATTTAGCTGTATGGGATATTATTCTAAAAGAGGGTTTGTTCATTTTAACTCCAAAACCTTTTATTTTACCACTGCACTTCTTCTGCCCCCCTTGACATACTATCCACATGGCATAATTTAACTTTTGCTGCATCATATTATATAAATAACGATAATCTTCAATTGCTTCTTAAAATACTACTGTTTCTGTCTCCTAAAAATCTTTTAACCTTTCAATGTCTATTAGTTCTTCAGATTACGTTTGAATCGAATAATATTTTAGGTGAATACAGCTGCCTGAAGGTAGACCTGCTGTTCAAACGCGAGTTCAGCTACTACCTGATCCAGATCTACATTCCGTGTTGCATGTTGGTCATCGTGTCCTGGGTCTCCTTCTGGTTGGACCAGGGGGCGGTGCCCGCGAGGGTCTCGCTTGGTAAGTTATCTTTAGTATACTCTGAAGTTACGCACCAATCCGCATTGACTTTACGTGGTTATGAGCCATCTTCCTTATCCACTCATAAGGAAGGAATGCCCCAACAGCCAGTGGTGACATAAAAATGGCTGATTATAATAATACTTCTGAAGAAACTTGATGGTGCGGCGCCGTTTTATTGTCTCTGATGCCTAGTCTTATTAATTCATAGTAATTGTAAAAGCTGTGATTCAGTTTTCGTAGTTACTATATTTTGGTGTCTATTACGTAGGTAATCTAGTGGTTCTGCGACATGAATGATACAAATTTATTTATATCATGCTGTAAAATCATTCTCTTCACAGTCACAGGCAATTTCTTTAATTTAATCCGAAGTTCTTTGGTGCTCCGCGATTCAAATAAATAATATGGCATTTATTTATTACGCCATGAAACGAGGGCGGTACAATTTTTCACTCTGTCAAATGTGTCTTTTCACTCTGTCAAATCTGTATTTTCAGCACGTTTTTTTACATAAAATGCGTTCTTGCTCCAAATTTAAAATATTTCATTCACTCAGTGAATAAAATCGCATTTTATTCACCGTTATCGATGAATTTCTTTATGCACTTTTTCGAGTGGCGATGGTAAAACAATTACCAAAAAGGCTGTAAACTACCACTTCACTGAAAATTTTTGCTTGTTTTTCCTGAGTGGGGATATAGCTATACAAGGTGTTACAAAAATACCCCTAATGCCGAATATGGTATATAGGGACCATCAAACTGATCAACTTTTACTATGGGATCAACTCTGAAATCGCGAAAAAAAATCAGCTGTTTCATACAAAAATTAAAATCGAAAATATCAAAATGTATGAAACAGCTGTTTTTTTTTCTCTATTTCAGAGTTGGTCCCATAGTAAAAGTTGTTCAGTTTGATGGTCCCTATATGCCATATTCGGCATTAGGGGTATTTTTGTACACCTAGTATAGACCATCCTCCTTCCTTATCCTCTATTTGACGACCTCCATCCATGGTCGTGGTTTGCACGCCGGTTTTCAAGACGTCGCTTTCTCTGAAGTCCCGGATTTGATCCCCGGCAGGATCAATTTAGGAATCTGAATTTTTATACATTGTATATTTGTTCAGGTCTAGGTGTTTGTAGTTGTCTCTGATTTCCATAACACAAGTGCTTTAGCTTCTTACTTTGGAATCAGAGCAATGTTTGTGATGTTGTCTAATATTCATTGATTATCCATTCATATGGATGCCTTGTGCCCCAGCAGTAGGTCATTAAAAGAGCTGATGCTGACATTGACTGTCCCCAGGCGTGACCACCCTCCTGACGATGGCGACGCAGTCGTCGGGCATCAACGCGTCGCTGCCGCCCGTGTCCTACACGAAGGCCATCGACGTGTGGACGGGCGTGTGCCTCACGTTTGTTTTCGGGGCGTTGCTGGAGTTCGCCCTCGTCAACTACGCGTCTCGTTCCGACATACATCGGTAAGAAAATTATACTAATGGGATTTGAAGTTAATTATGATAACTGTATACAGATTTTTTTTAAGAGATAATATTTCAAAAGAAACAACCCATGTAAATAGTCCTTTTCCTTATATTCATGTCTTCTTATGTTAGTATTCAGATAAAAGCCATCATGATACAAGCTTTATCCGAAACCCTTGCACATGATTAAAATTATCAATTTTAGCTAATCATTTTACATTTGTATAATGTATACGCTTCATTATCTTTCTCTTCTTAGAGCACCTCTCCAACTGCAGTCCATTTCAGATTCGTTTTTAGCAAGGCGAAAGAGTTTGGTGGTATTCAGTATATTCTTCATCAACAGCGGAATAAATCCATTCTATTTTATCGTAATTTATTTTCTTTGTAACGCAGAGAAAACATAAAGAAGACGCGCCTCGAGATAGAGGCAGCGGCGAGCATGGACGCCGCGTCCGACCTGCTGGACACCGACAGCAACGCCACCTTCGCTATGGTGAGCTCGCACCCAGATTGTTCTATCACCAGTTTTTCGGTTCCATTATCCTTATTTCCCCTTATTCTTAATCAGTTTGTTTGTTGTTTTCTTATTTATGAGGCTTGATATTTATGTCTTTTTCATGTTTCATTCAAAAAACACAAGCATAATATGTTATTTCCTCGACTTCTCAAACTTCTTTTTGTATTGTCAACAACATTGTTTTGAGTCAAACTCAAAGTCTAAATTCTGGTAAAAGACAACATTGTTTACTCAATTTACAGTTTTAGCTTAGTTGTTTCATGGATGTTCTCTTGATCCTAATCTAGCCCGAGAGCCAAGATGAGATCTACGAAAGTTAAATCAACACTAACATTTCGATTGCTATTACCTCGCTTTATTTTTTTTATACCGAAGAAAATGCCTTTACGCATTTCCTCCTCCTCCTCCTCCTCCTCCCCGGCATCTTCTGCCGGAGTGGTTACGCCCGTGCATCCGCTTCTCGGACCCTTTCCACGGTATCCTTCTGTGACATCACGTCCTCACAGAAGGAGACCACCGCCTGCCTCGACTTGTCGCTTTTCAGCATGGCGATTGTCACGCTGGGAAGCGAGAGGTCTCTTACTCTTTGGGGACGCCGCGAAGCAACCTTGTTTTTGCCATTAAGGACGTCTGCCCATATGGGGGCCCCATACAGAGTCATACTGCGTCAACAGGGGCATACAGACGCTGACAAATCTTATTTGGCCCTCCGACATTAGGCAGTAATCTACCAAGGGCTGCCGCTGCATTCACCAATGTTGGCTAACCAAAATTCGCGAGATCTCTACCCCGAGCAGTTACTAGAGTGTCATCCGCGTAGCAGGAGACACTAACTCGGGGGAGAAGGACGCCGCGAAGTACCCAGTCGTAGACTAGGTTCCACAGGAGCGGACCCAACACCGACGCCTGTGGAGCACCGCATTCCATCCGCCGGACTTTTACCTCGCCATCCGATGCCAGGAAAACAAGCTCTCTCGCTATATTTCATTGGACACTCAGAAAATGCTGTACTGCGCCAATTCTAAAATAAAAAAGTTTTTTAAACCATGCTTGAGTCTAGTATTAAATAAGTCTATGGGTTGAGTCAGACCAAAACCTGGCTTAAGTACAGTCGCCGTCAGATATATTGTAGCAGACAAGGTGACCAAATACAGTTTAAAATGATTTCATGAATATCTGAACAGATGCTTGTCAATCATTTTGATACACACAAAAAAGCAAACAAATAGTTGTGTCTTGTCTTTGTTTGCTACAATATAACTGACGGCGACTGTACTCAAAACTTGTCACACCCAAATGCATAGTACACAGTCACACGACAATCAGAAAACCTTGCACACCATTCACCAGCTTACTCGTTCCAAAACGAGCCATTGCTTAGCCATGGTTAGGGCCAAATCTGCCACAATACATGCACAGTGTCCGTCGTCCCTGACTGGTCTGCAACTGACAGAAGCCGTTGGTGCGTGGTGGGGACACAAAGATGCGGCAATGCGAGATCCACCTTAAGTCGCCGCGCAAGAACTGCTGTCGCCTCTGGATGTCCAAGTTCCCGACTCGCTCCAAGAGGATTGATGTCATCTCACGCATCCTCTTCCCATTAGTCTTCGCAGTTTTTAATTTGGCCTATTGGTAAGTCCTTAATAAATTGAGGTAAGTAAGTATAATATGTTATAAAGACCAACCTTTCAAGTCAACAAGATTACGTTTACAAGTCCCAATATGTGAAAATCGATCAACTTTCGTGATTCTTTTTTATAATAGGCCCTCTGTGGGCTGTGTCTGGGCCAATTTATACTAACTACTCAATGAAAATAGTGGCCACTACTTGCTTATATAGTTTCAGAAGAACTTTTCAGAAGTTAGCTCATTTGTACACAGGTTTTTTTATATAAATTCAACCTGATTTGAATTTGATATTGCTCAAAAGCTGTATTAGTGAACTTGAGGAATATACTGTCCAATTTACTGTATAATTTCTCATATTGACCGCGTAAGTATCAGTTACTATTAAAATATATATATTTAGGTCGACATACCTATTCCGCGATGAGGACGAGGAGAAGTGATTCTCCGGGCGAGTCGGCGGCGCGGCGCAGATTGCGCGGCTGGCGGCGGCCGTGCTGGCGCCGTACGCGCTGTTCGCGCTCGCCTACGCCGCCTGCCTGCGCTCCGCCTCGCGCGTCCTGCCCCGCGCCCGTATATGACCGCTGCGGTCACGCGTACTATCCAGCGTATACACATCCACTGAATAGGGCTAACGTTACCTTATTTCTAGCTGACCCACGAGACGGACGGTAACACTACGCCCGTTGACTTAGCTGCGATTTAAAAAGCGTGTGGTTACGTCCATTGTAAATAACACACGAACACACTACGAACGAATATGAGGTTGATGATGTCATCGCTACAAGCAGCGAACTAAAACACACCCTAAAAGCCAAGCTGCGTGGATCACACCGTGTGATCCACGCAGCTTAACGCTGTGCACGCAGTACACGGAAGCGCTTCCGTTCCATAATTTAATTTAGAACTGTATTGCGCTACAGTTGTAGGAACGTATAGCTTAAAACTGTAGATTCTCGGTGCGGACCAATATTCGTGTACATCGCGTGCTGCAGAAAAACAAAGTGTGTTAAATAGATACACGCATTACGCATCTGAATTACGCCGTGTGCCCTAGACAATGCCTTTACTGGGAGGGAATATGACATAACACATGGTCGTTCGTAGGTAGGTATATGGGTCTCCTCAGAGGATGCCCTCCTATCTCGTGGCCAGCCACTGCAGACACTGCATATTGAGATTTTTGTTCGAACTTGTTCGGTTAAAGTCCAAATTATTGTATTAAATAAATACAAGTTTATAACAAAGACATCGGTATGGGTACACATTTGAGAGACTCGTATATGAAATCAAATACTTGAGTTTAGGTGCCATCTTGGTGCCTTAAAATGCCTTACCTCGTCATCAAAGAATTTGAATGTTATAAATCTTGTTTTATTAATTTAATCTCAACTAACCTAATGTTAAAATTAAAACGTGTAAAATGGTACAGAATTGGCTACTATTACTGTCTGGCCTGTTTGAGAACTGGGTAGTATTCTTATGGTCTATATGGTCATATTGAACACCAGCTGTTGTAAGGAAATCGGTCTATCTACGGTTCATGTCCCATTTTTGGGAAAATTTTATGTTGTATGTTTGAATGACATTAAAGTGTTTTATTATTACAAATATTAAGTTAAATAAATTATATAAAATGGTGCCTGCTTACGTTGAAAAGCATAGTTAAAACAACCTAAGTACTGTTCAATGGGTTGATGCTCAATGGATGCGTTTGATCTGTGTGGAGGTGGCTGAAGAGTGTGAAAGCAAATAATTGTCGAAAATAAGTTGACAAGATTTGTTTTAGTTGTTAAAATATTATTTTTCATAATTTAATATTTCTGTCTGGAATGACTTATATTATTATTCCATAAATATTAAGTTTTAAAGTAGAATTATAGTTATAGTTAAATTTTTTGCAATAGTCTTTACGTAAAAGTATTAAGAAACAATGTATTTAATATTTGACAGTACAGTTACTTACTATTTATAAATTAGGTTATTTTTTTTTTGTACTTCTACTAAACCAAACCTTGATTTAACGGTGACGTACAAACGTCAATATAATCTATTTTAGAGATATACAAGGACGTAAGCATACCACATAATATATCAGTACCTACTTAAACTAATAAAAGTATGACAATCTATCCCAAATTTACTAGATAAGTGTATTATTTCCACATTAATGGATGTTGAGGTGAAAGAATTGTTGATGACAGATCACAACACGTATTATTGGTGACATTAGTATGCAGGAACATGTGGACTGAACTCTATCGTGTAGAGTACAATATATAACTCACTTTTTAGAGGATGTAGGACTTAGTGGTACTAATATGTTGACATTTATTGTATGATGGCCAAGCTTTATAGTTGGGCCTACAACTTTCTACACCTGTGTCGCTCAGTGTACAGTTGTCTATCTATACATATATTAATATCGTGACTTACAATAAATACTTATCTGTGTTTACAATATGTCACCATCATAGGTAATATTCAATGTTTTCTATATAATCTCACCATGTAGTATGTTTCTTGAAAAATAATCAGGCATTGTCGCATTGGGATTGAGAGAAAAAAGATGTAAATCAAGAAATATACCACTAATAAATATTGATGTCATAAATGTGAAAAGTATCTATCCATGTCTCTTTGTATATCTGCATAAACTCAGTGTTCCGTTGACATAAGCTTATTGTATTGGTAAAGCTCAATACGTACATTCAAAGAGAATTTATTCACTACGTTTTACGTACCTACATTGATGTCGTCAGGTTTATTTTCTATCGCAGTTTTTGCTCATTTCTCTCTTTCCGTCCCTATTTTTATTAAAATTAATTTAGGTTGTAACTTTGGCTAATTGGGTATCATCGGTAGGTAATTTTGTGATGAAAACAGTTGACCGTGCACACAGCTTCATCTGGCTGAAGATTGTCTGACGAATAATACTGAAAACATTAGTTTATAGTTCAAATGGGTGTTTTCACAGTCACGATGAAGATGTTAGCTCGCTCAGCTGACGTTCATATAGATGTATGTAAGTATATCCTATAAGTTTTCTTGGGCTGTGATGATGTATGTAGGATTTAATCTTAAACTATTATTCTACACAATTCTTGATAAATCAACGTTCAAACAGATTGTACACTCTCATATTGAATGTTATCCGGCGGTTTGGAAAAATGCCGATTTCTGAAAAATGCCTTTCAAAATTGTTGGTACATAGTACATTACTGAAGAGCACCTTTTTTAATTCTCAATATTTTTTTTCTTCTCATTCATTTTGTGGAATGTGATATAGATGTGCGGGAAGAAGAAAAAATATTTTACTCTGAGGATTGACATCATTAAATTTTATTATAATTAAAACAGTTTAACTGAGGGACATTTCAAACAGTACCTTTTAAATTAAGTCATTATCGAAAAATACGTCATCATGTTATGGTAACAGATTCTATTTATAAATTATTAGGAAATGATTTCAAATGTAACACAAACAGGTCACCTGTACCTGATGTAGACTCTCTATTCCTATTGTCTTATAATTTAAAGGAAAGAATGTGAAGGTGGAGCAGGAAATGGTTTTAATAAAATAAAATATACCCAAGTCTCTGGCTTTTTATTTATATGCTTCATATAATATTGCTTAAAAATACTACTGAATTCTGAACTTATGGTGACTTTTATTATTTAATTAAATAAATTACTCCGATTAAGAGAAACTATTATTTATTGTAACATAGCTATCCAATATCTACAAAGTGGTTCGAAGAAAAAGTTAAAATACAGTCTAATTTAAAACCGCATAAACACACTCATATTTGAATAGAAAATAGGAAAATATCAACAATACTAAATATTATATGCTCAATAAATAAGGTGCCTAATACATAATAATCAAAGAAACAACTTCATATAAGACAAATCCAACCAATTTGCTTATATTGAATATCATAAAATTAATGCTCTCATTTAAAAAAAAAAAATTGAAATATTTTTTCAAGAGAATACATAAACTTTTTCATTGTAAACTTCAGGTTGACGCAAACTTTTGGCTTGTTCTAAGAAAATAAAACAAAGGACATGCTCCTGACACTTAAACCTTCATTCAGCTCTCCTCTCGATCACATTCCTTGTCCGGACATGCACATACATGTAGTGTGCCTCAGGAGTATCCGGAGTGGCATCTGTAACTAGTGTCATCATGTACTTTCTTAAAGGATACCCAGAATCAGCTAGAAATAACCAAAATATTAAACATGATTGATTATTTAACAAGTGGTACTTCTGATGAACCATGCAGACCACTGTTTAAATACTTAAAAGGCTCACCACTGCCTTGCCTTTATATCTTCGAGACAGAAATGTTTGTAAAATTAAATTTACATTATTTCAAACAGGCTAAAGACGTATACACACGAAACACACGTAATGGTAGTAGACTTTTCGGCAGTTAATCCTAGGAGGGCACTATTCCAAAAAAAGATGCTATTGGATGTGTATACAAATCTAAAATAAGTTACCTGAAAATATAAAACAGTTACATGTGAATAAGTTCAAGACTGTTCTCCATAAATGGCTTAGCGATAATGTTCTTCAGTATAAAATAATATCTAGACGAAGCCCATTGAACTTACTAACTTGCCATTCTTTTACAAATTGGGTATTATTTTTTTAATTACATTTAAATTAGGTATTATTTTGACATTTAAAATTAAGTATTATTTTGAATGACATTTCTTTTTTTATTAGTATTTTTAAAATGATTTGAATTTGAGAATATTCTATGTGACATTAGCTTTGTGAATCTATTGTTGACATTAAAATACGGTTAATTATTTCATAATGCATTCATTTCAAATAACAATGTAAAAATAAGCTAATAATTTGTTAAAAATAATTGTTTGCATTTGCATACTGTTGTTAATGGCTGAATGAGCCGAACTTTTAAACTGGATTGCTTAATCTAGTTTAAGTTCTTCCTTTAGTGTACCCTATTCAAAGGCAAATAACTAAATTTCCTATTTCTAACTTCTTGATGGACAAGCTGGAATAGAGACCGAGAGCGGAGGTCGAGGCCTTTATAGCGCGGACAGCAAGGAAACAATTCAGTAACAATGTTACGGAAACTAGTTTCAGTAACTTTGTGTTGTCGCTGTGTCGATATAATACACAATCATCTCTGTTCATACATTGTGTATGGTTGTAACAATGTGTGGTAACGGAATGGTAACTTGTGTAGTAACGTTACATCAATGTTCCGAGATTGTGATAATAATGTGGCGCGTTGGTAAATTTCATCCTATTAGAAAAAATACTAGAAAAACTCGACTCACCCGTAGCACCTCAGACGGGACTCGAACCCGCACCCTTGGGATTCCGGCCCAATGCACTGACCAATTATGCTACCGAGTCGCTAGTGGGAGCGGCGAAATTTTCTAGTACTTTTAACTTCTTCGCTGCAAGCCAGCGCAATTTCATCAATGTGAGAAAATACCCCCACATTCGAAAGAAACATCTTTCCAGATGTTTTGACAATCGATAAAGATGAAACAGCTATATCATTATTAAAGGGTGCGGATTCGAGTCCCGTCTGAGGTGCTACGGGTGAGTCGATTTTTTCTAGTATTTTTTCTAATATTATTTATCTTAATATAAAAATAGCATTGTAAATGCGAAAATCTAAATTTAATAAATTTCATCCTATTTGATGTAATTACACAGTATTTTTTTCCCATTACGATTTGAGCATTAACAACCATATAAATGTTTAAAACAACATATTTTTATTACTTACTTTGCATTACTTACATGGAATAATATGGCGCTACCTTTTATTTTAATATTTAACGAGTTAGAGCAAATGAACGAATGAATGAATGATTTGTGCGAAATGTTAAAAATGGTCAGACACGGAGTTATTGTTACTAAACTAAATGTTTCTGTGTTGGATCTTCCCCAGTTTTAGTTGCAGCAACGGATAATCGCGGAACGTCAACCAGAGGGTCTATTACAAAAAATAATCACGATAGTCGGACGATGTTCGTTGATCGATTTACTTGATTTTGAACCTTATACATGAGTTAATAATGTTAAGGACGATGGTACGCTTATCGCGATGTTTTTTTGTAATAGGCCCTCAGATTATGTTACGAGAATCATTCAAGTGACGGTACTCTAAACGGTTACGTCAGGCAACAAAAATAGGCTATATGGGCAGTACTTGTGCAAACTTAGGTAGGTGGCAGGCATCTAATCAAAACACAAAGACATAAGAAAAACAAAACAACATGTTTGAACAATTTAATGAATACTTATTTCTTCATTCCATAAATAATTAAGCAACAATTACCAATAAAGAACACATTAATTTAGATAAACAATTATTAATTTAACGGGTACAGTTTGGGTCTTCAAATGTGCGAAATCGTCGTTAGGTGGTTAAGGCTTCTGCTGACACAGTATAAATCTTTCAGCTTCATTCTGAAATAAAAAGAGTTTGTTAAAATTTATTTCAAAACATCGTGGAAACTGTTTCTTTCTATCAGTTTGAGAAGTATGGTCAGCCTAATAATAATTTAACACTTTAGCTACGGACGTAATTTAAAGCATATCTGAAGATTTTATCACATTTTATTCAATTTTCCATTCGTATTTTAAATGTAAACTCAAAAATCCTTTATAATTTCCACATACTAGTTTTAGTGTAATATGTTGTGATCATTCCTTATTTTAAACAGCTGTATTTTACCATGTTACAAAGTGGAATAAATGATTATGATTATGATTATTATGACGTGTAACACCAATAATTTTGTGTCAAATTAATATGAATAACATTATGTCCCTTAGTAAGATTTGAACCTGGGAATTTTAGCTCAAGAGGCCGCGTCGCTGTCGCTGGCCAGTTAGAACGACCACAAACGCCCAATCACTAATAAGAGATCAATCGAAATATTATATGGCATTGAGATAATAATTCGTTAACAATCGATTTTAAAACGTCATAATATCTTTGAAAGCAAAGCGACCGCAAATATTTGCAAATATTACTTTGTAAGGGGCCTGAACTGAACCTAAGGGCGCAGGCAGAAATAATATCCAGGGGAGGCAGCTTTTAGTTTTCCATGTGGATTACTTAGCCATCCCAAGCTCTGGGTCAGAGATGGGGAAATGGCCCGCAACAAGATTCAATCCAGCCCGCGACTATAACTCATCATCTATATTAAATCGTCCCGCAAATAAGAATATCAGAATATTCGCGATGAAAAACAAAGATGACTATTGGACCGACATCTCCAGCTCGAGTATTACTTCAAGTAACCTGGGGAATGCGTACCTATTCTGTCTGTGCCTGGCTTCAAATTTCGTTGATAAACAGTCAATCAAGTTTCATCTGTCACACTGACCCAGCTCGTCAAAATAATCCATCTCTAAGACTAATTCCCCATCCCTGCTCTAGCTAATGTTGATACCGAGATTCCCAAGGGGTGCAAGTGCACCACCTGGCACCCCCCTACCGGCGGCGCACATGACTGAACCTCTCACCTGAATCATTTTGTATATGGCAGCAATAGCGTCATCGTTTCTGCACGACACAGTACCGGCGATAGCTGCCCGTTTGCCTCCCCAGCTGGACGTGAATGTCAGCTGGGCTTCCACAGCCATGCACACGCAGGCCACGATCACAAGCAGAGTCAGGAACTTGTACATGTTTGTTGGACGACGTTGACCGGAAAACTGCGATGCTTTGGAGAGAAAACTCTCGTTTTTATACAAACAAATGAAGCCACAGAGGTTTTAATTTTCCTGATTAGATTTGTGGACGTCAGACTCTTAGAAAAAAAATGTTGATAACCACCTACCTACTCGTACCAAAGTAAATTGTTCTTTGCTCTTACATTGTTTGGCTTTGGCATTGAGCATACCTAGACTTAGAAAAATTTTCGCTGCGTGGCATTTTATTTCTATGGCATTAAGTGTTCATGATGAACTTATGGCCGAATACTCAAACGTCACTCAACTTTGAGAGACTCTCAAACATCGTCCTGACGCATTAAAAGTTAAAGATACGACAAAGACAGCATGATGTTTGAGCGCCCCTCAAAGTTGAGTATTGTTTGAGTATTCGGCCATTACTCATTTAAACATAACACCTATATTACATATACATTCTGATAAAAAACTAAATACCTACTTAGGTAGTTACTTATCTATACACATACTCGCCTACTTCTTTACTTATCTTTACTTACTTAAACAACTTTAGCAACCCGGATTTTATAGGCAACTTGATATAGGTTAAACTTACAATAGATTTTAAGAACTTTTTTTAAACACGTTTTTAAAGCGAACTAAAAAATTTAAAAATCGGATTAAAACATACCTCTAACTATAAAAAACAGACTAGAAAAAACGGACTACAAAATATACAGTAATTTCTCCTATAAGGTTTTATTAGCCTATACTTGCAGATATTTTAAACCTAAAAAACGTGGGGCGCATTTTGTAAGATTTATCATCAAATGTCTTTTGTATGCGCCCCACGTTTTTTAGATTTAAAACTTCTGTATAGGATTATAACCCTTTACCGAAGAGATTATTTTATACTTATAGTCCGATTTAAAATCGTGTTTTTAATTAAATTATTCGAAATATCGAAAACCCGTAATTGGCAATTTTATATGGGTGCACAAAATGTACTAAAATAATGGGTAGTGATTATATTGTCGGGAATCGCTGTTTCAGACTACTTTTGACAGTTAAGTAACTTTTGATAAAGAGGTCTAATCAATAGAGGTTTTAATATAATAATAAAAAAGCATTCCGTGAAAAAATAAATAGTAGTGGTGTTGATTTCGTTTGAGTATTTAGCTGCTTTTTTATAACTAATATTTTAAAATTCTCAAAGTAAATTGTTTATCATAAAAATTATAGGTGATACGAAGTTCACAGGGTCCACTAGTTTATGTAATATTATTAGGATCGAAAACTCATGGAAATAAATAAACTCAGGAAAAGTTACTCATTGTTTTTAATCAGAACGTCCACTTTAGATGAGGGTGGTAGAAATCGTATAAAGTACAGGACCCAGCGAACAAATGTCATCAGGCATTTTCCTAACACTGCACAGTTTTCACTTGATTAACTTTCAAATTCCCGTCTAATTGCCTGAGCATATAAAAGCTGGTGTAGGGTGCTCCTTGGTCATTCTGGCAAGTAGCTTTGAGGGTGATACACGCAAAATAAATCTGTTTAAACATCTATATACCTACCATCTAAATAAATCTTGTAGTTGATCTTAACCTTTTCTCTTCTACTAATATCTGCGGTCATCAGACAGAGATACAATGGGTCGTCCTGTGTTGATTGCCCTCTTCTTCACTTTTCTGTTGGTGGCTTCTCAGGCCCAATTGACCTTCAGCACTGGTTGGGGGAACGGCAAGAGATCTTTGAACACAGATTTCGGAAATGACGCTTGCACGCCGGAAGACAGCCTCTATGTCATATACAAACTTATTCAGGTATGTAAAAACTACACTTTATTTAACTACCTACATAAGTATTTGTCCTAAAATTATAATGTTTCATTTGTTATTTTTAATCGAGAGTCAAACTTGCGTACCATATTTTTCCTTGATGCTATACAATCAATGTCTATTTTATTTCGATTCTTTGATAAAAATATTGTTTATCTATTACAAGTTACAAATATAATTATTAAGAAAATACTGGCTTTAATGATTTCGTCAACTTATATTTTAAAAAATATGGCAGCGTGTCAATGCTGGTTGGTTATCTAACCTAACGATAAGTGGGAAGATGGGCATGAAATTAACCATTTTAAAGGAAATATTGTTTTTAGAACTCACATAATATAGGTGCATAACTAACATCTCATCTTTCTGTTTTTATTACAGTCTGAAGCGAAGAGGCTTATTATGTGTAAAGATGACGGGAAAAAATAGAAAATATTCGCCTGAAATCCAGTTTTGCTTACGATAAAAAACATAACTTTCAATGAATAAGAATATGGATAGTGAATATTTGTAAGTAAGATTAGTGGGCGCTCGCAAAGTTCATAAATATTGAAGAAATCTACAACACCTAGTGAATTAACCATTTTTTTTCTTTCGTAGTCGAATAAGTAGATATTCATAGAATCTTTAAACTCAAATGCCTTATTCCACAGGATTTTACAGTAACCTAATTAACTAATTTTATAATATTATGTGCTTGTGATAGTACCAAAAATTTCTTGTTTAACCGGATTTTTTTATTTTTAATATAGGCAAGTGAAATGTTGGGAATTCAAATATTAGTAAGCGCTACTTACTATTTGTTTTATAGGCCAACATTTTATTTTTATGCATGCTGAGTACACCTGTAAATTGATATCATACAGGCATTCTAGTGGTAAATATTTCTATGTATGTTATTGTATTTACGTAAGTACATTGTTGAAGTACTTTAAATAAATAAATAATAAAGTAAAATCAGCTGAAATGTCCCGTAGCAGACTAAAAACAGCTTGAAATCCGAGTTTTGTGTTGGCTACGAATGATATTTTTATGGAATTTCTTCCGAAAGTTCAACCGACTAAACTAATTAGTGCAGCTTACTTACCTATATTTTTGTGACAAACTATAAATAGATTTTGTACCGATTTTCGAATAATTCACGTCGTAGACGGTGCTACGAACGGCTACTGACGAGTGCTACGAATGCTACGAATCGTAGGCCAAATGTTAAATTGCTTTATTTTCTTAGAACAAGCCAAAAGTTTTTGTTAACCTGAATTATTTTAGTGTGGTGCTCTGCCGCGGAGCCACCACTTTAGAAATCGATCATTCAGCAGATTTCATGAAACGGCAGCTTTAAACATCCCTGAGCTCGTATTTTGGGTGGCTCTGCTGGAGAGTATACTCCCTGGCAGAGCCACAATCAATGCTTATTATTTTGTAGCCTCGTACACGTACAGCGATAACAAGCACATGTACAGCATGTACGTTTAACGAACATCATTTTAAGATATAAATGATCAATTTCTAAAGTGGTGGCTCTGCGGCAGAGCACCACACTGTTGCTGTTACAATGTAAAAGTTTATGTATTCTCTTGAAAAAATCTTTTCAATTTTGAATATATTTAAATGAGAGCATTTTATAATATTCAATATAAGCAAATTGGCTGGATTTGTCTTATATGAAGTTATTTCTTTGATCATTATGTATTAGGCACCTTATTTATTGAGCATATACTATTTAGTATTGTTGATATTTTCCTATTCAAATATGAGTATGTTTATGCGGTTTTAAAATAGACTGTATTTTAACTTTTTCTTCGAACTACTTTGTAGATATTGGATAGCTATGTTACAATAAATAATAGCTTCTTTTAATCGAAGTAATTTATGTAATTAAATAATAAATGTCACCATAAGTTCAGAATACAGTAGTATTTTTAAGCAATATTATATGAAGCATATAAATAAAAAGCCAGAGACTTGGGTATATTTTATTTTATTAAAACCATTTCCTGCTCCATCTTCACATTCTTTCCTTTAAATTATAAGACAATAGGAATAGTGTCTACATCAGGTAAAGGTGACCTGTTTGTGTTACATTTGAAGTCATTTCTTAATTTATAAATAGAATCTGTTACCATAACATGTTGTACACACGACAGCACGTCAGGTTATACATTTTGACTGCGAAAACAGCTTTTATTACGTAGAGCATAAAGGCGATTGAAACTGAGCTAAATGGGTTTCTAAATAATGAAAGTTAGTTGGTAGTAAATGTACTTTTATTATTGTAAACTGATGAACACAACTTGACATAAAGAAGAAAAAACATAGAGTGCAAAACAAGGAAAATATGTTGTAGTATAAAAAGTACAGAATTCAAAAATATAAGTTAAAAGTAAAAAATCATAAACTAGTAAAAAAGAGGCCGGCTCGGCAACAGCGATCTCAAGGTCAACATATATAGTCTGAGGTGCTGTCGTGTGTACATACTTATGACGTATTTTTCGATAATTATAAATATCAATTGGAAGATTTCTATAAAGTTGTTTGTTTATTTTGTCTCACAACTATTTATAATTACCAAATTAGGTACTTCTTAACAACATATTTATACTTCAAATAGGGTATTCAATATGTTTTTTGTGTAATGTTTTCGTATTGAGTGATATGTCTTAAATGTATTTTTACAAGATGATTTATTTAATTGACTTAATTTATATGGTACAGTGTTTGAAAAGGCCCTCGGTTAAACTGTTTTAATTATAATAAAATTTAACGGTGTCTATCATTAAAGTTTTAAAATATTTTTTCTTCTTCCCGCACATCTATATCACATTCCACAGAAGTGAATGAGAAGAAAAGAAAATATTGAGAATTAAAAAAGGTTCTCTTCAGTACCAACAATTTTGAAAGGCATTTTTCAGAAATCGGCATTTTCCAAACCGGCGATTAACATTCAATATGAGAGTGTATAATCTGTTTGAAAGTAGATTTATCAAGAATTGTGTAGAATAATAGTTAAAGAGATAAAATCTTACATACATCATCACAGCCCAAGAAAACCTATAAGGATACAGATACATCTAAATGAACCTCAGCTGAGCGAGCTAACATCTTCATCGTGACTGTGAAAACACCCATTTGAACTATAAAATAATGTATTCAGTATTATTCGTCAGACAATCTTGAAGCCAGATGAAGCTGTGTGCACGGTCAACTGTTTTCATCATAAATTACCTACCGATGATTCCCAATTAGCCAAAGTTACAACCTAAATTAATTTTAATAAACATAGGGACGGAAAGAGAGAAATGAGCAAAAACTGCGATAGAAAATAAACCTGACGACATCAATGTACGTATTGAGCTTTACCAATACAATAATCTTATGTCAACGGAACACTGAGTTTATGCAGATATACAAAGAGACATGGATAGATACTTTTCACATTTATGACATCAATATTTAGAATTTAGTGTTTGTATATTTCTTGTTTTACATCTTTTTTCTCTCAATCCCAATGCGACAAGGCATGATTATTTTTCAAGAAACATACTACATGGTGAGATTATATAGAAAACATTCAATATTACCTATGATGGTGACATAAAGTTAACACAGATAAGTATTTATCGTAAGTCACGATATTAATATATGTATAGATAGACAACTGTACACTGAGCGACACAGGTGTAGAAAGTTGTAGGCCCAACTATAAAGCTTGGCCATCATACAATAAATGTCAACATATTTGTACGACTAAGTCATATATCCTCTAAAACGTAAGATATACTATATTGTACTCTACACAATAGAGTTCAGTCCACATGTTCCTGCATATTAATGTCACCAATATT
Organism: Catoptria pinella; assembly: GCA_963556745.1. Classification (NCBI taxonomy): domain Eukaryota; kingdom Metazoa; phylum Arthropoda; class Insecta; order Lepidoptera; family Crambidae; genus Catoptria; species Catoptria pinella. The sequence goes on along the minus strand of OY750778.1, from coordinate 10,262,284 downwards.
ACGTGTTGTGATGTGTCATCAACAATTCTTTCACCTCAACATCCATTAATGTGGAAATAATACACTTATCTAGTAAAGTTGGGCTAGATTGTCATACTTTTATTAGTTTAAGTACTGATATATTATGTGGTCTGACTTACGTCCTCGTATATATCTAAAATAGATTATATTTACATTTGTACGTCACCGTTAAATCAAGGTTTGGTTTAATAGAAGTATAAAAAAACCATATGAATTAACTTAATTTATTTAACATAAATAGTAAGGTAACTGTAATGCCGGATATTTAATACATTGTTTCGTAATACTTTTATGTAAAGACTATTGCAAAAAAAATAACATTGACTTTAATTCTACTTTAAAACTTAATATTTATGGAATAATAATATAAGTAATTCCAGTCAAAAATATAAAATTATGAAAAATAATATTTTAACAACTAAAACAAATCTTGTCAACTTATTTTCGACAATTATTTGCTTTCACACTCTTCAGCTACCTCCACACAGATCAAACGCATCCATTGAGCATCAACACCTTGAAGATAGGTTTATTTAACTTAATATTTGTAATAATAAAATACTTTAAAGTCATTCATACATACAACATAAAATTTTCCCAAAAATGGGACATGAACCGTAGATAGACCGATTTCCTTACAACAGCTGGTATTCAATATGACCATATAGACCATAAGAATACTACCCAGTTCTCAAACAGGCCAGACAGTAATAGTAGCCAATTCTGTACCATTTTACACGTTTTAATTTTTACATTAAGTTAGTTCAGATCAAATTAATATTGGGTCCTTACCTATGAAATTGATGTTTTTTTCTCACACACAGAGAATCTCATAATTTATGTGATTAAAAATACTTATCAGTTGCTGGATATTATATTATGACCATAACCGTCAACTATCAGCATAATAAAAGTTTTTTTTGTTTTCTTAGCATTCAAAAAATACCTTGAAAGTGACTCCTTTTTTTGTTAGCAAAAATTACCACTTTATCCGTTGTAACTTAGTCTAAACTTATTTTTTTCGCTTAAATTATGTTGCTTAAGTTAGCTTTATGTTCAAACATTTGTACTTTAAATTTTTGTTACAATAGCGTTCACGGTTGTTGAATAAATTATGCAAATGGTAGTATATGGAAAATGCTATTTGTTAAAAATTCTCCATACAAAACGTCAATATCATACATAGGTAAGGACCTAATATAACAAGATTTATAAAATTCAAATTCTTTGATGACGAGGTAAGGCATTTTAAGGCACCAAGATGGCACCTAAACTCAAGTATTTGATTTCATATACGAGTCTCTCAAATGTGTACCCACTGATGTCTTTGCTATAAACTTTTATTTATTTAATACAATAATTTGGACTTTAACCGTACAATTTCAAACAAAAATCAGTGTTTGCAGAGACTGGCCACGAGATAGGAGGGCATCCTCTGAGGAGACCCATATACCTACCTACGAACGACCATGTGTTATGTCATATCCCCTCCCAGTAAAGGCATTGTCTAGGGCACACGGCGTAATTCAGACGCGTGATGCGTGTATCTATTTAATACACTTCGCTTCTTCTGCAATACGCGCTATACACGAATTTTGGTCCTAGCTGTGATTCTACAGTTTTAAGCTATATCTTCCTGTAGACTTGTAGACTGTAGCGCAGCACAGTCCTAAATTCAATTATGGAACGGAAACGCTTCCGTGTACCGCGTGCACAGCGTAAAAGCTGCGTGGATGACATACCCTAATAAGTCACGCTTGTAGCCAGCGAACTAAAATCTATGGAAGTGTAATTGCAGACAAACATTGCTTAAAAAATTGACCACGGGGCCAAAAAAATACTATTTTAAGAAAAGAGAGAAGGTGAGAGTTTATTGGAAATGTCATCCTGTGTAGTCAAATGGTGCAAAAGACGCAAAGATAATGTATCATAGGTTAACGTAATATTTATTCGTTCTAGTCTAGATATTTGTCTAGAAGTATTCAGATTATGGTCGCTATTATGCAACCAGTGTTCAGTCGCTTTGTGCTGACTGAACTAAATGCCAGCATTTTTTAAACCCGCCCATCTTGCTTGTAATTTTGTGTAAGCTAAGTCAACGGGCGTAGTGTTACCGTCCGTCTCGTGGGTCAGCTAGAAATAAGGTAACGTTAGCCCTATTCAGTGGATGTGGATACGCTGGATAGTACGCGTGACCGCAGCGGTCATATACGGGCGCGGGGCAGGACGCGCGAGGCGGAGCGCAGGCAGGCGGCGTAGGCGAGCGCGAACAGCGCGTACGGCGCCAGCACGGCCGCCGCCAGCCGCGCAATCTGCGCCGCGCCGCCGACTCGCCCGGAGAATCACTTCTCCTCGTCCTCATCGCGGAATAGGTATGTCGACCTAAATATATATATTGTAATCGTAACTGATACTCACGCGGTAAATATAAAAAAATATACAGTAAATTCGACAGTATATTCCGCAAGTTCCCTAATACAGCTTTCGAGCAATATCAAATTCAAATCAAATCAGGTTGAATTTATATAAAAAAACCTGTGTATGGAAATACAAATGAGCTAACTTCTGAAAGGTTCTTCTGAAACTATTTAAGTAGTGGCCCCTATTTTCATTGAGTATTATATGTTGGCCCAGAAACAGAGGGCCTATAACAAAAAATAATCACGATAGTCGGACGATGTTCGTTTAACGATTTACTTGATTTTGAACCTTATACATGAGTTAATAATGCCACGGAATGGGACGAACATCGTACGCTTAGCGCGATGCTTTTTTGTAACACGCCCTCTGGTTTTAGTCTGGGACTTTTACATATTTAGACTTGTAAATAAATACATAACTTGTTGACATTTAAGATCAAAATTCGAAGAAAATTAAAGTGTTGGGAGAAAATTCTATAAATTAATAACACTTCTGAATTTGAAGTGGTTAAGTATCAGAGAAATGTTGTCTAAGCCGCGTAGTTTGTAAGTCTACTGCGTAAACCACTTCGAGAATTGTTTTTCTTTACAACATATTATAATTACTTACCTCTATTTACTAAAAGACTTACCAATAGGCCAAATTAAAAAGTGCGAAGACTAATGGGAAGGTGATGCGTGAGATGACATCAATCCTCTTGGAGCGAGTCGGGAACTTGGACATCCAGAGGCGACAGCAGTTCTTGCGTGGCGGCTTAAGGTGGATCTCGCATTGCCGCATCTTGGTGTCCCCACCACGCACCAACGGCTTCTGTCAGTTGCAGACCAGTCAGGGACGACGGACACTGTGCATGTATCGTGGCAGATTTGGCCCTAACCATAGCTAAGCAATGGGTCGTTTTGGAATTAGTAAGCTGGTGCATGGTGTGCAAAGGTTTTGTGATTGTCGTGTATGTTTATATCAATATAGAGTTTGTCTATGTTTCTGCATTGCGAGCTGGCCGACGTTGCGGGCTGACGTTGATTGGAATTATTTACTTTTAAAAAACTAAGATTCGTTTTGAAAAGAAATGAAGAACAGACACGTCATTTAACTATACATATAATTTGTGCATGCCTTGCACAGACATGGACGGCCGTCTATATTGATTTTGAGAATTGGAAATAAATGTAAAAAAGCGAATAATAGTAAATAAATATATCGATTTAAAAAATCTTTTAATTAGGTACTATGCATTTGGGTGTGACCAGTTTTGAGTACCTAAGCCAGTTTTTGGTCTGACTCAACCATGGCTTAAATATTTGCTAAATGTTGATTTCAGAATTAACGCAATGCAACATTTTCTTAGTATCCCATCAAACATTTTAGCAAAGCACAAGAATCAACTGCAATGAAGGATGCCTACCCCAGCGAGGTATATAGCAATAGAAATGTTAGTGTTGATTTAACTTTCGTAGATCTCATCTTGGCTCTCGGGCTAGATTGGGATCAAGAGCAAATCCATAAAACAACTAAGCTAAAACTGTAAATTGAGTAAACAATATTGTATTTTACTAGAAACTAGACTTTCAGTTTGACTGAAAACAATATTGTTAGCAAAAAGAAGTTTTAGAAGTCGAGGAAATAACTTTTTATACTTGAGTTTTTAAATGAAACATGTAAACAGATAAAATATATCAAGCCTTATAAATAAGAAAAAAAACTGTTTAAGAATAAGGGAAAATAAGGATAATGGAACCGAAAAACTGGTGATAGATTAATCTGGGTGCGAGCTCACCATAGCGAAGGTGGCGTTGCTGTCGGTGTCGAGCAGGTCGGACGCGGCGTCCATGCTCGCCGCCGCCTCCATCTCGCGGCGCGTCTTCTTCATGTTCTCCCTGAGTTACAGAGAAAATAAATTACAATAAAATATAATGGATTTATTCCGCAATGAAGAGTTTAATGAATTCCACCAAACTCTTTCGACTTGCTAAAAACGAATTCCAAAACGCAGTGCTGACTGTAAACCTTCAAATTCGAGAGGCGCCCTAAGAAGAGAAATATAACAAAGCGTTATAATATTACAAAATATAAAATGATTAGCTGAAATTGATAATTTTGATCATGTGCAAGGGCTTCGGATAAAGCTTGTACTAGTATCATGATGGCTTTTATTTGAATACTGACATGAGAAGACAAGGCACATGAATATAAATAAAATGACTACTTACATGAGTTGTTTCTTTAGTCTTCATGAAATTATGTCTTAGAAAAATTCTGTATATGGTTATCATCATCAACTAATCCCACATAATTTTCTTACCGATGCATATCAGAGCGAGAGGCGTAGTTGACGAGGGCGAACTCCAGCAACGCCCCGAAAACAAACGTGAGGCACACGCCCGTCCACACGTCGATGGCCTTCGTGTAGGACACGGGCGGCAGCGACGCGTTGATGCCCGACGACTGCGTCGCCATCGTCAGGAGGGTGGTAACGCCTGGGGACAGTCATCGTCAGCATCAGCCCTTTTAATGACCTACTGCTGGGGCACAAGACTTCCTCTTAAATGGATAGTAAATAAATATTAGAGCGAATATAGAAAAGTTTGTTTTCCTAAATTGACCCATCCGAGGATCAAACCCGGGACCTCAGAGATGGCGACTTCTTGAAAACCGGCGTACAAACCACTATACGGGTATTACCAAACACCCTGCATAATTTTAGGTAACACTTCTTTTTTTGTGTTTAAAAAAGCCTAACCTTAAACATATTGAGTACCTAGCCATGTTAAAATAGGCCCCAATTATCTCATAACCACAGTTTTTTCAACCGTTATGATGATCAAATCAAAATTAGGACTTGAATGATCGCCGTTATGCAAGCCAACGAAGACAAAGTGAAAAATTGTACCGCCCACGTTTCATAGCCTAATAAATAAATGCCATTATTATTTATTTGAGTCGTCGAGCACCAAAGAACTTCGGATTAAATTAAAGAAATTGCCTGTGACTGTGAAGAGGATGATTTTACAGCATGAGATAAATAAATTTGTATTGATGTAGCAGAACCACTAGATTATCTACGTAATAGATACCAAAGTATAAAAACTACAAAAACTGAATCACAATTTTTACAAATTAGTATGAATGTTAAAATAAATAAAAAATAATAATGAATGAATAATATTAAGCATCAGAGACATTCTTCCCTTTAGAGTACTTAATAATAAAAACAAAAGATTTTTAAACACTGATTAACTTAGACACCTATTTAAATGTGATGCTGTCTCTTTCAATTAAGATTTTCAAAAAAGCATATACTTATTGTATAATTACTATTGCAAAAAAGTGACATCTTCGCATTGTAACAGATGTCTAAGCAACAATGTTTAAAAATCTATTGTAATAACACTGATATGTTTATCTCCGATAGTAATCTTCCGGTTTAAGTATCCTTTCACCATTAGAAACCTACGTTATCTTTGATTGACATTGTTATAATATTTTATCACGAAAAGTTCCTGTTAAAGACCATTTTGCTACACCACACCGTGTCAATTGGCATGACTAATCTAAATATGATAAAAAGGACTTTTGATTGGTTTATTGCGCTTTATAACAAGCACATCCTTCACTTGCAATAAATTGAACGACACGAGACGAGCGACAATAATAAATTCAGATTATACATTTAACAACAACACATATTCTTCAGCCATTTTGGACAAATATAATGAAATGCATGCATACAGAAGATAGGCCATACCATATGTCGCAGATGATGGTGGTCGCAGTCGTAGGCCGAATGCGCTAAGAAACGGCGCGGCACCATCAAGCTTCTTCAGAAATATTATTATAATGGCTCATTTTTTATGTCTCCACTGCCTGTTGGGGCATTCTTTCCTTATGAGTGGATAAGGAAGATGGCTCATAACCACGTAAAGCCAATGCGGTTTGGTGCGTAACTTCAGAGTATACTAAAGATAACTTACCAAGCGAGACCCTCGCGGGCACCGCCCCCTGGTCCAGCCAGAAGGAGACCCAGGACACGATGACCAACATGCAGCACGGAATGTAGATCTGGATCAGGTAGTAGCTGAACTCGCGTTTGAACAGCAGGTCTACCTTCAGGCAGCTGTATTCACCTAGAATATATTTGATTCAAACGTAATCTGAAGAACCAATAGACATGGAAAGGTTAAAAGATTTTTGTGTCTGTCACACACAAGTATTTTAACAAGCAATTTAAGATTATAATTTTTTAAATAATATGATGCAGCCAAAGTTAAATTATGCTATGTGGACGTGACCTGATCCAGTTTGTCAAGAGGGGCAGAAGTGCAGTGGTAAAATAAAAGGTTTTGGAGTTAAAATGAACAAACCCTTTTTTAGAATAATATCCCATACAGCTAAATGTTCAACTAGCCATTATTTTATTAAATACTGTTTATAGACGATTTGGATGATTTTATCTCAAGAGTTGGGTCTGCCTTCTTACCTGTATTTGTTTTACTGTTGCAGTAGTCCGTGAGGAACTTCTCCAGCGTAAAGCGAGGCAGGTGGAGGTTCTTCACCACCTGCACGGGGTCTCCTTCCTTCCACAGAAACACCAGGTCGTCGGTTGTCCACCCATCTAGAAAAATAAGGAACTGTCAGCAACCATAAAGGCAGAGACATTGGGTGATGAACATTGGAAAGTTTGCGACTGTTTGGCGTAACGGTAGCGATCGTGCTTACTTCACCTAAAGTATCTGGTTGGTTTCCTGTTTTCTGTCAGGGTTCATGAGACTAGGTTTAAGCATTTTTTCCTGAGTCAAGGTTGTTTCTATTCTTTTTAGGTCTCGTACCAAAATGATAAAAAGGAACCCTTATGGTGCGACTCAGTATGTCTATCTGTCACAGCTGGATATCTTAAGAACGACTAATGTAATCAACTTGAAATTTGGAATAGTTTTAGATGACGTTTGCCCAACTATTTTGCAAATAAGAAAGAAATAAAAAAACATATATTTCTTTTTGCACATTCTCATTCACTCTTTAGGCCTCATATTTATCTCAGAATTTTGCTTAGAAAAAATCTGAAATAATTGTATGTATGTAAAAATTACAGAAAAGATAAAACGATGTCTCTAAATAGCACACTTTTTCAGAAATCATCAACAAAATTTACATTATTTCTACTGTCGGTCAAACGATGGCGCTGACCTAAAACTGCAATATTGTACACCGCACCGCAGTGTATTTATATGTACATATATGATGGTACAGAATCCTCGGTGTGCGAGTCCGACTCGCTATTGACCGGTCTTTTATTTACTGTTACCGTAGGCACCATAGTGCAATCCCTGCTTAGTTTTTAGCCTATTCGGATTTATTTAGCTCAAATCCAACGCGACTTCCAACTATGTAATGCTTCGTTGACACTGTATGATGAATGGGCTCTATTTTTGAATCATTCGTTTTGAACAATATAATTCCATTAGCACATTAGGGTTTAGAACAAACAAAACTAGTTAAGAATTGTAAATAAAATAAATAAATATTTGACAACATCACATACATTGCTCCGATTCCAAAGTAAGTAGCTAAAGCACTTGAGTTATGGAAATCGGAGACAACGGTGGTATCACAAACACCCAGACCTGAGCCAATATAGAAAAGTTCGTTTTCTAAATTGACCCAACCGGGGATCGAACCCGGGACTTTAGAGATGGCGACACCTTGAAAACCGGCGTACAAACCACTCGACCACGGAGGTCGTCTCCGTCTATTTCTTAACAGTGCGGAAACAATCTTTCATATAGTTATTCTGTGCACATTCTTGGCTCTCCAGCATCCGCAGGTGTTATCTCTTTATTTATAGTTCGTGTACCGAGTATGTATTGAAAATACACCGCACATTCCCTTAGATTAGTTAGCTGTTAGACCATTTGGCAGCCATGTGTAGTTTCAGATTGTTATTTGTGGATATAACTAATAGTTTGACGTTAGTTTCCGTTCAATCGTATATGGTATTTTTTTTATTGTTAAACGTTTTGGAACATTTTTCTTGGTAGTGGTAGTAGAAAAAGCTAGTGTGATGACGACACTTTTTCTATAAAAGGAATACATAATAAATAAAGAACGCCGAAAAATGTATGTCTTGCAACACCAGCAAGCATGACCACCGAAACGCGATATGGATATAGCGATTTATCACGTTTAACTGTCAAAGACAATGGATTTTGACAGTTGAGTGTCGATAAAACGTTTTATGACGCGATTAATATCGTTCGTTTCGGTGGTCATGATAGGGGGAGCTGGTGACATCAAGAGGATTTTGGTTTTCAGTATTGTTAGTCAATTTTTATTACAAAAATATCTTTGTAATTTTAACCGCGGTACGCAAGGCATACGACGCAAGCATAAAAAAAATGCTCGTGTAAATTCTTGTACCGGGAGATATATTGTGTTTTATTATCGTGTAATTAATCAGACCTGGGGAGATGAATCAGTGCCAAAAGTGTCTGTAATCATAGCGACTAGAATATTTCACGATCGTATCTAATGAAACTGTCCTTAAATTATCGTGGAATTAAAAACATCAGTGCTGTGCTGAATAGCTGATTAGTTGGCAGATATTCATTAGTTGTGTTATTCATTCATAATTTGTGCTCTGATGCCAAAGTAAAAGCACTTATGTTATGGAAATCAGAGACAACGGTGAAACTACAAACACCCAGACCTGAGCCAATATAGAAAAGTTCGTTTTCTAAATTGACCCAACCGGATATCGAACCGGGACCTCAGAGATGGCGACACCTTGAAAACCGGCGTACAAACCACTCGACCATGGAGGTCGTTAACACTCGTAAACACTATATTGACACTATCAAATCCCAAATAGGGTGTGATATTATTTCGAAACCATTTCCCCTATTTTTCAAAACTTCTCTTTAAACGACACGACAGCATCTTGTATGCGTTGATATCTGCTAAAATCAAACGATTCTTCTGTTTATAAATAGTAAAATAAACACAATTGTCCATACCAAGAAATAAAGTTTTTGGTACTATGTTTTATAATCCGCGCGCGACTATAATGTGATGGGACCTTGTCAAAGTAAATCGAATGACAGTTAAATAGCGTTAGCAAAAAATTATGAATCTATTTAAATAAAATTAATTAAAAAAAAGATGTACTTATCCCTTTTTCCACTCATTATTCATTAATCACTAAAATAATCAAAAAAAAATATTTGATGTCGCATTTAAAATAAAACTAGAGCAGAAATAAACGTGCACAGTTCTACACAACTAGCATTATGCGAGCATCTACGCGAGTTTGCCGACGCTACCGCTGACAGACCTTGAGCTTCTCAGTTCCAAAAGGTAGCATCCCATTCTTATCGCGCACGGATTATACCTATTGCGTTATTTTCTTACGGTGTTGTAGTCTTACCGACTGTAAATATCTTCTTCCTATCCGTTTGTAAACATTGACTAATGTATTTGGGACGTGTTGGCTGTTATTTGTGTACATTTGTCGAAATTACAGGCTGGTAATTGAGTTCCATTTTCTTTTAGAACTTTTTTTAGAAAACACTTATTTTTAACACTGCAGATTTGTTTCTTCTTCTTTCAGAAACTGTCATTTCCATTATTTTGGCTTTAAACTAAGAGAGCTAATAAAAACTTAACACAACAATGAATTATAGGATTAAAATAATAACGATAACACTCTCAAATTGATAAATGAAAAGGAAAAGAAAAAACTTTAAAGTCAAACTATTTTTCTCAATGTTGGCTGGCAAAGTCTGATACCATGTAGGTAAAAGGAAATTACTACTCACAACTAGCCATCCTCAGCGAACAGGTCTGCTTATCCAGGGGGTAAAGCTTCAGGTTCATGGGGCATGACAATGTTAGCGAGATCCTGATGCTGTACAGCACCGTCCCGTTGGGGAAGATCCTGATGTACACGTTCGGCATGATGATGTTGTGGAAGTGGCCCTCTTTCTCGTTAGAGAAGAACAAGTCCGGCATCCATACTCTGTTCGCTTCCGTCAGGGTCAAGTACTTGAGACGACCTGGGGTAGAAATGAGGACGTGTATTTCTGAACTGAGAGCCCATTTTTTACACGACTGCCCAAAATACAGAGAGTGTAATGTGTTCAGGGTTCATGTATGTTTGTGTGTGGGTATGTGAGTTTCTTTATTCCACCATAACTTCTAAATGCCTTGACGGTTTTGGATGTATGTTAGAATCCTAACATTATTTCGAGTGACACTGATTAATTTTTCTAGAAATCAATATGGCGACTGAACGACGCCACTTTCAAATGTGAATAATATTTTTTCTTCTATTATTACAATATGGGCATCAAATGAAAGTCCTTGATGAGGATTTGTTCCTGATTCGTCATATATTAACACAAAACTAATTTGTCACTTAAATCAATAAATTTAAAAATTTTAAAAGCACTACTGCCCTGCCAAAAACGAACTGAAAAGTTAAATAACAAGACGTGTCATGGCAGTCGGGGGACTTCTTTGATTAAAAATTGTTGTATGTACAAAACGGCCAAACATTACTTTAATTGAAAAAATACAATAAAATGACGTTTTTATCATAAAGTAACACTTCAGGGAATTTATAAAAAAGAAATGTTGAGATAAATAATATTAGAAAAAATACTAGAAAAAATCGACTCACCCGTAGCACCTCAGACGGGACTCGAACCCGCACCCTTGGGATGCCGGCCCAATGCACTGACCAATTATGCTACCGAGTCGCTAGTGGGAGCGGCGAAATTTTCTAGTACTTTTTACTTCTTCGCTGCAAGCCAGCGCAATTTCATCAATGTGAGGAAATACCCCCACATTCGAAAGAAACATCTTTCCAGATGTTTTGACAATCGATAAAGATGAAACAGCTATATAATTATGAAATTTAGATTTTTCGCATTTACAATGCTATTTTTATATTAAGATAAATAATATTAGAAAAAATACTAGAAAAAATCGACTCACCCGTAGCACCTCAGACGGGACTCGAACCCGCACCCTTGGGATGCCGGCCCAATGCACTGACCAATTATGCTACCGAGTCGCTAGTGGGAGCGGCGAAATTTTCTAGTACTTTTTACTTCTTCGCTGCAAGCCAGCGCAATTTCATCAATGTGAGGAAATACCCCCACATTCGAAAGAAACATCTTTCCAGATGTTTTGACAATCGATAAAGATGAAACAGCTATATAATTATGAAATTTAGATTTTTCGCATTTACAATGCTATTTTTATATTAAGATAAATAATATTAGAAAAAATACTAGAAAAAATCGACTCACCCGTAGCACCTCAGACGGGACTCGAACCCGCACCCTTGGGATTCCGGCCCAATGCACTGACCAATTATGCTACCGAGTCGCTAGTGGGAGCGGCGAAATTTTCTAGTACTTTTTACTTCTTCGCTGCAAGCCAGCGCAATTTCATCAATGTGAGGAAATACCCCCACATTCGAAAGAAACATCTTTCCAGATGTAATTTCGCCGCTCCCACTAGCGACTCGGTAGCATAATTGGTCAGTGCATTGGGCCGGAATCCCAAGGGTGCGGGTTCGAGTCCCGTCTGAGGTGCTACGGGTGAGTCGATTTTTTCTAGTATTTTTTCTAATATTATTTATCTTAATATAAAAATAGCATTGTAAATGCGAAAAATCTAAATTTCATAATTATATAGCTGTTTCATCTTTATCGATTGTCAAAACATCTGGAAAGATGTTTCTTTCGAATGTGGGGGTATTTCCTCACATTGATGAAATTGCGCTGGCTTGCAGCGAAGAAGTAAAAAGTACTAGAAAATTTCGCCGCTCCCACTAGCGACTCGGTAGCATAATTGGTCAGTGCATTAGGCCGGAATCCCAAGGGTGCGGGTTCGAGTCCCGTCTGAGGTGCTACGGGTGAGTCGATTTTTTCTAGTATTTTTTCTAATATTATTTATCTTAATATAAAAATAGCATTGTAAATGCGAAAAATCTAAATTTCATAATTATATAGCTGTTTCATCTTTATCGATTGTCAAAACATCTGGAAAGATGTTTCTTTCGAATGTGGGGGTATTTCCTCACATTGATGAAATTGCGCTGGCTTGCAGCGAAGAAGTAAAAAGTACTAGAAAATTTCGCCGCTCCCACTAGCGACTCGGTAGCATAATTGGTCAGTGCATTGGGCCGGAATCCCAAGGGTGCGGGTTCGAGTCCCGTCTGAGGTGCTACGGGTGAGTCGATTTTTTCTAGTATTTTTTCTAATATTATTTATCTTAATATAAAAATAGCATTGTAAATGCGAAAAATCTAAATTTCATAATTATATAGCTGTTTCATCTTTATCGATTGTCAAAACATCTGGAAAGATGTTTCTTTCGAATGTGGGGGTATTTCCTCACATTGATGAAATTGCGCTGGCTTGCAGCGAAGAAGTAAAAAGTACTAGAAAATTTCGCCGCTCCCACTAGCGACTCGGTAGCATAATTGGTCAGTGCATTGGGCCGGAATCCCAAGGGTGCGGGTTCGAGTCCCGTCTGAGGTGCTACGGGTGAGTCGATTTTTTCTAGTATTTTTTCTAATATTATTTATCTTAATATAAAAATAGCATTGTAAATGCGAAAAATCTAAATTTCATAAAGAAATGTTGGTTAAAAAGTTATTGGTAAAAAAGTGAAAACCGCAATTTCTTAAAGCGTTTGAACTGAGGGCCTTACGTTTTCGGCTATATTGACTAGACTAGGCTACTTCATAGAATAATGAAAATTACAACATTTTTTTCTAAATTAAAAAAAAATTTATACAAGGTGTTACAAAAATACCCCTAATGCCGAATATGGTATATAGGGACCATCAAACTGAACAACTTTTACTATGGGACAAACTCTGAAATCGCGAAATAAAATCAGCTGTTTCATACAAAAATTAAAATTGAAAATATCAAAATGTATGAAACAGCTGATTTTTTTTCGCGATTTCAGAGTTGGCCCCAAAGTAAAAGTTGTTCAGTTGGATGGTCCCTATACACCATATTCGGCATTAGGGGTATTTTTGTAACACCTTGTATTACTTTCGTTACTCTTAATACTATACTTTAATAGAAAAAGCATTTTCAATATTTAAGTTACCAAAATTTGTAGGGTGTCCATAATGCTATTTAATGTAAGTAAAAAATATAAAAATACTAAAAAAAAAGAGTAATCAAAAACTAAAACCATTTTATTTTTAACTTATTTGCAGTAAATAGGTCCAAAAACAATCGGTAAAGTAAAATTCTCAACCAAATTAACACAAAGAGAATCGTACCCGAGACCTCGGCAAATGGCGCCAATACAATTATTTTCTTTACAAAAAGTTATTTATGGCTGTTAACGGATGAAGTCGCTAATAGAATGTCTATTTTTAGTTTGTTTATTTTTACAGTTCATTTATTTTGTGTCTTCAAAATAACTTTCATGACCGTGTTTGTAAAATAAATGATCACAATTTGAGTAAGTTCCGTAAAAAGAATTATACTTTAGCTTTTTGATAATAAAAAACTTTGTAATTTAAAGTTACTTTACAATAATTATTGTTATAAACGTAAGTTTTGGCACTGAATTTTGGCAATGAATCTAACAAAGCTTAATATACCATTTTTTAATACTGAAATTGGTACTTCACTGCTTGTATTAAGATTTTAAAAACAGTCGAAGAAGTAAATACAGTCTGAAATCTAAAAGTATCTCTTACCTCCTAAATTGTTGAACTTGAGTCGCTCATCTAGCCATTGCTCCCTGAAGGTCAGCTGAACAGAGTATTCCTGAAAACATTTCACAAATTAAAGCAACTGTAATAACTCGCTACAATAACATTGGGACATTGTCAAAATCTCATAAGTGATTATAGTTCACTTTCATAATTTGACAACATCACAACATTTTTCTTAGGCACTGCACACAATGAGGCCTATGACATCTCGTTGTGAATTCTACGTTTCAAACGCGCTAACTGCGATGTGCAATATTCCTAATAAGCTTTATCACCAATTATTTCTAAGTTATAAATGTCACGGCTTTATTTAGTTATCGCACAAAGCTTTTATCGGCTACGGGGTTTATTATTTTGCCACAAAGCGTTTAGTCGTGATAAATAAATTTGTGCCAATATGTTATTGCCCATAGTGCGCCGACGCTTATCGCCAATGCTGTGTGCCAAAATGTAACATGTCAAAGGAAATTTAGAATATTCACAGTGCGTTATTGGCACAAATCGTTAATTCAATTATCAACTGGCTAGAGGTATGATGGTGTCGAAGGTTCCATCTCAATAATTAATTTGACAAGTAAAAACAATCGAACCTCGACATCACAGGAGCAAGTCAAATGAATTATCGTACATAAAATAAATGCGGATGCAGAAGAATTATTATCGAATCATGCGTTCTCGACGTTAGCTTTTGGAGGTGGGTTCGACAGTTGATGAGTGATGGATGCTTTATGAGGGGTGGGGCGCGGCGATGGAAGCGGTCAGCTCGTCCCCAGTAGTGCATTAGCCGATACTGGCCGAGCGCCAGAAGGGAGCGCCACCCTTCGGTAGAAGCGAAAGCCGCGACTCGCGAGCCAAAAGGTAACCTCGAGAGATCCAGGCAGCATGCTCACAGACTAGCGTTTCAAGCGAAGCTCCGTAACCGACTCACCGTTCCAGCATTCGTCAGTGGAATGCTTGTTAGTTCGTTTACCTTCATGCACGCGGCCGGTATATCTAGAGCTACAGTACGTCTAGTGTGGACACGGGGTCCGGTGTCTTGGACAGCCACCGTTAGAAGCGCGAAGCCGAGTGCGGGCGCGACGATCCTCGCTTTACACAACACAAATTCACATGAACAAGACAATATCGACAACTGTATGTACTGTCAACGTACACGACCAAAATAGTTTTTAATCTCCTCACCAAAGTAATGCATGACAGTAAAAAGAAGCATGATTGGAAGAAAGTAAAATACGGAAAAGAAAATGATAATAATGAGGTGATAGTGTTTGGTGCGGGCCGCGTCCCCTGGCCTCAAGCTGACGGTTGCCGGTGGACGGTGGGGCCGCGAGTGCTCTACGCCATCGTCTGCGGACGGAGGATCCGCGGGCCGTATGCCCCGCGCCAAAGCTTTGCCGAAAAATTTGTGCTGCTACGTATTAGTGCCAATTGTCCATCAAATTGAATCGTGTTTTTACAGTCTGTTTCCTAAAAAAAGAAAGGAATCGAAAACTAAACGAAATAAAAAGTTGTAATAAGTTTGTGAAAATAAAAAATAAATGTAATAATATTAATTTAATATAAGTTTTATCAAAAGATATTTACAAGGCGTGCGCGGCACCGCACCATTATTTACATGTTATTAGTTTTCCATATTTTTTTATTAGAATAATAATAATTACCATAAGGGTGGGAGGGCAAAATTAAACGAAAGTAAGAAAGTTAGTGCGTTACAAAGAAAAAAGAAAAAAGGAACATAACAAAAACATAATAACAAAACAAACCACAAACACATGTCCAAAACAGCTGAGAATTTAGCCAAGTGCATTTATTGCCAAATATCCATTTGATTGTAACGTCCACTCCTATTATAAACAAAGTTTTGCTCTGTGAAACATCAATGTACAACGCCAGTACTAAAACTTTGTGTTATAATAAAACTGGCCTCGGTCACAGCGTGTGCAACCACTCACCATTTTATAATCATCTATTTTGCTGATGGATCGGAGGAAGAGGTTGACGCGAACTATCGTGGGCCCATCGCCTTCATGGACAGAAACAATTAGCAGATGTTAAATGTGAGTCCCCAATCGGAGACCTAGCTGCGAGCGTTTGATAGATTTGAGACATGGGTATAGATGGAGTTGATGTCAGATGCAAGCGTAGCGGAGCGGCGCCGGTGCGGGACGCCATGCGCCAGCCCGGTCCACTATCGAAAGCTAATGCCCTTTCAGGTGAAATCATAAGGACAACCAGCCAGTCTAATCAAACAAAAAGGAAATAATTTCTATTGTTCAACTCTAAGAAGAAGATCTTACGTTCGAGTGAAGGGCTAGCAGGCTACCGGGCGCCGTGGCGCGTGGCTAAAAACGATTTTGGTCGTAGACACCAAACTGGAGATTTTTAAATAGAAATCATAAGAAAAATTTAGAAACAAAACATGACACATATTGCGGGCAAACCTCTCCTTGCAACTCAAACAGGACAGATTTCCCCATTCATTTGACTTGAAACGCGATTGTCATAACAAAACTGTCTTAATCTAAATACGTGGTCCAGTCTGTCCTTATGTGAACTTACCATTGTGACGTCATCGATCTTTGATATACTTCGGACAAATATATTGACGCTCACTACCGCTGGCCCATCTAAGTACCAAGCAAAATATACGGTTTAAATATTTGCGCTAATTCTAACGGGAACTAAGCCCTAGCCTCGTGTGCTCTTAGTTGGAAATCGTATATGCGCTGTATGCTGATTTAGTATATGCAATACTGTGTCGACCGACTCAACTTGGTTCAGCAAACTGTCAATATGTATATGTATTAGGTGGATGGAAGCCTTGATTGATGAGTACACACTAAATTATTTATTTATATAATTTAACAACTGAAAATTACACTTCGGGGAATAACTAAAGCGACAGTCTTTGTTGACGGGAATTTGTGTTAGTGTAAAGAGACAGAGCGAGCTTTTAATCAGAGGCTCAAAGGGACATTATTTTCAATCAGACATTTTTTATTTTCATTAAAATGTAGACAATGCATCCGAGCGCAAACGCTTAAAATATTGGGCCTTTATTTTGCTACAAAGTTCTGTGTGAATGCTGTCTTGTACAAATAGTTGAAGTATTACATCGGGAAGTACTCCATCATTAAAATAACACGAGGTAGCATTTAATTAAAGTGTTAGCAGCGCATAAAGTTCTTTCATTTGCAAATTCACGGCAGCTCGAAGGGGCCACGCCACGAGTCGGAAATTCCGGAAATTACTATTTTGTTTCAGAAAAGAGAACGCTGGTGAGTGTATATGACGAGTTAGTTTTTCAACTGCATTCGTATCTGTGGTGATATTCTGTGTTTCGAATATGTTGAAAGCCCTCATATCATGCCACACGACACGACACGACAGCTATTTCGCCTTCCCGTCTGATTTATTAATTGCAGATCACGAACAGATCTAAACTTTAATAGTCGCGTGCCACTAGTCCTGCCATCGATTTTTATAATAGTTCCGCAATATTATTATTTTGCTGACTAACTGCCATTTCGTGAACTGATCAAAGTTCATGCAGGAACATTAGGGCTCATTTCTCTAATGGTGTCAGAAAATTACTTAATGCAGAAACTAAGATTTTAAACAAATTCGCTACGCCCGAACTCGGTGTTACTTACAGGTTAGGTACATTGAAAACTGATTCATTCAAGCAAAGTTTCGAACAGAAATCGAAGAAAATAGTTACGTGTAATTAGAATATAAATAATATAAGTCATTAACTGATGATAAACATTTCATTATAAACACTGTCGACGAGATAGATAACGGTGGTTATCCATACATTTATGAGGCTTTCAAGATGAACTAAAACTAAATTAAACCTTTACTTTATGTACTTAATTGGCATTTGTTGCCGCAAATTAAGTAAGCTCAATCAAAATGTTGTATGAAATATGAACATTATTTCTCTTAAAATAACTTTAATAACCTACCAATACTCTTGCATGAATTTAACTAACTTTTATTCATAGGAGTATTGTTAGCGAATTGCAGTCTCTTTTTCAAACTATTTTTTATTTCCACACCATTATATCAAGACTATTTATTTAAGTTACATCTTGAAAGACTTGAACAATAAAATCTCTACAATTCATAAATAATAACACCAAGAATATTCCGACACACAGATTTCCATTTTATTGACACATTCCATGATTTCTCAACCCATCATTATTTTTAGATTATAAAGTTCTTGGTCTATACTCTAGGACGCTAAATATTTTGATAATAGGAAAAATTTTCATCGAACTCATTTCACCTTCCAAAAGCGTAGGTGACACATATTTAAAATACCTTTTTAATTTGAGAATTTTCATGACAGAAATGACAAAATCTACTACAAAATAAATAGTTTTAACAACATAACTGATTGGTGAAGTAGACATCCATCTTGTCTACTGTTTCGAAGGACCAGAAGTCTAATGTTGTTAGTAGTTTAAAATAGAGCAAAATCAAAAGTTGTGCATATTATGTAGTTGTACAAAAAAAATATTTTTGTCTATTATAATTGAAATTGACTTACGGTCCAAATAGGTTATTCTACCAGCTCCAGTCGCTATGAACTTTCTGATATCCACTTTACTCATTAGACTTTCACAGCTTGTAAAAAAATCATATTGATAAATTCTACGCTACCGTCATTTTTTCTGCATAAAGTTTTTCTTAGATATAATGAAAGAAAATAAATCTGTGTTATTTAATTAGTCGTCACCTACAGCTTTTGGAAGGGAAACTGAACGACTGGCGACAAAGCTCTACCGGACGACTGACGGCCATACTAACCATTTTTATGTCGCTTATCGTAGTAATATCCCTGACGAAAATGTTTATATTTACTACCGCAGGACCTGTGAAACACCACATTTGCCGATCAAACACGAATCTCAGCAAAGTGTGTTTTGTAAAGTGTATCGTTTTAAAGTTATAAAAGGAAATTGAATTTGTAAAATAAATAAAATTTTCCCTTCTTATATTGCACTTCTAATCCTAAACGAAATAAAAGTTCCCATCATAAATGTTCTCCTTGAGTACAATCTAAGATGTACTCGATGATACTTATATTGATTATTGCATAAAAACACATCAACTTGCGATAAAAATAATATATTGGTAATTCAAAACTTATAAACATGTATTACATTCTAGTGTATAAATCGGTGTGCAAAGAGCGTCACTAAACAAAGGACAATCGTAATTATTTAAAAAAAATATATTGTTTTCGCGGAGGTTGCATACCTTGCTGGTATACAACCTGCGTTGGTTTGATTCTATATACCTTGTTCGAAACGTAAACTGAAATTACCCGGGATTAAAATTAATGCTGTCACTTTTATTTGCTGAGAGGGAGACAGAGACAGCGTCGTCGGACTTCAACTATTCCTGGTTTTAGAATATTGACCCCCAATGTAAATTATTTTTACAAACAGTTCCCCACTCAAATGGCCAACATTTTGAACGCTACGCTTACTATTAAAGCTTAAATATGAGCAATAAACGATTAAAGCACATATTATTATTATTATGTAATTTAATCGTCTATTGCTCATATTATAATTATTGTATGGAATTGACAAGCTTACGGCACGTAATTTTATAGTTTACTGTTTATTTTAAAGATTTAATAGGAAGCGTAGCGTTTTAACGCATAGAATGTTTGGCCATTTCAGTAAGGGGGCAATGATCGAAGGGGCAGGTCTCCTGTCCCGATCGAATAAACAAAAAACTTTTGAACTTTTGTAACGGGTACGAAGCACAAGCATCTATCGAGAAAAAAACAAATGTCGATTGTGGAGCAATTTAAAATTGCTCCACAATCGACATTTTTGGTCGACGGTCATATCAAGCAATTATCGGCAACTTTCGGCAACGTCACCATGCAGCAATTTGCGGCAACTATATGGAGCGATATGGATCAACTGGCTTGATTCAACTCCAAGAAAATTCAAAATAAATGCCATTTTTTTCATACAAAAAAGTAAATTGCATTAATTTTTATTTAGTTTGGTATTTTGGGGTTTTTATATAATAGAACACTAGACAAATAACATCATAATCAGAGTTAATTATGCTCAAATTATAAATCATTTTGATATTACGTTTGTATGGGAAGCTCTCTGTTCGTCGGACTCTTAATTGCTCCATATCGCTCCATTTGTTTTGATCGGCAATTATGTTAAAAACATTGCCCGTGTAAACGCTTCTTAAAAGTAATCGATAGAGTAATTGATGTCTATGATTTGATGAAAATTTCATTTCGCTTTTTGGCAGTAGATGGCGTTGTAAAAACCCATACAAAATTACTGTATCGAATGATTTACGCGCATAATTTTTTTCTATTCTGTACCCGTAGACAGAATTCGTTTTTTCGTCGTGCTGTAAACTTTTTCACCGTGTCGCCATCATTGGAGGTGTCTTCAAATAATGGTAGTGATTAATGAATGTTCAATGAATTGTACCCTTTTTAGCAGGTGCTAATGATTTTATTCTGTGTCAAAGGACATACAAAATTGGTATCAATTAATTTTACTAACTGTCTAGAATGCCGTGTCATCTAATAATGGATTGTATTGTATTGTATAAATGAAGGCTCTTTATTTTATCAATGATAAAGAATTTCTTTAAAAAGAAAGTAATTTTGTAAAGTTAATTATTGATTAACATTTTCAGGAAAAGATGCTGAAAGAGCAATAAAATTTTCTCTTTGCAATTTTTTTCAAAGTTTCTTGTTAATTGTTAGCGGGTTGTTAGTCAGTGACAAACTTGACACAAAAGAGTATTTACTAATTGTTGTTACAAAAGAAAGCCGCTCTTGCCTCACACAACTAACACCCATATTCAAGAACAATACTCAAACGAACCGACCCAAGGCTATGCGAACGCACTGTGTTGAAATAGAGCTCTGTGATTGGTTCATTTGTTTTACGTATTACGTGTGATTGGTAGTTGCGACGCTGTGCGTCCGCGGGTACTGTGAGACCTCATAGCAATGTTTTTGAATACTGATGTAAGTAAATCTTTTTGCCAACACTCCTTTTTTTTACCTACGAAAAGATAAAAATAAACTGTTCCCACTAGTGACTCGGCAGCTCAGCGGTCAGAGCATTGGACCGAATATCCAAAGGTCGCGGGTTCGATTCCCGTCCGAGAACATGATCAGGTGCGAGTCGTATTTTTTCTAGTATATTATTTGGTATTATATAAACTGTTCCGTGATAAAAGGTTAAGTACAAAAAGTATCAATTACCTACCGGACTAAACCTATTTTCTTTCTAGAGGATGTGGAGTAGCCACTCTAACAAATTGCTTTCACTAACATCTAGCTTTCTCGGCTAATGATGGATCCGCAAGGATGATATACGAAAAAACGGTCAAGACATAAAGTTCCGACGGTGACAACCGCAAAAAAAGTTTTAATTTACTAGTGGCTCAGTGAGCTTTAGACCTCGAGTTTATGCGATAAAAAGTACCTCAAATTGTATGTTGTTTACATTTTTTCTAATAGATGTCGCCACGAGGTTTTGAAAGTAGTACTATGTGCTGTTTGGTAGGTATTCTTATATCTATTCGAAGCTGGATGGCGCTTCTAATTTTGAAGATTTTTCGAATGGGATTTTTTTTTCGTACCTGCTCACCAAATTTCACGAGAACTGGTCGAGAAATGCCAGCTGTAGAGGAGAACAGACGGACAGCTGGAAAGCCGTAGTCGGACAGACATACGAAACCATCCGTTTCGAATTCTGAGTCTCGCAAAAATTTTCAATACTCCTTTAGCAGATAACATCATAATACAGGATACATCATAATAAGGGGTGCGCTTACGCTCGCACAAAGTTATGCCAAACCATATTAGTCATAATATTGTTTAGCATAACAGGAACGGCATAACGATTTTTTGCAATGGCATATCCGCATGATGTTATATTCGCAGAATGATTTCATTGGCATAAGGATTACTTGTACTAATTTCAGTTGGCATAAACTTGGTGAGCATAAAGGTTAAACGCATAACTTTAACATGCATGATAGTAATTTCACATAATATACAAATGGCATAATTTATTACATAACCTATTTATGTCCTGATTATGAATCATAATTTGATAAGCACTATAACATTTGATGGACTACTTATGTTAGGAGCTTTGGTAAGCAGACGATTAGGTGCGGCGACGAGCGAGCGTAGCGAGCGAGGATGAGGTTAGGTTTCATTGCGAACAATACTTAACTAACATATCTATTCATAGTTCATTTAAGTAAGACTAATCACAATAAACTGACGATTACTGGATTGATACATTAATATAATATTTTTTTGTTATTGGGACCTAAATTTGCCTGTACCTACTCAGAATGTTGAAACCTAAAGTTTTCCTTCCAAATCAACAAGCTAAAAAGTTTACGAGCCGTGATTTATTATCACTCAATCGTTTTTGCAGGAGGCGAATGATACGAAAAAATCTCTTCGTTTAATCTCGGTTTGCAGCCTGAAGCATTTCAAATTTCATTCAAAGAATTCATAATAAAATATTCTTATGAATAAACATTTTTTATAGTTAAACAAACGCTAAGTACCCTCCAAATGTAATCGATATTATTTAAAAGAACACTCTTTTAGTAAATATCATAAGTACACAAAAAAAACAGTAGTTAGATCAATACAAAAATTACTGCGTAAAGTTTTTCTAATATGTTTTAAACATACCAGTAACTAACCAAAAACAGCACCAACAACTACCTATACAATACAACACTTACTTAAGCCAAAAAGATTAATAGCACATATTTACTTCAGGTACAGCTGAATTTCATATTTACCAAAGTCTTTTTACTTTTTATCGACGTCATTTCACCTAAAGGGGCGTGTAATGTAAGTCTACCCGAACCGTACCACATTTTTGTAAATGGCTGCCATAAGTCACGTGCAGCTACCTACCTTTGTTTACAGTAGAAGTAAACATGAAAGTAATTTTACTTTCCATGTAGCAACATAAATAAATGATTTAGAATTTTAAAAATATCTTAATCGTAATAAAATATTAAAATTCGGTAGTTTTCTACTCTATCATCTGAATAACTGATCTTTATCTTCATAAAAATAAAAACTTAGTTAGTACCGATGCTTTCTTCAATAAGAAAGCATTGGTTATATACAAGGTGTTACAAAAATACCCCTAATGCCGAATATGGTATATAGGGACCATCAAACTGAACAACTTTTACTATTGGGCCAACTCTGAAATCGTGAAAAAATCAGCTGTTTCATACATTTTGATATTTTCGATTTTAATTTTTGTATGAAACAGCTGATATTTATTTCGCGATTTCAGAGTTGGCCCCATAGTAAAAGTTGTTCAGTTTGATGGTCCCTATATACCATATTCGGCATTAGGGGTACTTATTTTACTAGCATACCTCTGACATTGACTGAGCCACGTAAATCGAAGTTGAGTGAACATCAAAACTTTGTCTAATGAGGTGGTGTTAATGTAAATATTTTTCGTGATTAGTATCATTGAGTGGTTGCATATTAATATTAGGTATATACAATGTGTTTAGTGAGCAATGAATATAACATTCAGCGAAAGCTGTGTTTTTGGTGTAGTTCTCGATATGCCCTTAACATAATTATGCTTATGACGAGTTAAATTCACAGTGATAAACGAAGCATATAATATTCAATGTGTACAGCCAACTTTGGAATTTGTTAAAAGTTCCAAAACGTAAAGAACGATCAAGAATATTTTAGTTCGTAGACAAAAATTTCCATTTCTCTGAAAAGTAACATAAATAAAGTTAGAAATTCGATGAGAATTTCTAAATCCGAAAATCCTATTCTTTAGCTGCCCATTATAATTACTCGTATTACTCAGGCCCTTTTGACCTTTTGATGTGACGCAGAAACAGCCGAGATGATGATAATTATCATAGATCAGTACATACCACCTGACTGGGCATAGGACGAGCTACGGCGATTCACCACATATAAATCATTAGTTTACTTCACATTGTAATCAAAATGGAACCAAACACTCCATGTAGGTAGCGGTGTCATACACTTTGACAGCTTATGAGCTCCTGACGGCTCCTGAAGTGTAACCATGAATATCACATCAGCTTGTGAAAGTAAGGCGCCTCGTTTACGAAAAGGTAACCTGATACAATGCTCCAAGTAAAGAGCTTATTAGACCTTCCTGAATTAAGGATCCGATATTCAGTCGCTCCTAAATACAGAGAAGTTTAATTGCATTCAGGAAGGTAGGATCCGATTTAGCATCCTTAATTCAGGATGAAATGGTCTCCGACATAACGGATACTAAATTAAGGAGTTTCGGAGGACGTTCCGCCACAGTAGTAATTTAAATAAATAGCAACTCTTGTTGCGACTCAATAAAGCGCAATTCAGATCGCTCACCGCTACAGCTCCTACGGCTACGGTTATATTCACCTAGAAGTTGCCTCTCTTTCTATCGCGTACGTCCATCTCCTGTAGCTCGTCCTTAATCAGTGAACGTGTAATCAGGAGATCTGGCGACTGAATAACGGATGCTAAATCGGACTCTGAATATCGGATCCGTAATTCAGGAAGGTCTAATAAGCTTTTAAGAGTATACTATTGTAGATGTAATTTCTCCCTTACCACCTGGCCATGGACGTCCGGTGAGGAATTTTTTTATTATGGCGTAGCAACCGCTGTGTGGAGAGGAGAGCAAACATCAGCCTCAGTTAAAAAGTATCAATCAACTCACCAGTGCCGTTGAGGCCGGACGGCCGGATCCGGGCGTCGTACCGGCCCGGACCCAGGATCTGATCCAGGATCTGCTTCTCCTTCTCTCGGAAGTTTATTTTGCCCACATTTATGCCTCTGTTGAAGAAAAATTTGAAGTGATAAAACTTTAATATGCTTAATCGTATGTTCTATTGTTTTCTTCACATCAATTTTACATGTGGAATTAAATGCCGTAAGTAATATTATCAGTGTTTATTTTGCCATCGAGACAACTCCTAGCTAAGACATAACTTATTTAGTTACACGTTTTAGATCTCATAATTTACTTCTCACGTCTCCCCCGAGACTGGGTGATATAAATCAAAAGTATCGTATTTATACTCAGTGAATCGGCGACATTATTAAACGCCGATTCTTGGCACATGTTCTGACGATGTGAACCGCCTCTTCTATAACCACAGACATACCTTAAACCAGCGAACCAATATATCTTAAACTACTATTACGACTTCTTGATTAGAGTTGGAGGAATATTGAAGACAATAAAATGTTAAAATAGGTACAAACCTTTGAACTTTTTAAGTTATTTTTTACATGACTAGCGGAACCGACAGACGTTGTCCTATCTTAACTAAGTAGGGATTACTTGCTCAGTGGTCTTAACTATAAATATTGATTTCGAATTGGTATAATTAATAAAAAAAATATTTCAGTAACAACTTTTTGCAGCACGCATTCTGTCAATGTTATGTCAAACGCCATAAGGTTACATTAAAAAAATTTAAATTGTCAAAAAAGGTTAAAATAAAAGGTAACGTTACATTAGAAATAATTTAATATGGTGGTTAAGTATTCTTTTCTAATTTTCCGCGCGATTTTCTTAATTTTTTGTGATGCTGTCTCTTGTAAACGATATTGTCAAAAAAGTGACAGCATCACATTTAAACAGTGTCTAAGTTAAACAGGTGTTTAAAAATCTTTTTTAATAACACCACACAATAGAAAGTATTATTATTATTACCTATTTCATTTTCGTTTTTGGACACTTGAATGGTTACATTAAACAATTTTCTTTGCACGCTGTACGAAACGTTGTTTTCTAAACACGACTTATCCAACCATAAATTAGTTTCTAAATTACAAGCATTATGATATCTACGTGCTATTTACGTGTTATGAATATTGATGTATAGTATAGAATAGGATAAGATAGGTACCGGATGTATTAATAAAGTGTATGGATTTGACGTAAATAACATATTTTGATTTGGTTCCGAGCTCGTAAGTGCGCATATCTAATATTAAAAAACTCCTTTTGAAGTCGGGCGGGGTGGGGACGAAGGGTATTTTTTTAATAAACTTTAATCCTAAAGCCAGGATTAAAGTTTATTAAAAAATCTCAGCCGACTTATAAGACGTTTTCAATATTAGATTGCTTACTTACAAGTTAGTAATTATGCAGATTTTAAAATATTATTTCTTGCTTTTTAGAGCCGTACCTATATTTTTGAAGCAGTTTTTGTTGTTTTTTTTTAAGGTTTTTGAAGGAGGTTTTGTTTTTTAACTTTTTTATTTCAAACTTTTTTGTGATAGGTATTGGCGACGATATTATCTAAGTATAGCTTAATGTCAACTGCTCATAACTTTTTACAAAATAATGCTTTTCCCGATGCCAGGGACGTTATTTGTTGAGGAGTTCTCCAGTACCTACCTCATCATCAGCTCCACTTCACCGTGTGCATTATGATGAGCATAAAATTGATAAGCAACCATATTAAAGTAATCGTAAGGTTCGGCCATTTTTGTTTCGCTGTTCAAGTAGATACTGAATTTTGTATATTGTACTGATAGAGAAGGTTAATCTTATAGGTATTTTTTATACTGTTCTGAGGTTTTCCTAAACCTTTACTAGGTGTCAAAAGTCCACCAACGATAAAAGAAATATGACATTCAAGAAACCGATAGAGCTAGGTGACGTCAATATCCGTCAGTGTTGGAGCCAGCCTTTTGTGACCTATAAAGGCTTTATTTGCCGCGTTTATATCCCCCATCAGTAGACGTATTGACACGACACAAATACCATTTCCTTTTCTCCGTTCGGATGAAGGATGTACTACATTCTTTGTTGATCGGTCAAACCTTGACGGACATACACGTCCTTCTAGATTTGACGGTTAACCTAGTTTCAGTAATAGGTAATTTCACATGAATGAACTCATTTTGTAAGCACACTTTAATATTTTAATTTTGATATATTTGTGATTTTTCTTAACTTTACAGTGTAAAAAAAGGTTTTGTATTTTTTTTATCTTTTTAGCAAGGCAGGTTCAATCATGATATTACAAGTTCTAGGGCATAGCAGATGGTGTAATCGGGTATTTATGCAAGTGACTAAATTATTTCGTTTGTAACTGTAAATTGAAATTGAACATGAAAAATATACATAGAAGGTAGTAATAACTATTACTATTGGTTCTGCTACTAAATAAATTAGTAACGTCGTATTAGCTCGGTAGTTGGTAAATTTCATGGAAAGTCGCTTTTACCTGGGCTTATGAATTATTACGTACATTACTCGTAAACTATTCTTGACGAGTTCTAATCGCTAGCTTTTCTTTTGTACTTTTTCTTTTAGATATAAGTTAGTCTTTTATGGAAATAGATACGCATTTTTTATAAACTTGATTTTCTATATTCATATTTTATTTTCTGGACTCGTTTGTTGCCTACTGTTTAAGAACATTTACATTCAGAAGCCATCGGATAAATCCTAAGTGTTAACTAACTTTTAAACGCGTTTTCCTGATAATTTAAACGAAAACTTCTTTTATTTGTGAAACGTTTGAAACTTTAGCCTGAAAACCAGTGAATAAGGGTCGTTGACCTCGATACTTACTGTGAGATGTGTGTGAAGCATAGCGTTAGTATGAGCACGAAGAGGGCGCATACCGGCCGGAAGATTTCCATCCTCCTTCTGCAACAAAAACCAAGATTACTTCGACGTTAAAAAACGTAATTTAAAAAGAAGGCTAATTGATTCAACACCTTTTTTAAAAATAAATGTTAAATTACATTTATTCTTTTGTTTTTGCACACTTTTTTTAACATCTATACAAAACTTTTTTAATGCGATTTATCCGCTGGTGCGGTGTCACTGTTGTAGTTACGTAATACACTTACACACACTTATTACATATATTAAATTAGGATTTGGTAAACAATAATTTTGGCATAATATTTTAATTTAGAACGCAATAAAAAAAATTACATCTCGTAGCAGCTCGTAGCATATTATATAACTATTTAAGTTCATTAACAGTATCTTTGTCGTGAATTGACAATAAACTAACTAATAATTAATATTCACTAAGTAGGTTTACACTTTCTATAATCTGTAGTAATGGTGTCAATTATGCAAAATGGCACCAATCCAAGTAGGTAAGCTGTCGACCGATGCACTTTATTTTTAATTCATCCGGCAAAGGTTACGAGCGTATGTAATAGGTAATTATTTGACTGTTCTTTATAATGTTTTATGATAACCAGTGTGTTATTAAATATGTTACAATAAACAGGCAGTTTTAAAGCCAATTGGGTAAATTAGTGGTTTTTTTAATAGACATAGTTACCAATTAGAAATTTCAAATTCCGCTAAACTTTTGAATAAGCGAATTTGAAATCAAATCTATTAGAGTGTAAATCATCACTCCCGCCTAGTGTTGTAAAAGAACTGAGTCTTTTAGTCCTAATATTGAGACTCGAGTCTTTTTTTGAAGACTCAAGTCATAAAAGAGTAAGTTAAAGCTCAAGCCTCTCTGAGTTTTAAGTCTTCTTAAAATAAACTCCAGTCGTGCCAAAGAGAACTCGAGACTGAGTCTTTTAAAAGAGCTCACTCTTTACAAAAAGAACTCCAGACTAAGTCCTTTAAATAAAAACTTAGCTTTCCTAAAAAGAACTAGCGACTGAGTCCTTTTAAAAAGAGCTCAGCCTTACGAAAAGAATTCGCGACTGAGTCCTTTTAAAAAAGAGCTCAGTCTTTAACCAGCAGTCGTAGAAAGCCACACACACCCGCAAAAAAAAAAAACAAAAAAAAACATTCAGACAATTTGAGAACCTCCTCCCTTTTTTTGAAGTCGGTTAACGTCACGATGGTTGACATTATTTTCTTTTTTTGAGACATATTTATTGTTATTTGAACTTACTATAAGTGATTACTATGACTGCAGTCCTCTACTTAAACAATTCAAATACTTCATGATGTGCGAGTCTTTTGATTGGGCTGGCCGTCCTCTACTTTATAGTTCACGACTCAAAGAACTCAAAGGCTTCATGACACGAGTCTTTTTGATTGGACTGCAGTCCTGCTGTATAATTCACACGACTCATAAGACTTTGTTGGTTGGGCTAAATATATGTGTCCTATAGCTACCAAACGAATATAAAGTTCAGAAGGTTCAGAAAATAAAACAAGGGATTTGGGTGACGAGCGGCCAAGACCGGCGCGCAATGATAACTGTTTTTTTATTTAAATTTAAATGCACAGACAGACATCGGTTACTACATAAGATGATCTGACGTTGCTGCATGCACACATATACATGTAAGGAATCTTATTACTGTGTGCCTACAGCAGCCCCCCTCTTAAAAGGAAGAGAAAAAAAAAAAAAAAATCAAAACAAAAATACACAAGTTAAAATTTCATCAAATTTTGTTAAGTTTGGCTGATGATTACACAAGTTAATATGAATACAATAATAAGTAATAAAACAATCACGCCAATGTTTACAAAGTGAAACGTAAGTAATGCTGATAACTAGAATTAGTAGGTAAGTACTGTAGGACTCAGATGAAGTTATACCTTAAATTTTAGATATTTTGTTTTAATGATAATAGGTAATTGTAACAACAAACATGATAACAGGTAAGTATTTTTAATGTTAATTAGTACTCGTCTACCCAAAAGAATGTTACATAACTATATACCTATTTTAATTAAATCTACATACATCACATCACACATTACGTCATCCGGGATACACACTCTGCGCTCCCTGAATGGTGGAAGTTGGTGGTTGCACTGTATGTACCTGGACCACCGGCGGTGAAGCACCAAATGCGGCTGACGCTTCCTTACGGAACCAACCTCGCATCTTCTTCTTAAACTGACTTTTTAACAGGAACATTATCAGCACTCCAAATAATGCTGCGATTACTATCAGGACGATTCCCATGAAATTCACCTTTTCTCCAATACTTTCGTTGGAAACACTTTGTGCAAGTGCCACGTTATTTTGCTGTGGTTTACTATTGTAATTACCCATTCTTGTAATAAGCTATTTGTAAAAACCCGACCACTGTAGGCGAGATTCAAAACGTTAATTAAAAGTTAGTATTAAAATGTCAGTTTAAGTGGTTGAAAAACCATTGATTTCAACATACATAATAAAAATTAATGTATTCAGCGATTTCAACAAAATACTTACATATTTTTAAATAATCGCTATGATTTTATTTTTATTCATAGATAGGCAATCACTTCCGTTCAGACATTGCAAAACGATTTACCTAAAGTAAAATTATAAACTAAACACAACATACATGGCTACATATTATTTTATGCAATAAAAAAAATAACGTGTTATTCGTCTAGCCCTACGACATAAGTCTTGGGATCGGTGCTCGATTACAGTGTAATACTATAGACCACTAGACGAAAAACAAACCTTAAACCAATCATTTACTCAGTAGCTTAATCACTAACTAAATCTAACTGGCTTCCTTACCTCTCTGCCACTGCGCGTGGTAAAGGTATGAGTACCCGTAGCCTTAGCGCTATCGGCCGTCTCAGTTTTATTAGTTAGTAAACAATCATTTGGTGGCTGTTTCATTAAAATTGGTTCATCATTAATCATATAAGCGGGTTTTATCCTATCAATCGACACTTTTACTTTCTTACCGGGCATTTGTAAAACAAAACATTTATCCAACCTTTCTATCACGAGATAAGGGCCCTCGTAAGGAGGTTGTAGTGATCGCTTAACCAGGTCGGTCCGCACGAAAACATGCGAGCAACTGCGTAAGTCCGAATGAACAAAAATAGTGCGTGAATCCCTATGTTTAACAGGTTTCGGTTTGAGTCTTTGAATGATATCCCGAATTTTCTCAGCATATTCGCACGTATCGCTACTTCTATGGCTGGAACTATCATAAAAATCTCCGGGCATCCTTAATGTCTTACCAAAAGCTAGCTCGGCAGCACTCACTCCAGTGTCACTACGGGGTGCTGCTCGTAGTCCAAACAATACTGTAGGTAATTCCTCCACCCACGTACCTTGGTCGCTTCGTGCCATCAGCGCTGCCTTCATCGAACGATGAAACCTCTCCACTGCCCCATTACTTCGCGGATGGTAAGCTGTGGTACGTAACCTACATATACCTAGGCATTTCATCAATTCATTGAATAAACTGCTTTCAAACTGCCTGCCCTGATCGGTTGTGATCCTAACAGGACAGCCATATCGCGCAATCCAACCTTCATACAAGGTTTTGGCTACCGTTTTTGCGTAAATATCTTTTAGTGCAAAAGCTTCCGGCCACCCCGTGGTCCTATCAACTATCGTTAAACAGTACCTAAATCCATCATCCGAAATAGGTAATGGTCCTACTAGGTCGACATGAAGGTGATCAAAACGGCCACTAGGTTCAAATTGCCCTAATCCTGAAACCGTATGCCTAATTACTTTCGATTTCTGACATTGAACACAGGTTTTAGCCCAATTTCTTACGTCTGTATTCATAGCTGGCCAAAAGTATTTAGATGTTACCAATTTCGTTGTTGTCCTTATTCCGGGATGAGATAGATCGTGGACCGCGTGAAATGCCTTTTTCCTAAACTCTACAGGTAAATACGGCCTGATATTTTTAGACGAGACCTCACAAACAATTTCATTCTGAGAATCGGTCAAAACAATTCGCTTGAATTCCATTCGCCCACTCGCTTGCTCTAGCAACTTCGTCAGCTCGGTGTCCGCTTGCTGCGCATCAGCTAATTCAGCGTAATTAATAACCGTGGGACTAACTATAGTCTCAACCCGCGATAATGCGTCCGCAACTATGTTATTACTACCGCTAATATGCCTAATGTCCGTGGTAAACTCACTGATAAACATAAGCTGCCTAATCCGTCTAGGTGTTTCTTTGTCACTTGGCTTTTTTGAAAAAGCATATGCTAAGGGTTTATGATCGGTGAAAATGGTAAAAGGTCTACCTTCCACTAAATATCTAAAATGTAGTACTGCTAAATAAATTGCCAGTAACTCGCGATCGTACGCGCTATATTTTAATTGAATGTCATTAAGCTTTCTAGAAAAATAACCTATTGGTTTCCAGTGTGTCCCTACCTTTATTTGTAACACGCTACCTACGCAGTCATTCGATGCATCCGCCATAATAGCAAGCTCCGCGTTCCTAATCGGATAAGTCAGTACGGCGGCGTTTTGTAAACTGGTTCTGCATTTCTCGAATGCGGCGTCAGCTTCAGGTGTCCACTGAATAACAGATTTGTCTTTCTTTTTAGCACCTTTTAAATATTTATTTAACTCCGCTTGATATTCAGCTGCCCGAGGTAAACTTGCCCTATAAAAATTTGTCATTCCTAAAAACCGTCGCAACTGATCTATCGTTTTCGGTTTTGGAAAATCGATTACCGCCTGAACTTTGTCTTTTAAAGGAGTAATTCCGGATGCGGTTACCTCGTAGCCTAAAAATTCGAGTTTCTCCTGACCGAAAGAACATTTTGTTAAATTAATTGTTATTCCAAACTGATTTAACCTTTCGAAAATAGCCTTTAAATGCGCCCTGTGTAATTCTTCCGTTTCGCTTGCGACGATGACGTCATCAATATAACAGAAATAAAAAATATCAGAATATTGGTTAGCTCTCGATTCTCCGATTTTCGATTCCGTAAACGAATTTTCTAACCCCTGAAAAACGGTGTTGTTCATAAACCTCTGAAATGTTTGCGCCGCGTTTCGCAACCCGAAGGTCATACGCGGAAACTCGTATAATCCAAAGGGTGTGGTTATCGCCGTTTTTTCGATGTCCTCATGCGCGACCAAAATATTATGGTAAGCCCTATTAACGTCAAGTCTCGAAAAAAATTTCTTATCCCCTAACACATAAGTAAAATCATGCAACCGTGGTATAGGGTACCTATCTGGCTTAGTTACAGCGTTTAAGGCCCTGTAATCCCCACAAGGACGCAACTGCCCGTCCTTTTTCGGCACAACATGTAAGGGACTCGCCCATGCACTTTTTGAGGGGCGACATATACCGAGTTCTTGCATACGCCTAAATTCCTCCTTAACCGCGCTATACCTTTCGGGTGCTAAAGGCCTTGCTCGCGCGAACACTGGGGGACCTACCGTTTCAATGTGGTGATACACCGAATGGCGTGGATTTTCTATAAATGACACAGGTTTAGTGATTTCAGGAAACTGTGAAAGTAAATCAGAATAAGCATTATTACTATCGACCGTGGTTAATGATGAACCATTCCACGAAACAATTGATCCAATTACACTTAAGTTTGTTATTTTATCTAAAAGTTTTCGGCCACTTAAATCTACTAACAGTTTATGATGCAGCAAAAAATCTGCGCCGATTATCGGCTGACCGACTTCTGCTATAATAAAAGTCCATGTATAAGGTCGTCTCAACCCTAAATTTAAAGTTACAGTTTTTGTTCCGAAAGTTTTAATTACCGAACCGTTAGCGGCATATAATTTATAATCACAATTACTATCTTTACATTTCCAAAAATAATTCTTATTCACAGGTAACACAGATACATTTGCTCCAGTGTCTATTAAAAAACGCATACCTGAAACTTTATCGCACACTATGAGGCGGTTATTCGTAGTGCAGGGGCCCGCCATCGGCTGCACTGCGTCTAGTTTTCCGGTTGCTTATGGATTTTCTCACCCTTCCAGTTACATGGCTCGACACACTTGACAGCTTTTTCCCGATAGCGGAAATGGTAAAAACACAGCCAGTTTCCGCTTTTCCGACTGCTGCCGCTCCGAGATGGTGATCGCCCGTTCCTCGATGCCGATGTGGACTTGTGACCGCTGCGATTCTGCTCCCTGGATCTGCCTCGTTCTAGATTATTCAGTCGTAGGTTTATTTTAGCCAATTGCCCCAGGAGAGTGTCAGCAGCACCGGTAGCTGGTTTCCCCGGGTTGTCCTTGATCTCTGCTACTTGCATTGCTCCCATACTCGTGTTTTCCATGACTTTGTCTGCTATTTTCGCCAATACGTCAAGGTCTGTAGAGTCTGTGACCGCTAGAATGGCTCTAATCGACGTCGGTAAATGTGATTGCCACAAGACCTTTAATGTTTCGTCGGGCACTTTCTCTTGAGCCAAATTGCGCATTCGACGCAACAGCTGCGATGGACGCTGATCTCCTAGCTCCATTTCCCCAATCAGTTTCTGGACTTGCCTGCTGGCCGACTCTTCAAATATCGTTAAAAGGCGTTCTTTGAGCGTCGCGTATTTATTAGTATCAGGTGGTTTTACGAGGATGTCCGTCACCTGGCCTATAATTTCCTTACTTAGCTTGGTTATTACTAAGTCATATCTGGCTAAATCGGACAGTCGCTGTTGGTTGATTGTAGCTTCCAATCTGACAAACCACACTCGAGGTTGATCAGGCCAAAACTCCGGGATACGCGACGCCAAAGTTATCTGCTCCAACGCTGCTCCAGGCGGTGGTGGTGCTATGGCAGGTTGTAGTGACGCCCCGGGTTGTGGAGGCACTCCCGTATTTGGTTGCACGGACGGAGTAGTCATGCTTTATTATTTAAAAAAAAAAATCGATATCGTTAAACCTTTAATTCTGGGCCCCGAGACTAAAGGGAGTTATCACTGCGCCGCGGTAAGTATTCCGACACCGGTCACTCTGACGAGTAAAATGTCCTTGTTATTTATAGTCACTGATTAACTTTAGTGTTCACTTTTAGGGGTCACCAATGTTGGTTGGGCTAAATATATGTGTCCTATAGCTACCAAACGAATATAAAGTTCAGAAGGTTCAGAAAATAAAACAAGGGATTTGGGTGACGAGCGGCCAAGACCGGCGCGCAATGATAACTGTTTTTTTATTTAAATTTAAATGCACAGACAGACATCGGTTACTACATAAGATGATCTGACGTTGCTGCATGCACACATATACATGTAAGGAATCTTATTACTGTGTGCCTACAACTTCAAAGAACTTAAAGGACTCAACGAACTCAAAGGACTGAAAAAAAACGAAAGGTCTTAGAATAAATCTAACGACTCAAGAAATTTTAGGACTGAAAGAACTGAAAAGACTCAAAAGAACTCAAGACTCAGGACTCCGAAGACTAATTAGTCGTGAGTTTTGCAAAAAGAACTTATAGTCGCAAAATTAGAACTAAAAGACTCAGTTCTTTTACAACACTACTCCCGCCGCCTTAATACATTCGACATTAAATAAAATGCCTATGGAAATAACGACTACCCTGGGAATATTTTTTTTTTTTAGATCTTGTTAGACCGTTAGTAAAAGGCACAACTCTTTTTTTGTATACGTCAATCAACTAACATTAAAAAAAAAACAATGTTTATTTATTTTTTTAGTTATAAATATCAAAATTAATGATAACTCTATACAACATGTTACAAAAATACCCCTAAAGCCGAATATGGTATATAGGGACCATCAAACTGAACAACTTTTAATATGGGACCAACTCTCAAATCGCGAAAAAAAACAGCTGTTTCACACATTTTGATATTTTCTATTTTAATGTTTGTATGAAACAGCTGATTTTTTTATGTATATATCATTATCAGTCAATTAGTATGTTTCATATAAATTAGAATTCTATAATTTTTGTTACTTATATTAAATATTAACACACGGACAATGAAAATGTTTGGCAGTTCCAGCTTTTTTTGGTAAATTATTTAAAAGTCCTCATTATGTCCTCATAATGATTGAAGAGTCCCATCTACTGCAACCTACCTCCTACATCCAGCCGCGCCTCCTCGCTTGGACGCCATTTCTGGTATTTTACTGGTGGCATCTGGGACATCCACCGACAGGTTAGACTGCCCAAACTGCCCTCATCTATAACACAATCCCATTTACTTCCACTACTAAAGAAATCTACTTTTAAAAGCATGGTCTTTTTTCTTGGCTCGAAAAAAGGTTTATTTTTAGAGAATGAAAATTTTAGGAACAGTAAACTCGTCAGGGGGTATTACTTAATGAGTCTTAATTAAAATTTAATGGCATGCTGCGGGGAAAGCAAGCTTGTAAATAATCAATATGATTGCTATCGCATTTAGTAAAGCAAGGGCTATGAGGTTTTTTTAATGACATTGATGATTGACATTACTTTTGACTTCACCTGGAATTTCAATAACATCATTCACATCTCCTTTTTTTTAATTATACTACATGGAAGAAAGGCAATAGTTTTCCTACGTTTGCACTATGTGATGGTTATTTAGGCTGTGGCCATTGGCTAAGTTTCTAAGCAACGGTTTGTTTGTTTTCTGACTGTTCGTTCTTGTATAAAATTGCATTGTTACATTAAAATCTCTTGAAAAGGCTGTGAATCGTAAAACCAGAAACTATTAAAGTATGTAAGTATGTATTTTATTGAATGATATTTCTATGGCTACATTTTTTTTATTGTGCTACTAAAACGAGGCGGTTTTATAGGTATATATATATGCTTAACCACAACGTTATTATGTCAGTGATAGTGGCTCATTCTAGTAGCATAATAAATATTATTTAAAATCTCCTTTTACGATCGATCGGGTCACAATTATGAACATAATATATTTTGTAGGTACTCTAAAAAATTTTGTATATCTAAAGTTATACTTCAATAAAAATTCTTTGTATGACAGAGATTTTAGTAATATCTTTCGTTGATAAGGAATTTTCCATTTTTTTTTTAATTTTAAAATTTAATTTTAATATTAAAGTAATTTGTATTTTATAATTAATGCAATTAAGGTTTTAATAACTTAACATAATATATTAATATATTAATCAAAATTTCTCTTTGTCATCCACGGACGAGTAAAAAAAGTATTGTCATCATATTTTCCAAGAAAATTAACTATTTCGTACTAAAAATAATAATTCATTTATTCATAAGATAACAATGATTCATATTTGTTAGTAACAATTTGGTACTTATCCTCTATGTTAGTATCTAATTAGAGAATTTAATAATAATAATTTACAATAAAAATGACAATAAAATTAATAATAATTATATACAACATGTCAATTTTATTTCATTGCCCCAATTATAAGTTTTACTTGACACTTCAGAACTTCCGAACTTCTACTTTTTCGTGAACTACACTGGCCTTCAAAACTTAGTACCACACTTTAGAAATTGTAACAACTTTTAAAATACTCAAGATATAATGACGACCTCTGTGGTCAATTTAGAAAACGAACTTTTCTATATTGGCTCAGGTCTGGGTGTTTGTGATACCACCGTTGTCTCTGATTTCCATAACACAAGTGCTTTAACTACTTACTTTGTAATCGGAACAATGTATGTAATGTTGACAAAATTTGTTTTTTTTTCATATTTTTGAAATAAAAACGACTACAAATAATATTTTTTTTAAATAATAACTTCTCAATCGATGACTTTCTTGAAAAAAAAAACATTTTTTTCATATCAAAACTCTAACTTCTATTGTTTAAGAGAAATTGCAATTTTATAAGTGTGGTACCAAGTTTTGAAGGCCAGTGTATAATCAGCAATAAAAAAAAATACAGATATATTAATTTCACAATGACCTACATCTGTAACAGCTCAATAATAAAATGATTAATAGTATTAACATAATTACTAGATCAATGAACAGATTTCAGAGCAATTTTCGTTACTATAGTTCGTTTCAGCAATTATGATAATCGGAGATACACAATCTTTCGTGTTACATTCAGTCTTTTGTGCTTTATTTTTAAAAGTAAAATGAATAATTAAGGCGTTTGTTGTTGAATTAATGTATCACGATAAGTTTTTTTGACAACTCATTATTTCATTTTTATGGGATTATGGGACTTTTCAAATGTTGTTCAACTTTCTCAGTCTTTAATAATTCTATGTTTTATGTTTGCCACACATTTTTATACAGAAAGTATGTTAAATACGCCTGTTTTCTATTATTTTGCAAATTTCTTTATAAAATACAAACAACTACAAAGCAGTTATTAGTCGCACACGTCTCAGCGCAATATACTTTTTAATTATAAAGTTCAAGTGTCAAAATAAATAAACTACATAGGTAGTTAGCAAACCTATTAAAACTCCATCAACATACACATATTATAACATAACCTATGAATATTGCTAACAAACCGTCTACCGAGCTTTAGTTAAAACAAGCTTTAATCTATTTAAATAAGTACGTAGGGCACGCGAAAATTTAATCAGGGCGGCCATGTTGGTGGAAATGGTGGGCGGAAGTAAACACATTAGTGCCACCTAGCGGGAAGAAGTCGCTCGATGTAAACAAGCGACCATGATCGATAGGAGTTTATAAAGTTAAGTTGTGTCACAGAATTAGTATAGTACTGACGTACGGAACGGCCACGCTCCGCCTCCCGCCGATCCGAGATACCGCACCTCCCCCCGCGTTCGGCGGTTAGATCAGCGGTTCATTCTCGGGGGATCTATTGGCCATCGTGTAGGAGCGATTAAAGAAATGACACAATGTGAATTTAAAGTTCTTCGACACAATTTATACTATAGTGGCTCTATATTTCTCTATAACTGTAGACCTCGAAACATAATTATCTCCGCCATTTTGATGAATTTTAATTTCTGTGACGAGTCTGGGTGTTACTATGTATAATAAGTAGTTATATATAAAAAGCACCCATTTTACAAGCTTTGCTTAGTTTGGGGTTAGATGGCGCTGTGTGAAATTGGCCAAGCATTTATTCGCTCGACAAAAAAATATATTATTATCGAATCTACTCACAAAATTTCACGAGAATCGGTTGAGAAACGGACAGACATACGAAAGCATTTTTGCCCAAGCTGAAGCAGTGACGCGCGGCTAGCGCTTCGCGGTCACTCAGTCAAATAAAATAGTGACTCAATAATTATGATCGAAGCGCAATGTCTTCTTATCTTTCTTTTCATATCAAATTATAGGTGTGTCTTTTCTGGTGCCAAGCTATATACATTCGCTATACCTCTACAACCATAAACAAGGCGTATTTAAATATGTTTGATGTAGGGTTGTCATAAAAGAAGCAGAAACGCAGAAGCGCCACTAACCGTATACGAAAACATCGTTTTGTTGTGTTGCGCTAGGAGCT
This sequence comes from Catoptria pinella, assembly GCA_963556745.1. NCBI lineage: Eukaryota > Metazoa > Arthropoda > Insecta > Lepidoptera > Crambidae > Catoptria > Catoptria pinella. Next base: position 10,222,926 of record OY750778.1, on the reverse strand, counting down.
GATAGGCTCTATCTCAATACTTTTTCATCAGAGGCATGCCTCACCTCAGGATATGCAATAGCGCATGCTCTATCTTCTCAAAAAAAGTGGATGGTATGCGTTTGTCGCAAGTCGAATTGAAACTTGGAAACGAAAGGGAACGGTAGGTATAGTTAAGACACCATTACAGTACTGACTTTAGCCCGGTTTGACCAAAGATTGCTTTTTACATAATAACCATGTATTGTGTGGAAGTATGGAATGACTCTATAAAGTTTGTGACCCTAAGGGCAGCTTAATCTCTAAGTTAGTTAAAGTTTGCGAGAGGGTTTGACGGACGAGTTAAGTTTAGGGTCTCGGACGTTGCAACTTTGTGGCATTATGCTGATATAGCATAATAACTTAAGAATAGGTGAGGCTAATTTTAGCATACTATTTGAAGTAGGTCCTATAACGACCCCTAGGTAATTAACCCTGTAGCATAAACATGAGGAAGTTCATCGTATGTTGCTAATGAGTTTTCAATTACCTTTAGCATTGACAAACTAACTCGCTCTTGACTGTAGGTGGTAGGCGGACATGACGTAAAATGAAATGAAATGAAAAGGAGACGGAGATGGCATTGTTGTAATTCAACGGGTTACTGGCTATCCTACTATTTAGAGGAGGTTCAAGCGTGTAGTTAAACTGCAATATTTCAGACACCGTTACTTTGTAGTCGTTCTAATTAACTTAAGGAAGTCTTCTACCAATGAAACTAAATATTTTTGCCAAAAAAATTGTGACTTTCCCATACTAATTACAATGCTGTAGCTGTCTAGTTAGTATGGGAGGACCAACATTTTTTGCTGTCTTTCGACCCATGTTTCTTTGGCAAAAATGTTTAGTTTTATTAAATTTTTAGATTTTTTGCATTCACAATGCTATTTTTATATTAAGATAAATAAGATTAGAAAAAATACTAGACAAAATCGACTCACCCGTAGCCACTCAGACGGGACTCGAGCCCGCACCCTTTTATTATTATTAGAAAACCCAAACGACTACAGAACAACTGTGTCACCATCTACACTATCTGTAGATAATGATTAAGTTCTTTGTTTTCTACTAACCAACTAATTTTTACGACCTCCGTGGTCGAGTGGCTTTGTACACCGGTTTTCAGGGTGTCACCATCGCTGAGGTCCCGGATTAGATCCCCGTTTGGGTCAATTTAGAAAACGAACTTTTCTATGTTGGCTCAGGTCTGGGTGTTTATGATACGTTGTCTCTGATTTCCATAGTACAAGTGCTTTGGCTACTTACTTTGGATTCGGAGCAATGTATGTGATGTTGTCAAATATTTATTTATTTATTTAAATACACCTTTATCTATTTTTGTAGTTTCTTATACTTAATTCAATTCAATGCCCGCAATGTTTTAAATATTGTCATTTCTCATCACAATGGTAGGACCCTGTCGGTCGAGCGCAAAATAGTTTCATACTTTTCGATAATCGTATCTTTTACACCAAATAATATATGCGTTGGCAACCTAGAACGAACAATGTTTTTTATTCTTTTTCAGTTTACGACCATAACATATTTGGATTTGCGATTCGTCGAGTTAGACAAACTCATTCGGTTCAATCTTTCAACTGCAAGATTTTTAACAGATTGTTATCAAGAGTGTTAATTTAGACTCACACAATATAAAATCATATTGAAATTTGGTAAAATAAATTAGTTAAACCTTTTATTTGATCTAATTTTTACTATAAAAATACGTGCAATAAACTTATAAATTACATACAATACATCAAAGTCTGTGATTTACATAAGTTTGCGACATGTAAATGGTCTATTACTTATATTTAAGTTTTAATTATTTAGCGTAACGTTTAAACGGATAGAATGTTAGTCATTTGAGTAATCTTGTAATAAAAACGTAAGCGTTTATTAAACTGCCAGTAAATTAAAAATATGTATATAAAAAAAATAGCAAACATAAGATTCTGACGTCGCAGCATGTCGTCACGTCTACGCGACGATACACAGCTGAGATAACTCGAAATAGTCGTCGAAAGTTCATAAAAATATTCGGTAGAATTTACATTGTTACCTACGGGCGAATGTTCATTTTATTACGCTGTTGGCATTCGGTTCGCACCGCCGGTCGCCCCTTCGCGTGGTCAGCGTTATAGTAATTGTTAAAGGAATCTGGCTTATTACAATTGGCATGGCGCTAATTATTGCTGAAAGCTGCGTTGATTTATGACTTAATGTCAGTAAACTTTGCCAACGAATAATAAAGAACGAGAGACAGAGAAGAAGATTTTAGGGTTCAGTAGACTGATTTGTGAAGTCTGCTCAAAGTTTCTAATTTTTCAGCAACTCTACGCTTTTGTGCTGTCAAATAAGGTATCGCTGTAACTGCTGCTCATTTAAAGTATGAAAAGAATTTAAATTAGTACTCATTATTTTATAGTTTATTGATATTTCTTGAAATCTTGAATATTTTTACAAGAAAATGTAATGGGAAAGCACAGGAAAATAACTTTTCAGTATCCGAGAATTCAATCGATGTTAGAATAACAGTTGTTTCTGATCTTATTTCCATAGAGTAAAGTAAAAGGATGATTTTGTTTGCTTTGTCAGTGCAGGTACACGTTGGGCAATAAAAGAAGACGAATACTAATGTACAGTCACGTCTAAAAATTATATACACTTTAGAACTCTGTCAATTTGTTGTAGTTGCCATTTGTCATTGATTTCTGTTAAAAAAAGTAATAGCTTTTAGATTGACAAAGTTCTAAGCTGTATACATATTTATAGACGTAGCTGTACAGCTATAACAAAATGTTTAGCCCTCCTTGCTATCTTTTACAGTAAAGTCGTTCAGTTGTATTTTACCTTAACCAAATATCTGAGAAAGAATTAGCGAAATGTCTGCAGGTTGGCATCCCGCCAGTATTGACATTTGATTAGCAAACAAACCGTCTGGGCTGACAGCGGCCTCTGGCTACTTTATGCATTTTTTAAGATAATTAAGAGAACACTTTGAAATGCTAGTGTGAACAATTAGATAAACTACTAATTGTTTTTAGGGTTCCGTAGCCTAATGGCAAAAAACGGAACCCTTATAGATTCGTCATATCTGTCAGTTTTAGATAAACTTTTCACATAAACATTTTCACTGTAATGTACTGTCGTATTAATAAATTGATCATGGCAACTCGCACTAATAATTTAGTAAATTGTACTGTGGCAACTAAATTACGTACATAGGTAACGAGAGTTGTCATGTTTTTCAATTTGTGTTACACTTGAAGAAGTAATCTATTTTGCAATTTAATAAAAAAAATCAATATAAATGTTACTGTAAAAGCCCGAATATTGTTAAATCTTAGGTATGAGTTGATAAATGTAATTATTTCATATAAAAGGGATAATTTTTCGTCCTTTTAACATTAGAATTTGACATAAATGCTAGGTTTTACGAATATCGGTTGGTAAATAAAACCATCAAATGATGTTTTTAAACAAAACAGTTAATTAACTTCTAAGACTTTCGCGCGTACAGTTCATTAGAAATAAAACACTTTTTACGGATTACAGCGCGTATATTATTAATTCAGGTGTTGTTTTGGAATTATTTGCTTTAGTCCTCCCGTGACCACGGCCCCTGGAAAGGTGTCGAAACGTCGGGAATTCTAAAAAACCCAATAAATACAAACTAAATAATTCCAAAACAACACCTGAATTAATAATATACGCGCTGTAATCCGTAAAAAGTGTTTTATTTCTAGTTAATTAACTGATTTAATGATAAAATAATGTAAGAATAAAGTAAAAAAAAAAAAAACAATCACCTATCAGTAAAATTTTAAATATCGTAATCATAATTCAAATACATTTTTCTTCATCATTATTATTATCATAATATGAGTATTTCATTACAATATGAATACCAACCAGTAAATCCTTAACTAGTTTAAATAAGATAGTACATTTATTTTTAGATATTATTTTAAAACACCTTCCCTCTTACTAATAAAGATTGTATAGCAGATGTATAGTTACACAATGGTTACTCTCTGTCAAACTATTTAAGTCTGACATGAAAAAGGAAGGAACAAAACACTGTGTAGCTATGCATCTTTGACGACCTCCGAGGTCGAGTGGGTTTGTACACCAGTTTTCAAGGTGTCGCCATCTCTGAGGTTCCGGATTCGATCACGGTTAGGTCAATTTAGAAAACGAACTTTTCTATATTGGCTCCGGTCTGGGTGTTTGTGATACCACCGTTGTCTCTGATTTCCATAACACAAGTGCTTTAGCTACTTACTTTGGGATCGGAGCAATGTATGTGATGTTTTCAAATATTTATTTATTTATTATTTATCTGCTATACAATCTTTATTAGTAAGGGGGTTTATAAATAAACCTACTTTTTACATTTACCGTGTCTTTGAGGTAAAACCTAGGATTCACCAAGTGAATAGTGGCAATAGTTCGGTATGAACGATGATCACAGGACAGTTCGGACTTCTACCATTGACAGTTGGTAAATCTTAGGTTTTACTGGAATATCTTAGGATTCACCAGAGTTCAGGGTTTTACAGTAACATAAATATTTAATTTTGGATGTGTTACAACTGAAATATGTTTGGGCCATTATTCACAAAGTTAATTAAAAGTAACTAACTAATGGTTATATCATTTTAATGTTAGGGTATTGTTACGGTGTACCATTATCAAAACATTTCGTCATTGTTTGAATAAGTAACGCTTTCTGTTATAGTTATGGGTTAATTGTTCGTAATACGTTTATAGTTTTTCTTATTGTTGAGCAAAGATTCATCTGTCTCGGTCGATTGACAGACGTTAATTTTATTCTAAATAAACAATTTCATCAGCGAATTCGTTTTTTCCCAAAATTATATTTCATTTAAAATTCAGCATTCGAAAGTTTTAATAAACTTTATTGGAAAATCACTTTCTCAGAAAATCAATCTCAGTCTCAAATCTCACCTTTTCTGAACTGTTGAAAATTCAAAACAGCATTCGTCTTTCCGAACCACAGTTAACTTTCGCGACCGATATTATAAGTAGACGGTACGGTACTCGCAATAGAAATAACCGAACTCGAATTAAAACGGACGCCGGAACTGCATTGTGAACTCGAAATCGGAACTCTGTACCCGGAGCTCTAAAGCTCAGCTGGACACGTCCTATCCCGATGCCAGCTAGGCGGCAACTGAGCGGCGGTACTGTACTGTACAGAACGCACGCCTTTGCGTTGACATTTATTATTATCGCACGGGATAAATGTCAACGCACAAGGTTGAGATTTCCCTAGATTTCCACTCTTCCCGAAGGATACTATTTGGTGGTGCGCACGTCAGTCACGCCATTTCTTCTGGCTAGCTTGGTAGAATCTATATCTATCATCTCTAGATACATACATTCATCAACTAGTGGCTCTGTAGAGCTGTAAACCTCGCGTTTGTGACATTTATAAACATTTTTTGAAATGGCTAAAGAATGATTTTCCCCATATCTCCGCCATTGTGATTTTTTTTTAAAAACCTACTTTTGAAGCCGCAATCGGCTAGTTACATATTTTACTAGTGGCTGTGTGAGCTGTCGACCTCGCGTTTGTGACATTTTTTTAAATATCTGAAATATGTTTATTTCTATAAATTTCAAAAAACTGAATCGACAAAAAAATATGTATAATTATGGAATCTGCTCACAATAGTTCACAAGAATCGGTTGAGAAATGAGGCCTATATATAGAAGCGAACAGACGGACAGCCGGACATACGAAAACATTTTTCCCAAGTTCGGAGACGCTTCGCGCTCGCTCGGTCAATTATCAGTGAGCGGTAGACCTCACTCAAATTGTATGTCATTTAATATATGTATACAGGGTCATTTTTAATTCTTAATAGGGTTATTCTTAATTCATTTAAAACCTCTCGTGGGGTTGATCAGACCATCAAACTGAACAACTTTCATTATGGGACCAACCTTAAAATTGCGAAAAAATAAACAGCTGTTTCATACAAAAGTACTATGCCTACTCCATCGAAATGTATGAAACAGCTGTATTTTTTTCGCGATTTCAAGGTTGGTCCCATAATAAAAGTTGTTCAGTTTGATGGTCTGATCAACCCCACGAGAGGTTTTAAATTGTTGTATGTTACTGGCCATTCAAAATTTTGATTTATATTTCTTTTACTTATTATTGTATTCTGATTGACACTTCATTAAAAAAGTCAAACACAACATAAATGAATTAAGAATAACCCTGTATATGTTCCAATCCCTTATACAACATGTTACAAAAATACCCCTAATGCCGAATATGGTATATAGGGACCATCAAACTGATCAACTTTTACTACGGGACCAACTCTGAAATCACGAAAAAAAAATCAGCTGTTTCATACAAAAATTAAAATCGAAAATACCAAAATGTATGAAACAGCTGATTTTTTTTTCGCGATTTGAGTTTGTCCCATAGTAAAAGTTGTTCAGTTTCATGGACCCTATATACTATATTCGGCATTAGGGGTATTTTAGTAACATGTTGTATATGTTCCATGTTTACTGAAAGGCAATCACCTTTTATCCCGCAGGTGTATTGTAAACTATAATTGTATGAAACCTGATCCATCTGTCAACAATAGTCAAGAAGGGACAATTACCTGTGCTAATAAGCGTTAATGGATATTTTTAGGCAAAAGGAATTTGATCGTAAAGCCTTGGGAAACGCCCTCTGTGCCGAAAATTTTCCTATGAAAGCATGCCTATTCAGTAGAAACTTGTGTATCAAATCTTTGCTAATAGATTTATTTGTAACGACACGAGCAGTGGATATACGTACCTACATATTGTACTTAAACAAAGCAATTTGTACACACCATAGAACTATGTCACATTACGTTTTTGAATTAGGTACTTCAATGACTGAACACACTGACAGCTATACGAGTACGTAGATTTGATAACGTAACATAGTTTAATATTGTAAGTTTCATTGTATATGGGAGATGAGAGAATCGAAAGCACAAAAGTACGATTACTTTGCATGGTCATTCATCGGATGGATGAACCAAATGTTTAGTCTCTGAATGCTTAAAAAAATATGATCTGAATGTTTAAAAAAAATTGCCTAAGATTAAAATTAAGGTAGTTATAAAAAACTTATTCGAAAACGAATAAATCTTAATTATACTAACTTTAATACGAAAAGCAACATCGTTCACATTCGAAAAATTACTTATGCTGAGATTTGTCTCAAATACGTACAAATACACTAAGCTGAAATGCCCCAACCTCAACTAAGTAAAGTTCATATTTGTATCTATCAATACATTGATGCTATCCTACGATAATATGCATACTTGTTGCTAGCTCTGAGAGGTCATGTGATGAGAACACAATTCAAGAGACGCACCTGCGCAATTCGATCCAATCCTGAATTTCAGCATTCGAATAAACATTCGATCGATTTATTGCTTAAATAGACACAGTTTTACTTTTTGCTTTCTATTTCTATATCTATTCTATTTATTTTTATACTTTATGGTGACACCCTTTTTTGGGAGCAGTTTTATTTAATTAAAAACAAAGAGTTTTGCAAACCTATTAAAATTGTTGCCGTAATTACGTTTTAATAAAAAAAGAAAGAAAGACATTATTGACACTCACAACATATTTACAGATTAAAACAACGAAAAAGAAAAAAACAACAACAATGGCACAGAATAATTACAGAAAACAAAATATAATACTTAAAGAAAACAAAAAAGAAACAAAATTAAACTAGGAGCAGTCATAATAATTAACGTGGGCCAATAAAAAATAGTTCACTTATTGAGAATGTAAGATGACTTAAACGATGGTTTTTTTATTGTTGTTTTGAAAAATAACGCCTTTACCTACATTTTGTTTGTAATACAAGTTTAATTAGCTTGACTTTCCAAATAAATTAATATTTAAACTACGAAGTCTAAAAGGGCCATTATGTTTTTGATTGTTATGATAAAAAGATGATTACTAAAGGCTAATGAGCGAAGCAGCATTCAAGACCTACCATCAAACAAAGAAACTGACTTACCTCAACAACGGCCCATCTCCAGACCTATCTGGAGCACAAAAGGGGTTTAGAAAAAACGTAAAGACTTCAAAATTAGTCCTTTTTAAAGATATCCAAAATGGTGTGTGGAGTACTGCGTGGCGTGAGGGACTGGCCCGGGAGGGAGGGCTCGCCTCTATTGATCGGGATGCTGCGCAGATTCCCGCTCTACGAGGAGGAACCGTTTCTGACGGCGGGAAAGTCCGTGTGGACAGTGTCCATTGTGGAGTATGTGAAGTAATGTTCGCACATTTTAAGGAATTGATTTATATCCGTACTCAGATGGGAGTCGAACCAACGACTTTCCCCAACCGGTCCTTTATCCTTATTTCATGTCGTTTCTGCTTGCTATGATCTTTTTGTTATTTCTTAGATTGATATTGCATTTCAACTTTTGGAATGTTATCGTAGTAATTAATAAAGAAACTCCTTCCAGCTGTTGGCGTGACGCAGCAATGTACATTGAACTAAGTATTTCTATCTATCGCTCTAGCTTTACCTTGCTTTTTCTCATGCCCGGCACACCTGGCGCTTTTAATAACAAGGGTTACCAGACGACATAATTACCACAGAATGGGCAAAAAATGGGTTTAATTATCTGTACCGTTGTTTCGCCCGCTAATTATGTACGTACAACTTACTTAGTTTATAAGAGCTTTGAGTTCGTACTAACCAAATGGATTGAACCCATTTCAAAATTTACTGAAAAAAACTTTTTTTATAAAAACACGTTTTTAAATATAATTTCTCCCGTAAAGATTTATAACCCTATACAGAAGTTTTGAACCTAAAAACGTGGGGCGCATGCAAAAGACAATTGATGATAAATCTTACAAAATGTATAGGGTTATAAATCTTTACGGGAGAAATTATTTTATACATTTTAGTCTGTTTTAAAAACGTGTTTTTTATAAAAAAAATACTTTTTCAGTATTTTTTTCCAAGCAGAGATATAGGTTCAATCCATTCGTTTAGTACGAACCCGATCAACCTTTCCAAATACCTCGATCCATTTGCATTTGAAAAATTGGAAATTGTTTCTCTATGAAGGCACGAGAATGGATAATGCAATTTGCCCGAATAGGGTATATGCCCTAGTACAAGACACAGACTAACTATTTTGTGCTAGTACGTAGTTTAGATGTACCTAATATAACCAGCCTTTCTATTGTCTAATTTCAAAATCTATCACAATCGCTTTCAGGATGAAACACATTGATGCTTCTTTTTGACACAAATCAAAACTTACCAAAGAAATGCAGCAATGTTTCGGATCCAACTGTCAAATGAAAGTGATTGCGATAGATTTTTAAATTAGACAATTAGCTCCCAGGGTATTGGTAAGTATATTCAAGCATGCCTGGTTAATATTCCTACGTGTATATCTGATTTAAGATGGCATCAAAAAAAATTGAAAAATATAACTTGCAGCTCCTTTGAAATGTTAAGCTTTAAAAATTTAGAGTGCTGTACCTACCAATGATGAAGGGTCCATACTAACCGATTCCATCGACTTATCTTTTAGAAATCCCACCCTATCGATCCACTATGCATATCATTACATTTTTGTAGAACGGCATACCATCGGCATAATTTCACCCCTCGCCACTGGTACCTACCTACCTACCTATGTAATGGTAACAAACACAGCGACAGCGACAGCTTGCGCGATCGTCTTAAAACTCATTTCCTCCATCGATACATTACGTGTAATAACAGCACAAGGTATAATTAAAAAATATATAATTACCTAATCTTTTAAGAATGAATATACCTTAGAGTTAAGTTTTCGGAAAAAACGACGTGTAGATATATTTTTTTTTACATTTTTAACTAATTCTAAGAACCTTTCAAAAAGCTGCGTTGAAATTATCTACAAATTATTATTGTAGCCTGCTCAAGCAGAATTTATTTGAAAGTTTTTTACTTCAAATAGATTAAGCTTTATATCAACCAAATATTTTAAAACTTAGTAGTTTCAGGATTTAAAGTAAACAAAGGGAATTCTCCTGAAACCCCCTAACGAGCTCGGCTGCTCGTTTTACGCGAAAATGTTCATTGTTTACAATCTGGGCAATAGAACGGAGCATAAATAACAAGTTCTTGATCAAAATTGTTCGCGCGCAGAAGTTTTATCATCAACAACCCTCATTTTTCTGATAATTGAAAAACTTTGTGACATTCCAGGGTGTCCATGCGTTCGCAAGTTCTCGGCTTTAAACGATTCTTTGTAGATAAACCCAATTGCTTAACGTCTTTGTGAATTTTTAAAAGAAACTTATAAAAGTTCAATGAATTGCAATTGTTACTTATATTTGTCATTTACACGAGTACGTAATTTATTATAATTAAACATATTTTGAAAAACATGCAGTATGACTTTCAAAATGTGTTAAATATATGTAAAGTAAGTAAAGTAAAAAATTGCTTTATTCAAATAAACTTAGTAATTAAGCGCTTTTGAATCGTCTATATTTTTCTACCACCCGTTCCAGACTTTTTTAACTGACAAGAAGAACTGAGAAGAAGAATATAAATTGCGTTTAATAATGCACTAAATATAAGAATCTCTTAAGTCTTTTCCTAACTTTTTATTTTCTTAATTAAAACAGTGTCATGAACTTAGCTGTCATGCAGCTCTGTCATGCGCATGCGCCTAATTAACTTGGTTGAGTTGTAGAGCCAATTACTGGCGGTTCTTAGTTTAATGCAAACGGGTGATAGTTTATTGACAGAGCATCGGCCTGATAAGTATTACCTTCAACTTAACTTCAAGGTTATCAAGTTTTAGCACAGAATAAATTATAAGTAGTTATTACCTAATTATAGTCAAAGTTTAAAGTTAATTCGTAAAACGTATACCTTCAAAACATGGGATAAAAAGCAAAGAATAACACATTTGTAATTTAACCAAACTGTTTGTCCTTTCAACATGTCTCCATTTAATTATTCAAGAAGGGTCTGATTTACTTTCATGGCTTTGAAAAGGCCGCCATATAATAAAATATTCACTCCGAAAGCAATCCAGTCAAATTGTCTACAACCAATTGGCTATCGGTACTAAATTTACGGTTTTTCGAAATAGGTACCTATTGTTCTTTCATCACCATTCCGTAATCGGTGGAATGTCCATAAAATTCAAAACTCATTTATTCAGTCTAGGCTGTTACAAGCACTTGTGAATGTCAAAGAAGCTACGCCATCGGTTCGCAAACCCTAAGCGGGAGACCTTGTAACGAGAGAACCGGCAAGAAAATCGTCAAGGGCTGCTTTTTTTCCCCTGTAAATACAGAATCGTCAAAATTTGAAAAACGAGGTCAGCATTTAAAGTGACGTCATTTTCCATCACAATAATTAACAAAGTTTACATTCAATGGGTAGGCAAAATAAATTTCAACTAGTTGACATCGCTGTCTACTACTCGATAACGCATAGCTAAAAAAAATCATATTGGTATGATATGAAGAATTAGCAATAAGCAAATTATTAATAAAGTAGAATGGTTATTGTTTACGGACAAAAGTTTCGTTGCTTGAAAAACTAACAAGCATGAAAAGTACGGTTGAAAAATATTACAGACCACTAACAAATATTTTCTTCATTCCCATCACGTTTCCTACACGCAGTGCTCGCTGATATGTCACAAATGTCTTCTTCTTCTTTTTTTGTTATGGCAATCTACTTTTCTCTTGGAAGTAATTTTTGCCAGTGTCAAGTGTTAAATAGTTCAGTGGTAGATATTGTTTAATTTTTCATTAGAATGCGGGTGCATCGCATTCTAATGCTGCTTGGAGCATTTGGCACCAAGAATATCAAGACAGTTAACTCGGTTAGTTCTGCCGAGGAAGCCAACACTTCAATAAAAGTCTCAGCTTCACACAACCAAGATCGCGCCTATTTCAATTATCCCACATATTGTTCAGTTGTGTAGACACTTGTACCATATAACTGCACCAATTTTAAGACACAATATCCACTATGAATCAATTTGAAAATAATTAAAATAGACACCAAACCGAACTCGACAAAATGGCGCCAAAAACTCGTCGTCACAAATGTCATTAGTTTCTGCTCACATTTGTGAAAAAAAACTGCAAAATATAAGGTAAGTGGACACAGGCCCATTTGCAGTTTTTTTATGTTTCTTTACTTTTTTCAGTCTCCTGTAACTACGGTTATGCAAATCTATTTACAAAAGAGATAAATGATATGTTAAAACATTAAATTGATTAGGTGCTAGGTTAGAAGGTGGGAAAAGTTAAATTGGGGCGATTTGCCCCTTAACCCTTCATCCGGCCAGCGTGTTTGCACGTGGCCACATATGCATTGTGTGCAACATCCTGTCAAAAGTGCCAACATATTAGTGAACTCAACTGTACCATCAGCCGTATTGGAAATTGCAGATATTAAACTCATCATTTACGTATTGTTTACATTCATGTGTATGTAATCAACCAGATCAAATCAAATGTTATTTTTCAATAGATATTATGATCCATAATAGAAGTTGCAAATATTAAACATCAGCAATTAAAAAAGTAAACAAAAAATGTTAACCCTGCACCGGCCACCGCAATATTTCATTTAGCACGCGTCGCCCACACAAATTCTTTTCCACATTTCTGACCAATTCCACTCACGCTTCTAATTACCCAGTTGACTTATCCATTGTACGAGTCAGAAATGTGAAAGCAGGACTATTAAATAAATAACACTGCAAAACATATTCAGAGGGTTTAATGAAAAATCCGGATTTGAGAGAAGCTTTTAATTTATTTTTTAACTTGTATCCTAATTTTATTTCAACACTAGCAGCCGCCCGCGTCTTCGTCTGTGTGGACTTTGTTCTAGTTGACTTATTAGGATAAAACATGCGCCAGATAGACTCTCATATTTACAACTGTGAAAACCGCAACCAATATGGTGCAGTATTTTTTGCGTGATACCCGTACACATAGACAGACAGACAGACAAAAATTATAAATAATTGTTTTGGCTTCTAGTACTCTTAAAATGATCCCTAATTTATTGTTTCTAAAGTATCTTTAATGTACACACAGACATCGGCCAGTTATCACCTTTAAATTTTTAAATGACGACCTCCGTGGTTGAGTGGCTTTGTACACCGCTTTTCAAGGTGTCACCATCTCTGAGGTCCCGGGTTCGATCCCCGGTTGGGTCAATTTAGAAAACGAACTTTTCTATATTGGCTCAGGTGTTTGTGATACCACCGTTGTCTCTGATTTCCATAACACAAGTGCTTTAGCTACTTTGGAATCGGAGCAATGTATGTGGTGTTGTCAAATATTTATTATTCATTTATTATTATATAGAAAAAATAAACAATGGTAACGCAGTGGTATATCTAGCTTTTCATAGTTAGAGTGCATTCTTTATAGAAAACAACCTTTTACATGTATAGAGTGCAGAACGAAACAGTTTTCAGTGAGCTAGGGTTCACTTATGTTCTGCATTGCAAAAGGGTAACTTTAAAGCAGTTAGGTACCTTGTTAGCGTTCGGATGACATTTTGAGTTTGTGAAAGCTATTTCAGTTCCTGTAGGAAGCTTTACAAACCTTAGTGTAGTTCAAATGCCAGAGGTTCGCGTTATACAACGGTAACTGTTAACAATAGGGAAATACTCGCATGTTTGGATTGAATGCATGACAACACGTTTAATTTCCCTATATAATCACGAAAATAATCAGCTGTTTCATACATTCTGATATTTTTGATTTTAATTTTTAAATGAAACAGCTGATTTTTTTTTTGCGATTTCGAATTGATCCCATATTAAAAGTTGATCAGTTTGTCCCTATATACCATATCCGGCATTAGGGGTATTTTTGTAACACCTTGTATATTTGCTTACTTCTCGTTATACTACAGCTAGCTAGAGCTTTTTTTCATACGTTTCTGGCATATTTTTCAGGCATCAGTATCCGATTGTATTATTTTAATATGTTTATGTATAAAAATAGTTCGCATATAAATTATTGAATTAGAAGTGAATTAATTTAGGAATGTGGAAATACAAATTAATTTTTGAAAAATATTTGTTTGTTTATTGCGGTTCTATCGACTAGTCAACCAATTTCATTTGATATGAAGGCGGGCGTACCTGCTTATAGAATAGCGCCTACGAATATTGAAAATAAAATTCTCTGCGCGCCTCAAATTGAAACGCGTAGGAATTGCTCATATCATCCGAGAAGACACTCGCGTGAGTGAATTTTCAAATATGAGGTGTTGTTGACGATCTCGTACTTGAAGCACAAAAGGCCTCGAGAGTCGAGATGAACTTGGGAATAATATAATAAGCAGGAAGTTCGAAGAACATAGCCGAAACTGAACTGGCCCTATGGGTGGACAATATCACAGGTACTGAATATCACCTATCTTCTGGATTCATTTGGATTTGGAACAGAATTTAAATCAAATTATCTGTCAGGTTTAATATGCGGAACATGCAAAACCTGTAACCTGTAAAACGTAGCCAAAATTGAAACTTAATTTTAAGTAAAACAATATTCTTAGAGCTTTATTACTAACCCCGCATTCCTATATTCGATAAACGATTCGTATTGTAGAATTTTGACACATTTACTAAGGACTTAATGAAAAAATAACGAATCGTTTTCGAATATAGGAACCGGCCCTTAATGCTTTACCAAGCTTTACTATGATAGAGTCGGTGTAGTGTGCGAAGACCGTACATAATTTAGAGTTTAGTTAGACAACTAACTGAAGTCTTCAAATTGAGTTCTCGCTTAGTTTCAGTTGCGATATTGTCTTATACTAAGTAATTTTAGTTGGAAACTTAGTTCGATGTTTGAACATTGCGGCTTAGACATGGGGTGCGAGGTGATTGCGTCTTGCGTAACATATATGTGTATTTATAGATATCGGTTAATCAAAGTTTATCGACGATATTGACTTTGTTTGCTTAAAATATACTTAATCCTAAAACGTCAGAACAAAGGCCGTCTGAATTAGGCAAATATTTGGATACGTGTACCTATCCATTTTAACTTACCTATTTAAGGGGACATACAACATCAAATACACATTGTGGAACGACGATTTCACACAGTATTACTTAAAAAATGCTGAAAGCAGGTTATAGTACTCAGTTATGTGATTGACACAAACATGACAGCTAAAACTTTTCACGATAGAAAAAAAAAGTAAAGTGACCTCCAAGTTTTAGTTTTTCAATGCTGTGCCAACCAAAAATAAACCTTTAATATAATCTTGAAAAATAATAAAAAAATCCTTAACCAGATCTCTAGGTTTGTGATTGACAGTTTACGAAAATAATAAATAATTTATAAGTTATTAATTAATGTTGTCAATAATTCCAAATGTATCCCATTCATCCATCCCATATGCCATAGTAGCTTCACTTTGAATTTTTATCACCCCCTTTCAGTCCCTGTTGCAAAAAAATATAAATATTTTTATTTTTCTCTTATTTGCAAAATAGTTGGGCCATACATCATCTAAAACTATTCCAAACTCAAGTTGATAGCATTAGTAGTTCTCGAGATATCCAGCTGTGACAGACACACAGACTGAGTCTCACCATAAGGGTTCTTTTTTACCATTTTGATACGGAACTCTAAAAAACATGATCTGCAATGTGTAATAGGTAGCCTCATCTTATCAAAAAGTTGTTGTGACAAGGAAAAATATTATCAAAATATGAGTAAACCATATGAATGTAAAAACCAACCAAGTGTTACAAAATATTGTTGTTGCGTAAGAAATATTGCTTCTCAAAAGCGTTACAAAACTGAGTCGTCCCGGACCTTAAGTTTTGTAACAACTTCGAGAGTAACAGCAAAAAAAAGATCTTTATTAGTAGGTTACACTATAAAACCTCCTTATTACCTCAAAAAAGCATCACCGATGACAGACGAAAACATAGGATAGAGATTACAAATCCAATTTAGTTTATGATAAACACTAACAGCCTTACCACAAAATACTATTAACAAATGTTTAACTTAGACACTGTTTAAATGTGATGCTGTCACTTTTTTGACAATATAATTAGAAAGAGACAGCATCATATTAAAACAGTGTCTAAATCAAACAGTGTTTTAAAATCTTTTTGGTAAGGCGGTAAAATGTTAACTTATATGAAAACTTCAATTTTAAATATCTTGAGGTATCTACTTGCCCTAATGTAAATCTGAGGGCCTATTACAAAATAGAATTACGATAGTCGGACGATGTTCTTTGATCAATTTACTTGATTTTAATAAATATAAATAAATAAATAAATATTTTACAACATCACATACATTGCTCCGATTCCAAAGTAAGTAGCTAAAGCGCTTGTGTTATGAAAATCAGAGACAACGGCGGTATCACAAACACCCAGACCTGAGCCAATATAGAAAAGTTCGTTTTCTAAATTGACCCAACCGGGGATCGAACCCGGGACCTCAGAGATGGCGACACCTTGAAAACCGGTGTACAAAGCCACTCGACCACGGAGGTCGTCAAAACGTCGTTTTGAACCTTATATATGAGTTAATAATGTCACGAGTAGTGCGAACATCGTACGTTTATCGCGATGGCCTGGAAGTGACACAAGTCGCCAAAAAATTTTTTTTTAAGATTGGCTTAAAATATTGTTTTTAGCTCAAAGTAATAATAATGTAACTTTCAAAAGGAATGTTATAGTTACGATAGTATTCTTAGCATGCGCAACATGTTTTTTGAATAGAAACCGGTAAACTGGGGTAATAATAATAGCAACATATTCGATAGAAAAAAATCTAAATTACCTTTTTATTTTTATAGAAAAATGTTCTATAAACAGGCCCAAGCGGTTAGTTTTGAATTTTTGTTATTTTTTTTCTGTCGAAAATGTTGCTGTTATTATCACCCCGCAGTGATTGGCGAATCACCCCAGTTCACGTATTCATAACTCAAAAACTGAAATGAAGTATATACTACAATTCAATATCTTGCAAGGACACTTAATTTTTGACCTCTATAAAAAAAACACTAACCATTTTGTCGTTCCACTAACCGTTGTGCGGGTTCGAGTCCCGTCTGAGGTGCTACGGGTGAGTAGATTGTTTCTAGTATTTTTTCTAATATATTATTTATCTTACTATCAAAATAGCATTGTGAATGCGAAAAATCTTAATTTAATAATTAGCCATTTTTCATACAATCTAAGCAATGTTATGTGTATTTTTAACGATATATTTAATAGAAATAAAACACTTTTTACGGATTACAGCGCGTATATTATTAATTCAGGTGTTGTTTTGGAATTATTTAGTTTGTATTTATTGGTTTTTTAGAATTCCCGACGTTTCGACACCTTTCCAGGGGCCGTGGTCACGGGAGGACTAAAGCAAAAAGGCTGCTTCTAAATTCTAAAAAACCAATAAATACAAACTAAATAATTCCAAAACAACACCTGAATTAATAATATACGCGCTGTAATCCGTAAAAAGTGTTTTATTTCTAATGAACTGTACGCGCGAAAGTCTTAGAACGATATATTTAAGTTTGTAAATATCGTTATGTTACTTCTCTTAAAGCTGATAAGTTTTTTTGCGCCTGTTCTTCTTGTCAATTAAAAAAGTCTGGAACGGGTGTTGGAAAATATAGACGATTCAAAGCGCTTATTACTAAGTTTATTTGAATGAAGCAATTTTTACTTACTTACTATGAGATTGTGCTCTTGATCTACATATGTGACTGTTTGTTACTCATTTCCCTAATTGTCTTATACAAGGTGTTACAAAAATACCCCTAATGCCGAATATAGTATATAGGGACCATCAAACTGATTAACTTTTACTATGGGACCAACTCTGAAATCGCGAAAAAAAAATCAGCTGTTTCATACAAAAATTAAAATCGAAAATACCAAAATGTATGAAACAGCTGATTTTTTTTTCGCGATTTCAGAGTTGGTCCCATAGTAAAAGTTGTTATATACCATATGCGGCATTAGGGGTATTTTTGTAACACCTTGTATACTATATGTTAGTCACTTTAGTGCCCAGTGTGAACAAACGTTAATAGTTTTAAGTGCCTCTAGCCGCACTGTGCCTGACTTATCCGGGTCAGGACAGCTTGCAACTGACACTTGTGTCTTGTGTCTTGTGTTTATGTCTGTGATCGGTATGCCAGCTTCCTTGGTCGAAATTGAGGTTTATCGATCTTCGGGATAAGATAGATAATAAATAGAAAAAAACTTTGATAAGTCTTCTTATAGCCAATGTACAATCAAGAGACGAGTAAATTATATAATGTAGAGATTGTAGAGTCTTAGTGTACAGTCATGAGCGAAATGTACGTCGACACGATAATTTTCTAATTTCTGTACAATAGTTATAATATAATATTTATTTCTCCTCACAAAAAATAGGTACATACAATAATTATTAAAAGACATTAATGATACATCAATTTGTATGTGAGGAGCTGGTGTTTGAAATGGGAATAACCTGTTATACAAATCACCCCACGAATACATTTAAATAACATATCTTTTATATCTGTTATATCCATACATAGATCATGTGAGCTGGAAGCCTAGAAAGTGTATCTATGAAATAGTACAAGTTTATACGATATACAATTATGTTACGTTAAGTTTTTTTTACAAAATATCAGAATTATGTTTACTTTTTTTTTCAATTAATCAGACAGGTACTTAGTTTTTTAATCCAACCAAAATTAAATAACTAATGAAGTCTGAGCAGAGCTTTTAAAAATCCGGCGAACCGAGAGCTTCCCATATAAACGTAATACCAAAATGATCTGCAATTAGAGCATAATTATTAACTCTTCTTGTGATGTTATTCGGATTAAGACAGTATTTGTTTAGGTTTCTATTAAATAAGAATTTCAAAATACTAACCCAATTCGAAATAAATGCCAATTACATTTTTTTAATACAAAACTGTAAATCGCATCAATTTTTATTTGGTTTAGTATTTTGGATTTTTTATTTAATAGAAACCTAAACAAATACTGTCTTAATCCGAATAACATCACAAGAAGAGTTAATTATGCTCAAATTGCAAATCATTTTGGTATTTCGTTTGTATGGAAAGCTTACTGTTCGCCGGCGTTTTAAGCTTGTCATGTCATGTTAGCAAAAACATTCAAAACTTATTTTTTGTATGACACATTGCTATTACAGGAATTTCATAAAATGGACCTCATCCAAATGTATATTTTTTAGATAGCCACATTAACGACAAAGAAAGTAAATGACGACATTTTAGACTACAACCTATACTTACGGCGGCATTATTTCCTTTATGAAGATCACATGCCGGTGAGAGTTAATTGCTAAACCAGCTGACTATTATTTTTTATATTATACTGTAATATGAGACGGGTTTTCTATTTAAATATGCAACTGACTGACAGTTTTCTGACTCATTGAAATTAATATATGCATGTTGCGAAATTGACTCTTTAATAATACAATTATGGGGCAATAGACACTGAACGATTTAAAACATGTTTTTTTTTGTTATGGAACAGGCTAGGTGTCTTTTAACAACTAGAAGCACTATTACGCTAATTTTAATTTTACAAGAAGAAACCAAAACTAAGAAGTTTTTAATTTTGTTATGAAAATCTTCAAAAAAATTATAGACTTAATTGTTTTTTTTTTAATTTAGTTCGATTATGCTCACTTGTGCCCAAGTTTCAACGATATTTTAAAGTATTAGCATATTATGTTTTTCTTTACACGTGCACATTTTTCAACAAGTTTACGTCATGTAAGTAATTCGTGATATTTCATACAATACAACATCTAGTTAAAATTATTAAAAGAATGCGAAATGTGACATTTATTTATTTATTTCGATTGAAATTATGGTTATTTGAAATATGTGAATAAAAATATTGGGCTCCATGTACTAACTTATAATGGAGCTATTATAAGTTCTTTTATAACACAATAATATAATTTGCTCAAGTAAATACTTCAACAGAAAAAAATTAATAAAAACCGGACTGGTGCAAGCCGGACTCGCCCACCGAGGGTTCCGTACAATTTTCTATTTGCTGATTGATTACGTACTTTAAATAAAGGCTATATTTTTATGATTTCATTACAAATGTATAGTTTTCACTGTACACTTGTAGTATATTACGATGTTATTTACCCATAGTTGTTGGTCAACGGAAATGACCCTATAAATTTTGATTTTTCGCTTGAGAGTGTCAAAATATGCGTTTTTTGCGGCGTAAAGGGCCGTATCTTTTTTTTACGTTAACTTAGAAGTTAAATTTTTCAACAGCTTCAAGGGACTGTTTAGATTCAGGTATATGGTTTTAATTTCAACTCCATGCCTCCACACGTTCCCAAGATAAAGGGTATTGATTGACAGACAGACGGACAGACAGACAGACGGACAACAAAGTGATCCTATTAAGGTCCCGTTTTTTCCTTTTGAGGTACAGAATCCTAAAAATGAATTTAATTGGAAAGCAAATGAAACTATTGAGGTATAACGAATTCCATAACTTGATCGATACCTAATCCCCCCTATTTAATCTGAAAGGAGAGCAATAAGAAAATTTCTCGATTGGAGGCTGCGTAGGCACAATATAAAACTCGTGTGTGTTTTGTCATCAATGGTCGCTCTGGCCATATTCGAAAACACTACCGTCATTTCTTTTTACGTCTAGGAAATCTATTTAGGCAGAATCTTCGCAAGATATTCAGCGAAAAGGGAAGTACTTCCGCCGAGCTAGGTGTCTATGCTCGAGGACCGTGGTCCTTAGTAATTTGGCTCGAACTTGTGTTACGTAATTTTTAAAAACTACGTTATGTTCCGAGTGGCGCTTCTGCTTACTGTATATTTTTTGCAGTATGGGTGATGGATGTAGCCAAAGGAAACGGGCCAATATCGGAAAGTGGTGAGGGCCCAGTAATTTATCAAGAGCCCGCACTTAGGGCCCACCTGTCTTTGATGTCGCCGAGCTTGAGACCTACTGTTTTTACCTATTTATAGTACCTACCTAATTCTTGGACTTGGAATTAAGGTGAAAAAATTATTTTCTTTTACAATTCAAGTACTAACTGTACCTAACATAGTTCTGGTTTGTAAGCAGATTGGTAATTTATTTTCAAATAAAATCATTTGAGAAATTCTTATAGAACAATTTGGTTCTGCTGGGAAGTCAGATATGGACACGCGTCACTAATCCCACCACCACTAACCAAGGAGAACGTCGAAGATGTAACTTTTTATGAATACTAGCTACATGCTAGTACGCACGTAGACCTCAGATGTAACTGTAGCTCTCCAGCTGTTGGTGCTTAGGGATGAATGCCCAACAGAGGATTTAACCGCCTCTGTGGTCTAATGATCCCGGGTTCGATTCCCAGTAGGGAGGTACATTTTACTCGGTTTGGTTGGTGGTAGGGCTTACTTCAATTCCGCCTGGCTAGCTACCACCATCTTACCTAAGTCTGACGCCATAACAGCAATTTCAAAATTGTTGTGTTCCGGCAGTTAGAGGTAAAATAGCCAGTTCCTCAGTGGTGAGGATTCCAAGTATAGTGCGCTTCCACCTTCGGCCTTATCATCACTTAACATCAGGTGAGGTGAAGGCCAAGCACTAACCCGTAGTGGATAAAAAAAAGAGGTTAGACCTCAAACTATTTGTTTCCGCGATTTTCCTACCTCTTGACACTACGGACAATGATCATTGTGCCTTGTGACAGATCCGCAATCAGATCACTCCCCACTGACTACGATCGTACGAAAGTAAAAGCAGTGCCATCAACTCGCTCGGCTCACTGCCCGCCACGAAAGTGAGCGCGCACGACGCGTTTTTTTTAATTCTCCCTCCAAAAACACACGAGCCCTTCGCCTGACTTTTAACTTTTTTATTTTACTTTTTTCGGGCTTACTTTTTTCGGTGCGTTGAACTGGGCATACTGGCTGTCGAGTGCAGCGCCCGCGCGGTTTCATAAGTGATTATCGCATTATTGTGGTGCGCGCGCAGTGAAAGTGGCGTGACGTAAGCGTTACATTAGACAATAGTTATGGCGGATATCGCCCGATTCGGGAAGCGGTGTCTTGCTATTATCGGTGAGCTATATTTTATTTATTTAGTTTTCTCTGTTGATCATTAAAGTTTTAGATAAAAACTAAACAAAACGAATGAATGAAAACTGTTTAAAAACAGTTGTACTACTGTACGGATACCAACGCGATTTTATTACAGGTTTTTCGTTGTTTTTATTAAGTCACCCGCGTAACGGCAGTAGCTGCAAAGTTGACGAAACGACAGAAAATACAAAAATCCAAAGCTTGCGTACTAGAAGTTGTATTTGTTTATGATAAGCACATGAAAAAACACAGTATTTCTTACGAAAAGTTAAATTCAATAGATTTTATAATATACTTAATCATTACCATGTGTTAAAATGGAGTTTTAAAGCTGTCACTTAAGAAATAAAGTAATACGATAAATTTTCAACTTGACAAGAATTAATGTGAAACATAGTTCTTGAGATAAAACAAAAAATCTATTTGACAAATGCCAAGAGTTTGATTACGAAATATATTCATTATTAATCTGAAGGCGGAATATGCTGTAAGATCAAAAATCATAACTGGTACAGAAACATAACTTTTAGTTCAAAATGTATTCATTATTTTTTTATCCACTACGGGTTAGTGCTTGGCCTTCACCTCACCTGATGTTAAGTGACGATAAGGCCGAAAGTGTAAGCGCACTACACCCGGAATCCTCACCACTGAGGAACTGGCTATCTTACCTCTGACTGCCGGAACACATTTTTTTTTAAATTGTTGTTATGGCGTCAGACTTAGGTAAGATGGTGGTAACTAGCCAGGCGGCCATGAAATAAGCCCTACTACCAACCAAACTGAGTACAAATTGTACCCCAGGAGGGAATCGAACCCGGGACCCTTGCATCTTACATGTGTGGGCGAACCACTAGACCACAGAGGCGGTGTAAAGTAGTCTATGTTTTTGGTTTTAATTCCAATACTTTAGGCTGTGCTTTGATATGTCAGTCAATTATTCAGTCTGTTTCTGTAACTTAAACTAACCATAGTTATCGGTATAAGGATTTGATTAGACCTCGTATTTTATAATTTTCCTGTGACTCAAAGTAAAGCTATAACTAACTATTCATAAATCATATAATCCACAGTTAAAATTTTAAAATATGTCTTCGACAGTTAATTCTATTTATCTTTATTAATGTGCCTAACCACCGGCAACTACATTTTCTAGATTAGGCTGATCTGGAATTCTAAATACTTGTGTGTGATTTGTGGCCCATTGTGGTGCCAACTCTGTCCTAAATGCTTCGGTTTCGCCTCTTACTGTCGCATTTCCGAGTCAATGATATGCGACACATAAATTATTAACCACAGAATGATTTAAAAATAACGTTTTTAAATAACGAGCCTGATGAAAATGGTACACTTGAACAGCATATGAGCGTATGCTATGCGTGAATTATTTTCCGTCGTGCTTAATACACTGGCCTTCAAACTTAGTACCACACTTTTAAGTTTGCAATTTCTCTTAAACAATAGAAGTTAGAGTTTTAAAATAAAAAAAAGTTTTTTTTTTCAATCAGGATA
This sequence comes from Catoptria pinella, assembly GCA_963556745.1. Classification (NCBI taxonomy): domain Eukaryota; kingdom Metazoa; phylum Arthropoda; class Insecta; order Lepidoptera; family Crambidae; genus Catoptria; species Catoptria pinella. The sequence goes on along the minus strand of OY750778.1, from coordinate 10,199,181 downwards.
TCGATTGTGAAGTTATTATTAAAAAAATGTTTTAATCCTTTTTATTTCGAAAAGTATCTTGTGTATTTTAAAAGTTAGAACTATTTTAAAAGTGTGGTCCTACTATATAAGTTTTGAAGCCCAGTGTAGTTATTTCATTAGCATTTTTTGCATTTTTATGGCCATGACGTGACCTTAGCCCCTTAACTTTTCATTTAACGTTTTGAAATTAAAATCTAACTAAATAAGACAAACATTAGTTGCGTTGATATCTCTTTTCTATATTCCTCTATGAAAACTTGCGTGAAAAACAAATTGTTCCAAATGCTGGCATGTGAATTAACTAAACTAACTAAAAAATAACGCCTGAATTAATAATATACGCGCTGTAATCCGTAAAAAGTGTTTTATTTCTAATAAACTGTGCGCGCGGAAGTCTTAGAAGTGTTAATGTGAATTTATCCAAAACATGCAAAAAACGTTGAACAAAATAAAATCTTTTGAAATTAAATACAAGAGTTAACAAATACTGCTCCCGAATTTTACTTTAAATTAACGCTTAAGAACCTATTTATTTGACGACCTCCGTGGTCGAGTGGCTTTGTACACCGGTTTCAAGGTGTCGCCATCTGTTCGATCCCCGGTTGGGTCAATTTAGAAAAACGAACTTTTCTGTATTGCCTCAGGTCTGGGTGTTTCTGATACCACCGTCTCTGATTTCCATAACACAAGTGCTTGAGCTACTTACTTTGGAATCAGAGGAATGTATGTGATGTTGTCTAATATTTATTTATATTTATATTTATTTATTATAGTACATATCATAATATAATATGAGGAGCTCGGTGGCGCATTGGTATAGCGCCTTGCCCATCGATTGCGGAGGTTAAGCAACTTTCGCAAGGGTCGGTCATGGGATGGGTGACCAAAAATTTATTATCTCGAGCTCCTCCGTGCTTCGGAAGGCACGTTCGCACCCACCAATTGGGCCCATCCTCTTTGTCCACCCATAAATCAGGCCTGTGCACCAGCAGTGGTAACATTAAACATGTCTGATGGTCAATATCATAATATTTACTCCGTAGCAATATCGGTTTCATCACTGGAAGATCGAAACGGTCGTATTCTTAAAAGACAAACAAAAAGCTCTGGAAATATATTCCGCCTGTGCCTTCAATTATGCGCAGAAGTATTCAAAGTTTTAATGTTATAAAATGTTGTGTAGTAAATTCCATGTTGATCCAATGTTTGTTTATATGTGACTTATTCGTGGGAACACGACACACGGCAGAGTAGCCAGTTCAACGCACGCATCTATTCGATAATCATTTACTTAACTATTACGCGCTAACGCGTCACATCACGCAATCCTGTTGAACACGAGTATTTGACGACCTTCGTGGTAGAGTGGTTCGCACGCCGGTTTTCAAGGTGTCGCTTTGAGGTCCCGGGTTCGATTCCCGGCCGGGTCAAATTAGAAAATTAACTTTCTATATTGGCTCTGGGTGTTTGTGTTACCATCATTGTCTCTGATTTTCATAACACAAGTGCTTTAGCTACTTACTTTTGAATCGGAACAATATATGTGATGTTGTCTGATATATTATTATATTTATATTTATCAACTGACATAATTATAAAGTTTAGAACAAAGCTTGAACAATGACAATGACGTTTTCCTAGTTGTATTGTTAGTTATAGCGACTGTGGTCCAAACTCGACCATAATCTAATTGAATTTGTAACTTTCGTTTTTTCATAACACTAAAGCTCGTTAATATCTTTCAAATAATAAAAAGAAAATCAGTTGACACACAGAGAAGAAAAAAGTACTTCAATTTCTTACTATACCTATTATATAAAAGCTCCCGTACATTAGACATAAACGCGGTGCAATTTGCAAATCTTTACAACGCAAATTTTATAACATTTCTCTTTATGACATTACTCGATCCGACCCGCCCTCGTTTCGCTTTGCTTCTTTACTCTCTCAATAACACTCAAAAAGAAAACAAATACCTTACAGTCGTCACCTCCATTCACTCCTAAAGTCTCTTTCGTCCCTTTGGAGTTCCGTTTCGCGTGCGTTAATTTTTTTCGACAAAAAATAAGTTTGCGAATATTTGTGTGTTTGTTCGTATATTCGTAGTGTCTAAACGGATCAAGTGATTTCAATGCGGTTTTTTTTTAATTGAAAGCTAAATTATTATATAAATACTGAATAATGTGGTGACAGTTGACGACTCAGCTGTCAGATGCTGAGCCACATGCCTTTTTGTTTCAATTTACAACACTATTTATTTTTAAGTGTTATTTGTTTTAAATGTATTATAAAATTGTATTTCTTTTCTGGACCAAATAAATAATTTTATTATTATTAATAATAATAATAATCATATTTTCTTTTGTAACTTTTTATGCGACCAGAAGACACTCTAATTGTGTGATAAAATCACGTTTGAATCATTTCAATCGGTTTAGCCGTCTTCAAATAATCGATGAACAATACATAGAAAAAAAATGTACGCAACGAATAGCTAATCTCCTCGTTTTCAATTTTATTTTCTACTAAATATTGAACACGAGATTTTTGTCTTGAAATAGAAATACGCCATCGCATCCCCTATGCTTTTAATTTTCTAAATCGCGTTAAATTATAAGCGACGTTATTTGTGGCTCGTTGCGATTAAAGTGGGTCTTATGTGGGATATTAAAAAACACAAATTTGTAATCAATCGTTTTTTACTTAATGAAAATTATTTGGCCGTAAATGTTCGATCCGGATGTGTTTATGGTACTTAATATTTTTTTAATAATTGCTATCTGAAAATAGCCGGACAAAAAATGTGCTTAGAAGAGTATTATTTGATCTGTGATTTTTATTTGATTTTATATTATAAAAATCTGGTGACTGCATCATCATCTCACTTCGAACCTCACTTCACTTTGCGTGAATTTGTTATTAGAAATTAGCTGAATATAAGCTTTTTTATCGATTGCAAAACGGTTTAGGTAGCTACCGTAGCTATCTAAAATCTTTAATGATTAAAAAAACAGCCTATCATTATTTCATTTATGAATGGACCGATGGATGGAATGTCCCAATGAGTGAGTTCAATTGTCCAGTCTCATTCGCGTCTCGTGAACTTTTTTAGTTTATGTCACCGTGCGTTTTCAGTAGTAATTAAAAATGTTCATCGTTTCGAAACAGTCTTACACAAAGTTAGAACACAACACTGTCAAATATGTTTATAATTGACAAGTTGGCTTAACAAGTCAACGCAGTGGAAACACGATTAGTATGTTAGTTGTAACTGTTAGCAAACACGAAACATGGCGTAGGAGACCCGGTTTTAGTGCTCGTGCAAAATATCAATATTCTAGTCTCCTATGCGCTGATATGTCAGTCAGTCAGATTCTCCTAGCAACCATTGTGCTTCATTCATCTCTACCGTTTTCCTTTCAAACCGCACAGCTCTCCCAGCATAATATGGTTTGCGCCACAGAGTGCATAATATGGTTTGCACCACAGAGTACCCAGCGTAACGTAATGCAGTTACCTATCTCACATATAGGACGAGGATATTCTATTTGCTATCCAGAGCTAATGCAAAGAGCAAATATCCTAGCAGAATACATAGACACATAGTATAGGACAATGATTGAAAATTAAATAGAAAAAAATACAAATGGACTGGGAATCTCAGATCAATAACAAAGTGACTGAATAATCGATAACAAAGTGACTTAATAATTGATAACAAAGTGACTGAAAAATTTCCCTTTCCCTTTGGATTAAAGGATTTTGGATTGAAGAGAAAATATAGAGAGTTAAATTATGCTGGAAATATAGAAAAGGTTCGATCAATATTGAATTCCTGTAATAATCTGCAGTAAACAGTAGGAAACAATTTGTGAGAGTGTTTAAAATCATGTTGGGTACAAGAAACTTTAAAATCACAAAAAAAATGCATCGTTTCGTCCTCAATATCCTCAATACGACGACCTCTGTGGTCGAGTAGCTTTGTACACTGGTTTTCAAGGTGTCACCATCTCTGAGGTCCCGGGTTCGATACCCGGTTAGAAAACGAACTTTTCTATATCGGCTCAGGTCTGGGTGTTTGTGATACCACCGTTGTCTCTGATTCCCATAACACAAGTGCTTTAGCTACTTACTTTGGAATTGGAACAAAGTATGTGATGTTGTCAAATACTTAAAAAAAAATACAATGTCCTCAATACTATCAATAGATATCGATAATGAAACAGCAGAGAATACACAGCAATCAAATCACTGGACACCCAATCACAGCCAAGTATATTTACAAGAGTAGGGGGATTATCACGTGCAAATGTAAAAGCACATGCATTGTTTGTATGTAATTATTACACGCTGACCTTTCGGAGGCAGCACACGCGCCGAGTTCCACATTGGCCGTTTAACAATATCTACGGCTTCTTTGTTTTACCAACTAAACCGACTGAAATGTTTTACATGACATCCAAATTATGTTCTCCTGGAAATAATCCGTTTTGTTCTCGCATTTTGAGGGTTTAATATAGCACAATATAAATGTGTGTAAGGAACTTGAGACTGTGTTGCTTTCATTGTATCATATAAAATAAATCTTGAGACCAAACTGGAATTAATGAGTGATGCTTCCGAGTCTCAACTCACTATTTGATATAAAATAATAGTTATTTATGCTACTGTTGTATAATTGAATGTGGGTTTATAATAGTCCACATGAGTGTTTTAATTCCTACCTAATTATATACAATTGCATACAAGACTTCATTCATCTATACCCATGATATGAATCCTCTATAAAAGGTTCTGAAACAGTTATCTTATTGCCGACATTAAAACAACCAGTGTCATTAACCAAAAATTTCAAGGGAGTTGCATTATGTTAGTACAACATTATAACTTTCGTTTGGATAATATTATGGTTATTATGACACTGGTAGTTTTAATATTAGCGATAAGCTAACTGTTTCAGAATCAATTATAGAGGATTTAAAGCATGTGTGTCGATTAATATATATTATGTTATGACTAATAAAAACTTAAGGATGAAAAATAATTATAATAATTATTGTCTAACTAATAATTAACTTAGTAATTAAACACTTTTGAATCGTCTATATTTTCCTACCACCCGTTCCAGACTTTTTTAACTGATAAGAAGAACGGGCGCAAGAAACTTATCAGCTTTAACAGTTATTAATAACATATTTACAAACTTAAATATATCGTTACAAATACAATACAACAGATTATTAACAACAAAGAACTTATACTAGCAAGTTATGTGTTACATCATTTCCACGAATTTCGGTCTTTGAGATAACTATTGTTATCCACTTTATAATAACCTTTACCCATGAGCGTCTTTTTACATGATTTTTAAATTCATACAAAGGTAGATCAATCACTTGTTGTGGAACTTTATTACTCACGCTTATGCGTTTCCCCATAAATGAAGCTCTAGTTTTTGCAAGCCTAAATCTTTTTCTAGTAAGTAGTGCAAAACGTACAAAAGAATAGCACAAACATAAAAAGCAGTGTGCATCATAAAGTAGTTCATCATGTCATGTCAAATTAATGTGTATATCATGTCATGTCATAAGTGAAACATAATTTATATTACCACACACTTATGACATTACGACTCGTCTCAATTATTATGCTACCTATATTCTCTACGACCTACCCAGGAACTTTTCCATTGTTTGGAATCCGTATAAAATTAGTGACAGAAATGGAACAACTGTATTGTTGTAAAAGCTCAGCTATTTTCCCAGAGGAAAATTATAAATTGGTGACCTAATAAAAATACCTCTAGAATATCGAATTTGTTTGGTTCTTTTAGTTATGTTCATTTGAGAACTTTAATTGTACATACGATACCTAATTGCGTAAGTAACTCAACATCTACCCACATATTTCAATCGCTTTCGAATGATATCTGTGGATATCCATTACTGACCTGTAAAACAGTCGTCGAGGTAATTTATATCGCCCCAGCAATGTATACAAGGTGTTACAAAAATACCTCTAATGCCGAATGTGGTATATAGGGACCATTAAACTGAACAACTTTTACTATAGGACCAACTTTGAAATCCGAAAAAAAAAACTGCTGTTTCATACATTTTGATATTTTCGATTTTAATTTTTGTAATTTTTTTTTTCGCGATTTCAGAGTTGGTTCCATAGTAAAAGTTGATCAGCTTGATAGTCCCTTTATACCATATTCGGCATAAGGGGTATTTTTGTAACACCTTGTATACTAAAATGTATCGATATCTTGTTATGGCAAGAAATCGCAAGTCAGTATTCTAATTTGGTTAACAAATTTTGTTTATCGGCATCTCCCCCGCATTAGAGCTTAAAACGAAGTAAAAGTGTTATTTCACGGTTCGAAAAAAGGAAATAATTACAACATTAAATCGTCCGTCTCACGAAATTGGACCTTTCGAAGTCTTACGTCATAACAACAGAATTTAACGGACGCAGGGCTGCCAATCGTCGGTATTAAACAGACTCGTGCTTTACTGTTTATTATACTATTATTATGTTATTTGGTCTAGTTTTTTTTAGCTACAATGTCAATAAAACATAGGGCGTTTTCTTGACCGGTTAATTTGACCTAAATGATCTCAAACTTAACCAATTGACAGGAGAAGAAAAAATGCCAAAATCACAATTGATTTTACAGTTATTTTTGGTAGTATTATAATATACGAAACTCATGTTAGATAAATAGATAGATAGAAAGTTTATTTGCTAAAACACACACATTCATACAAATAACATTAATAATCATTACCGTATTAAATTAGACTAAAAAGAAAAGGACAAACAAAAGGTACAACAAAAGAGATAATTAGAACTTCTTATTTCGTTTGTTAATTTAGAAAGAATGCATGTATGTGCAGCAGGGTCCGCTCGGTGTATTATGTTGCCTTTCGGAAAAATACCAATTTTCAGCATTGCCTCATGAAACTTTCCTCGTAAAATTTCGTAAATTATGGTTTTATTTAATCACAATGCAACTACATCGATGTTCCCAAAACACATGCAAGTCGCAAAAATAATTACAAAACAATAATTGAAGTAAACTTACGAAACCACTGAGAAGGATCATGGTAACCCTATTTCCAACAGAGAGTGAAGTCAATTAATGAAATTTCGCCGTCACTGAGAAACGTATTAGGTAGCCAAAGCATTTCAAGCTAACCGATTAAGCTAACACGGAGCTCTACTTTTTTAATTAAACGAAGAGTTTCAGCCGATATGTATTTCTTATGGGGAAAAATTGTGTTATCGATGATAAAACTAAACAAAAAGAACAATTCTGTGTAGTTTTAAGTGTTGTATGGAAGATTAAGCTTTTTATAAAAAAATAGCTTTTTAACTCTTGTTTAAGAAATTCTTTCAACTCTTCTTTATTACTTTAAGTTGAGGTAATTGCTTTGCTTTATTTATATTTGACGTAAACAAATAACTACATGAAATGTACATAATGTCGGTACTGTAAAATCCATAATGTAGGAAGTTATAACCAAAATATGGATTAATCGTCACTGCTGTCCTATTTATTACATTATTTTAATTAATATATGTATTGCATTTATGTATTTAATTAATTATGAAAAATCGTAGGTTCAATTAGAAAGTTAGAGACGATTTTTTCCAGAATCTATAATATCAAGCTTACTATAACTACCTAATGCTGTCAGTATACCGCTGGCCTAATCATCGCCAATCAGAAACAATGGGACACAGACAAGGAAAACTTTTAGAAAACGGATTTGCATAGAAAACAATGCGACGGAATGCGGTGTTACTGCGGTCGGAAATACTGTTCTCTTGTACCTGACTGACTCTTTACATTCATAAATAACAAGTTAAGTGTTATTTTTTTGTAGAAGTTATTTCGGTCAGTCAACTTTTAATTGTGCATAATTTGAATTAAACAAGTACACAAAAGTACACTGAGAAAAATAATGGCTAACAAAGTCACAATAAAAGCTTTGCTAAAATTTTCTTGTTGTAGAAACTAAAACCTCTGTTACCACATCCAAGCTCGTTTAGTTTACATATCAACTTTTTTATTGTTCTGGGTTTGTTGTGATAAGAACTACGCGCAACTTGTTATCATAAAAAAGTTCTTGTAGTTAACAATAGTACGTTGTTTTTTTAAGAAAGTATATTTTGATGTAGTATTTAAGTCCAATCTAACAAAATTAATACTGTTATAATAATAACATGTGCATTGTTATTTTAACCATATTAACTAACTTGGTTGAGACGACAATTTGCTTGAAGTGTGCGACAAAGTTAAATGGTTAAGTTTTTATTGTAACACGAACAATAAATAATTTGTCTCTGCCAAAAAGTTCAAGTAATTTGGTTGTGATGACAGGATTTTATTGTGAAGTTAAATAAATATGAAGTAAATACGATAGCAAAGTGAATCCATCAAAAGCGTTTGTTATGGAGTTCAAACGTAAGCTGTCAATCTAACAACGTACAATGTAAACTTTGTTGTGATAAAAATATTTGAGGGTATGCGGGGAGTAGCGGGGAACGAAGAACTTTGTTATAATATCTATTTGGCATTCATTTCTTTTACGGGTGTTCGTGAATACGCACGGAAAAATAAGTGTAGACTGTGTAGATTAAGAATTAAGGGACTTTAGTGAAAGTTGGTGTAACTGAAAAGTTGGTAGGATTGTCATTTTGCCGTGAAAGTATCGGGACCACCATAACTTAATGAAAATAACATTTTGTAGCTCCAAACTATAATACTTCAAATTTTAACTCCAATTACTTAGCTTACCTAGACTCTGAAATAAAAAAAATCTATTCCGATAGTATTTAATACTTATAAAATGAGAGCATTTGTGTGTTAAGGTTGATACCACAATATGTAATTATATTATGGTGATCCCACCACTTTCATGAAAAATGTCAACTTTTTTTCTTGAATATCTTTTTCTTAAATAAATGTTTGTATATTTCACAAGAAATTTAAAAAAGCATGGGGTCCCGCCATTATGGTCGTGATCCTATGTCAAATGTTTTCTGCACTGATTGTGATTATGTTGAATAAATATTTTAGTTTGTCTATTTAAACTTTCTTTTACTAAAAACCTTTATAATATTTTTTCCCACAGATAATGGACCGCAGACAGCTACTACCGACAGTGGCGCCACTCCCTAAAATTATTAAATACTTTCTGAGAATTAATTAAAACCAAGTTCTATCTAGAAAATCACTTAAGAATATTTAGAACCAATAGAATTATTGAAACAAGACATTTTCCAGATCTAGTGCCAAATCACACGAGACAGTGCATTACTAGAGAATTTGGTTTTAATATATTTTCAGACAGTAGTTAATAATTTTACGGAGTGGCGCTACCGTCGCGGGAGTAGCCGTCTTAAAACTGTCACAGTAACAATTTTCATTTGCTAGAGTAGCAAAAACAAGTTGATAAGAATACAAGGTTATTTTGTTACTGTAATGACATTAACTTAGTACTACAGCAAAGGTGAAGTTACTATCAAACCTAACCTAACAAATTAAGTTTGCTGTAGCAAATATTGGCATTTGCTGTAGTTCTTAGTTAATGTCATTACAGTAACAAAATAACTTTGTATTTTTATCAACTTTTTTATGTGACGGTAGGTGCAATAACAAAGGAAAATTGTTAATCTATCAAAGTCTATCAAAGCTGAGTTGTTATAGGAACATAGTTAAATTAACGCCAAAACATTTTTAAATTGTTACAAGAACAGTTTATTGATTGTTGCAATAACAATATAATAATTTTGTTGGTCTAACAATCCCTACGCAGAACGTTAACGTTGTTAGTGTAACAAAAACCAGATAACAATAAAAACGTTGTAGTGGTAACTATCCACCTTAAACGGCTCTCCCCTGTTAAAGTTTTATTGTTACACCCAACAATATTTTTCTCTCAGTGTATATTTTCTAGAAAATAAATAAAAAATAAATGGTTTGTCTTAAATTTAATACTTAAAATATCATTTTGGTAACAGATATAAAAATGTTGTGATTTGTTCGAATTTTAACGGTTGTCCATTTGACATTTCATCCGAAGAAAAGGGACATCGACGTCCATCTAAAACTATTCCAAATGTCAAGTTGATAGCATTAGTAGTTCTCGAGATATCCAGCTGTGACAGACAGACAGACAGACTGAGTTGCACCATAAGGGTTCCTTTTTACCATTTTGGTACGGAACCCTAAAAATATGAACTAAATAAACACATTTTTAACCGAGCGAGCGCGAAACTAGCCTCTCTGCTTCAGCTTGGGCAAAAATCTTTCGTATTATGTCCTTCCAAGTTCCGGCTGTCCGGCTGTCCATTTGTTCTCCTCTACAGGTCGCATTTCTCAACCTTTGTGATCAGGTTCGATAATTCTATAGTTTTTTTTTGTCCAGACAGTTATTCAAAAATTTGCGAAAAAAAATCACCTATTCGAAAAATGTTCAAAATTAGAAGCGCCATCTCTATTCGAATAGATCTACTAAAAGAATACCTAACCTACCTAACAGCACATAGTACTGCCTTTCAAAAGCAGTGTCAACCTCGTGGCGACATCTATTAGATTAATTTTTAAACAACATACGATTTGAGCAAGTTCTATACAACATGTTACAAATATACCCCAAATGCCGAGTATGGTAGATAGGGACCATCAAACTGAACAACTTTTACTACGGGACCAACTCTGAAATCGCGAAAAAAATCAGCTGTAATAAAAAAAAATCATACAAAAATTAAAATCGTAAGTATCAAAATGTATGAAACAGCTGATTTTTTTTCGCGATTTCAGAGTTGGTCCCGTAGTAAAAGTTGTTCAGTTTGATGATCCTTATATAGGTACCATATTCGGCATTAGGGGTATTTTTGTAACATGTTGTATACTTAGCTACTGTTAGTTACATTGACATAAAATTCGATAAAAATATATACTTCAGAGTAAATTATTGAAGTCATTGTAACAATAGATAACAACCAACTGTGGATATGTACACACGACGGCACTTCAGACTATACATGTTGACCTTGAGACCGCCTTTATGCCCTACGTAATAAAAGCTGTTTTCGCAGTTTAACTGTATAATCTGACGTGTTGTCGAGTGTAGGTCCAATTAAGTCCACGCCAATTAATTTATTGGTTATTTATGAGACTATGAGCCATGAAAGTTGTGATATCCGTCAACTAAACAAAAACTAAACATTCCTCATGAATCACGATTGAAACAACTCGTTGGAAAAAAACAAAAAAAAAAAAACATTATTGGCACTGGCAAGTTTTCTTGTTATCTTACGTTTTAACTTTAAGTAGTACCGCCTTCTAAGTAATAGCAGTTTTTCATTTAACTTTAAAATGAAGATACTTGGTCCCAAAACTTTGTCACTAAAAACAAGATTTGCTAAGTTGTTTATAAGAAAACTGCAAAATTAATTCCTTAAACGCATTTAATAAGAAAAACCGAATTACTTTTACATACTTGCTAATTACCCAAACCTGGATCTCCTGACAATTGGTATCGGTAAGTAATGGCGAATTTAAAAATAAAACCTTTTAAAACTTTTTCCAGCCGACCATTTTGTTTATTAGGCTAACTTAAATATTGTTGTTTTAAGTAAATATAAATATAAATATAAATATTAGACAACATCACAAACATTGCTCAGATCCCAAAGTAAATAGCTAAAGCACTTGTGTTATAGAAATCAGAGTCAACAGTGGTATCACAAACACCCAGACCTGAGACAATATAGAAAAGTTTGTTTTCTAAATTGACCCAGCCGGGAATCGAACCCGGGACCTCAGAGATGGCGACACCTTGAAAACCAGCGTACAAACCACTCGACCACGGAGGTCGTCGTACGTCGTAAGTACGAATAAATTGTGAAATATTTTCTGTGGTCATTATTCAGATCTATAGAAAGTAGAAATGCAGTTACATGGAATAGAATTTAAGAGTCCGGCGAACAGTGAGCTTCCCATAAGAAAGGAATACCAAAATGATTTGCAATTTGAGCGTAATTAACTCTTCTTGTGATGCTATTCGGATGAAGACAGAGGGTTCTATTAAATAAAAATCCCAAATTACTTACATAATTCAAAATAAATGCCAATTACATTTTTTCATATAGAAAATTGAAAAACGCATTAATTTTTATTTGGTTTGGTATTTTGGATTTTTTATTTAATAGAACCCTAGACAAATACTGTCTTAATCCGAATAACATCACAAGAATAGTAAATTATGCTCAAATTGCAAATCATTTTGGTATTACGTTTGTATGGGAAGCTCATTCTTTGCCGGACTCTTAAGGAGTACAATTAGTCAATACGATACGGTTGTAAGGCGGATCCGACGCAGCATTCCTTACGTCATTTCGGTGTTGTTGTGCCATCGCCATCGTGTCGGTGCATCCGTCTGCAGTTGAGTAACACTTAACGCGTTCTCGATCACTACAACAATAACAAATGACAGTCATCGTTACATTACACGATGAGTGAAAGAAATATTGATAGATATTATGTATTGATGATCATCATCTATGACTTTGAAGACATACTATAGTTTGTAGCAGTGTAGAAGGAATGAAGGAAGGAAGAAACGCTGTTTTAATTATTGTTTATCGCAGATCGTACAGGAGAAGGACCTCCTTATTTCCTGTTCGAACATCTCACCAAAGTCCCCACATAAATCGACGACAGTTAAAAAACCATAAGCTGAAAGATCATGTTAGTTTTGTATGTTTAGTTTCAGGCTGTTTGCGCCTGATGTCGTACAGCTGACAAAAACTCTCACCAACCATTACTTCCATACCAAGCAAAACTTGCACAATATGGATACCAATAACAAATCGTTGATACAAAAACGTGTCCGCGTCGTGTGACACAAACATTGGGCACATCTGTCTCACAAATAGCTGAGTGACTGGTAACCTCCGTCCGTGACTCATTGACCGGCATCCCATTGAGTGAAAGCAATGACGTAACAACCATTACGCAATGCCATGACGGGTCGAGAATTTGGCGAGCGGCCTCTAACGGCCTTTGATAGATCGCGATCGTAATTGACATTCTATTGTGATGTAAATAATATTAATACTATTTTATTGACTTATGGATGGACAATGTAATACAATGAGAGATTGAGAGAAATTGTTACCTTAAGAATACTTATTGGTAATCATAATTTTAATACAAGGAATAAAGATAAACTTGCCGTTCCAAGATTTAGGCTTGCAAAAACTAGAGACTTTATGGGGAAACGCATAACCTTGATTAATAAAGTTCCACAACAAGTGATTGATCTACCTTTGCATGAATTTAAAAATCATGTTAAAAAGACGCTCATTTTACTTTTGTGTAAAGTAATTATCATAATAGTTGTAGGTGAAGTATACAAGTTGGTATGGACTGTGGCCTAGATAATAGAACTGGTTTATTGAGAAATAGTAACTAGTGGAAAACCCTAAATAAACATAACAGGAAAATTATGGAAGAATCGACATTACTTCAATAAGCAATAAAAAAAGCTTAAATTGATCGTTTAGTATTCAATGATATATAAGACCCAAGTTCACCAACTACTAAACCAGCCGATTAATTTTTAATCATCTGTTTTTGACATTTTCTCCATACATAAAAAAGTCAAAAACAGACAGTTAAAACTTAATCTGCTGCTGTTTATGTGTAGATGAATTTCAGTGGTACTTTTAGTTACGCTTGTAATTCAAAAAATTTGTCAAAGAGCTAAATAATTCACGTCTTTTTCACAATCTCACATTCACAATCAAAAACGAATAATATTTCTAGAACTAGCAGCGTTTTAAACAACAGTATAAGTGAAATTAGCCTAATAAGAACTTTTTAAGTTACGTGAGTCCATCAATGCCTATAGTTTCGGCCAAAGCTTGTTAACTATTATCTAATCTATGCTTGTATAGTAGTTTTCTCAAATAATGCGCGGTAATTTAAACCAAGTAGTAACGCTTACCTTTTTAGCATTTTATTAAAACTGTGTTTTGTAATAGAGGACAGCTACGAAGCTCTACGTGCTACGTGCTACGTGCGGCGTGCGTGCTCAATTGTTTGTAGCGTATGTGTTACGTAGCGTATTTTCCAATTTACGTTGCACTCTTCATTCGAGGTCGGCGGTTGCAACACTTGACCTAATACTGAACCTTACACATACATACACGTACACATTATGAAATAAGTACTTACCTGACTATGAATCCTTAAAATCCGGCTTCTTTCTCAGTTGATAAAATTTAAAACGAAAAAAAAAATTGATTTGTTTTGAAGAAAATCTGTGAACAAAGATATATTTACTCTCGCTCGAGTTTTGTTTAAATTATATTGGTTAGGTTACAATTAGACGAGCTGCAGTTTCTTTCAATACAAGTATAAATTCTTGTATTGCTCAATTAGCCTGCCTGTTTTACAGCCTTTAACAAAATACTGTGAAGGTGGAGCCTTGGCTAAAAATAACGAAAAAAATCATGTTATCTGATGGATCACTGTCAGAAAACTTATTTATCATTCATAAAAATACATGATATTATCATTAGCTTATTGTATTTATTAAGTATAATTCATTTAAAGCAAAATGTTACCTACGTAAACAAAAATCCATGTTCGGTATGAAGGAAAGTACATATTTGGTCTATGCCACATGTACATACATCACAAGCCTACCTAATTCGAGTTTATTTTCTAAACTTACCTTAATTGGAATAAGAATAAGAATCCATGCATGTTACGTAATGTAGAAAAAGTACGAATTTACTGATTTAAGTCTGCGTCTGCGCAAACGTGACGCTTTCTATAGTCACGAATCATGACAGTCCCCAAATATTATGAGAATATTTTTTTCGACTAGTGATTGACCGTGACTGCTGTAACCGGTACTATTGTAAGATGTAGAGAACCTGTTTTGGTATTTATAGAATTCAGAAGTTAGATAACATTAGATTATAGCGGGAACTGTCATTGCCTTTCAATAAACACGCAAATCACGAATTTTTGATTTGCGTATTTTGTTTTTTTATCTACAACATGTTACAAAAATACCCCTAATGCCGAATATGGTATATAGGGACCATCAAACTGATTAACTTAATCAAATCAAAAATTTTGATATTTTTTATTTTGATTTTTGTATGAAACAGCTGATTTTTTTTCGCGATTTCAGAGTTGGTCCCATAGTAAAAGTTGATCAGTTTGATGGTTTCATATACCATATTCGGCATTAGGGGTATTTTTGCAACATGTTGTATATAAATTACAAAAAAATATACTAATTCCTTCAATTATAATTAGCAATAAGTACAGCAAAATTGTTCTAAGTAACAACTCACAGAGAGTTCGTTATCAGTTGAAATCAATACATTCAAAATAAAAATAGAATTAAAAATAATATCGAGACATGTACCTTTTTTAAAAAAACAAATCGGCTCCAAGATTTCCCGGTACAGCCGGGTATTATGTTACTGAACCCTAACGCGATCAAGAGATAACATTCGTTTTCGATGCTACTAATTGGTCCGTCTGCATTCCACTTAAATACGAAGCACGTCGACAAACAATAAGACCAAAACGACATCCATTTCTGAGAACACATTAAGCGACAGAGTTTCACCACAATTCACCGGATAACGGCCAGTTTCGTAAGCGAATAGGTAACTCTCATTAAATAAATGTTTGGTCTCTTTCGTGGGCGTGTGTTTGGGAAAGATATCCTTCTTTGCCATAAAGTTGGCGTGTACTAGAAATATATTCAGCCTTTTTTGGTCATTATTTGGAAATTCGAGTTTTGTAATTTTTTTAATATTCGTTTTTTGCCGCACAACTAGCATATCTTTATACCACTTTCAACGTTTCAAAGAGAAATTTCGCTTATGTTGCCCCACGAACGTCTTTACAACACCGAAATGTACTGAAATGTGCCACTCTCTCAGTTATAGCCGTGATAATATTAGCAACCATAATAATCTCTACCTACGCTGTTAAAATAAAGGATTAAAAAAATATTTTGTTGCAGGCTTTCTCCTCTTGGCGCCATGCACAAAATGCCAATACTCAGTTCACCATCCGGGTAGGTATGCATCAATACTTCATTACATTAACTACTTAATAATTGTGGACTATCCCAAACTCCTGTAAATCTAATAATAGATTTATTTTCAGCTTCCTTTATACCAAATGGCCCAATTGATTGGCCAAACCCTCACACGCAACAAAGGAATCCACCCTGGCATCAGTTTTCCTCGCCAAGAAAAAGATCTCCAGAATATGGACCGGTGGTACAACACTATGATGGGGTGACGAACATCCAGCCTATCTCATATAATCAAGGACCCTTCGGAGGCCAAGGGAATATCCAGAGCATCCCAAGATTCCCTCAAAACTACGACGACAGGTCTTCACATGATTTTATCCAAGCTGAAGCTACACAGAACGATGGTAGATTACTATCAGACTCAGCATTTACACGAATATCGGAAACTTTAGGTGCCATCAATACTGTTGGCCACTACCTAGTCGACATGGTCAGCGAAAATGAAAGAGACGAGACTGATCCAAACCTAAAACAGTTACCTCAAGCTCTTTATACAATAAGTAAAAATGTTCTTGGTAGAAATGTCACTGACAAAATAGCACCTATAGTCAAAAAAGCTTTACCGAGAGTGTTACCTGATGCTCCAATTACAAAAATAGCAACTGGTGGTGGCCCCGAAAATGATGCTAAATTCTGCACAACTCCGGAGGGTGAAGAAGGCATTTGTGAAGACCTGAGTAACTGTCCTCAGCTTCTTCTTAACTTAGTGGCTCTCCGGGAATCGTTGTGTTTCAAAGATCTTTTTGTTCCTGGTGTTTGCTGTCCGAAAGAGTACATCGTATCAGCGACACCGGCTGCAGAAAAGCCTGTAGTAACGACGACAAGCAAACCTACCTATTTGGTGCCCGTTACTACCCAAAGACCGCATAGGCCCCAGCAGAAACCTCAGAAACCCATACAAAAACCCACTACGACGAAAAAGCCCTCTGCTATATTAGTGTTGACCACAAAAAGGCCTAGTCCTGTAACGACTACCACCAGACCAGCAACAGCAAGACCTACAACCCCGAGACCTACGACTGCTGTTGCAGTGACTTCTACTCGGCCGGTGTCAACAACGAGTTTCTACACTGTGGCCCCACCAGTATTAACTAACTTCTCAAATATTGTTGATATCGAGGGTAAGTTCAATCATAATAGTAACCACTTTTCCTAACCACACTTATTTATCCTTCATTTCAGAATTTATTAACTCAGCTCTTAAACAAACCAAAAACTCGTTAGATAAAAACCTCGAAGAAGCTTGCACTGAGCTTGCCAGTCGGCCTAGCACGTGCGTGCGCTGCGACTATTTGTCCGACACCTCGCGAGATGATGTCTGTCCCTTTTATAATAGTGCAGTGTGAGCGTGGCAGACATCGCGTAAGCGTAAAGCATGGTACAATAATATACTGCGCCAGGTACCGCATTCCGAGACAGAGGAAGTCACGTGAGTAGCACTTGCTTGCGTCATTTCCGCTATCGAAAATTACGTTTATTCATTTTTTTCATTTGCTAAGGGAAACAAATCACAACGTAAGAAAAACGTCAACAAAAGTTTGTCGCAGCTGGACCGGCAAATGGCTTTTGGCCGTCTGCGGAGAGTTCTAAGCGCATTTAAATTTTAATGTGATAAATACTAATTTCTGGTTCTGTATTGCAGAGTGCGGCCAGCGTGAAGATGAAGGTGGGCGCATAGTGGGCGGTACAGAAGCAAAGCCAGGCGCGTGGCCGTGGATGGCAGCCATCTACCTGCACGGCAGCAAGCGCCGAGAGTTCTGGTGCGGCGGCACGCTCATCAACAAGCGGCACGTTCTAACGGCTGCTCATTGCACCAGGGACTCCAAGCAGAGGCCGTATGTAGCCCTTAGGATTATTAAACACCATCGGGCCATGAATGTACAAAGTAATAGATAATTATGTCACAGGTGATTGTAAAAACCGGAATTTTATAATCTTAAAATTATAAAATTCTGGACTATCGTGTTGACGCAAAGTGGCAGTGTGTAGTCGCCTAAAGCGATCGGTCGATGTGTTAAAACACAGTTTGTGTACTGATGATATGATGATACTATCCATTATCCTCAGGTTCCCTGCGCGGCAGTTCAGCGTGCGGCTCGGGGACGTGGACTTGTCGCGGGACGACGAGCCGTCGCGGCCGGTGACGCTGCGGGTGACCGCGGTGCGCGCGCACGAGCAGTTCTCCAGGGTCGGCTTCTACAATGACATCGCGATACTCGTGTTGGCCGGTAAGGGGTAATGTGTATGGTCGTTCAAGGTCACATATTGACGGAACGGAACGGATAACGGAAGTTGCTTTGATTATTTTAAAGAAGCTTTTTTCCTCAAGAAAGACTTGAGAAGTTACTGTTATTACACGAAATAAAATATTGAAGGTTGAGTTTTATAGGTTTCTAAGGTATTTCTTTATGAGCCGCTGTTTCTGTATTTCCAGAAAACGTGCAAAAGTCAAAATACGTAATACCAATCTGCCTGCCCAGTGGCGATTTGATCCGGCAGCAGTTTGACGGTTCACTAGCCACGGTGGTGGGGTGGGGCACCACCCGCTACGGCGGCGGCGAGAGCACCAAGCAGTTGGAAGCTAGGCTGCCTGTGTGGAGGAATGAGGACTGCGACCGCGCGTACTTCCAGCCGATTACTGATACGTTCCTCTGCGCTGGATATGCCAGAGGAGGCGTTGATGCTTGCCAGGTTTGTATTTTGCTTACATCTAAAAGTTGTGGAGGTATGGGTTGTATCAAGAGTACCAAGCAGTTAGAAGCCAGGCTATCGTATGAGGAACGAGGATTGCAACCGTGCGTACTTCCAGCTGATAACAGATACGTTTCTCTGCGCTGGATATGCCAGGAGAGGATTGATGCTTGTCAGCCTAGGTTCGTACTTTGCTTACTTTCTTACATCTAAAACATGTGGAGATACTCGTACTTATAAAAGGGATATTACATGTTCAGTTTGGCATTAGTCCATTCCATCAGTCTGGTACCAATTTTGGATCATCAGTCTGGAAAAAATTCAATATCTATACAGACTGATGGAATAGCCTGATGCCAGACTGATTATGTAATCTCCCTCATAGGTAACGAGCACCAATCAGTTAGCAGCCATAATGCTGCTCGTCTGCAGGCACTAGGACACAGATCGCGCTAACTTTTCATCAATCAATAAGTCAAAAGAGATCTTATGGACTTAGATAAGTCGAGATTGACAACAACGACTGCCTATTTGATCTAAAACTTCCTAAAGGATACTATTAATAGCGTTTCGATCAATTTTGACTAATAAAATCAACTTTTGTTCACAGGGCGACTCGGGCGGGCCGCTGATGCTGCAGGCGGGCGGGCGCTGGACGCAGGTGGGCGTCGTGTCATTCGGCAACAAGTGCGGCGAGCCCGGCTACCCCGGCGTGTACACGCGCGTCACGCACTACATACCCTGGCTGCATCAGAATATACTTTAAACAAAACTTGTAACTTAATCTATCCGCGAAGTCCTTCCACGACAAAAATGTATCGATATTTTTCTGGGGTTAGCGCACTTTCTGTATCTCTACCTACTCGTAGCACGAACATAATCAAGAAAAAAAACGCGCGTAACAAAATTAGATGTAGTAAATTTGTATGGGAAAATTGCGACAGTTTTGGGAGGCGAACCAAAGTCATAGGTACCTACTCGTCTTTGGTCTACATCGGGCATCTTTGCGAATAAGTAGTGTAGAGTTCAGTGATCAGAATTATTTTACAAAATATTCTTTTAATTCCATCATCTTGCATCATTTAAATTCTGTTTAAAGCATAGGCTTCTAAGCCAAAAAGGCCTAATCATAACAAAAGCAAATTAACAAGACCCGTGTTTGCTTGCCCAATCAAAACTATTTGGCTGTTGTTATGATATTGAATTTAAAAAATACTGTATAAAATTTCCTTTCAAACTTCGTTAATTTCAAAATGTTAATTATGACTTAACTTACACAGTTACCAAAAAATTATGCACTATTTAAGAATTAATTTGCCATATTTTATTTAACTGTAAAGACAATTTATGTCGAAATTGTAGCATTCTTATTTAATTCTATTTATTATTTGGTACTTATTTGATTCACGATTAAACATAATTATGCTTTAAATTTTAATGTGAATGTAGGTAGGGTAAGTACGTATGTGATAGAACAACGACTGCAATCATTAAAATAAATCAAATTTTAATGTTATTTTTAAGACAAGAAATATATTTTTATAACATAAACGTGTTTTATCTTATCTCTCTGTCTATACACCATCCTATTATTTTAACTACCATTAGGTGTGCACCTTAGAATAATAACTAAAGCTATTATTCTAAGGTGTGCACCGACTGACTGCAGCCTAATGCATTATGTTTTGACTGATGATTTTGCATGTGATACATTGCTACTTTTCTTTGGTAAGTTTTTATTTGTGTCAAAACGAAGTAGCAATGTATATATACATCTGTCAAAACACAGTTAACATTAACTTCAATTATTTTAGCCGATACCGCCGCTGGTCGACTCTGTTCGCTGGGGATGCACAGACTAGTCAATAGTCAGTAGTCAAAATTCTTTATTCAAATAAACTTAATAATTAAGCACTTTTGAATCGTCTATATTTTCCTACCGCCCGTTCCAGACTTTTTTAACTGACAAGAAGAACAGGCGCAAGAAACTTATCAGCTTTAACAGAAATAAGTAACGATATTTACAAACTTAAATATATCGTTACCAAATATAGTACAACAGGATTATTAACAACAAAATACTTATGTGTTACATGTTACATTATTTCCACGCATTTCGGTCTTTTAGATAATCATCTACTTTATAAGACTTATTGAGACCATGGGCCATTTGGGGACAAATGATGAACTAATGGTGGACCACCAGCACAAATTAATAATATAAAAAACCAAATATATTTATTTCCTTCAAATGTACGACAGAATATTTTTGCTGGTGGGCCACTGGCATATAATTGCCGGGGGGCCGCGGTCTGTGCATCCCCTTAGGTGGAAGTTGAACCCATGTCAAACGTTATCCATAGTGCTCTGCTCGAACGCTCTGACTGAACTGAACCTCTAAACTTGTCAAGTACTATTTGCATGTTAAACTGTCAAAATCACTGACCTGAAATACTCTACTGTCAAAAGACAATGGATTTTGACAGTAGAGTATTGATAAAACCTTGAGCGCAGCGAAAATATTTTTCTAAGTCTATCCAATGGATAAAACGCTGTATCACGCGATATTTTTCCTTTTTTGAGTAATTTACCGGTAAATGCACTCGTAACTTATGTAGTTCATTAATTACTTTTAACATGCAATAGGTACATGTTGACAAAAATATAATTCGTTGAATCCTTTGAATTCAAAATATTGTCGTTATTCAGCCCAGTTTACGGTACGGTACAGTAAAATCTACAGGACCATCCACTTAACGTTTCTAAACGTAATTAACAAAAACTATTTGACAGACTGTAGACAGCTGACAGCAGGGTTGCCAGACTGGATATTTTTCTCGCAATTCTTGGTAAAAATTTGACTCTTGGAGAAATTTTGGAGAAAAATAATATGTCGTGAAGACTTTTGGGAAACACCATTATGGGTTTTGGAAATTTTATTTATATGAAACGAACAAAACAAAAGTTTTGGTGTACAATTATGTCATAGTCAAAGATAGAGTTAGTCTCTTCGCGGAATGAATGGTTTATCCTAGATTTGACGAATTCATTCATTCATTTTGGAGAAAAATAATTTCAAATTTGGGGAGAAATGGAAGATTGCATCTGGCAACGCTGGCTGACAGTGTGACAGTGATAGATGACATGACAGACAGACATTGATTGACGTTGTTGTTTGCGACTGAGTAATCTTTCGAATTTTTATTTTCACATGATTAACATTATAAAAATAATACATAAGCTAATATAATAAAGAAACATATAAACAACAGTAACTGTTTGTCCTTGAGACTTCTCTTACTTTAAATGTAAGCTTATTAGTGGTAAAAATGAAATACTCCACATCACCCACTCCTAGCTTGAATAACTACCCAAGGAGTACTTCTCCGCTCCCGGCACCAGCTAACTACCAGCCGACAACAGCTAGTGCTGCGGTGAAGAGGTACAAGTACCTCAGAAGACTGTTTCAGTTCAACCAAATGGACTTTGAGTTTGCGGCCTGGCAAATGGTCTATCTGTTTGTTGCTCCACAGAAAGTGTTTAGAAATTTCAATTATAGGAAACGTAAGTCAGTATTTCTTAGTAAACTTTATGTTAGAAGTAAATATCAACTACATTTCTATAAAATAAACTTTTGCAAAGAAACCCCGAACCTGACTCTCCGACCAAAACCTCTGAACCACTTCCAGATAAAGTCAATTTATATAATTTTTCGTAACAGCCTAGACTGAATAATGACCTTAAATTTTGAATTAGGCTTGAACCATGTAAATTGATTCAGTAGAAATGAGCTAATTAAATAATGTTATTTATTTATGAATCCATGTCAATTGTAACATGTATGAATGTAATGTCTGGAAACGATATACATATTTGTAAATATCATTCCTTCTGATAAAGCTGACTTATCAGCTTTTTTTGCTTCCATTTTTCTTGTCAGCTAAAAGACGTCATAATGGGTGGTAGGGTAAAAGAATTTTAGTCTTGAAATCTCTATCAAAGTTTATAAAGAACAACTATTAGTATAATTATATTATATTGAATGAATAGAGCTATTGGATTGACTCAACTTAGAGATGCTCAGTGTTTTAAATAAGTGACATTATTTATTATGATTTCAGACACTAAATCACAATTTGCAAGAGATGATCCAGCATTTCTTGTGTTACTTTGCATTTGGCTATTCTGTAAGTATGAAAAATAACTTTAAGTATGAAAAATAACTTTTTCTATATAACCCTACACATGACTTTTTTGCATTTACTTGATTTTGACCACTACAAAATTATGTATTTTTTCTTAATGAAAATTAATTTAAATAAATATAAAATTTGGTTTTTAAATCATTTTAAAACATTATGAATTGTATATTTCAGTGTCATCAATATGTTTTGCGCTGGGAATAGGACTGAGCTGGGGGCAAGTTGTGCTCTTCATACTTTATGTAGTGTTTGTTGACTTCATCGGCGCCGGCATTATTGTCTCAACTATTTTTTGGTAAGTTAAAAATGTTGTAAGTATCATAAGTTTGCTATAAGGATATTTAATATATTTTGAGCCTGTTTGACAAGTTTTAGTAAAATTTCAATTATTTTACTGGATAGATAATTTCCCAGTTGGTACCTAAACATAGACTGTGAAATAGGCACTTCAATGATAACAGCTGCAATAAATGAATCTAAATTAATATCTGTTCTTTCTCAAAAAGTATTTATAGCTGTCATCTTTAGAATAACTGTTAACAGGTTGTTATAAAGATTTTATCATTATTAGCTTGCCCTTGTAGCAAGACCACAGAAACACAATATCATATAGCGATTTATTGACACTTGACTGTTAAAATCCATTGATTTTTGACAGTTAAGAATGCATAGTCTGCACACTAGCGCTGCAATTAGAAAAAAAACCATAGTGCTTGAATAAAGACCAAATTGTAAAATTGTAATTGTATTAAAGGCGAAAAGTGGCTACTTTTTGCAATAAAACTCCATCAAACTAAACGACAGGCTAAAAAATATTGATAAAGTGATAAAAAGTACCAAAAAGCTTATTCCAAGTGCACTACAGAGAGATAATTTACAATTTTGTCTTTATTTAAGCACTATGTTTTTTCCAATGGCGGCGCTAGTGTGCAGACTACGCGCTCTCAATACTTCAACACCCGGTAAATGAGACACAATAGATCTTCCATTGTTATCCGGCCGCATGCGGCCACTCGGGCATTTATGAATTAAGTGTCAAATGTCAATGAAACGTTTTATCGTAATTTGTTTCAGTGTTCATGCTAAGGGATTATGAAAATTTCAAGCATAATTTGTTTGTTAAATGATAATAACGTATCGCAGGTATGTGAGCAACAAGTACTTGCGGCGCGACCGCGAGGGCCCGGACGTGGAGTGGGGGTACGCGTTCGACGTCCACATCAACGCGTTCTTCCCGCCGCTGTCGCTGCTGCACTGCTTTCAAATCATATTCTTCATCAGTAAGTATTGTGGAGACCTTTATTAGGTCTCTTAAATTAAACAGAAGATAGGATAAAACAGAATTTATTGTATTTCACTTTATTTTTTATAATATTCCCTATTAATATCGCATGACCTGGCTCGATGCCAGTCTTAACCAGACTCTGTCAAGAACTACATGGCAAGCCTTCTTTCTTAATTTACTTTTCAAATAATCATATCTATACTAAAAAGGCTTACCTACTTACAGAGTAAACATTTATTATCAGCTAATCACAGCCTACAAATTAACTATCCTTACAATCATTCCCCCCTCCGTTTACATGACGAAATAGTGATCTATTTCCCTCAAATAGAAATATTCCAAAAATTCACGCACACAAAGATCCTTTCAGTATTATCGGCATCGTAACAGCCGGCTATGGTCAGCTGCAGAGAGCCTAGCATGTGCACCGCGAGTATTTGTCGACACTTACCCAGGCCCATCTTTCCCAATGGACACTCTGGGCACATGCCCAGGGCCCCGCGATCGATAGGGGCCCTCTAGTTCCTGCCAGATCGCTAAACGATAACGAATATTACCAAAAAACATATAAAATATATTTAAGTATTTCGAAAACTTAAACAAACTACTTGCTTACTAGCTTTTGCATGCGCATAGCTATCATACTCTTGCCTGAAATTCAGACTTTCTGATCTGATTTCGACTTGTTTAGATAAATTTAAGTCAAGATCATAGGGGCCCCCAAATGTGCCCAGGGCCTCAAATAGGTTAAAGACGGCCTTGCACTTACCTCGCTCACATAAGTACGGTGTAACAGGAAAAGTGTCGAGAAAAATTTGTCGTGGTGTGCTTGCTAGCCTTTCCTGTGTAGGAGAATGTTGATGTATCTATCCTCCACGCTTGGCAGATGAGTGAGAATGTCAGACTGTTTTCATTAGAAAACGCTGCTGCCTATAATCAGGTCCGCTGAGATGTAAGATGTACTAACTGTAAGTCATAAATCGCCTTTTGCAACAACCATAACGGCCGCCGCGCGCAGGGCTGACGGACGCGGCGGACTACATGGCACACGTGGACCACGTGCGCTGATTTGGGCGCGTCCATATAATCAGGTCCGCTGAGATGTAAGATGTACTAACTGTAAGTCATAAATCGCCTTTTGCGACAACCCTAACGGCCGCCGCGCGCAGGGCTGACGGACGCGACGGACTACATGGCACACGTGGGCCACGTGCGCTGATTTGGGCGCGTCCATATAATCAGGTCCGCTGAGATGTAAGATGTACTAACTCTAAGTCATAAATCGCCTTTTGCGACAACCCTAACGGCCGCCGTGCGCAGGGCTGACGGACGCGGCGGACTACATGGCACACGTGGGCCACGTGCGCTGATTTGGGCGCGTCCATATAATCAGGTCCGCTGAGATGTAAGATGTACTAACTCTAAGTCATAAATCGCCTTTTGCGACAACCCTAACGGCCGCCGTGCGCAGGGCTGACGGACGCGGCGGACTACATGGCACACGTGGGCCACGTGCGCTGATTTGGGCGCGTCCAATAATGTACTCTGGGCGAGTCAGAAGTTGCGTCGCGTAACGTGGCATCGCGTCGCAAGGCGTGGATACACGTGGATGTAATGCAGCTCTAAACACGTGGATGTAATGTAAAAAAAAAACAGCTATTTCATACATTTTGATATTTTCATAATTAATTTTTGTATGAAACAGCTGATTTTTTTTTTGCGATTTCAGAGTTGGTCCCATAGTAAAAGTTGTTCAGTTTGATTCGTCCCTATCTACCATATTCGGCATTAGGGGTACTTTTGTAACACCTTGTATATTTAAAAAGTATAAGTAGTATATCAGTCATCTAGCACCCATTATTACAAGCTTTGCTTAGTTTAGGGCTAGATGGCGCTGTATGCATTATCCAAGCATTGATTATTATTATTTATTTGTTTGTTTGTATTACTTCCAGATCTAATCAACGACGGAAGTTTCATTGCGTGTTTGGTATCAAATACATTCTGGCTGGCCTCCCTCATATACTATATGTATATAACATTCCTAGGATATAGCAGTAAGTATTTTTCAAATAATAGTAGAATACATTATTTAAGTACTATGATTTTTCTTACTCAAGATCAAGCCATACCCAAACCGACTTTTATAATTAAGTTTTATCATGCATATTTATAAAGCCATTGGCTTTCAGATTATGGCAAATTATCTGATTATGGTGAGTCCTGAAATAATTAACTGAACAATTTTTTCTGTGGAATTTTGGGATCAACATATTTAGAGTTAAATTGAACAGAGGGCCTAGTACGAGTTGGTGTTTTCACTTTTCGAATAGTTATCGTTTTCTCTCTTTCACTCATTCACTCACTCACATTGACTATGAGCAGTATATCCGATAGTATCTATACGAAAAGTGAAAACACAACTCATACTAGGCCCTCAGATTTCCAAGATTGAGGCTATTTCAGTGACAACATTTCTCTACGCTAAAATGATGTAAAAGACTTTAAAATTCCATAGAAAAAAATTAGTGGTTTCTTGCTCATTTTATTTTGGGACTAAAATTTTTCGTTTGTGAAGCTAACAAGAAAACTAATTTTCAAATACACGTTGACTTAGTATGATAAGGCGTATTCACATAACTTGTTGTTTTTGTTTGAAATCAATTAACAACTGTTTTCAATTCCACTGATAAAGTTGCTAAAGCACCAATATGTCGCGTTTATTATAATCGGCCTGTAAAGTATGTACGGCACCTCAGACTATAAATGTTGACCTTGAGACCGCCTTTATGCCCTACGTAATAAAGGCTGTTTTCGTAGTTTAACTGTATAACCTGACCTGCTGTCGTGTGTACGTACAAATGTAAATAAGATTCCATAATATGCAGTACAAGTACAACAGATAATGAATATGGCTTGAGGTTCAAATGCGGTCCTTTCTGTGGGTTTTAGAGCATCGCTCATATTAGTGCTTAAAAAATGTAGATAAAAAGACATTGGAAGACACATAGAGTAGTATCGTTTAGTCGAATTACTTCCACTTTGCATTTGGTCAACATTTACATAAATATGGGAGAAGGTTTTTTTGTACTTTTTACATAAATATATGGAGTAAGTATGTTAACTTCTATATTTTACTCTTTTTGATTTGTTTCAAAAAGTTATTCGAAAATATGGAAGACAACCTTCCATATTTTCGAATTTCGAATTCCATATTATGTGATCCAGGTAATTTGGTGACTTACTAAGAAGAAAAAAAAGAAAAAATATATTAAAAAGTGATTGAAAATATTTATAGAAGATAACCTTCTCCATATTTATGTGATCCTGTGGGTCTATCGGCTAAAAACAATGAAGTTAATGTACCTAAACTGTGTTTAGACAGATGTATGTGATACATTGCTACTTCGTTTTGGTACAAATAAAAACATACCAAAGAAAAGTAGCAATTATCATATCCATCTGTCAAATCAGAGCCCCTGGCACTTTGGTGATGTACTAAGAAAAGGAAAAAACAAAAAGTGATTGAAAATATTTATACGGAGTAATCTTAAATATATCAAAAAGTGATTGAAAATAAATGTTTTAACAATTAGGTCAACATTTTGAGCTCGCAAAGAGTAAATTTTAGAAAGTGGACCAAATGCGAAAAGAACTAAATGCGAAATGGACCAAATGCGAATAAGACAATCGCGAAATAGACGTGTTTTCGGAAAGTGGACCAAATGCGAAGTGGACAAATTGCGACTAAACGATTTACGATTCATGTCACCATCCTTCAGAAGTTTGACTGTTGAAGTTTACTATTTAATACTAATTCAGTATGTATCTTTCCAGATCTGCCCATGCTGCAAAACATACGAGTATTCCTACTGCCACTACCTATCTTAGTCGTTTTATATTTCTGCACGTTGATCGCGAAATGGAACTTGAGTAATATGCTTGTGTCCTTTTATGTGTATAGAGTCTTATAATAGTAGACTAAGGATTAATGTATTATAAGGTAAGGTTGATAGGATACAGTAGTTTAGCATGTCATGCTATAATGGAAATGGTTTTAGCTCTAGTAGAGCTGACAGACTTAAAGAGTCCGGCGAACAGTGAGCTTCCCATACAAACGTAATACCAAAATGATTTGCAATTTGAACATAATTGATGATGATGTTATTCGGATTAAGACAGTATTTGTCTATGGTTCTATTAAATAAAAATCCAGAATACTAAAAGTGAATGTGATTACAGTTTTGTATGAACAAATCTAATTGGCATTTATTTTGAATTGGGTTAGTATTTTGGAATTTAGATTTAATAAAACCCTAGACAAATACTGTCTTAATCCGAATAACATCTCAAGAAGAGTTAATTATGCTCAAATTGAAAATCATTATGGTATTACGTTTGAATGGGAAGGCCAGTTAGCCGGACTAAGCTGAGCCTATTTGGTGGTTAAACCAAGCATATGAGTTAATATTTACAACTGCTTGGAAAAAATCTGGTCGCGTTTGAATATCTAAACAAATCCCTTACAACAAGAATCAGGCGAATTTCAAAAATTGATTTATGAAAAAATATTTAAAGCATAACTTATTTTCCTGTAATATTTTTTTATTGTTGGTAAGTTATTAACATTGTAAATATTGTATAACATTTGTAATAAAGGTATAAACAAAATGAAAAAATTGTTTCCATTTCAAATCTATATTTGGATTCTAAATAAATGTGGTTAAATATTTACATTATAGGTACAAAATTATCATAAACTAATCATCATCGTCCAGCACAATGATCTCATCCGAAGAGATATGTTTGGGGCGCACTTCACTGAAAGGCAAAGATTTCTTAGCTTCAGGCTTCTTGACAGTAGGTGGAGCCGATTGCTTAGGAACTGACGTCTTAGTTATCGTCAAAGAAGAGGGAAGTTTGTTAATCGATGCTGTTATATCTTGTGATGAAGAAGGCTTCGGTAAAGGCAAGTGTTTTTGTCGTTCCGCCAACTTTTCCTGTAACGTTTTACCAGGACTTACTTGCTGATGAGGCAGTGGAGGTTTAGTGTGGATGGAAGCTCCTGACGTCGATGCACTGGATAGGTGCGCTTGTGTTGGCAACGTGTTATGCAAGCTCGATACTGCATGAGAAGACGCATGGGTTGTTGTGCCAAAAGAAGCCAAATTCGCGGTCATCGATGCAGGCAATGTTGGCAACACTGTCCCCATGCTAGGTGCGAGAGGTGCTGATATCGACTTCTGAATACTGGTTATTACAGGTGTCGGCATTGCTTTTGTAACCGAAGCTGTAGAAGCCGTGCTGAAGGATTTGGATGGCTTCATTTGTGCCGTTGTTTGCGGCATGGACCTCGATGTATGAGGCTTAGGACCACGTTTTTTCTTTTGCGGCGGCATGGCGTAAGATGAAAGACTTTGACCCAAAAATTGGCGATAGAATTCAGCTTGAAAAGAATTCTGAAGAGAAGTTTGCAAAGAAGACTGCAGTGTATTCTGAATAGATGTAAATCCAGCCAAAGCGCTTATGTTGCTTAAATAAGAAAGCGATAGCGCTGCAGCCGTCTGTTGAGACAAAACTGGATCGTTCAGCATAGGAATATAATTTTGGAACGCAGCAGCCATATCGTGAGCAGATATTTTCGGCAATCCCGTGGCCGAAGTAGACGGCGTATGTGCCTTATGATCTGTCTGTATGGTCTTTGGTACGTTAGGAGCGGACGAAGTTTCACGTGATTTCACTATTTCCACAGATTTTGCTGCTTGTTTTTTCTGCGCGTTTTGACTCTTATCTATACTAGCCTGCGTGGCTTGCTGTTTCAGTGCTTGAATCATAGACTGGCAATATTTCATACTGAGATCTACAAGGTTCATATTATCTGTAATTGGAGTAGTGCAAACTAATTTATAGGCTTCGACGAGCAAATTAGTGAACTGCTTTGAGTTCGGTTGTTTTTGAGCCCTTTGATATGCTCTATAAATATCCAAAGTTAAACTTTTTAATGCTTGCTTTTCAACTTCATTACTTTTTAAATCAGCCTGTTGACTGAATTTCGTCAACTGACCTTTCAGAGATTGCACGCAGAGAGAAAATGCTTGTTGTGCTAATTCTTCTCTATCAGAGTCTCGCAGATACTTTTTGTCCAGTTCTGGTATTCTTTGCAAGTGTAGACTCAAATCAAGCAATGTTTTGTGGTCATCGATTTCTTTTAAAATCTCCATGGTGAGCTGCACTGAACGACTCATATGAAAAGCAAAGCCGCCAGCTCTTTCAACTTCACCCAGTGGTATCTTCCAGATATTGTTGAAGAAATTGGAAGTTTTCCTTTCGCTGAATAAACCACCTAACTTTTGCCCTGCTCTTGAAGTAAAATTCGACAACATTAAGTCTCTACACCTCTCGATATCTTTACCCTTTTTGTAGTAAAAATGATAATGGGCCAACCTATAAATAGCTTTATAATGTGGAGGAAACCGACTCGCACAGTCCTCTAAAGCATCCAAGCATGCTGACACAATTTTCATAATTTCTTCATCAGTTAGTGTTTTAGAGTCATTAGAAGATTTGCTCGTAGTATCACTATCCCTGCTAGAGTCACTACTGCTGTCAGAACTCGAATCGCTCGAGCTTGAATCAGATGATGACGAAGATGAAGTGCTACTTGCACTTTCCGCTATCTTTTCTGGGTCACTATCTTTTTTCGGTTCTAATGGTTGCTGGTAATTTTCAGTTCTTTCTTCGGCTGGTGATACATCTACAACTTTAACTTCTTGTACGGTTTTAATTACTGTTTCCTGTTTTACTTCTTCAGTTGTTGCAACTTCTACTGGCTTTGCTAATTCAGCGGCTTTTGTACTTTTTATCACCGAAGTTTCTTTTTGTGCAACTCTCTCGGTATCGTATGACGCCGATCTTCGAACTTTGGCAGCTGCAGATTCTAGTTTGAGACGTTTAACTTCATGAGTTTCTTCTTCTCCAGCATCACTCACGGAACGCTTTAAAATATTTGCAGCATGAACTGGTTCAGCAGGTTTTTGCTCAGACTCAGTTTCGTTCGTACCATTATTCTTTTTAGGTTGTTTTGAGAAGGGTCCATTTTTCCAATCTTCAATACAGGTTATAAATACTTTTCCCACAGCTGCAGGAATAGGTTTGTTTTCGTGTTGTTCTATGTATTTCAAAATAGAAGCATGTATCCTGTAATGCAGTTCCAAAACTTCTATACATAAATGAGTAGGTGAATTGTAGTTGATTTTCAATGGATATGTTGCATCAGTTTCTTGTAAACTCTTAACGCCTTGCATATAATATTGTAGATACACAGATGGAGGCTTGTTCTTTTTTTCAGCTACTTTTCCTAACATGTAATACTGTAACCAAGAGTCTTCATTATCTTTCTCTGACCCAGTACTACTGTTAAGATCCTCCAGCACGGTTAGGAAACATTTCTGGGTAGTGTTTAGCATATTTTCTTTTTGTTTCTCTAAAGATCCAAAATCTTCCATACTTAGAGATTCGCTATCTTGTTTCAGCAGTCTTGAACAGAATGAGTGCACTGTGTACACAAATATTCCATATTCTATCCACATATTACAATGTGTAGGATCTAACTCAAGTGACCGTTTGAAACATCTTATAATAGACCTTGCAGGATTCAAGAACTCCCTTTCGTTATTAAGATTTTTACAGGAGTTCAAAGTTCTTTCTAAATTCACAGCTTTTGCTAATGATATTTCAGCCCAAGATTCCAAACGATCATTGTTCACGACAATATCTAACATATTATATTTCACAGCCATTTTACCTTCTTCTTTTTTAAAATAATAATCTCCAAGTAAAAAGTAGATATCTTTCATTTTATATGGCATTAGTTTTGGAACTACTGGTAATTTTTCTTCATGGCCTTTTATATATTTCTCTATCTCTATCACATACTTATGTGGATTACATTCTGATGGTAGAAGTGAAAGGATACGGTGAAATAGTTGTTCAGTGTCAGCCGTGATACCCGATACCTTCCCTTCTAAAACAGGTAATACAGGTGGTCTAAAGATCTCGTAAACTTGCTGCGCCCTTTTCCAATCCAGTATGTGAGGGGTCACATTATGATCAATCAAATATTTCAACTTATTTTTTTTACCTGGGTGCCCAAATAGACAGTACACACACTGTTCCATATACTGGCAAACTTGCTCTAAAGATTTTGCTAAAGCTGGCGAGCGTAATCTCGGAACCACTGTATCTAATATGAAATACAATAGTTTTCCTTCAGAATTACAGCACCACCCTCTATTTCCTAATTGCTCATGACCAATGAACAAAATCAGCAATGGGTTAGGAACATCCTCATCCATATGTTTATCATTATGAGTTCTGCCTCTACCCATATCCTCTTCCCTTTGTAAGATATAATGCATAATAATCCAAGGAATAATTGTTCCAAAGGGCATCTCTGAAGCATTTGTTTCCACTTGATGTCCTATTATTCTTATTAGGTCTTCTAAACCTTGACTAAGTTCTTTTTGGGATACTGCTTCCAAACATGAAAGACCTTCGGTTGTAAGAATGTGTTCCATGCAACAAAGTACTTTAACAACAGTCAGGGTCCACCTATCATAATCAGGGGATCCACTTGTGTAACGAAAATAGTGCTTCAAAGACTCATGCAGACATATCAAAGACCACTTAAAACAAGAGTCCACATCATCCAATGCCCAGTATGTATCCAATATTAAAGATAA
This sequence comes from Catoptria pinella, assembly GCA_963556745.1. NCBI lineage: Eukaryota > Metazoa > Arthropoda > Insecta > Lepidoptera > Crambidae > Catoptria > Catoptria pinella. Next base: position 10,166,084 of record OY750778.1, on the reverse strand, counting down.
TTGAACTGCAAAATCAAGTGACATCTCCTCTTCTTGTTTCCTAGCCATATTCTTACAATGTTCAAATGAATCTTTGACAACTAATAAAACTTCTTCATATTCCCCTCTATCATATAAATCCATAACTGTTGACAACTTCTTATTCCTTTCTAAAAATTTTATGGCAGCCAATACTTCATTTTCATTTATAGCTGGTTTAAATGTAAAATTAAGTACATTCAAATTGTATATGTTATGTTGTTCTCCCATGGCTTCAAACTCATATGACAATTGATATAGACAGTCAAGGGCAAATTCCTCACGCTTGTTCAATAAATGTATATGTAGCTTAGCCCAAAGATGTCTCAACATTAATTCAAAACAGTCTGTGCCTATAAAAATATGGGGTTTTAAATTAAGGGCAATACCTATTGCTTCAATAGTATTCAAACTGTGGGAAACCTGTTCATCAATATTACTTTGCATTTTTTCATTTACTGCAAACTCTTCAGCTAATATATTAACATTAACATAGTGTAATATTTCCTGCTGATTGCCATCATTACATGCAGGAATATCAATATGTGTATTGTAACAATTATTTGCTTTCACAAATGTCTTGTTTAATCCATCTGGCCATAACAGTCTCCATTTTCCAGCTAACACACATAAAAACTCTTTTAACATATCAATTATATCTCTTTTGTTCTCTGTGTATTTATTGATAAATTCTTTAACATCCCTTTGCTCATTTTCTGTGCCAAAATATTCTTCTATTACAGCTTTTTCAGATTTTTCTTTTTCTTCAAATAGCTTATCAAGATCGGTAGTGTCTGGAGATGTTTCTCTTGTCTGATTCTCCTTTTTCTGAACTACATCAGGAGCCAAACATATCGGGACCATTCTTCTCAATGTGTCATAGATATTATCGTCTTGGTCCTGTCTGTTTGTAGTCTTCTTTCGTCCCGATCGGCGTTTCGTGCACCACTCCCACTGTTGCAAGAAGCTGAGAGCACTACCACGACGTCGGACTGGATTCTTCCTATGTGTCTTAGGCTTTGGCCGAGCTTCTGTTGCTGCTTCTGTCTGCACCATCTCTATATCACTCTCAACTTTTTCAGTATCTGTTGCTGCTTTATCTTTATCAGACAAATCATTGTTTTCATTCTCAGAGATGTTTTCTTTATCCATTTTTGACTCACTGATTTCAGTTTTCTCATTTTCATCAGATTTACAACTCTCCATAGGTTCAGGTTCTTTGACATCATCGCATACTTCCATAGCTTCTTCTTTTTGTTCTTTTTCAAATACTAACTCCAAAGAGCAGGCATGACTGAAGCAGTTTTCTGTCATAAATTCATGCATATGTATGAGAGACTCACCTACAGATGCCCAAGTTAAATTAGATATTGGCTTTTTAAGTTTTAGATGAGGTAGCACATAGTTGAACTGTTCCTGCCTCTGCTGCTCTAGAAATACTTCATTAATTGCTTCAGCTTCTTTAATTAACTTCTCAGCCTTTTCTTCATCAATAGCATTTTCTTCATTTTCATCCCACTTATAAACAGGATTTAAATATTCCATATAATCTCTTATAAATGGGTACATTTTGTAGATATGTTTCCTATAAGCTAATCCCCTCAAATAGTCAGGATCAAGTTGCAGAGTATCATGAATAGTTGCTATACATTCTTCTGTATAGCCTAACCCAAGTAATAATGTGACTATTTTGTCAAGACATGGCCAATGTCTGGGGTTACGGTCAGCTCCACACTGGAAGGCATGTAAGGCCATATCGTATCGCTTAACTTGCATACATGTGAGGCCGAATCTATGCCACAAGGTGACATCTGTATCATCAAGCTCTGAAGCAGCGAGAAAAGCCTCTATGGCACCTTCATTATCATTTGCTGCGCATAGCATAGCAGCTAGATTTTTGTAACACAAGTATTTTAAATTAAACAGAGGTCCCGAAACTTTCTCACCTTGTGCTGGTTTTTTCACATCATACAAAAGTTCTGTGTCTAATAAATCCTTCAATAGTTGGGTAGCATCTTTAAGATTTCCTTTCCGCTGCAAATCCAACGCTTTTGCATATTGCTGCAGTGCTATCTGTTCCAGTGCTTCCTTTGTCACTTCTACTTCGGACCCGCTGTCTTCTTCAGACTCGTCGTTTAAGGCAGATATTTTAATCATTTTTCTTTATTACTTTCTCAAGAATCTAGAAATATCTTTTAAACTAAAACGCTAGTATTTTACATCCTCTTTGTTTAAATCTACAAACAAAAACAACATTATTTATTTCTGTTTTCTTTTCTTCTTTCTTTTCTGTGTTTTTTTACCGATCGACTTCTAAGCGATCGACCAACCGGCACAGACTATATAATTATAATTTAATTTTCAACTAGATACTTCACTTCAAAGCTTCAAAGTGATTTTAAATGTCAAATTGCTTCTTGGCATTTGATTTTTAGTTACTAAAACGGTAGCTGCAGTTATGCAGTTACTAATTTGCATGGAATTATTAATTTGCTTAGAGCATCTAATTTGTTGCATGGCATGATCACACATTCGTGCTGGCAACCCTGCTGCTCACAGAGTACTATTAATTAAAATACATCTTGACATTGACAGTGATAGAGGTGAGCATGAGATGAGTGTTATGTTATATGCTCTGAGTAGGTACTGTGTGCTGTTGTGTGAAACTGTGAAAATTAATTAAAATAATAATAAATATTGCAGTGCATTCGATTTGCAATAACTAAATCTAACGAGCCCAAGCATAAATGTTGTGACTAATTTATAGTAGCCTTTCTTTTACTTAACTATGTAGGTACTTGAACAAAACTATTGCACAAAAACGAGCCTATACAAACTTACAGCAATAATTTTAATTCTGCGTACGTGAAGAAGTAATATTATGATCCAAAGTAAATCATATTAATATTGATTTGCTTTACTTTATTTGCCGAAAATGTCTAACCCTGAAGAAAATGTGCTAAAAACCAATGGCTTGGGAACGGATCCCATGCAGCGATTGGCTTCATTCAAAGCTCCGCGAGACTTGTCCCTGGGTGGCGTTAAACCCAACAAAAAAGTATTTACCCCTAATTTAAATGTAACACGAAATAAAAATAAAGGGTAAGTTAGTAAAAACTTCAACAACCTAATTTTATATTGATTGCAGATCAAAATAGTTATGGACCTTACTAAAACAAGTAACAAACTTCATACATTTTTCCTATATCTAAGTCTCTTACACTAAAGGTCATGGCACACTACACCGGCACCACAACGGCACAGCTGCAGCACGGCATCGCTAAGTTACGGCTAGGTGCAAGCTTGCCGTCCGCGAGTTGTAAGCTCGCAGTCCGCGCGTGGACGGCGAGGTGCAAGCTTGCTGTTACCGCGAACACAATTGTATGGTGGTGGTGCGGTGCGCGGGCGAACGGTGCTACGATGTTATTTCGCTGGTGATTTGGAGTCAGCGTGCAGTAAGAACGCGGCTGGCGCGCTGTAAGCATGCGGCGTGCTGTAAGCCCACGTTCCGCTCGCTTACAGCGAGCTGGCTGCGAGTCCAGTTGTATGGGAGCAGCAAGCGCGCTGACTGCCCGCCGTTGGCTTTTTCTTATTGATGTTATGAAATATATTCTACGACACAAGATTTAATTCTCTAATTTAAATGACAAGTTAATTGCTGGGTTGGAGCGGTGCCGTTGTGGTGCTGGTGTAGTGTGCCATGACCATAAAACCTCACATTTTCGCTAAACCGGCGGCCGGAGTTTGTTTTTGTCCACTTTATACAATAGAATAATATATAAATGTTTAGTTATTAGATTTTTATATTTTCGTGAAGTCTTTTTTTCCTTGCACAACCTTTACTATACTCCAACCCATACTTTCTATAATAATTATATTCTCATCATTTCTCAATCCATTATTTCAGACCTACAAACTCAAATTCAAGAGACAACAAGAAAGATGATAAGCATCGCAGAGATCGTAAAAATGACAGAAATAAAAACTTCAATAAAAATGGTCCTAATGTTATAAAATCCGGTGGCGTATTTTCTGAAGGTAAAAAAAAATTAATTATATGTTTTAGATTCACAATTTCAAATAATAGTGTAAATTTCCGTGACAAAATATAGCACCTTAATAATAATAATAAAATAGCTTTATTTCAGGCAGGAATCCTTAAGTAAAGTAAATTAATGATGTATTTGCAGGTTTAGGTAGTGCAGAGCGGCATACAAGTAGATTCTCGTACGTAAGGGATTCAGATAGTGGTAGCGGCACTCAAACACTACAGAAACCAACCATAAGAGTCAAAGATTTTATCAAGGTATTATATTATAAATCACTTTATTATGGACAAATCACTAAAAGTTACTAATAGCTGCAAAATCTTTAGATTACTCGTTAAAAGTTATGAAAAAACTTTAGAGCTTGTCTAATCTTGTATATTATAATAATTTTCATGCCTTTATTACATTCATTGCATAGAAAATGTTATTTCTTGCAGTCTGCTATTGACATTTCAATAGAAATAAATATTTAATCATATATGGCCGCCATGCCTATCACTTATTTCAAAATTTGCCAATTGGTTAAATTTGTGTTCGGCTGCAAAAAAATATTTAAGAAGTATTTTTCTACAGATTGACAAAGAGTTAGAAGAACAGAAGATCAAATCGGTGCTAGGCGACAATTCCATTCTAGATGATGAGCAAGAAAATTTCAAGCATGTCAATGAAAGAGATGCACCTGTTAAACTGCCCATGGATGAAGGAGGTACCAATCAAAGCATAAAACAGGCATATAATTTGATTTAATTAATTAGGATGAGGAATAAATCTACATTATTTTACTCAAACTTACTACAATAAATCAAGTCAAAAGGCCATGAAATGTTTGCTGTATGGCCCAGACCAGTAGCCCTACCATGAGTTGATGCAAACTGTAACTATCGTCTTCTCTCTTTCACTCGCATTTACTGGGTATAGATAAACTATCGGATATACTAGCAGTCAGTGTTGCCAATGCTACGGTAATTACCGTGTTCTACGGTAATCGGGGTCAAAAATTAATCTTGTTACGGCCGCCGAAGGCAGAAGTTTCCATACAAACACGGTAATTTCATAATGCAGTGCAGTGGTGTAATTGTATCGAAACAAGGTATTTTTTTCGATTTTCCGCCGATCTACGGCAATTTCACTGACAAAACACGGCAACTGACAAATTTACAATGGCAACATATCCTATAGTTTATTTATTTTATTTTTATTTATAGCCTTTATTCAGAGTATACATTTTTTAATAATTATATAGTATCTAAGTATTTTGTTTGTGCTCCTCTGTGTGCCCTCCAGCAAAGGCCTCCTCCAAGTTCTTCCACTTTTCCCTCTCTCTAGCTGTACCCATCCAGTTTCTTCCTGCCAGCTTAACCAAATCATCCTCCCATCTCTTCTGTGGCTTTCCCTTCCCTCTTTTTCCCTCTCTAGGGTACCAATTGGTTACCACCTTACTCCATCTTTATCCCCCCTTATTGTGTGGCCATCCTATAGTTTACGGTAACGTAAACAGTTTGCATCAACTCATGGTAGGGCCACTGATGATGTTCTTTTAATCCAGAAAATAGAAATCTATGATATCATATATATTTTCCATACCCTGCATCTTATTATTGGAGACCTAAATTTGCCTATATCATCCATTACTTATGAAAAAATACTTACAAAGTATATTTTTTGAAGATTGTCATTATCAAAAATAACAATAATGCAATGTTTCTTATAGGCTGGTCACATAAGAAGCCTGCAGTGGTGGTTAAACAGGAGGTGATCGTGAAAAATGAACCGAAAGATGATGTAGATTGTGCCAGTAAGATACATTTATAGTTTCTGAAAGCAGCTCTTATTAGCCGAGCAGATGATTCTGTTCGTGCACTAGGAGCAGCGAGATCAGACTCCTTTTATAGGGTTCCGGTGCATTAAGTGTGTTTTCGGAATCAATTTATAAAAAAGCAATGGAGATATATACTGTTATTATAAGTTAAAAGTAGTTTCAGCAATTTACATAGGACCTTATTCACTGCTAAGGCTTCCGTGTGTACAGTTCATTAGAAATAAAACACTTTTTACAGTTTACAGGGTGTATATTATTAATTCAGGTGTTGGCCGGATAACAATAGATTATCTATTGTCTCATTTTCCAGGCTTTGATGGGTTAATAGGTTACTTTAATCCTTAAAAAGTGTTTTATTTCTAAATGGAACTTATGTTTTGGGAAATCTTTCCAAATTATGCTTTTTGATTGAGCTTAGAAAGTATATTATAAGAATTTTTGCTATGTCTGTAGCAATGTAAGCAAAAATCTTAATTTTCAATAATGTGGCATTATTTTAATTTAATCAATGAACATTTTCTTTAAGCAACATAAAAACGGCATATTAAATATACTTTGGGGCTTTTATTTAATGTATTTATGCTTAAATATTAAATGTTACTGAGATAATTAATAATATTAGAAAATATCAACTCACCCGTAGCACCTCAGGCGGGTGAATCGATTTTTTCTAGTATTTTTTCTAATATTATTTATATTAATATAAAAATAGCATTGTGAATGCGAAAAATCTAAAACTCAATAAAATGTTACTATTTCAGTAACAGCAGTGGAGCAAAAGACTGTAGTGAATGTGAAAAAAGAGTTGTTTGAAGACACAGATGTAGTCAACGTGCTGAGGAGCGACGAACCAACACTTATTTTATTACAGGTTAGTTTTATATGTTTATACTCCCATCCTTTAAATCCTCTATAATAGGTTTTGAAACAGTTAGCTTATAGCCAACATTAAAAGAATTGGTGTCACGGTATCCGTAATATCCTTACGAGTATGAGGCTGTTTTCGCCGCGAGGAACATGCCCCGGGTAATAACCTGGGGGGTGACCGACCCCAACATGCCGTTTGGTATGCGTAAAGATTGCATTCTCCTCTTGATACAAAAAAAGAGGCTGTTCTCGCCGCGCGCGCTCCATCATTATATCATCCAAACGAGTGTTATCTGTTTTAATTTGAAGCCTGGCAGACTTTCCGAAGTTCGATGCGTTAGCCGGTACGGCCTCCCCTGGGGCCCTACCGGCTAACTTTTCGAACTTCAACGGGTCTGCCGAGCTTCAACTTAAAACAGATAAATCGAAGTAAGGTGTTTCGTACTATTCGCCGAAGTTATTTAGAAGATATCGATGTTTGTGTGACATCATAAATTGGGGTTCGCCATTTTGGCCCGATTGGGGCTCGATTTATCTGTTTTAATTTAAAGCTCGGCAGACTTTCCGAAGCTTGATGCGTTAGCCGGTAGCCCCTGTTTAACTAGAACAGCAAAGCAAAGAAATGAAAAGGGTTTGGGCCAGGTATTAAAACACTCATGTGATAAACCCAAATTTGTGTTATAATACCCCTCATGCTGCATCCCGAATTCTCAATCTGTTAACTAATAATACTTATAATTAGAAATTGTAGCAATCAATACCAGTTAGATATTATCTACTTTGTAAAATAAAAATTATTTTCAATTTGATATGTACAGTCTAGCAAGAGAGAGAAAATAATGGAGGAGTCATTAGTATTATCACACGGCAACACTCAACTACTTTTGTATGCAAAAACCATGTGTTGCTATTAAAAATAATTTTAGTTCCTTTTCTACTGCGGCCACATTATCGCGCTGTCGCGAAGCTTTTTGTTGACGTGTTGTATAATCAGAAACTTTGATTCGCGGAATTAGAGTATATTTTTATTAAATCCCTTTACTTTGTTTCCTTTAAGTGAAATGAAACTCTAATTCCTCGACTCAAAGTTTCTAATTGTAAAAGCTTCGCGACAGCGCGATAATGTGGCCGCAGCATTCTAAACTTTGTGGGAAAGCTGTAATATTAGATGATTGTAGTTACCCGACACGCTCCCCGGGCGCGGCGCCGGCGCCGGCGCGGACGACGAGCCGCGCCGGCGCCACGCCGCCGCCGGGCAGCCGTCCACCTCCACGGGGGCGGGGGAAGCGGCACACGAGAAACCGGTGCGTAGCCCAATCTACGTTGTTTCTTACTTCCTGCGTCATTGTCGTTACTCGAAAATCTTTGAAAATCCAATGCATCGCAATAAATAAATTAAAAATATGCAAATTAAAGTAATTTATTATCGTACTCTAACGTAAATGATGGCATATTTCCTTGTGTTGTGATGTATTGGGTTTTTAAAGATTTTTCGAGTAACGACAATGACGTTACTCGAAAAGATAGCGCGTGTGCTATATAGCTAGGGTTGCCATAATTTTTACGGGACGTTTCGACGTACCACGACCAAAAAAATCAATCGACGTCTTATTCCATCCAAGTAATACATACTTTATATTATAACGTACTATAAATAGTAATACATCCCGCAATTTGTCGACATTATCGAAATACGGGACAGTCCCGTATATACGGGACGTATGACAACCCTATCTATAACGCGCTGCAGTAGCAGCGATGCGCTGCACTCCAAACATAGCATACGATTGCTAGAGCAAATCACGTTCTATACAATTTTTTGTCGAAAAATCAACGCGCGCAGATAAGTTGGACGTAGTTATGCAAACTAGAACCAACCCACAAAAAGTTACTTCCGAGATAATTAAACTTTTGTTTTAAAAGTGAATTGAAAAACATATGCAGGTTATTTGACATATCAACTTATGAACTTTAAATTTAATATTGATCACAATCTTATCAAAGCTAGCAGTTTTATATTTTTCTTTGGTTTTGTATTTATTTTGGATAAAAAACCTGCTAGTTCCTTATTGCAAATTTACTCTTTTGTGGGATGGTTCTTTTTAACAATATTTTATGTTTTACGGATAACCAGAATAATTACTATAATAATTTAAAACACATATTATTTTCATCATATTTTTATTGTAACTTACTTGTTTTACTAAAAAATTGTAAAACACTGTTTTTATCACCCTAAATTACTTAATTACTAATATTATCCTCTTCTACCTCAAAATCAACTTTACCAGAAACCCGTCTAAGTTATCTTCAACCATTAGATTCATTATATCTCCCGTTAATGTTTTGTAAAAGTCTTGGGCATCTTCTGGGATAAGATGCAACAAGTTTTTTAAAGTCATTCAACTTTGATTCGGGAATAGGTTTCCCATCAGGCCAAAGTGGATCCATTTCTTCTTTGGTAAGTCGGCCTGTATTACCTGTTGCATTTTTCTTTAAATTTATTTCTGCATGGTCATTGATAGTCATCATCCAAGTTAGATATCGCATAGAAGTCGAAAACTCGTCGCCTTTTTTTATCATTATCTCTTTAGTATTTAGCCAAGACACTTTTGACCCATCAGAAGCTTTCTAACTATTTATTATTATGTTTCCTAGGTTAGAACTTGTCAAAAAATCTTCTTTTCTTATTCTGTTAACTGGCATCGGTTAAATATTTTGCGTGTCTGCATAATTTGCATGTAGTCTTCTGGCGGATACAATCTTTGCTGTAGTTTCAAAGCATATTCGATTCTGCCAAAATCTGTATCATTAGATAGGATTAGATTGATTAGAAACTGTGTCCGGATTCCAGAAAGCGAAGCCTAATTGTTTGGAGGGTTTATCCTCCGTAAGAGTCACTCCATAGTATCAGGTGCTTCACGTCGTCGCCAAGTCTCTCTTAATAGAGATACTTGGTGACGACTTGGGCAAAATCGCAATATAAAGCTGACATTGATGCTGAAAGCATTATTATACGAATACCAAACCCTATAAACAATCAGGCTTCGCTTTCTGGAATACGGACACAGTTTCCTACCTAATGATACAGATTTTGGCAGAATCGAATGTGCTTTGAAACTATAGCAAAGGTTGTATCCGCCAGAAGACTACATGCAAATTATGCAGACACGCAAAAAAATAAACGGATTCAAGTTTACAGAATAAGAAAAGAAGATTTTTTGACAAGTTCTAACCTAGAAAACATAATAATAAATAGTTAGAAAGCTTCTGATGGGCCAAAAGTATAGGGCCAAAAAGTAAAGGGCCAAAGGCTAAATACTAAAGAGATAATGATAAAAACGACGATAAGTTTTTAATTTTTTGCGATCTAACTTGGATGGTGACTATCAATGACTATGTAGAAATAAATTTAAAGAAAAATACAAGAGGTAATACAGGCCGACTAACCAAAGAAATAATGGATCCACTTTGGCCTGATGGGAAACCTACTCCCGAAGCGAAATTGAATGACTTAAAAAGCTTGTTGCATGTTATTCTAAAAGATGCCCAAGAATTGTACAAAACATTAACGGGAGATGTAACGGTCTAAGATGACATAGACGGGTTTTCTGGTGAAGTTGATTTTGAGGTAGACGAGGATGATATTAATAATTACCTAGGTAATGTAAGATGATAAACCACAATGTTTTGCTCATTTTTATTAAAAACAAGTTGTTTTGCTAATTTTTATTAATAAAGATATACCAAGATAATGAAAATATATGTGTTTTAAATTATTATAATAATTATTATAGTTATCCGTAAAACATAAAATATTGTTAAAAAGAATCAGCTCAGAAAAGAGTAATTTTGCAATAAGGAACCATCAGGTTTTTTATCTAAATTATATACAAAACCAAAGAAAAATATAAAATTGCTAGCTTTGATAATATTGTGATCAATATTAAACTTAAGTTGATGTCAACTATACAATGACTTTTATTTTAACATGGTTATGTTTGAGGACATTCGAAGATTTTTGCAGTGGCTTTAAATGCTTATTGATAAGTTGAACATTTTGGAAATAGCAACACTGATAGTCTGATAGTTACCCCATAGAAGTATAACTAAAGCTATACATAGTTTATTGCTTTTCTACTAATCTTACAGAAAGTAATAATCTCGACAAAACTAAGCCTCATGGTTATTTTAAAAGCTACTTTATTAAATATGCGAAATAGAACCAAGTATCATTGGTTCCCTTTAGCAGAAAAAAAAGACAAAATCAATGTAATTTAATTTTCAACGAGAACCATGTGGCTTGGTTCTATTTAGAGTAATTAAACTGCTTAAGACTTATAGGTACCATGCGACATGGATCCATTTAGTTTTTCTAAAGTGACTCTATCTAGTGTTGGTACCCTAAGCAGCCTTCTTTTTTTTTGTTGTGACATGGAATATCGGCCTGGGAGTTTTTTAAGGACGTAGAAAACGTAGTGGGGAGTTTATTAAAATATGTAACTCGATTTCACCTGAAATGTGGGTTGGTTCTTGTTTGCAAAACTATGTCCAGTTGTTGTTGGTGTGTTGCACAATACTACGCGTTCACTTCGTGATTGCCAATGACCGTTATGACGTCACAGCTAACGGTACTGTAGACAAAAAAGTAATCATGTTTTTCAACTGTTTTTCATTTTTTCTTGTTCAAAGAGTGTCATTAATTTATATTACAAGTTAAGTTCGCCATTATGTAGGAACTTTACTCTTTTAATCATTATAACAACACAAATAACGAACGTAATGATTAAATCAACAGAAACAAAAATTAAGCTTTGCGTTGCTAACTGTATTAGAAAGGCGACGCAGGGGGTGCGGTATGACGAAGCGGGCCGGGAGGTAGCGGCAATGATGAAGTGAACGCGTAGTAATTATTATGCGTGATCATTTTTGATCCTAAGGAATTATTTTCATAAGTACTTAAAAAATATACATAGATAAATTATAACTCTATATACTATATTTGACGACCTCCGTGGTAGAGTGGTTCGCACGCCGGTTTTCAAGGTGTCGCCATCTCTGAGGTCCCGGTTTCGATCCCCGGCTGGGTCAATTCAGAAACCGATCTTTTCTATATTGGCTCAGGTCTGGGTGTTTGTGTTACCACCATTGTCTCTGATTTCCATAACACAAGTGCTTTAGCTACTTACTTTGGAATCGCAACAATGTATGTGATGTTGTAAAATAAAAAAAATAAAAAAAGTTTGCTCTCTTTGCACTGCCTATTTCTCATGTTATTTTATATGTAAATCCGTTATTGGCATTAAGCTAAGTTTGTAAGATAATTATGGTTAATATTTATGTGCTGTGGATTTTGTGATAGTAAATAAATGCAATTTAATAATGAATAAAACATTCTCAATAATGTAGTTTAAGTCGTAATGAATGTATGCAGGTGGATGACAGCTGTCGCCTAGCTGACCTGGAAGAAGGCAAAATTGGGAAACTCCGCATACACCAATCTGGCCGAGTCACTCTTGTACTCGGAGATACCGTGTTTGAGGTAAGTCTTATACAAATTAATTTATTCAGTTTAGGCTGTTGCGCATCGCAAAGCTAAAATGGGTTTGGGCTGGCCATGTGTATCGCCGAAGAAAAGAAGAAAAGGCTGTTACAAACACCTATGAATGTCAAAGAAGCTACGCCATCGTCCATCTGTTCACCTTTCAACAATTAATTGGCTCAGGTCTGGGTGTTTGTGATACCATCGTTGTCTCTGATTTCCATAACACAAGTGCTAGCTACTTACTTTGGAATCGGAGCAATATATGTGATGTTGTCAAATATATTATATTATATTTGTTTCACAGGTTTGCTCCGGCACCAAGGGTGCATTCCACCAAGAAGTTGTGTCGCTAGCAGTGGATGACGCATCTCGGTCGGCCAACTTGGTTGCCTTGGGAGCCCTACAGCACAAGCTGAACCTGGTGCCCGACTGGGAATCCATGTTCCATGATATGTCTGTGTAATGTCGTTGTTTATGTAAATAAAGTTATATTTTGTAAAAGTTACAAGTTTTATTATATGCCTGTTTACATGATTTGCTGAATTCAAGATGAAAATCTTTTTTGACTACTTACTAGAATTTTTGTAGAATTTTCTAGAAAAATGGAATCATTTAACTTTAGAGCATGCAGAGTTACATAAATTGTATAATTATGGGGGACGTATTGGTTTGATTATATGAGAATGAATTTTGGAGTAAACAGATTTTAGGTTAGTGTAGAAATTAGAAAGACATTTTCTTATAACTATGTGTCTTTATGTACAAAACAATAACTAAATATTAAACTGCCTTTCTGCTATTTCTTTCCTCTCTAGGCGGATTGGCAGGTGTATCTGTCCCGATATATTTGTTGCCTTGCAAGTCTATAGCAAAGTTATAATCAACCGGGTTGGCTATAGCATGGTCAATAGCAGCTTCTAGTGTCTCTGGAGTTACGAATGTTGCACTCAGTTCCTGAAAAATAAGTAACACATCTTATAATTTTTAAATTTCACAACAAAACTTGCAAAACTATTCTTTAAAAAACTGTAGGGTGAGAGGCAATAAACTAAAACAGTAACATAATGTGGAGTGGTGGAGTGTCAAGAAGCTTTCCTTAATTGTATTGTAGTTAGTTAAGAGATTTGACCCACCTTTAGTTGCCTAATTTCGTCTGAAGCTTTTTCTATTTTTGCTTTCATTGCTTTGTCTTTAGCTTCTATACAAGTAAGTGCCTCTTCTTCCATCTGGGCTAATTGCACTTTCCTCCGGTCTTCACGCTCAGCAGCTACTTGGGCGTTCCATTTCTCATTCAACTCTACACATCGTGCCCATTCCTCAGCTTCCAGACGTTGTGACATCTCTGAACTAGCACTCTCTCTGGTTGACTTTTCCTTGATCATTTCTTCATGATAAAATCTTCTAATAGCCCGCATTTGCGTTTTATAATTACTGTTTATTCGCATTAGCTCCAGCCGCTCTTCTTCCGATACTTCGGGACGTTTTGGTATACGATAAATCTTACTCTTGGCGACAGGCAACCAGCGAGGTTTTCTGTGAGCTTGAGCACATTGTATAAATATCGGCCATGTCCGCTTTAAGAAATTATTTTGAGGAATCATACCTAATTTGATTTTAAAATCCTTACCTCAAATTAAGTTAGATTTCCAAAAAAGACAATTTCTAATTTTCAGTTCTTTCTATAATCTGTAAATTTGGCTTGACATGACATGCATGACATGCCATGACAGTTTTTTCTTTTTAGGATTTTTGGCTTGGATACAAAGGGCTTTTCTTGACAGTTTTATGATTCAATCACAGATTATAAAGTTAGGCCCTTTTTCCATGACGATGCAATTCTACTCCCAAGTCACAAGTGACTAAACTATCGTACGATTCGTACGCGTAGCGTATCCTTTTCTGAGGCGTATCCCACCGAACATTTTTAATTTTTTTTAGTGCTCTTTAGGTACCTATCCAACCTACGCTTGTTACTCGCACAAGAGAGAAGGGGCTAAGCTACTGGCATACCTAGTACAAGTCTTTTGTCAATAATATCTGCCTGTGTCAGTGTCATAGTAAAAAAAAAACTTCAAAATTCAAAAAGTATGTAATTTTGAAAGAACAAACAAACAGACGTTATGTTAACGGCTAACGGCGTTGCCGCTGTTTAAGATTGAAAGAAATAGATTTCTTACCCAAAGAAAAAGAGCTCATCCTTGTGACAAAATATTTATCCGCTAACTGCTTAAAATGGCTAATTCATTATTTGATATCTTCGGCGATCATCTCATGAGACAAGGTTTCAAAAATGTGTCTCGCCAACCCTTAACAAACAATGGTAGGTTTTATTTATTTCCTAAGTATTTTCTTAGAATTCATTGTTAATTGTTTATGTAAAATATGTGTCTTATTACAGAAAACATCGGTAAAGTTATGACTGGTCCTGTGAAACCGAATGAACCTTTAAAGAAAGGTGATACAAAGAAGAAATCCTTTCTCTCGAACACTGGAAAAGCACTTCAGAGTACTCCGCTGAGGCAAGTGTTTACTCCCCGGCCGGTGAACGTTGGCGCCCTTATATACAGTGACCCAGATGCGGCTGAAGATAAAGAAGAAATCAATACTGAAGAATTTGAATTTACCAAGCCCTCTTATAAGTATGGTAAGCCCTATTTTTAGAACTAATTCAAAGCATACATAGCCCTCCTATGCATTAACGGTCAACCATAGGGCCAGCCAACCATGCAGCTCCATATTATTATGAAATTTTGCTGAGGTCAATTGCATATGTTCACTAGCATTCGCTTAAAATAGAAAAAGCGCGGGTTCCGTTTTATGCGAATGCTAGTGTACTCAGACTATCTGAGACTATTTCAACTCTTACACTATTACGATGAAAACATTATAATTTTCCTCATCTATTGCAGATAACTTCTTGTCTGATATGCATGACTACTTGGCTCTTCCTGTCCCAGAAATAGCTGAGCGGTTTTCTCCTCCAAACACACCACCTCCTTCAATCAAACAGACATTGTCCATGGAGTTTGAAGATTCTTACGAAGATGACTTTTTCACAGGTATGTTAGTAATTATCAATATTGAATTATAATTTAAAATATCTGCATTTAAGTACTCATATTTGTCCCTAATGTAAAACAAAGAGTAATCCTTAAATAACTTTTTATATTGTTTCAGATGATTTTTCAAATGATTGCATTCCAGACAGTGATCTAGGATTACCTGAGATTTAATCATAAACTAAGTTAGAATACAGTTTTTTTTACTGCTTTTCATTAAACGGCTTGAACAACCGATGAGTACCTAATTTATCTACAATGCTTCGAAAAAATATTCAAACAAATGTTAAAGTTAGGGCCACCTTAAATTTAAAAAAAAGACAGATTTGACAATCTCCAGCTTCCTTAAAGTAATGGAGACCTTAATTAAAGATTTTAGCTAAGATGCCTATGAATATACATCCATTAGTACTGCGATTTCTTGAATTTCTGAATCTGAATTTAGGGTTAAGATTGGTTCTTTCCTTTAAAAAACTATAAATGCAGTGTTATCAAGAATGATTATTTGACAATACTTATAATTTGTGGAAAAAATCAGAATGGATACCTACCACGTGACTTGTACAGTAACAATTTTAGGTACAAAAATGTGTAGTGCAAAAGCCTCAGTTTAAGGTTTGGTTCAAGTTATATTGTGCATGCTGCAGTATGTTAGGTACATACTACAGCATGCAAAATATAACATTTTCAATACTGTCTGATGAATAACTTATTTGTTGTTGTGAAATGGCATAGTATTTTTGTATGCTAGATGTTTTTTCCACCTCTGTTAATAAGTAAGATAATTATGTATAAGTAAGTAATGCTTATGTGCATCTAAATAAAAGATATTAACTTACTTTCCACTGTTTTTATTATAAATTAAATTTCTTATGCATTACAATATTTACAGCATTTATTTCTTAAATTATTTTATGATCATGTCAGGTATTTCTTTCCAAAGAACTGTGCTTTTTTCTCAAATGCTGGAAAGTTGATGACGGTATCCTCTTTATAAAATGGGTTCAGCATCAGTTTTATGTAAGTTTCATAAACCTCTGTAAAGAAATTTTTGATACCTTCTTCATTGCGGGCATCATGTACCATTATAAAACGCATCTGAAAGGAAATAAACCCGTTACAGCTCAATATACCACAAAATGTAGTTATCTTGACAAGGTATTGAACCTGAATTACCTGGCTAGCAGTTACAAAAGCGGAGACAAACCATTGGTTAAACTTGTCGACTGATTTAAGGTAAGTATTGGTTACTTTCCACATATGTTCATCGACTAAATCTAGTGCTGCGTGTGCAATGAACTGATTAAGATGTCTGTTATCTTCTTTCTGCAAAAACAAGAACTCTAACTTTAAACTAATAGCTATACTGAAAACCAAATCAAATGCATTCCTATGAAATACAATACAATATAAAACAGATTTAAGGAATTAAAACAAGGATTTAGTCGAAAGCGTAGATAATATCTACGTAGATATAAAACGTACTACGTAGGTATAAAAATAAGTTAATGGGTTTAGGGTTGGTACCTACCTTAGTTTCTTTAGTAACTGGTATGAAATCCATTTCAAAAATAGGATTATCAGAATGTCCTACAATCACAAAGTAATAAGTCCCCGCCATTTATGCTGAAATATTTTGAATTACTTAATTTAATTTATCAAATATTTTGCGTTTTTTGTCGTAGATACCGTAGGTACTTTAGTTTGTGTTGATCACAAACAGACACACTCAGACACAAATTATATAGTTATTGTACTACATAACGTAACTATGTTATAAAATATATTGTTATATTGTTACAATGTTAGCTAAAACTTCAGAATTAGAAGAATGTTTTAGAATTTTATGGTTTGTTGTGTTATCTCATTGTCTGTCACTGTCAGGTGTCAGAGTAACGCACACGACCACGACCACTGCCGCGGCCTTAGCGCGGCCATAGACAAAAATTCCCTTGATTCTGTGGCAGGCCGCCGCGGAGTGGCACGCCGCACGAGCACGACACGCTCGACACAATTTGACATTGTTTTTTTCTTGGCAAATGGCACAACATATAATCATCATCCCCCTACCCTTATCCCAGTGTGTCATTCTCTTCCATTCCTTCCTGTCACTCGTCATCTCCTCATCCACTCCCTTTACATTCATATCATTCCTCACACAATCCATCCATCTTTTCTGCGGGCTTCCTCTTACTTTCCAACCCTCAATATCCATATTCATTACTCTTCTAGTAACATGCCTTTCATCCCTTCTCATAACATGCCCATATCAAGTCAGACGATTCCCTTTCAACTTTTCTATCACTGGTGCTACTTTCAAACTTCCTCTCACATACTCAATCCTAATTTTATCCATTCGCGTCACACCACATATCCACCTCAGCATTTTCATCTCTGCTACATGTAATTTTCTTTCATCCATCTTCTTCATAACCCAACATTCTGATCCATACATAACTACTGGCCTTATTACGGACTTTATTCATATAATATAGAAACAATTCTACTTAAGGTGCTGGCACATTTGTTTGATGTTACGTGTTAACACGTGCCCGTCAGATGACATTGGTTTTCATAGTAAACTTAGAGCATTAGTAATAATGACCTAGAAGCACACTTATCTTAAAACACGTCCATAAAAAATAAGGCGTGTTAACATGTATGTATATCAGGCAAATGTGCCAGCATTCCAGCACCCTAAAATGTGTCTAGTGCAAAAAAACAATTAAACTCGGGAGTCGGGACGGGAAAGTAGCGTGGCGGGAAATCATTAGGTTCTTTACTGGTTCTTAGTATTTTACTTATTTAAAGGTAAATATTTATTTTTACTAATATAAATAACTACTTAGGCAAGGCTGTACATACCTAGTTCATGTAACTAAAGCGCTCTAACTACTGAAACCTTATTTTAATCTAATATAAAATGCAACACAACTGTGAAAGTCGTAAGTATATTGAGTGAATTCTTCGATGATGAATCTACTTAGATTGTTATAAGATAACTGTATTTTGTATAATTAAACTATCCATTATTTTTATCAGATTCTTGGTGGATGCCTATCGATAAACTTATGTTTTGGAAAATAAGCGAATGGATTAAGTACGAAGCAAAATCTGCAAATCCTGCTACACTGAGAATTCACTACGATCAACTTCTGCTAACAGAAGACAGTAAAATTCTTGAATCTTTTAATATGAACAGTAAATTACGAGGCATTTATAAAGGAGATGTGCTTATATTGATTGCCAGTCTCCATGGTCAAGAAGTAATGTATTTTTATTAGTAATTTCATTATAATTTACTCTTGTAAAATTAAAAGTCGAGAGAACAATATTTACAGTCGAACCAATTTTAACTTTGCAGATTCGAAAATTGAAATTTCAAATAAAAAGTAATTCGGTGCATTGTTTTGAAAAACTTAGTAAGCACTTTCCAGTGACTTCTCACAAAAGTTCAAATAAAAAAGACGATTTGATCTATCGGAATATAGAAGATATATTCCGGAAGGCATTGGAAGAGAATGGTAACTATCCAAAGACTTCTATGTGAATAGGTACTACACTAGATAGTCTGTCTGTACATTACCGAAAAGTTGTTCATTAAGTTACGGTGCATGCACCGCAACTCATATCTATTATTATTATTATTATTATTATTATTGCGAGCGACCGAGAGAAACAGTTGATGCGCCGCGAAGGTTGGTTGGTTGTGATTGTGATTGTGACAATTTTAATTTTGAACAGCTCGTCTATGTAATTCAAATCATTGCTTATATCTACTAACCTGAAAAAATTTTTTATAGTTAACTATATGGAGGTCAGTGCTTATATCCTATTTCTAAATAATAAGTCACCATTTATTGTACACTATAGACATCGCAAGTCAAAGTTCACCCCTTAAGGGACCGTACAACGTCAAATACACATTTTTGAGCAACAATATCACATAGTATTACTTGATTTATCGGTCCCATAACCGTTTTACCTCTATTTCCAGAATAATATTAATATTCCAATCAGTAAGCAACGAAGTCGCAAATTACGCAGTCATAAGTTCTGTCACAACTTCACAACGTTATTATTTTCAAATTTTGAATATTGGTCAGAGATGTTTAGAACAAAAATTGCTTTGCACCTCTTAAGTAATGCTCTAACGCTCGTATTCACAAACAATACTCAAACGGCCTTTGACTACGCGAACGTACTGCGTTGAAATAAAGCTATGTGATTGGTTCATTTGTTTAACGTATTACGAGTTATTGGTTCGTGGGACGCTGTGCATCCGCGGGCACTGAATACGGGTGTATGTTTGCTAATAAAAAAGTTTTGTGTTATTTTTTATCTTTTTCAAAATGACTGAAATATGTTTTTGTTACATCTCCGCCATTTTGAAAAAAATAAAAAAACTGTATCGACCAAAAAGTTCTATTTAATTTAGCGAACCTGCTCACAAAATTTAATGAGAATCGGTTGAGAAATGCGACTAGAGGAGAACAAACTGACATCCGGGCACCGGAAAAACATACGAAAGCATATTTTTTCTAAGCTGACCCAGAGACGCTTTGCGCTCGCTCGGTCAATAATATTATTCTTATTAATTTACAGAATCTAATGGTCCCAGAATAAAACTACCATCTAACTATTCTGAATTTGTTAAGATATGTTTATTGGACCCAACGTTCCCATTCGTCGTGGAAGAAACTCAGAGAATTATCCAATCGATTACAACAAGCGTTAAAAAGTAGATAAACTAGGAAGCTGGCGAGCGTAAAGGATTAAATGAACCTATTTTTAATTTAATTGATTATATCTTAATGCTCTAAGGATTATATGCAACACTAGCGCCACTCCCGCAAAAAAATAATTATTAAAAATCCAAGCTGATGGATTACTAATTTTAATTCTGTTCTAATGGTCAAAATAAACACATAAACTTAATGACAGATAATTCATTGTAGTTTTTCTCGACGAAAAACAAAACGACGGCCGTTTTAGCTTTTTTTACCACCAAAACTGCAAACAATTATTTGTCACAGGCATATAATGTTGCCATAGGTGTGTCTTCTTATTTCAAGGAATTGAATTATACCTTTAGAGCATTAAGAATTATACTATAGGTAATAACGAAACAAATGTAGCTACAGTTGTAAAACATGTCGATAGTAAACTTTTTGATATTTTGATTGGTTGGCAAATCGCTCTCAAACTAATTTTATTAGCTTCATTCTGCTTTGCTTAATTTTATTTTAAAAATAAAAGAATGACTCCCTTGAGCAAAATCTTCTTTATTCTATTTAATCTATTTCACAGAAAACGAACAGACTACCATTTTCAATATAAAATTTGAAATTTATACTACCGAGTAAACTGACTTGATATGTTTGGTGCCAAATGCTCGAAACATTGAAATGAATGCAAGCCCTAATAATATCACTAAACCCCTTTCTAAGTGATTTTGACGTGTTTGCATAGAAAGTGGCGCCCTCACTTTTTGTCAACTCTTATGGTTATGCTGTAACTAGTATTATTCATCTGTGAGTTGTGACGTATGTGTGTGTGGGTGTGTATTGTATGAATTGTATTCTCTTTGGTGGTGTGATGAGTTTGTTTGTTTATGAATTGAATTTTGAAGTAAAGTAACCGTTGGTTGTCGTGTGAAGATAATATTTGACCAATTATTTTAGTGTATTACCTATTTAGCCGAGTGAAAAGTCAATACCAAACAACCAACTAGGTATAAAACCCGTAAAGTAGTTTGCACTGAGAAAGTAATCACTACGTTTTAGTAGTTTCTTATGTTAGATAGAACTTATAGTGTAATTGGTTTTATAAAATGCTGCCATCACGTTACGTGCCTGGGCAATCCTCCGCAATGCGAAAATCAAGGTATGTTTTGTAGTACTTTAATTTTAACATACGTAAATATACCTAAGTATCATTATGTAAATAGAAGTTATCTCAAAATTATTACCGAAAGTAGGTAAATAGACTTATAAGAAACAATTTATATACAAAGCCAACAACGAGCTGCTGATAGATAAGACAGCATAGCAGCTGAAATTATAAAGAAACTTTACAGGCCGAGCAATTTAACATTTATGTACTATGCTCAGATTGGAAGGCAAACCATCATTATTGCCAAAGCCTCGACGTCCAGGCTCCACTGACCGCCTATCGGTGGAGGCGCGTCGTCCAAGCACCACCGGTCACCGCTCCAGCAGTGCGGAGCCGAGAGCAACGCTTGGTGTTGGCCGATTAAGCAGAGAAGCTTCTGCCACTAAGATCCAGCAAAATGGGGTGAGAATTAAGCATTTTTTGTAGACGTGTTCATACTGTAAAGATAGCTAACATATGTAGTTGGTCGGTTCAGTGTTCCAGAGATTGCTTTTCCTCCTACATACAAAAAATAATAAGTTTTAAGATTTCATTAAAAACACATATTTTACAAATGTTTTGATTTCAGAGGTCAAAATCACAGCAGGCAGAACGATTTGGGCAATCTTCCATGACACCCCTACGCTCCAGTCACTACAATCCCAGGGCCACCACTACAACACCTGTCGTAAGATCACTGTTTCAATGATGTTGTGATTTATTTACTTGATATAACATGTTGTAAGATTATACTTTTCAGTGTTGTTATTTAATAATAATATAATATTTTTTGTTTTAGAGAACACCATCAGAAGATCGTGCTAGTCGCAGTTGGCAGACATCTCTAGATAGAGCACTTGCTTATGTCACTATTAAAGACCAAAGGTTAGATTTAGAAAAATAATAAGTTACTCTTGCTGCACGGCAATTAGGTACATTTTCAAATTGTGCTACTTATATAAGCAACTTCGAAGCGCTTCTCTTTTTGTCGCGTAGCTCTGTCTCAACCGACACAGTCATGACCAAGAGGGTTGGACTGGCTTGACTAAGTCGACCTCGAGCATTAGGCTAATATAAGAGATTAGGTATGGAGTGAGACCCCCCTGCTATAGGTTTGGACTTTGACTAAGACTGCTCGTGCACGGGCTCCGAGGGCGTGTCGGCGCGACGCTTATTTGTATTATACGTGTGTTAGACCAGTGTCGAACCCCGGGTGGCAGCGAGCGGAGTACTCGCGCGTCCAGGAGGCGCTGGCGGCGCGCGCGGGCGCGGGCCCCGAGGGCGGCGCCGCGACGCTCATCCGCCCGCTCACCATCGCGCGCTTCGTCGACATCACCGGCTCGCTACTCGCCGCGCTCACCAGGGACGCTAAGCTCAATAATGACAACTATGTCACTAAGGTATGTATTCCATTTAGTAGAGTTACAATTTATAGAACAACCGTAGTAGTTCATGAGAAAAACTTGTAAAGTGTTCAGTGTTCCTATATTAGTTTATATTGTTGTATTTGAATAGTCAATGCGAGTTAAAGTTTTCATAATCTAAAAACTGATACGCTGGAAGACAAACGCTGCTTCCAGATATGTTTTCTATTAATGGTAAACTCATAAAATTTCCATACCTTATCTTATTACCTGTTAATTTAAGTGATAACTTACGAACTTAAAAAAAAATGTTCCTGCAAGAGACACACTGCATATGCTCGACTATTGTACGACGGGCTTATGTATCGTAACGTTGCATACAGTTGCCGCACCTGTCCAAGCGGCTGCTGTACCCGGGCGCGGTGTCCAAGTCCTGGCTGAAGACGGTCAACACGCTGCACGCGTTCCCGCACGCGCTCGCACTCATCGCCTACCTGCTCGACTTGGTCAACTATATTGTGAGTACATATTAGCTTTGTTACAACCAACCTTTTAAAGTTAAAAAAGATAAATGAAATTGAGAATTTTTATCTTCATCTCCTCTCATCCCAATTTTATCCAT
This sequence comes from Catoptria pinella, assembly GCA_963556745.1. Taxonomy (NCBI): domain Eukaryota; kingdom Metazoa; phylum Arthropoda; class Insecta; order Lepidoptera; family Crambidae; genus Catoptria; species Catoptria pinella. The sequence goes on along the minus strand of OY750778.1, from coordinate 10,142,867 downwards.
CTTTTCTGCGATCGTCCTTTTACCATCAATTTAAATTTAAATTTTCAATTTTAATGGACATGCTATTAAAATTGAAAATTTAAATTTAAAAATTCTTTATTCAAATAGGCTCACACAATAAGCATTTTTAAATCGTCAATTACTCTTCTACCAATATACCTTTCATACCTTCTCATATTAAGTTGTATGGTCAAGTTTAATTATTTTATATCAAGTTTGAAGTTTCCGTTTCCATTCAACTTCGACTGGGACTGGTGTCATTTCTTAATTTCTTCCTCACTCCATACAACCACTTCAGCATGACCTTATTATGATTTGCTCTAAATAAAGTAAAGTTTACTTGATTAAGATAAAACCGGACAATTGCCAGTCGGACTCGCCCACCGAGGGTTACGTACAGATTTGTATTTATGTACTTTAAATAAAGACTATATTTTTTATGATTTAATTACAAATGTAACATGATCTGGTGCGAGTCGTATTTTTTCTAGTATATTATTTAGTATTATACAAATGTATAGTTCAGATTTTTGTAGTGTTAGGCGATATTACTTGCCAAATTTTATAGTTCTAGGTCAACGGAAAGTACCCTATAAATTTTGATTCCCTCGAGAGTGTCGAAATATGCTTTTATTGCGGCATAAACGGCCATATCTTTTTTTAGTTAATTTAGAAGTAAGGTTTTTTCACATCTTCATGGCACTGTAGACCTGAGTACTTATATGGATTTAATTTCAACTCAATACCTCCACGCCTTCCCGAGATAAAGCGTCTTGACAGACAGACAAACGGACAACAAAGTGATCCTATAAGGGTTCCGTTTTTTCCTTTTGAGGTACCCTAAAAAGACATAGCATTTCCCAAAATTCATTTTTCTTATAACATAGGAGATGCCAGTATTGGATGAATGGCTGTACGTCGGTAAAGACGATCTGGCTTGTCTGCGACGCGACTACCTCTACAAATGTTGGATCAGGTAATCAAACATTTCAATATGTTCCAATTAATAATTCTTAAACAAATTCATATATTTTGTAACACCATTAATTATAATCCACTCCACACAGGGATAATAATAATAATAATAAAAGCCTTTATTCAGACATTCACTCATTAAATACATACATTTTAGACCATCATTTTGCATATTAAATATTTATAAATCACAAATATGTATTAATTAAATTATTTATTCCATGTCTGTTTGCCTTTTGTAGACAAAGGCCTCCCCCAACTCTTTCCACCTCTCCCTATCCTTGGCTATTGTAGTCCATCCTCCACCAGCTGTAGTTCTTATTTCATCAACCCATCTCCTTAGTGGCCTGCCACGTTTCCTTTTTCTATTTCCAGTAAACCAGGACATTATTGTTTTCGACCATTTTTCCTTTCCCCTAATTGTATGTCCCACCCATTTCCACTTGAGTTTCCTTATTGTTACTGTAACATCTTTGGTTCTAGTGCATTTCTTTATCGTTGTAGTTCTAATTCTGTCAGATATTTTCTTTCCCATCATGCTCCTTTCCATGGCGTTTTGGCAAGTTTCAAGTTTCTTAATGTGGGTTTTGTTAGTTGCCCAGGTTTGGCAGCCATACGTAAGTACTGGTAGTATGCAGGTGTCAAACAATTTTCTTTTAATGGTCATACTTACGTCTTTGTTTTTCATAATTTCTTTAAAACTCCAATATTGTTTCCATGCATTTCCAATACGTCTATCTATTTCTTTTGCAGTGGGTTCGATAGGAGAGATTACTTGACCAAGATAAATATATTCATTGACATATTCGATTGTGTTGTTATTAACGTATATTGGTTCTGGCTTTCCATTAGTCATGGCTTTGGTTTTTTGTATACTCATAGACAATCCGACTTCACGACTTACTCTATCCAGGTCGTTTAACATTGTTTCTAGTTCTTCCTTAGATGGTGCGATGATTATCAGGTCGTCTGCGAATCTTAGGTGCGATAGTTTCTCGCCATTTATTGTTAATCCACAGTTGTCCCAGTCCAGTTTACGAAATACATCTTCCAAAACTGCTGTGAAAAGTTTGGGTGATATCGGGTCGCCCTGGCGTACGCCTCTTCCTATTTTAATTTCTTTGCCTTCCTCTTCCAGTTTGATTTTTGCCTTGCTGTGTTCGTAGACGTTTTTCAGGATCCTGATATATTTGATTTCTACGCCTTGGTTTTTAAGCGCTTGCCATATTTTGTTGTGATCTAGTGAGTCGAAGGCCTTGCTGTAATCGACAAAACAGCAGTAAAAGGTCATATTAAATTCTTTTCCTTTTTCGAAAAGTTGTTTCACAACCTGAATATGGTCCAGTGTCGAATATCCGGTCCTAAAACCCGCTTGCTCTCTCGGTTGATTCTCATCTAACGTTTTGGTTATTCTGTTAAGAATAATCTTAGCAAAGATCTTATAAATGTTTGACATTAGACTGATAGGTCGGTAGTTGTTGATGTTGTTCTTATCTCCCTTCTTGTGCAATAGTATTATGGTCGATGTTGTCCATTGATCAGGTATTATCTCGCTCTTTAGCACTTCGTTGAATAGATAAGTAAGAATTGGTACAAGTTGGTCTATGTTTCCGAAGAGAAATTCGTTAACTATTCCGTCGGAGCCTGGCGCCTTGTCCCTCTTTTGGGTTTTTATGGCTTTCTCCACTTCTGCTGGTAATATATCCGGTACATCATCTCCTCCTGTCAGGTCGGTAGATAGGCTGCTATTTTGCTTTTCGTATAGATCTCGGAAAAAATTAGTTGCTATCGAGATGATTTCTGGACGTCTGGTCTCCCGTTTGTTTCTTTTATTTATTAAATTGGGTATCCAATCTGTTTTTTCAATCAGTTTCTTGGCTGCTTTTTTAGTACCTCCAGTCTTCTGAATGCACCTTTCCAGTATTTGTAGCCGGTGTCTTTGGCGGTCTTTTCTAACGTTTAATCTGATTCCCTTACTTAGTTCGGCTATTTGTTTTCTTTCACTCTTTGTCTTATTATGTACAGGCAATAGTTCAGCTCTAAGTTTTAACAATTCTTGGGTTTTACTTGTAATCCAATTCTCCTTTTTGTTTTCCGTCCTTGGTTTATTTATTTTCTTAGTATGTAGAATCTCTTCAAACCTTTTATATTTACTTTGAATATCTAGTTCCTTCGTGCTTTCCTTAAAATTTGTAAGTTTTTCTTCCAATATTTTTGAGTTTGCCAGTGTATTACTATTGGTTTGTTTTATTTTAAAGGGTCTAGTTTTCCTGGATATGTTAATTTGCAGTTTTGCTCTGACCATTCTATGATTACTATTGAAGTTCAGGTTCTTGATAACTCTGCAGTCTTGAAACTCTTTGCATTTGTTGGTGAGAATAAAGTCTATCTCATTCTTGTGGCGACCATCAGGAGATATCCATGTCCATCTATTGTTTTTCTTATTTTTGTACACACTGTTAAGTATTTTCAAGTTATGCTCGTATGCTAGTTGTATAAGTTTTTCGCCATTTCTTGTTCTTTTTCCTGAACAAAAAGGACCCATTATCATTTCCTCTCCTTCCTCTCTGTTTCCTGTTCTAGCATTAAAGTCACCCATCACTATTAGGTTCCCGTGTGCGTGATCCTTGATAGCATCTGATAGCGCAGAGTAGAAGGAGTCGATTTCTGTGCTATTGGATTGTTCAGTCGGAGAATAAATTTGAATGATTGACCATTTTTCCTTGTGGTATGGTAGTTTTAAGTTCAGTATTACAATGCGTTCTGATACGCCGATGAACTCTTCAATATACGATTTTAATTGTCTTTTAACTAAAAAAACCGGTTCCATATTGTCCTGGTGTATCACCTTTAAAGTAGAAAATAAAATTTCCATGGTCTTCTATGCTCTCTCCTAAGCGTCGGACTTCACTCAACCCTATTATCGTCCAATTAATGTTTTCTAGTGCAAGCATCAGCTCTGCCAGGCTTTCATGAGTTCTTAGGGTCAGCGTATTAAATGTTGCAATGTGTATTAAGTTGTCATTCTTGAAATTCTTGAAAGTTGCTGGGTTTTTATTTGGGGGGTAGTGGTCTAACACAGGGATAGGCGGGCGAAACTCCAGGCGTTTTGAACGCCGTCATTCTTCACAATATTAAATTGATATGATAGGTTGCGAAAATAAAACTTTTGCTGCTAAACACTACTCGTCTGGAACATTTTCTCTTTCAAAACGCCTAGAGACTCGTCTAAGGCGTGATCCATATTAGTTGCTAGGCAACAAATGCAAGTATTGTGCACTGATATTTTTGTGGAGTGCATGTGCATTTTTTGCGTGCGGGCGGGCGGTGCATCCTGCATATATTTTTTGCGGGAGTAAGCTACATATATTTCTCTTTTCACAATGTTATTATTATTATTATTGTTTAAGCAACTAATATGGATCAGGCCTATCTATGTATTTATTATTAATTCTGACCCTTATGTATGTCATCTGTTCATCTTATGTTCATGCCGAAATGTTATACTCAGTGGCTTGTAATCATTACAATATCAAAACTGCTATAAGTGACCACTTTGGGTACATCAAACTCAGAGACGTATCCAGACTAATGCGGGGGACGGGACGACGATCGCATTCCGCAAACCGTGACAATCCCACTAAATTTGGATTAGTGCCGTTCTGTTCGTTACGGATTTCGGGGGATAAATCCAAATTATCCCCCCTCTGGATATTGGATACGTCCCTGATTAAACCGGTTAGTATTAGTTAAGTTATATACAACCAGCGTTACTCATGTAGGTTTCAAGATCCAGGGCATCAATTTGAGGACCTGAATGAGGAGCACTTGCAGAATTTGAAACTATTACTTGGTAATGACGAAGAAAAGATTGTGGAATTACAACAGATTATAAAGGGTGAGTGTTGGTATTGCCTTATTGTATTGTTCAATAACATTTATTTAGATTTAATCGCTCAATCCTTTTTATATTACTTAGCATTCTATTTCGTGTAATTTCATTCCTCTGTACTTATAACTACCTCTTAAAATGGAATCAGCTATTAATTTAACCTTTGCTTCACCTTCTTACCTACACAAAGTAACATTTGTAAAAGCTATAACGAACTTCGCATCATTATGAATTGGCTTAAAGGACTCGCTAAACGGTCAATCTGCTCGAAAACCATGTAAATATTGATCGTCTAGAAGCGATGCGTGGCGGCTTGACAAAGCATTGATCAGGGAGTCCTTAAGATTTCATTAACCGTTGCGTTTTAATTCATCTTTTGAAAAGTGAATGATTAGTTTTCTTACCTTACTCTTCTTCTTCTTGCACTACGGGCGATTCCCGCAACTCGACGTCTATAGCGCCTATTTTGCGTATGAAGGGTGTGCGGCCGGATCACTCCAGCCAGCCCAGCTCAGCCAGGAACGCTCCAAGCGCTTTCACATTGGTGATCGCCTCCTGGACGCTGCCCGGTGAGCAGAGGTACCTCGCCCGGTAGAGGACCTCTCCTCTGCATTCCAGCAGTACATGGGCGGCTGTTTCTTCTTCCTCCATGCAACCTCTGCACAGGGGACTTTCCGTGACACAAATCGTCCATGACCAGTATAGCACCTGTTGCCAGGCGGAGTTGCCTGTTACAACGGTGTTAACAGGGCCCTGGATAGACGAGCGTCCACGCGCGGTAGTGCGAGTTTCGCCTGTCTGCACGAGTCTAGATAGCTCCAGTTCTGTTGGTGTAATTCTGTAGTGCGTTCACGGATCTTACTCGCATACCAGCTCGCCGGGATAGGAGCGATCGGTTCTGGGCCAACAGGCGTCGAACCAGATGCGCATCTAGCCAGTTCGTCGGCTGCATCGTTTCCCCGTGATCCACTGTGACCATTGATCCATCGGATAGTGATAGACGGATTTGCCGTCAGAGAGAATTAAGATGTCTCACCTTACTCGATAGAAAGCGAAGTATGCTTACAAGACGAAGAAGAGTTGGCGGCCCGCGCAGAGGAGGCCGCGGTGGTGGAGCGGCGCGACGCGCTGGCGGCGGCGCTGCGGGGCGCCCGCGCGGCGCGCCGGACCGCGCGCGCCGACGCCGCCGCCGAGCGGGCCAGGGCGCACGAACTAGACGCCGCTATACAACAACTGGATGCCGATGTCGAACGCGCCACGTGAGTATAAGACTAAAGCTTCTCCCGAAGGAAGGTATGACAGATCCTAATGTTGGAGTATTTCATCAATACGGCAGTGTCCAGTGGTGAAGGTTCCATACGAGCCGATTCCCATCGGTTTACCTTCTAGAAATCCTAACCCACCGACCCACTGTGCAGATCGTAACATTTTTGTAGAACAGCTTACCTTCGCCATTATTTCACCCCTCGAAGCTTCGGGAGGAAAGCTAGTACTGTGATACATTTTGTCGCAGCGCGGAGAGCCAGCAGCTGAAACGCGAGGTGGAGGAACAACCGCTGACGGTGGCGGAGCGCGCGCGACTGCTGGACGAGGTGGACTACGCGCACCGCGTGCAGGACTCCAAGCGGGCGCTCGCCCACCAGATTGACAAGGTTAGTAGCATTAGCATAATAGTAGATTACACAACAAGTGAATAAAAAGGAAATTTAATTCGAGGTACTAAGTTGGATCCCGAGAGTAGCGAAGGATTCTATAGTTTTCACGAGTTGTGTACTCTACTTTTTACCATTGACTGCGAGAAAATAAATAGAAGGTATATATGTAGTTACAACATTACAGCAGACCAATCGCTAAGTTATCGATCACCACAGAATACATTTTAACCATGGAACTTTCTTTTTTTACGGTTAAAATGTACTCTATGGCGATCAATGACTCGGCGATTAGTCTGCTGTAATGCACCCTATAGCTCTATGGAATAGTTTTAACTTTTTTGTACATAATGCATAATGATGCGCGCTTGTTCCAAATTCAAAATATTTTTATTCACTCGAATAAAATCGCGTATTATTCACTCTTATCGATGAATTACACGCACTTTTTCGAGTGGACATGGTAAAAAATTACATTTATTTGCTTGAATAATATATGTTTATACACTGTTCATCCTTACTTGTCCTGTGGCGGCATCTACCTGCGCCGCACACACCACACACGGTACAATAACGAGTCATCACCGTGTTTCACTAGATGGCGCTGATATCAACAAATGTATGGAAACGACGATACTGTATGGAACCCTACATCTCGCTAACGGAGTTCTCTCAGCGACTCACCATATATACAACTTCCAATCATCACCGGTTGAACCGCGTCCCCCGGCTAATTGACAGAATTTGACGACCTGCGTGGTCGAGTGGCTTTGTACACCGGTTTTGAAGGTGCCGCCATCTCTGAGGACCCGGGTTCGATTCCCGGTTGGGTCAATTTAGAAACGAACTTTTCTATATTGGCTCTGGGTGTAAGTGCTATAGCTACTTTGGAATCGGAGCAGTGTATGTGATGTTGCCATATATAAAAAAAAATACCACCCAGCCCGGAGGAAGATCTTCTATTTGGCCTTCCTATCAGTGGCTACATACTATTCCACACTACATTTCATACAGTCCTATTTAGTAAACAGCTTTGACAGTTGCCATACGTCTTTTTAATTTAAATATCTATTTAAAATATATTGTCTTATTAAATCCAACTGTCACCAATAATAAGTAATTTTTTTCGTGATAAATGTGTGGAAAACCATATGTTGTATTTTATAATGGTTTTTCAATAAAGAGATATAGTCTGTCTATCCTTTACTTGTCTTATTTGGTATACAATCTTCACCCAACTCTTTATTGAAATAATCAATTATAAAATATAACAAACGGTATTCCACACATAGATTACAAAAGAAATTACTAATTATTAGTGACAATTTGATTTAATAAGAAATCATATTTTTAGCTAACGATTTAATTTTAAAAGACGTATGACAACTATCAGAAGTTGTTTACTAAGACAAGTAAGGATAGACAGACTATACAGCGATTTATCGCTTTTAACTCAAAAGACAGTGGGTTTTGACAGTTGAATGTCGATAAATCGCCGTGACATACGGGATATACAGGATAATTTTTACGACCCCTTTTCCAAATTTAATATGAGGTAAAGTAGGTTATAAAAACATTAGGTGAGTAAATTATGAAAGATTTCTTTTTAAACTCAGTTTTCAGCCACTGTTGTAGCGTAAATTTCTGGCACGCACTATCATCTTCGCGCACAGCGCTCGAGCGGGGGAAGGCGGGAAGGGGGTTCGCGCATGTGTGAAAAGTTCAAAAATGTAAAAAAAATATTAATTTCATATTTGATTGTACTGGTTTTATAGAAAGACCCGACTTTGAAAAGGGGTCCAAAAATTACCCTGTATATCGTATTTTGGTGGTCATGTTACTAGGGCAGGATTACAAATAAATTCCTACAGCGCAGTAGGTTTATGATAGTCCTAAGATAAATAATCGATCGATTTCTTCTAACATTATTTATCTTAATATAAAAATAGCATTGTGAATGCGGAAAATCTTAATTTAATAATATGATAGTCCTGTCATAGCATGTTTGTTGGTAGATGGTTCTGAGCAAGGAGACGGAGCTGGCACTGTGGCAGAAGAAGTCGTTGGACGCGTGCGTGGAGTACAAGCAGGCGCTCATACACCTGGCCGCGCCGCATCCCGACCTCGCGCCCTTGTGCATCGACGAGAAGTACGTCTTTGATTAATAGTTATCGTTTTTAATTAATAACTAATAAATTATTACTTATCTCACACTTTTTAAATATAATGGCGTTCATAAGTGATTTTTGCAGTTAAATCTCTGTAGCACCGGATGTGCGATATTATTGTCGCTGTCTCAATGAAACTACATTTATAATACCTTTACTGTTTGTGTCAGGGAGTTGATGGGCGCGGAGTGCGCAGCGCGATTGTCAAGCGCAGTTGAAGCGCTGAAGGCGAAGACCGCGGCGCTGGCCAGCAAGCGCGCTGACGTCACCAGGCTCAAGTCCAAGCAGAGCAAGCATCGAACACAACTCATAGTAAGATGTAGCTAGTAAACTAAAACAAACATTTCTATTCGATTTCGTTTTGGAACAACCATAACATAATTATTATATGTTAATAAAACTGTATTTATATTTTACATACAACTTACAAGGACTGCTAAAAAAACGATAACCACTAATGAGTTTGGCTATTTATCAACTTTTTTTAATTGTAATCTCGGTATTGTGAAATGTTTTTTTGTGTACGCACAGCAGCATATCAAGGTATACACTATACATATCTATAACTACGACACGCTATACAGTGTTAGAAAGAAAGTCACCTTGTCATCATTGGTGGATTTGTTTAGTGTGTGCAAATTTGCCAATGACTGCTTAGCTGTCAAAAATAAGCGCCAATTACTGATCAGCTGTCAAAATATTGACGTTAGTGGGCAACGCCCCTGGCGCATACGTCACCGCCCGCCCCGTCTCGCTGCTCGCGTGACGTCATCAGTCAGTCAGTTGACCTCAGTAGACAGTGCGCACAGTTTTTAGTGTCGTGTTGCGGCTAGTGAAGTTATTTTATAAGAAAAAAGTTAAAAAAATTACAACAAACTGGAGTATCGGTAAGTAACTTTTTATAGAAATAAAACACTTTTTACGGATTACAGCGCGTATATTATTAATTCAGGTGTTGTTTTGGAACTTTTTATAGTATTTCTAAGTAAAAATTTATCAAAAGTGTTAGTCTTTTTAAACAAATCGAGTGAGCGTTGACGAAATACGGCATTTCATAACAACTTTCAAGTCCTTATTTATAAAAAATAATGAATTTAATTAAACTTCATACACATAAGTAAAATATATTGGTCTCAAAAGTTAATAGAACTAATTTTTGATAAATAGTATAACATCTAGTTAGACAGATTTTAAATATTCCATAGAAACAGAAATTTCCAATTATCTTTTTTAAATTAAGACATTTCAAAAATGTTCCTTTCTAACTTTTTAAACCTACATATCCTGCTTATGCATATGAAGTTTCATTAAAATCAGTTAATTCATTTCGAAAAATAAGGACTTGAAAATGACGTTTTCGTCAATGCCCCTATCTCGAATTTATCGCGTTTCTTTTCAATGGTTTCATAATTATTATTATTATGATCGATAAGTGTAGTCCTAAATAGTTAATTCGCTTTTTAATAACTTGGCATGATAGAAATTATGATTACGAGTAGCCATCGAGCTTCTCTTAGATCGATAGATTAAATTCTAATTTTACTATTTTTTTTCTTAATTTTGTTTTGGTTTTGTTATAACTTTATTATTATTAAATGTTATGTTTTTGCTGTAGAGACGAACCATCTGGCTGCGGCGGTGGGAAGAGGGTCCATCACGACAGCGCTACGAGAAGGCCATAGGTAGATAGTCTGACCCATATTTAAGCACAAGAACATAAGAACATCCTCTTCAAATTGATAATGTGAGTAATTATCTTAGTCTCTTACATCTGCCCCCCTAGTCAAAAGTAAAATTTTTGCAATCAAGGATTTGATGTTTTAAAATTCGATGGTAACGAAAAGTTTCGTCAATCCAATGCTTCTTTCGAAAGCGAAGCAATTACGAAGATTTTCAAATGTAGGTTCGTCAAGGCCTTCTTGTGTGTTTTAAAAAATGTTGCAGCAGTATATAAAATAATTTCATTAGGTTAGGCATAATTAACGTGACCATTCGTCCCGTTTTCAAAAAAAACATCTTTCCAGATGTTTTGACAATCGATAAAGATGAAATAGCTAAGTATATAATTATTAAATTGAGATTTTGCGCTTTCACAATGCCATTTTTATATTAAGATAAATAATTATATTAGAAAAATACTAGAAAATATAGAGCACCTCAGACGGGACTCGAAGCCGCACTTATTATTCTCATTTTTCTTCTTTTAAAATATTATATCGTATCATATCGTTTTTAAAATAAAAATAATTCATAAGTAGTATTTGTTCTCATGACTTGGTAATTTTCCAAACATAAGCAGACACCTGTGATTTGATTCTTTGAACTTGCCGCCCATGAAAGAAACAAAAGGCGACGGATTCTTTTTTTTTTTGAGTGTGAGAGCATTCGAATAAGTAAAAATTTTTTTTACTTATCGGTTTAAACTTAAACTAAAACAATATATGCGAGTCATTGATAATCTAAACATTTTGAACCGTTTTTGTTTTGGTTATTTGAAATAATAAATTGTTGATTATTTATGGTGTTGAGATTTTCTTTGTTGATTTTGCATGTTGATATGTAACCCCGGTAAAGTGAAACCTTACCTTAGAAAAAAACACAATTTTTACGGATTACAGCGCGTATATTGTTAATTCAGGTGTTATTTTAGAATTATTTAGTTTGGATTTATTGGTTTTTTGAATTCCCGACGTTTACTTGCCTTCCTTAACGTGGTTTTACTTGACTATTTAATACTTACAATGTTAACCCGCCTTTTAGCGGTGAAGCCTGCTCACTTGATTTAACACTGATTCACAATACGTAACTTCATTAGGTTGAAAAAAAAATAGTTTTAAATAGTAGTTTGATTGGAAGTGTTTTTTGTTTTAGATTTCCGTGGACATTGTGCGGCGGAGATCAAAAGAAGCTAGAAAGAAGCGAAAAAAATGAAATAATGCCGCACCACACAGAGACAAGAAATGGTGGATGAGCTCTTTGGGTCATGAGCATCTTTGTTATTCTAACACGTTTTGATTTAGAGTTTATTTATTTACTAAATCCTGAACATGCACTAATTTTTATCGATGCCGATCTTATTACCTCTGAATGAAAATCGAAATTGTGGTGTTAATAACTAACGTGGATTAACGTTTGCCTTATTAAAATTTGTTTTAAAAATAATACTATTTCATGGTAAATTATAATACTTACTTACTCTTGGCCAACATTAATTCTTGCTTCTCGGCACGGGGCGCACCATTTCATTCTATTATTAAAATTAAATTATTTTTTTACATGTTACTTTTAATTTTTTTTTTTATCTTGTTTTTTGATAATGTTATCAATGTGTGTATTCTATGTTTAAATAAGATAGGAAAAATAAGTATTGTCAAAAGATTTAATCAGTTTTGGACTTAGCTTACGTCATCTTCGCTATCGGTATTGAAAAAACAAATCACAATCAAAAAGCGACTCACTAAATTAAATAATTACTTATTTTTTTATTTAAAACAACTTATTTATATGACTATGCTTACACATTACGTTTTTATATTATATTCCTGATTTCTGATGGTCTACAAATAAGTGCCCACAGGCACACATTTACTAGCGAGCATGACAAAAGTATCGTAAGTCCTTTGACTAGACCGACAATCTACCGCTGTTGTTCATTCAATTATGCTCTTTAAAGGTATGATGATAATGTTCACTTTACGTTTCCAAAATTGTTACAATAGAACAGAACAATGCAACCGTTTTTTTGTTGTTTGTGAATGTTTTGCGTTTAACAACCTACTTTTATTGCTTTACTTACATATTTGCAATATTTGTGTGAATATTTTTTATTAGTCCAGTCCAGCGAGTCATTTTTATTTCTATTATAATTATTAACACTATTTTTATTATTAAATTGTTACATGTTGTTACTTATACAATACTAAAAAAATACGACTCGCTCCAGATCATATTTTCGGACGGGAATCGAACCCAAAACCTTTGGATGTCGGTCCAATGCTCTGAACGCTGAGGTACCGAGTCACTATCTTTTTAAATATTTTGACAATTGATTAAGATGAAACAGCTATATAATTTTTAAATTTGAGATTTTTCAAAAGATAAGATTTGAGATAAATTTTTTCGAAAAATATTTCAATTGAATGTTGAATTCAGTTGAATTCCTTGCATTGATGAATTAACGCTGGCTTGCAGCGTAAGAGTGGAATATACTAGAAGCAATTCGACGATGCCACTAGTGACTCGGTAGCTCAGCGATCAGGGCATTGGATCGGACATCCAAAGGTCGCGGGTTCGATTCCCGTCCGAGAATATGATCTGGTGTGAGTCGTATTTTTTCTAGTTTATTATTTAGTATTGTATAAAAATAGCATTGGGAATACTAAAATCTCAAATTTAAAAATGTTGTTGCTTCCTCAAAAAGTTGATTTTATATACCCAGATTTTTAAATCTTAGTCGATATACTACCTACCTCCCAACTGTAGAATCAGAAACATTGATAAAACAAGAAAAAAGCAATAAGCTTTTATTATGCCGTTTTGTTAGTTCTTTCGTTATAATTGATATAATAGAAAAAGGTTTTATTGTGATAGTAATAATAAATTATTTAATTACCATATAAACGTAAGTGTTTTATTTCCCATTTACTACCTACACGATATAGTGTATGATCAAGCAAGACATTCAAGAAAAATACCGAATTGTAAGCCTTATCTTGCATATTATCACTTGAAAGACGCGCAGCCTATTATTTCGATTTTATGCATTACCTATTGACAGTGAACAATTTTATGATGTGTATTGTCTCGCTTGACCTTGACCGACAGAGCTGCAAAAGGGTGAACGTCAGGATGGCTGGTTGTCTGCATCGGTTCGCGTCAAGCTGGTGACCAAAAATTGTTACCTATTGGTTACGATTTACTACCTACAGTCAGTTAATTGCTACCTAACTATAAACCAAAATAAACGGATTGCAAAATGTCCAGCCATTCTGATATCAAGATGGCTGGTCCACTCTCCGTTTGTGTAAACTATACAAATTCTTGTTATTATTTCTTCTTTACTTCAGTAATTGCTACCTGATTGCTACCCTCACGTTTAACAATGTCTACCTTGTAGCTGTAACAAGTAAAAAGTTAAATCACTTGAAAATTTTACAGGGAATGGACTAAGGGTATTGAAATAAGCTAAAACGATTACAACAATGTTTTATTGAAATACATTTTTATATGAAATAATATCTATTTACTAAAGTGTTCATCATCATCATCATCATCATCAGCCTATCGCAGTCCACTGCTGGACATAGGCCTCTCCAAGTGCACGCCACTGAGATCTGTTTTCGGCTCTTCGCATCCAGCTCCTGCCAGCCGTCTTGCGCAAATCATCACTCCACCGTGTCTGAGGACGTCCTACACTACGTTTGCCGAGGCGTGGTCTCCACTCTAGAACTCGTTTACCCCAACGGTTATCGGTTCTACGGCTAATATGGCCAGCCCATTGCCACTTCAGCTTGCTAATCCGGTGTGCTATGTCGACGACTTTGGTTCTCTGACGGATCACCTCATTTCTGATGCGATCCCTAAGAGAGACACCGAGCATAGCCCTTTCCATAGCCCGCTGAGCAACTTTGAACTTGTGGACCAGCCGTGCCGTTAGTGTCCACGTTTCGGCTCCGTAAGTCATGACGGGTAGGACGCACTGATTGAAGACCTTCGTCTTTAGGCACTGTGGGATCGACGATGTTAGGATTCGACGTAGCTTTCCAAATGCAGCCCAACCCAACTGAATTCTCCTATTCACCTCGTCCTCAAAATTGTTTCTACCCAACTGCAATGTCTGCCCGAGGTATACATATTTGCGAACAACTTCGAGGACGGCGCCGTGTATAGCAATCGGTTCCGGTAGAACATGTTCGTTGAACATGACCTTGGTTTTGTCCAAGTTCATCCGAAGGCCGATGCGTAGAGAAGATTCAGCTAGGCCGTTCAGCATTTGTTGTAAGTCCTCCAGCGTCTCTGCCATGATGACGATATCGTCAGCAAATCGCAAGTGAGAGATGTGTTCGCCATTGATGTTGATGCCTCGTCCTTTCCAGTTCAGCGTCTTGAACATATCCTCCATTGCATTAGTGAACAATTTCGGGGAAATGACATCCCCTTGTCTCACTCCTCGATGCAATGGTATGGGCCTTGTTTGCTGATTCTGTACTTGGACGGACATGGTGGCAGCTTCGTAAAGACATCTCATCACTTGGATATATCGCCAGTCTACTTGGCAACGCTGTAGGGACTCCAGAACCGACCAGATTTCAACCGAGTCAAAGGCCTTCTCATAGTCCACAAATGCTAGACACAGGGGCTGATTATACTCTTCAGTCTTCTGTATAATCTGCCGCACTGTGTGGATGTGGTCTATGGTGCCGTATCCGCTCCGAAATCCAGCCTGTTCCGGTGGTTGGGACTCGTCGAATCTACGCGCAAGACGGTTCGTGATCACTCTTGAGAACAGTTTATAGACGTGGCTCAGGAGGGAGATAGGTCGATAGTTCTTCAGCAGGGTCTTATCTCCCTTTTTGAAGAACAGCACGACAACACTCCTACTCCACGCCTCTGGAGTTCTCCCTTCGAACAGGACAACGTTAAAGAGCTTCTGAAGCTCCCTCAGTACGGGTTTGCCTCCTGCTTTTAACAGCTCTGTCGTAACGCCGTCCTCGCCAGGGGCTTTTCCATTTTTTAGCTGCCTCAGAGCGATCTCGATTTCGCCACTGCTGACTTCTGGCAGGTCTTCAGTGAAATGGCGTGTTAATGGAGCTCTAGAATCCTCATTTCCGGGATCAGGTCGAGATGCATGCGATGCGTATAACCGGCCATAGAAATTCTCCACTTCCGAAAGGACTGCCGGTACCGAAGAAACGACTTCTCCACTTGCTGTGGTCAGCTTCGTCAAGTGGCTTCTTCCAAGAGATTGTACGAACACCTTTGACCCCCGATTCTGCTCTATTGCTGTCTCAATAGCAAGGGTATTGGAGCGACGGAGGTCACGTCGTACGTGCTTGGTGATCTCTTGGTTTAGAGCCCGCTTTGCGGACGAAGTGACGGGTGGGTTTTCACGTCGTTTCTTCATCAACCCTAAAGTCTCTTCGGAAAGCTTTGACTTCTTACCCTTACGCTGCATGTTACAAAATCTCGAGCCTTCCTCCCTGAGGACCCGAACCACATTTTCGAGGTTCTGGTTAACGTCTGTTGTAGTTTCCACGGCGGCAAATCGGTTCTCCAGATTCGACTGAAATGTTTCAGACCCGGCTATAGTTTGGAGCAGTGTTGGTCGGAGCCTGGCCTTCATCAGACGGACACGTTCAGCCTTGAAGTTGATATTCAGAGAGCCTCGGACAAGTCGGTGATCGCTACCGGTATTGAACCTGTTGATCACTGAGACGTCCCTGAATATGCGCTTCTTGTCCGTCATGATGAAGTCAATCTCATTTTTAGTCATAGTGTCGGGGCTTTGCCACGTCCACTTCCTTTGGGGCTTTTTCTTGAAAAAGGAGTTCATCAAGAAGAACCCCTCCCGTTCGAGGAAGTTGACAAGCATTTGCCCCCTATAATTCCTGCTTCCAAAACCATGGGATCCTACTGCCGATTCACCGCAATTCTGTACTCCCACTTTAGCGTTGAAGTCCCCCATGACAACGGTGTACTGGGTTTTTGTAGTGAAGTGGAGGGCCCTCGATATGTCATCGAACATATCCTCCACCTCATCGTCCGAATGTGTCGAGGTCGGAGCGTACACTTGCACCACCTTGAGGCTATACCTCTCGGTGAGCTTTACAATGAGGTACGCTACCCTGTTCGACACACTAGACATTTCCACAACGTTGTCAGATAGGGACTTATGGACCAGAAACCCAACGCCACCTTGGGACAATCGGTCTCCCTCTCGGAAGTACATTAGGTGGCCTGATTCGAGGGTTATGGTGTCCTCCCCCTCTCTTCGGACTTCACATAACCCTAATATGTGCCACCTAATCTTTCCGAGTTCCACTTCTAGTTGCGCCAGATGCGAATCAAGCCGCAGCGTGCGTCCGTTGTAGGTCGCAATGGTCAGTTGTTTTTGGTGGCCTACCGTAGCCCGGGGATTCTTCGCACCCCCTGTCCCGCCGTTACCATGGTCGCCACCGTGACCAGGAATAGCGGGACTGCCGGGAACTGGGGGCCGTGGCTTAGTTTTCCTATACATTTGGAGGATTATAGCCTACTGCTATCACGCTGGCCAGACGGGTTGATAGAGGGTTTGTTTCAAGTTTTCCTTCTCTCACACTGGTGTTTGGTGTATTTGCCTCACAGTCGGCTCCTACGACTTCCTGGGCATGTCAAGGAGTGGTGACACTTGTATTCTTAGGCCGTCACCACACGGCAAACACACACACACACACACGGCAACTAAAGTGTTAGAAATAAGTAATTAGTAGTATATAAAAAGGTGTCAGAAATTAACAAAATGTAAATAGAATTAATAGCAATAAGTAGAAATAAGAAAAAATGTAAAATATGGTTAATAAATATCCTGAGTCGTGTCCTGTTTCCTCGAAACCCTTGTAAAACCAAATAAATAAACAATAAATAATTAGAGTAGAGTATATAGATTACAGTAGAGGGTAGAAATAGGCAGCAATACCCAGCTGTTAAAGCAAAAAAGATGATGGATGAAAGTGTAGTATGTGGAATGCAAGTGCGAGAGGCATAAAAGCGAGAACTAGTATGAAAGTGTAGCAAAATTTGGAAATGTTAAAACAGGCTTTGACCTTATGTCAGAGGTAGTAGTATATAAAAAAAAAAAAAAAAAAAAAAAAAAAAAAAAAACATTAGAGAGTTCGAGTTGTGAAATTGAGATTATGGAAAAAGCTCCTTTAAAATTCTTCACAAACAGTTAATTTTGTAGATCACAGATAAGCAACATTTTCCTTAAAATAATGAAAGATATATTTTATATCTTATTTGCCTCTTATCAAAGTCAATAAGTCAAAAATATTTATTCAAATAAATTTAGAACTTAATGCTTTTGAATTGTCTATATTTTCCTACCATTCGTTAGTGACTTTTTTATCTTTTTTGTGCAAATCATAAATTAAACACTATTTTAAATACTAAGATAATTAACGTAAGTATTTCCTCATTTAAAAGCTCGTTTACCATTCCAGCATACTTAGTAAATCATTATAAAATTAATAAAATAAGCAAACGTCACAGACAGTCATTTTTAGTTCCCGTCTCGTTAAATACACAATTAGGTTAGTAAATCGGCGATGAGCATGTTTGAAATACAGTGTTCAATACAAATTTCTTTTGCACGGCAAACTCATTGAATCAGCAGCCGCGCCCGACGCACACTACTATAATCTATTTAAATAAACTAGAAGCGCATGACGCACACATACACAGTCGGTCGAGCACCACGACTTAGTCGAGACGGAATTACGAAAACACTATTTGTCTCATGCGACCGATTCTCCCTGTTCATTCGCATTCGGGTTCAAGGTCAAAGTGTATACACTTGATGTGCTGCCCACTGTACTTAACCATGGGTATATTGTGTATAATTTTTAAGTTTAAGATTATTTAAACAGAACATACTTAAAGCGAGGCCAGTTCACGATCTGATGAAAAGATTGATTATTGAGTTTCCAATGTGAAGAACTGATGTAGAATTCTACTTCACAAAATTAATGTAGACTAAAATAGACAAAGAAACACAATAACCCAACGGATTATATTTAAAATGGCTTGGTAACTATGTAAAAAGATTGTGAATAACACCATAAAAACTTATAAAAATAAACTTCCAAGCCTCAGATTTCGTCATTTTCAACGACAGTGATATGATTTTATATGCAAAAAGGATAGCTTTTTTATTGAGCTAACATAATAACCGAGTACATTTTTGATAAATTATCCAGTATTCCAGAAATCAATAAAAATTAACTATACGTCAAAATATTTTCGTCAAATTTTTGGCGAAGCGACAGTTAAAGCTATGCAATAATCAACCATATTCTAAAGATATAGTGAGAGTAGATTTCGTTCATTGCCTTGCCTTAACATATTCGTTTCAAAATTGTTTTGTATTTGCTTTATAAATAAGCCAATCTACATTCTAATTTTTGTACCATTTAACAACAGGAAGAAACGCGCACTAAAATATCCCAGCTACAATCTGCTATCGAGCGCGAACAACAAGCGCTAGACGAAGAAGCATCTAGCGATGCAGCGGACGCTGCTGCTTGTACTACGCAGCATGCAGCGCTTAGCTCAGCGCTTGAAGCGCTGCTGGCGCTACAGGCCGACTACACTACTGCAGAGAGGGAGCTGGAGTTCTGGGAGAAACAGGATGATGCGTGAGTGTTTAGTATAGTATAATAAATGTAAGCTTATTATAAGCTTAATAAAAAATCATTTTTTAAATTTTGAGATTTTAGCATTCACATTTTTATACAAGGTGTTACAAAAATACCCCTAATGCCGAATATGGTATACAGGGACCATCAAACTGATCAACTTTTACTATGGGACCAACTCCGAAATCGCGAAAAAAAATCAGCTGTTTCATACAAAAATTAAAATCGAAAATATCAAGATGTATCAAACAGCTGTTTTTTTTTTGCGATATCGGAGTTGGCCCCATAGTAAAAGTTGTTCAGTTTGATGGTCCCTATATACCATATTCGGCATTAGGGGTATTTTTGTAACACCTTGTATAAAACGAAATAATATACTAGGAAAATACGATTCGCACCAGATCATGTTCTCGGACGGGAATCGTGACTCGGTAGCTCAGCGGTCATAGCATTGGACCGGATATCCAAAGGTCGCGGGTTCGATTCTCGTCCGATAACAAGATCTGGTGCGAGTCGTATTTATTCTAGTATATTATTTAGTATTAAGTAAAAGCATATTATAACGTATTAAAGTTGAAAGTTTTTTTTACTGATAGGTGGTATTATTGGCTTTCGAATAGTATTTTTTTTATAACTGTAGCATTTCTAGATCCGGAGAAATTAATATTTTTTCGGCAGGGCCATCTAAAATAAAAAGTCAAATTTAAAATGGCGGTAATTCCATGTGGGTATAATGGCCCCCAACATGTGGGTATTTTTGTCGATAAATGTCATGCCTTTAAATTATCGCTATTACAAGACCTAAGACACTGTATATTCTGTGATACGGTTTTAAGGTTTTTGGCGAAGTTCTATTGAATTTGCTCAAAAAGTACCCGTTGTGTAGGTGGATGCGCAAACTGTCATGTATGCGCAAGTACGTGTCGGAGCAGCGCGCGGAGTACCCGCGGGCGCTGGACGCCGCGCGCCACAAGCGCGTCGGGGCGCTCGTGCGCGCCCTCGCCGCCTGGGACCACATGCTCGCCGGCAAGCTCAAGTGATTACCATGATGATTAGTGTTTTATATCACTACAGTACTGTTATGCTATTATAATGTGATAATATCTTTTTCACCTCTTCAGCACTCGAGCAGCAAAACCGCTTTTTAGACAAATAACTTTTGTTCAACGAGTGAGCAAAGTTTATTTTTTGCTGCAAGTACTGACTTTAAAATCAAATCACGAGACATAAAATGCTCTCGTGTGAAACATAAAACTTTTCACATCTACCAGTTTCATACTTGCGAGGGCATGGGACGGGGACGTCTACCTATTCGTTGTCATGACAACACGATCGAGTTACCCCACTATGCAAGAAATAGAAATTATTATATGGTAGTGTTTCATATCACTAATACGTTAAGACCAGTTGAATGTTAATATTCTAAGATTATTGTTGAAATTATTTTTGTAATTGGATAATTTAACATTAATAAATTAAGTAAAATAAGATCATTTTCTGTTTATTAGTCGGTATCTAGCTCATTATAAACCAATTTTTCAACTATTTTTAACAAATAACGACACAAATTATCAATCTACACAGATTTATTCTTATCATCTCTCTTCATTATTTTTGAACACCAAGTCGACTCCATTCTCGACAACATCGCACATTTCCTTGAGAGTAGTTTGTGTCCAGTGGTGTCCGCCGGACGGGCGCGCCTTGCCGCCGTCCGGCCGCCGCGGCGCAGGAATCGCCGGCTTGAACGCCATCTCGGACCCGTCGTAAGCCTCGTATATTTGCACTGGTGTCCTGTGGGAAATAATTTTTGTTCTACTGGGAATTCTACCGTAGAACTAATGAGACTTCTCATTAGTGTTACCACAAATTACTAAATCGCACTAATGAGAATAAGTCTCATTAGTTCTAAATTGCACCTGCCCAGTAGAACAATTGGGAATATCTGCTATTATAATATTGTATGAGGGGAATCCAGTTGAATCGGCTTGGTCAATTCTTATCAGTTAAAAAAGTCTGGAACGGTTATTATTATTAAGTTTATTTGAATAAGACATTTCTGACTCGACTTTGAAATGAGAAGAATGCGTCAGAAAACTTCTAAAGGCACAGCTATAGATGATACTTTTCAGAAAGAAAGCGTTGTAATCAATCACTTTTTCAAGACGTTGAAAAATTTGTCGGTTGGCTGAGCTGAGGCAGTGCAGTTCGTGAGAAGAGTCTTAGTATCAGTGTATCTTGTCTTCTCAGAAGACAAGAGACACTGATACTTGGTAGAGCTACCGTATACTTATCGATTTTCTAACTACTATACTGCAAGTAATATGACTAAGAGTGTATAGGCCTACTGTCTAGATTTTTGTATGACGCCCCCGAGATGATTTTGTCGACATCAGGGCCAAATTATAAACATGACAATTTGTCACCTGTCTTAACAATTTCGTATCTATTGCGCCACCAATTAGAAAATAGAACAAACTACTCAAAGTGACACCGCAATGTAAACCAAATTGTCACGATATTGATTCAACATCACCCGCGCGGACGCATGTGGCCGGATAAGAATGGAATATCTATTGTGTATTATTTTCCGGGCATTAAAGGGTTAAATAGGGCCTAGAATGTAATTTTGGACATACATCTTGTTGAGCTCCTGTACGATCGTCCCACTAGGTATACTTTTAGCTGCCTCCCTCACAATGGGATGATAATGTTTCCTGAGACGACACAGCTCGTGCGCGGCGGCGGCGTGCGCGTGCGCGTGCTCCGGCGCGCGCAGCGACGGCTCGTAGCGGCCGCAGCCCGACGCCTCGGCGTCCGCCTCTAGGAGGCTCGACACGGGTTTGCTTTGCTGTAAGAAAAAAAAAGCTGGTAAAAAACTTTCATCAAGAATATCCTAGATAACGCTTCACGAACTTATTAGTTCTATTGCACGAAAATGTGGCATCGACTGATAAAACAAAGTGATTCAAAATTTTGAATTAAATACTATTCTTTCCAAATTCACTTTAAATAGTAAGAAACGATGAATAATTTTATAGCTGACGTTATTAGATGTTAAGTCTTCTCTATAAAATCATACTATAACCAATGAGTCCAATCTGTAAACTATAGAATTAGAAAAGACACTGAATATTGAACTTTAATCACTAGCAATAAGGTACCTGTGCCAGCTGGTGCAGTAACTTCAAACTAGCCAACGCAGCGTGGTGCTGCAACTGCACGCTGCCCGTCAGCAGTCGTTTGGCGAACGCCTGCAGTACGGCGGGGGACACTCGCCGAGCACGACTGCATACTTGCGAAATCGCCTCTAGGACTATCTTGGAGTCTTCTTGCGACGAACCTGCAGATAAATGTAAACTATTATGATGTTAACATTGTTCTCCGTTTTACTTTATCCTTAATTCCAGGAAATGTGGTAATTTGAACAATATATCCCCGCTCCGCTTACTGCTTATACTGAGTCCAGCACAGTTTTTGACATGCGACGGTGCACAATGTCAAAAAAAAAAACGGTGCACAATGTGAAAAATCCTGAGATCGAAAACCCCGAAAAACAAATGAGACACAATGAATTGGAGGATTTTTGTATTTTTTTTTTAATTATTTTTGACCCTATTTTTAAAAAATATATAAATTTAAAATAACTTAAGTTTAGCGTACGCACAGTAAGCGGACGCGCGCTTACATCTCGTTAGTGCCTAGTGAGTAGTTTTTTACGACTTTTCAGTTACCACCACGCGGGCCAAATGCTGATCGGTGGGTGATTGAAATGTATCGTTTATATTGCACATACCTGCATGGATAGTGAGCGCAGCCGAGTACAAGTAGGCGTGAAACTTGGCGGGGTCGACGTTGAGCGCGTCGCCGGCGCCGGCCAGGATGGCGAGCGCCGTGCGCACGCACAGCAGGCGAGCGCGCGCGCCCACCAGCGAGTCGCACACCAGCCCGGACAGGATCGCCACTAGGTCCGAGTAGTATTCGAGGTTGATCACGTGCGTGAACCTGCGGACGACGTTTGTCAATGTTATATTTCGAATATTATACCCATAGATTTAACTATGATGTTCATAAGTGTGCGTTTCGATTGCTCGGCCACAACAAGATTCTGAGAGTTGGACTTTATTAAGTCGTAGCAAAAAAATGTAGAATTCTAACGTTCAAAACCAAAAATTTGTAAAAGTAACTGTTCGGAAGTTATTGAGGTATAATCGTGGCCGAGCCGTTGAAACGCGGAGAACCGCGCGGCCACGCATTACTCCTAAACTAAACCTCTTAGAAATCTAATTCTTTTTGTAAATCACAGGCTTTATTTTGTAAAAAATGTAGATAGTACAAAACAAAACGGCGCGGCCACGACTTTGAAGTTCAGTATTTACTAAAATAGTAAGCCTTTCAAGTTTTTTTTACTATCTACATTTTTTACAAAATAAAGCCTGTGATTTACAAAAAGAATTAGATTTCTAAGAGGTTTAGTTTAGGAGTAATGCGTGGCCGCGCGGTTCTCCGCGTTTCAACGGCGCGGCCACGACTTTGAAGTTCAGTATTTACCAAAACAGTAAGCCTTTCATGTTTTTTGTACTATCTACATTTTTTACAAAATAAAGCCTGTGATTTACAAAAAGAATTAGATTTCTAAGAGGTTTAGTTTAGGAGTAATGCGTGGCCGCGCGGTTCTCCGCGTTTCAACGGCGCGGCCACGACTTTGAAGTTCAGTATTTACCAAAACAGTAAGCCTTTCATGTTTTTTGTACTATCTACATTTTTTACAAAATAAAGCCTGTGATTTACAAAAAGAATTAGATTTCTAAGAGGTTTAGTTTAGGAGTAATGCGTGGCCGCGCGGTTCTCCGCGTTTCAACGGCGCGGCCACGACTTTGAAGTTCAGTATTTACCAAAACAGTAAGCCTTTCATGTTTTTTGTACTATCTACATTTTTTACAAAATAAAGCCTGTGATTTACAAAAAGAATTAGATTTCTAAGAGGTTTAGTTTAGGAGTAATGCGTGGCCGCGCGGTTCTCCGCGTTTCAACGGCTCGGCCACGATTATACCTCAATAACTTCCGAACAGTTACTTTTACAAATTTTTGGTTTTGAACGTTAGAATTCTACATTTTTTTGCTACGACTTAATAAAGTCCAACTCTCAGAATCTTGTTGTGGCCGAGCAATCGAAACGCACACATTCATAATCACTTTGTAAAAGCTTGAGATTTGAGGTTAGACATGATAATTTTACATATCATTTAAGGTATATACAACGTGTTACAAAAATACCCCTAATGCCGAATATGGTAGATATGGACCATCGAACTGAACTACTTTTACTATGGGACCAACTCTGAAATACCAATCAATTTTGAGTGAAAATTAGGATAAGCAGCCAAGATAATCGATGAGATATCCGAAAGACGACGTAAATAGAAGATTTATGAAATTGTGTGTTTCAAATCGTAAATGTCCGCTTTTAAGGGGCTGACATGAGCCAACTAGCGCCGCCAGTCGATTTTATTTTATTTATTTTAAATAAGCCAAATTTCTTAAAAGGGAATCAGTCAAGGTCTTGTTAATTACGTCTAATGTTTATTGAATAACGTTACAACATTACAAAATGCGTGCAATAGTTTAAAAACGGTTTGAACCAACAGTGGCCACTTTTAAGAGAATCGCGAAGTCGCTGTTTGAATGCATTTTCAAACTGTGTAAAGTTATTCAATAAATATTAGACGTTATTAACAACAACTTGACTGATTCCTTTTTTAAAAAATTGTACTTATTTAGAATATTAAAAATAAAATCGACTAGCGGCGCTAGTTGACTCATGTCAGCCCCTTAACAAGGTTATTTTGGTTCGAAAAATGTAAAACGTCAGAATGCAATTATTATAATAACAGACTGTAGTACATCATCATACACAAAATAAAACAAACTTATTAATAAAATTAAATACGATTACCTACTGGCACATAGGTAAGAAAAAAGTAATTAAAAAAAAGAAATGTTTCCGCCCGGGATCGAACCGGGGGCCTTCTGCGTGTTAGGCAGATGTGATAACCGCTACACCACGGAAACTATATCAACGAAGCCGAAATTACGAATAAATAGGCAAATGGCCAAGTTTGAAAGTAAGCCGGTTTATTGACCCAGATTATCAGGATCTGCGTAAAGGTTATCATTATTGAATGTATTATTTATTATGTGCAGTCGGTACACTTCTAAAACTGAATGGTAAAACATTAAAATAACTTGTTTTGAATTTCTTAATATTTAATGTAGAAACTAAAGAAATTGAGGGTGAAATTGCAAGAGTAAAATAAAAACCCTAGAGTAGAACAATAAATCAATTTTATGTTGGCTTCTTCCTTTTTAGACGAGTAACAGCCAGAATTCTCCGATAAAATCAATTTGGAAATCTTCGCTATCGCTCTGCGTTCGAAAAATGTACACACGACAGCACGTCAGGTTATACAGTTAGACTGCGAAAACAGCTTTTATTTGTAGGCCATAAAGGCGGTCTCAAGGTCAACATGTGTAGTCTGAGATGCCGTCATGTGTACCTATGTAATTAATATAAGTTTTCGCTAACCATCGATTATTAAGCGTTACATTTGTAGGGGGCTGATCCCTGCCCCCAAAGCATAAAAAACACGATATACAAGGTGTTACAAAAATACCCCTAATGCCGAATATGGTATATAGGGACCATCAAACTGAACAACTTTTACTATGGGACCAACTCTGAAATCGCAAAAAAAAAAATCAGCTGTTTCATACAAAAATTAAAATCGAAAATATCAAAATGTATGAAACAGCTGATTTTTTTTTTCGCGATTTCAGAGTTGGTCCCATAGTAAAAGTTGTTCAGTTTGATGGTCCCTATATACCATATTCGGCATTAGGGGTATTTTTGTAACACCTTGTATATCGAGTGCTAGGGGATAGGGGGAGTAATGCTAGGGGGGCGAAAGTATTATGTGAAACATATTTTAGCGAACCTCGGAGGTTAGCATTAGTGTACTAAACTTACTTTGCGAGTCCGTTGAGTGCAGCGGCGAGTAGTCCGGTCCTAGGCGCCGTCTTCAGCAGCCTGAAGTATATGAGGAACACAGTCTTGCACACTTCGGCGAGCTGCTTCCGACGCGCCACTTCGCTCTCTTGGGCTTCCGTTTCCAGTAATTCGCGCTCTACCTCTTTGAGCTTTTTGGCTCGCTGCGAAAAGACGTTATTGATTATTTGTATCATCTTTAAAGATTTAGGTTAAGGCTCGGATGCATCCGGAATTTGTTCAGCCCGGAAAAAACGACACATCCGAGATTTTTCACTCGTGGTCCCACCCATTTTGTCCCACCGAACCATCGTTCCAAGCAATTATTCATTGTTTTATATTATTTTAGCAGAGTTATCGATCCTGATATTTACACAGGGATATTACCTACCATTTTCAATTTCTTGGACGAGTTGATAATTCTCTTCTTGTGCTGTATATCGCCCTGTGCGTCCATCCATATCTATGTACGTAGCGCCAGTAAACAGACCATAATACTCAAAGAATTTAACTCGCTAGTGGTACTAGATTCAGTGGCTCTTACCTTCTTTTCTTTCTTGGAAAGATTAATAATCCTCTTCTTGTGCTTCTCTTCTTGCTTCTTCTTGTGGTGTACATCGGCGCGTGCGTCCATGTCCACGTCGCGTATGCGCAGCGCCAGCAAGCAGTCTAAGGCGGCCGGTTGTAGCCGCTCACCGCGACGCTTCACTAGTTGGTTGATAAGTCGCACAATCTGGAATTTATATACAATATGTTACAAAAATACCCCTAATGCCGAATATAGTATATAGGGACCATCAAACTGAACAACTTTTACTATGGGACTAACTCTGAATAGCGAAAAAAAAACAGCTGTTTCATACAAAAATTAAAATCGAAAATATCAAAATGTATGAAGCAGCTGATTTTTTTCGCGATTTGAGAGTTGGTCCCATAGTAAAAGTTTTTCAGTTTGATGCTCCCTATACAAGGTGTTACAAAAATACCCCTAATGCTGAATATGGTATATAGGGACCACCAAACTAAACAACTTTTACTATGGGACCAACTCAAAAACGCGAAAAAAAAATCAGCTGTTTCATACAAAAATTAAAATCGAAAATATCAAAATGTATGAAACAGCTGATTTTTTTTCCGCGATTTCAGAGTTGGCCCCATAGTAAAAGTTGTTCAGTTTGATGGTCCCAATATACCATATTCGGCATTAAGGGTATTTTTGTAACACCTTGTATATCATATTCGGCATTAGGGGTATTTTTGTAACACCTTGTATTTATGAATAATCGAATAATTTGGAACAATATTATTACAACGCCATCTACTATCGAAGAAAAGGAACATAGCTTGAGATTTGTGCTTAACACGAACTTGATAGATTTTCGTGTTTTCTCTACTAGCGCCGCCAGAAAAATCATTACAACGAAATAACTATGTTTTATAAAATTCTCAAAAATATAAAAACTAGTGTTAGTTAATGCTTACAAAATAGTTTATAACTAATACTAGTTTTTATATTTTTCAGTTTTAATTAAACATAGTTATTTTATTTCGTTGTAATGATTTTTTTCTTGATTGGCAGCGCTAGTGGACGTACGCACCATAAGTATATCTTATTCTTACAAGTGTCTGATGGTTCTAGCTTGGTGGTTCCTACATTTAAATTATATATAACAGAATTAATAATACATAAATGTAGTAAAAATTCACCGTAAGTGTAATATCTCCTTTCTTGTCCTCCGCAAAGACATTCTTACAAGCATCCGTAACTATGGCCCTGGCGCGAGGGTCTTTACAATCCAGGAAAGGCACCACACTCTGCGCGATGTTGGTGGCGTAGTTGAAGTTGGGACGCGCTTCTAGCAACCCAGACATGCATGTTAGGGAGACCAAAGCTAGGCTGATCGCTGCCTCGTCGGGTTTCCTGAGGAAGTGGATGGTTTTAATTGCACAAATAACATTTCATTAGTGTTTAATATTTGTGATTTAACTTGTGATTAACACATATGAAAATCACAGGTATTAAACGCGATTTTCCAACGTTTCGATCGAGTTACATCGGCCGTAGTCAGCTCGTGACCACGGCCGATAAAATTCGGTCGAAACATCGGGAAAATGTAGGTGTTTAAACACCTAAACGCATTTAACACCTGTTATTTTAATTTAATAAAATGCAACGCGAAAGTTTAAATGTGTATACAAATAAAATTTATACAAAAGTGTAGTGCCGAGTGAGTTTGCATTTACGTTTACTATACTCGATAGAGACTGTAATTGACATTTGTATGACAACTTTTAGTTGATTGAGTATCTGATTAAATGAATTGAATGTAGTAGAAACCTTTTTATTTTGCTGAAACAATTTCCCATTATAAATGAAGAAAGTACTTGAAAATTTACAATTCGTTATATCGCAATAGGAGCACTAAAGCACTATCGCGTTTTTTATCATTTTGTCTTTGACACATATTGATCCAAAAGTTGAAATCCTAACTTACCTGTTGTCCCCTTTCTTGCGGCGCAACACAGTGGAAGCCTTCTCTAACCGTTGCAGGTATCTTTTGTAAAATTCGAGTAACTCCTTCTCGTATTTGTACAATGATAGAGTATCCTTTTTCACTGTAAACATTATAAAGATGATGCTAATTTACCTACGGAAACTGTATCCATAACAAATACTAAAATTTCATATTACCTCTACTTTTTCAATCCAGCATAAAAAGTAATAAAGAAAACCAGTAGATTTGTTTGGAGACATATTATGATATTACCACAGTAACTAATAATAGTACTGATATTACTCAAAAGTTATAAATTGTCTTTATAGATAAAGAATTACCATTGATATTATAAATTCAGTGATTTATTTAGTTCACATTTCACATATTGCTTAAGTAAAAATGTTTGATACACAGAAGCTTACATTTGATATTGGAATAGTCCTGGTGTCGTAAATAGTAGTCAGGCAGGATATCCTTGAAAACCTCAAATGCAGAGAGTGTTGCCAGTTTGCGGACTGAGTGCAGATTCAGAGATTCGTCCTTGAGGCGTTCTTCCATCAAGTATAGGATAGGGAAGAAGTTCTTTAGCTGTAATTATGGCAAAATCTTTTAGTTCTTATTGCTGAAAGACTAGACTGATGCAAATGCTTTAATATGTCCTTCAGTGTCAGTTCAAATAGAGACGTGACCTGACGCGCAATCTTTATTTTAACGTATCTAAAATTAGGGTGACTTGCACCATAAATTAAATAGGTATTTAATTTATGGTGCTCTTAAACTGTAAGTAGATGGTAGGTTCTATTCTAGGTTCTATCAATTACAAAAGAAGGTACACAGATATAAAACAGTATAAAATAATCTGATGATTCAAAACCTTTTTCTCTGGACTTTCAAGCAATGATGAACAAAGAGCACCGATCCTCAGTTTTTCATGGTTGAGTCGGTCTCTCCGGGCAGCCAGGAGCTGCACAGTGCTGACGACTTCACCATCACCATCTTGTGCATCATTATCCTCCTCTGTGCCTTCCATGCCAGAATCAGAGCCGGTGTCTTCCGCCTCTTTTTCAGCATCAACTATATTTGATTCTTCGACTTCTTCTTTTTCTGAGTCAGTATCTAGAAAGGCCCATAAATATTGACGCCATCATGCTAATATAAAATGTAAGTGCATTATGATTATAGCATGCAATAATCAAATGAGATTAACCCAGATGTTGATGACCTATTAAATAGTATAGAAGTAAAGAATTTCACTATGCTCTTGGAAGAGTTGCTTTTTGAGAATATAAATTATCTTTTGATATTTGACAAAACACTACAGATATTCTTCTTAATTTTTCATTTTTGAAACTATATAAAATAAAAAAAGAGCTCTCAGTTATTGTTCTGAGAGCTCAGAACAGAAAAAGCACAAACTGGATACTTATTAAATACCTTATTTCTGTCCAAAATTTTATTACCTTCATACTCTTCCATTCGCTCCTGTACCCCATCCTTAGTTTTGATCGGTAAAAGTGACCTCATTTTCTTTGTTGGCCTTTCGGCCAGTTCCTTCTCATAGTTATCCTCTAGTTCACTAGCATCAGACTCATTATCTTCACTCTCAGCACCACTGTCGTTACTCAGCCGACGCTTTGGAACTTTACCTTTATCAACTTTTTTGCGTTTTCTGGACCTAAAAGAAGTGTGTTAATTTTGACTAATGCATTTATGTTATGCCACATCAAATACAAAAGTCCTCACTCTGACACCATCTGACCCATCCGTTATAAACAAACTATTATTCCGTCGTTGGCGGTTAACCTGTAGAATCGATACCTATATCTCTCAATGGTGTGTTGAAAAGGTTAGACTATGAATGAATTTTATTACCTGCTCTTATTTTCTGTCTCTTTCTCAGGCACATTGGATAGCAACTGTGGCTGTTTGGCCAGCCGACTCATGATATACTTCTGTTCCTCCTCGTCCAACATATCAGCCCATTCATCTCCTGATGCGGCGTCACTTTCACTGCTATACTCCACTTGAGGTTGAGCTGGCTGTTTCTGCTTCTGTACTTTTATCCTATGCCTCTGCAGCTTCAGTTTACCTTGCTTTTTCATTTTATTTGTTGTATGGTTGTTCCTCTTCACTTTACTAATCTTAGGTTTGCCTTTTTTCTGTAATTTGAGTGGTTTCAGGATTAGTTTAAAATACATTATATTTTATAGGTAGATGCTATTATTGCTATTATTGAAAGTGTATATATTAGATACTTACAGCCATGATGTAAATTTAATATTTACACATTTACTGGAAATAAAAACTTTAATACTTTGATAATCTTTGCAAATAAATAAAACAACGTGGGTCCCTAAAAACGACTTTTGAATTGACTGACATGACATGCATGACATCCATCGACATTGACAGTAATAACCTCCAATAACTGTCATGACGACTGACTGGCTGCATCCCAGCAGACTAATCGCTAAGTCATACGCATCCAAAAAATAATTTTCAGCAGCTTTTAGCGTAAGTCGTAACCATAGACTTATTTATACTAGGTCGTAACAGATACATTGTAGGCCTATCTCTTACTGAAGATCGATTATTGAAATCGGCCGTTAAAGTGATCAGCGGGACTATCGGCTAACTTACATAATTATGAGCATGCGAATCTCCGTGCCACTTCATAATTCTTTTCTTAATTTTCTTTGGTAAGTTTTCATTTATGCCAAAACGACGTAGAAATATATCACATACATCTGTCAAAACACAGTTAACATTAACTTCATTGTTTTTAGCCGATGGGCCCGCCGCCGTTAAAGCATAACTTTTAATAGTCTGTGCATACTAAAAATAACTTCGTCTGAATATCCGTTCTTACTGCTCTAAGGAATATCCTTATACCATCTAATAGAAGATTTTTTTGTACTGTAACTTTACTCTAAAGAGAATGGAAAGAATTTGTATTTTGTGCTGAAACTTTACTTACTCCAAAGAGAATGTAATCACTTCTTTACTCAGAGAGAAAAATAGTTTCTGCTGAACTGAACGTAGCTTACGCAGACGCAGCCAAACAGAACCAAACTTTCTCTTGATTGACCCAAGACCCAACCAAACAAACGTCAGTTTAGAAACCTCGAAACGAAACTTTCATATTTCTAGTTTTTCTAGTTTCTAACAAATATTTCAAGTGTATCTTGTATACGTTTCAATTCTTGTGGTTTGTTTTTACATTTCTGACTCATTTTTGTGATCTATTATGTCACTTATCACTGTTTGATTGGAAAATTAACTGTAACTATCAAAGTTTACAATGGTGCCTCAACAGCAAAGAAGGAGACGACGTAGAGCAGCTTTAGCCCGTACTGCTGAACGTCGTTTGGTGGTAGCTCGTGGATCTGGGGGCTTTGGGTTTACGATAGCTGGGCAGCGCCCGTGCGTAGTGTCTGCTGTCGCCTCAGGAGGGCCGGCCGAGCGGGCAGGTCTACGTGCAGGAGATGCTTTGCTAACTGTGGACGGCGCGAATGTAGCGCGAGCTCCACACGCATCCGTCGCGCGATTGGTGGCTGCTTCACCAGATGCCATATCTTTGAGCGTTGCGCCGAGAGAATCGCCACCAACTGATACTGAAGATACAGAGCCAGATGAAAGAGCTCGTACTAGGAGACGACATCCTCCACCACGCCGCAGGCCTCAAATGATGCATCATCCAGGTCAGTGCTGATATTATGACATTAATAAATTATGGTTTATGTCACAACTTTACCAAGATATGAAATGGCATTGTTTACAATTTGTTAGTTTAATGATGAACTAATGTTTGTAAATTGATAGCAGAAGTATTATAGTAGTTTTTAACAAATTATTATTATTATAAACAGGCAAGCAGTTGTTGACACTGATGTGCCTGTATCCTGCAATCTTTTGTTTAACTTTTTATTTAGAAGCAATTTGGAAGGTATTTGGTTGACATTTGTTGTTGAAATGTTAATAAACATCTAAACCAGACTCATATTAAAGAAATTAATACACATTATTATGAGTTTGTTTATGAATCAATACCTATAATATATCAATGAAATAACTATGAATTTTACTTTTTGCAGATGGCTAACAATATTAGGTATGTGATTTCTTGCATAAATATGCACTTTCAATGTTGTGTTGTACTTTAACCACTGCAACTGTGAGTTTTATACATTGTCTTGTGTTCACATCACATTTTGTTGTAGGGAATTTTATAGACAGCCACACATTTTCCATTTACTTAGTTTTACTTTACCTTTTGAATGTTTGTACTCTACACCCCCTCAGATTTTTTTATGACCTCCGGAGTTAACAATTCGCATGACTTAATCCATTTTAAATATTATTATCTCCGGTAATGAAAGTAAAATTTTGAGTTACAATTTAAATTATTAAGAATATTTCAAAATGAAAATTTCAGACCACTTTACTGAATATGTATGTGAAATCAATAGTCTGAAAATATCAGAAAAATCTTGATTATACAGCAAACACAAAGATAGCAAAATATGTGCTAGACACATTCATTCTTTCCATGATTTACGTAAACAGACACTCTCTTTTGATAACATGTGTGTAAGTGTATGAATGAGCTTTATATCCACAAAATACATACTTCATTAGTGAAGGGAAAAGGCACACCCATTATTAGTTTAGATATATACTTAAAAATTAATTGAGTATAAGACTATGTTTGTGTTCCATTTCTGTGAATGTCTTCATATAATTTTAAACATTAGCAATTAATTTACTTTGTGTATTAACCCATTTCTTCTTTGAATATGCATGATCATCCGCTCACAAATATCATCATACCCACTTCATCCAATAAAAATACTAAAAAAAGATAAACACCCTTGAGAACCAACCTTCTTTTCAAAAACACTACTTGATTCCGTGTTTTGGAGTTGTTTGATACACGTGTTCGCTAATCTGATTTCGTGTATTTTATACTTTTCTTTCATATTTATTTTTTAAATTGAGTGTTTTTGTTTACCAATCTGTTGGTGAGTGGTCTTTAAGTGTTTTAACAAGAAAACTGTTTGTTAAATACTAATATTAACTGCTTATTCTAAAGCGCGTCTTGCCATCTTAGGTTAGACGCCATGAATCCTGAACCCCCTGATCCCCCTGATCCCCCCGACATTGAATTTTCCCAACCAATGTTTACGCAAACTCCGGCTGAAAAACCCGAGCCTCGTAAGCATAAGCTTCCATCGGAAATGACACCCAATCCTGATAAACGGACGAGGAACTCTAACGACATCGATACATCAACTTCTATTCAAACGATATACACGCACCCAAGCCTCTCTCAGGAATCCCGCAAATACAGCCCTCTTGACCAAGGACCATTCATTGTACACGTAAGTAGGGAAGTGCCTGATCCAGCTGCAGGAACGACCATTCGTCCTATTAAATTCGGGCAGTTAGTCCACAAACATAATATTAAAAACATAGTGAAAGGCGGCATTAAAAACGTAGGAAGAAATAGGATAGAAATGGAGTTTAAAACAGGTCCTGATGCTAACAACTTTATTTCATCGGATTTTGCATCGAAATATAAATTTAAAGCATCAATTCCGACTTACAATATCACCCGTATGGGCATCGTCAGAAATGTTCCAGTGGACTGGTCACTGGACGAGTTTATAGGCTCGGTTGAATTACCGGAAGGTTGCGGGATAGTCCTGAAGGCTAGACGGCTTAACAGGAAAGTCTCCTCAAATGGAAATATCACTTGGATTCCGACTCAAACTGTAGTATTAACATTTGAAGGTCAGTTATTACCTAAAAAAATATTTTGTTATTTTACTTCTCTGCCAGTAGAAACGTACCAACTCCCGACTATACAATGCCATAACTGTTGTAGATATGGTCATATAAAATCTCAATGTCGTTCTAAACCAAGATGTTACCGCTGTGCTCAAGAACATCCGGGTGATAGCTGTAGCATCCCCGAAAATAAATCTACATGTTTGCACTGTTCGGGAGAACACTTCGCTACTAGCAGAAGC
Source organism: Catoptria pinella (assembly GCA_963556745.1). Lineage (NCBI taxonomy): Eukaryota > Metazoa > Arthropoda > Insecta > Lepidoptera > Crambidae > Catoptria > Catoptria pinella. Next base: position 10,108,214 of record OY750778.1, on the reverse strand, counting down.
TGCCCCGAAACAGTAAGACAACACAATATTAAGCTTTTAATGTCCCAGGAAAGTATTTCTTACCTTGAGGCGTCCGCTCGGTTTGCACCTGTTCGTCGACCATACTCAGACATATCTAGGACCCCTGCGTCCTCCTTGACACCCCAACTCCAACCGAACATAAATGTAATTCGCTCCACTCCATCTTCACCATCGACGTCATACCGCAAAACGGTTTTTATCACGCAAAAACCCAGAGCTCCCCCTCCTCAGGGCTACGACAGAGTAGCACACAATAATATTATTTCGGAAGTTCCTCCCACACTACCCAATGGATCTAACCTCGATAATCCATATTCGACATCCAAAGATGACAACTTACTTGAACACATAATCTCCCTCTTAACCGACATACTTTGTAGATTTAACGATGCATTACCGCCCAACGTAGCACAAAAACTAAGTCTCCTTAGTAAACTCATCCCCAATGGCGCATCCAGCCCAATCAATGAGGAGCACTCCTCAGTTTCTACAATGGAACTGTAGGAGTGTTACCCCTAAATCCCACGAATTAAAATATTTATTAAATAAACACTCTGTGGCTGTTGCTGCCATCTCTGAGACCTGGCTCAAGCCGGACTCACGGTTTCGAGTGTCTGGCTTTGCTTGTCTTAGGGATGACAGAGCTGATGGCTTCGCTGGTTGCGCTCTCTTAATCAAAGGGAGCCTTACTTATACCAGAATCCCAATTCCCCCCCACAGCGACGCATTTAATGTCGTTGCGGCTAAAATTTTAAACATATCATTTGTTTCTATTTACATACCTGACCCTTCACCCTCCCTCGTACCGGACCTCCAAACAGTTCTTTCAGCTATCCCACAACCCTCCATAGTCCTTGGAGACTTAAACACCCACCACACTTCATGGGGATCTCACTCCTGCGATTCGTTCTCCACCCACTTGATTGATTTGTTTGACCAATACCACCTCTGCATCCTGAACGATGGTAGTCCAACAAGACGCGTATATCCCAACCAGGATGCGAGGTCCGCAGTGGACCTTACTGCCTGCTCTCCCAGCTTGGCCCCTGCGCTTTCCTGGAAGACCTTAATGGAAACTTTTGGTAGCGACCATTTTCCCATAATTATATCGAAACCTAACTCCTCCCTCCCCGCTTATTCCCCTTCATCTCTCCGGAAGTATAACACCAACAAAGCGAACTGGGAAATGTTTTCTGCAGAAGTCGACTCTCGTTTGGGACATACTTCTCCCTCTCAAACCAATTCCGTTGAATCTCTATACAACTACTTTACAGACGCCCTGATTGCATCAGCCGATCTCCACATCCCCCCGATCCGTCGGCCGAAACATAACCTAATTTCTCCACCATGGTGGGACTCGGAATGCTCGGAAGCGATAAGACTAAGGAAAGAAGCGGAAATCAATTACAATTTAAACATGAACTACGAAAATTTTATAGCCTACCAACAGATATCCGCCAAAACGAAGCGCCTTTTTAAACAAAGGAAGAGAAACGGATGGCTGAGCTTTTGTGAAAGCTTATCTCCTCGCTCTCCTCCTTCCAAAGTTTGGCAGAACATTAGACGCTTCAGAGGTTCATTGACTGGGCCGTCTCCTTCCTCAAATGACCCATCTCCTTGGCTAGAATCTTTTGCTAACAGATTAGCCCCCCCTTTCGTTCCCCCCGAAAATACTCAAACTCCCCCACCACAATCATTTAACTCCACCCTCAACAAATTTGACTCCCCATTCTCCTTAGATGAACTTAAATGTGCTATTCGGAACTTAAGAGACTCGTCTCCCGGAGAAGACGGCATTCCATATTCCTTTATCTCGCATCTTGGCCCCACTGCCCTTTCCTTTCTCCTCATCCTATTCAATAAAGTGGTCGAAACCGGTGATATTCCATATTCCTGGAAATCTCAAGTCGTTATCCCCTTATTGAAATCAGGTAAGAACCCAAAACTTGCATCATCATACAGACCTATTGCGTTATCGTCTACTACGTCCAAAGTCCTGGAACATTTGATTAAGAATAGGTTTGAATGGTTGGCAGAGTCTCAGGGTATTTTAGCTAAAAGTCAATTCGGTTTCCGCAAAGGAAAGGGCACCCTTGATAGCCTTTCCATACTCACATCAGACATCAGACTCGCTTTCACGAATGGAGAATTCCTAGTGGGTACATTCTTAGATATCTCTGCCGCCTATGATAACGTCCAGCTTCCGGTGCTCAGAGAGAAGCTTCTTCGATTGAGTTTTCCTGCGAGGCTTGTCCAACTAATTCATAATCTCTTTATGAATAGGCTGGTAAATATTCGGTACCGTAGTCACTCTCTCCCTCCTAGGACTGTATGGCAGGGCTTGCCACAAGGTTCTGTCCTCAGCCCTTTACTGTACAGCCTATATACATACGATCTGGATGAAAGCGTGACGAGTTTTTCCAATATTCTCCAATATGCGGATGACTTATGTATATACGCTCACGGAAAAGAGCTCGATGTTATTGCAGAAAGGCTTAACTCTGCTTTACACTATTTGAATCTGTGGCTTGTTGATCACGGTCTCACTCTCTCAGTTTCCAAAAGTAACACCGTAATATTCACCAGGAAAAGACAGGTTCCGAATATTGAACTCAAAATCGACGACCAAGTAATCCCAGTTTCAGATAGTGTCAAGTTTCTGGGTCTAACCCTAGACTCCAAACTTTCAGGAACCCCTCACTGTAATGACATAGCTCAGCGGTGCGAAAAAGGTGTTAATATTCTCAAATCACTTTCCGGGGTGTGGTGGGGTTCTCATCAATACTCCCTTAAACTCCTTTATAACGCCCTTATCCGTAGCCTTATGGACTATGGATCCTTCCTGCTGGAACCCTGCAACAAAGAAGGTTTAAATAAACTGGACAAAATACAGCTTAAATGTCTAAGAATAATCTTAGGCGCCATGAGATCTTCTCCTGGAATCGCCCTCCAAGTCGAATGCGTTGACCCTCCTTTAGATCTTAGACGTCAATATCTTTCGGATAGATTTGTATTTAAAATTGCTCAATATAAGTCCCACCCTCTCTGTTTGCTCCTTCAGTCACTGTCCAACCTTATTCCTCACTCCTCATACTGGACCCACAAAGCCATTCCTAGGATGGTCAGTAGCTTTAGGAAACTATCGTCTCTATCTCACCCTATAGTAAAATTATATATACACCCCTTATTTGAAACTAATTACGAAGCCCTTACCTTCAATCCGAACATAATTTTGAATTTCGGTATTGGGAAAAACGATCCTGCAGCAAACAAGAAGTTTCTGGAGCGGTTCGGTGAAGATTGGCAGCAATGGCTGCCAGTCTACACCGATGCCTCTAAGACAGACTCACAGGGTAACGTTGGTGCTGCTGTTTGGATACCAAAGCATAACATTGTTCTTAGTTTTATTTGTCCAAAAGAAGCATCGGTTTTCACGGGTGAAGCTGTTGCCATCCTAGAAGCGGTTTCCTTTATATTATCCCATCAGTTGAAAAGAAGTATTGTCTTTACTGATTCTAAAAGTTGCTTGGAAGCCCTTTCGGCAAATCAGTTTAGATCCAAATCCCCTAATCCTGTTATCCTACAAATTAAAGATTTACTTCAGAAATGTCACCATCAAAACATTGACATAGTTTTGGCCTGGATCCCGGGACACAGTGGTATACGGGGCAATGAGGTAGTGGACGGTTGGGCCAGAGAGGCAATACAGACTGGCAATCCATCTAGGCTACAAAATTATTCGTCAGATGTCCTTCTGCTAGCTAAACCTAACCTGGACTCTGAATGGGAAGAGAGATGGCTGCGCAATTCTAGGGTTATAGGTCGCCACTATCGTAGCCTACAGTCTGTTATTCCGCGTAAGCCCTGGTTTTGGAAATTCCGTGCCTTACCCAGATATGTTGTGTCAACTATAAGCCGCCTTCGCCTTGGACATGTTACTACCCCAGTATTCCTTTTCAAAATTCATATATTGGATAGCTCCATATGCGAATGCGGTTCAGAAGAAGGTAGTCCCGATCACATCATATTTAACTGCCAGAAATTCCCCTCGCTATACGACCAACTCCCAGATACCACTCCCCGCCCTACTAACCTTAATACCCTCCTTACAATTTCTGATAAACCGGCCTTTTTGCTACTATGTAAACATGTAAAACAACATAATATTAAACTATAGTACTATATAATAAATTCCCTTTTAAATTAGCTTGAATACACAGTTTCGTATTGATATCATACTATTTATTTATAATATATCGCATTTGTGACGTTTTGTGTTTGTCTTTGTCCTTCCCCCAGATTACGGAAAGAACACTCAAGGAAGGAAATCTCTACAAATTACCGAGCATTTACCCCCCGGAAATCACCGTGTATCTTTCACTACGGGACGTTGGCGGAATTTCTGTGATAAACGGAAGAGGCCAGTCACTCAAAAAAAAAAAAAAAAAAAAACCTTCTTTTCTTTTTCAAAGAAAATTTTCAAAGGCATTTTGAATATGAAATAAATATTTTATTGTGTAATATAATAATTCTGAAAATTAATAGAAGTAAAATGTCAAAACATCTGGAAAGATGTTTCTTTCGAATGTGGGGGTATTTCCTCACATTGATGAAATTGCGCTGGCTTGCAGCGAAGAAGTTAAAAGTACTAGAAAATTTCGCCGCTCCCACTAGCGACTCGGTAACATAATTGGTCAGTGCATTGGGCCGGAATCCCAAGGGTGCGGGTTCGAGTCCCGTCTGAGGTGCTACGGGTGAGTCGATTTTTTCTAGTATTTTTTCTAATATTATTTATCTTAATATAAAAATAGCATTGTGAATGCGAAAAATCATAATTTAATAATTAATAAAAGTATTTATTCATAAGGTAAAAAGACAAAATGTTGTTTACTTTTTGAATGTAGATTGATAGATATACAAGGTGTTACAAAAATACCCCTAATGCCGAATACGGTATATAGGGACCATCAAACTGAACAACTTTTACTATGGGGCCAACTCTGAAATCACGAAAAAAAAACAGCTGTTTCATACATTTTGATATTTTCGATTTTAATTTTTGTATGAAACAGCTGATTTTTTTTCGCGATTTCAGAGTTGGCCCCATAGTAAAAGTTGTTTAGTTTGATGGTCCTTATATGCCATATTCGGCATTAGGGGTATTTTTGTAACACCTTGTATATCAACACACTGTTCCAACATAAGATTAATTAATTCCTCTATGCACTTTGTATTTCACTGCACAATGATAGTTGGGTTATCGCAAATAACAGTAATGTTTCATTCAACAAATACTAAGCAAGTATTACACTAAAATACACAATAGTATGTCAACTGCATGTTTAATGCACTTGTGTACGTACATAGGACACCTACTTCATTTATTCATAAAATAACATTGCATCATATTACTGCATAATATAACAAGAAATTATATTAGTTACACTAAGCACATTATTTGATATTTAATTAGTAATAACATCAAGTATTCATATAGTTATTATTCATTAAATATTCATATATTAATCTGCCTGCATCCATTTGTCATTTTATCATTCACCTTTTGAACCAGTTCCACTATAATATTGAATTGTTACAATTTACAGGTTGCCACGCTGCCCCAAGCACTTCAGGAGTAAATGAAATCTTACAAAACTTGAGTCGTGCGCAATTGACGAGCAACCATATTGCTCGACTCGAGTGTAGAGCCGTGGTTGGGTACCTCGGCACTATTGAGACGCCGCAAGCCGCCGCCACTGCCGCCCCGGGCAACGTAAGAACTGCTGTGAGGAAACTGAGACAAGAGCGGCGCCCGGCCGCACCCGTGTTACTGTCGGTGCTTCCAAACGCCCTGTTTCTTAGACGACCCACCGGCCAAGTCTTAGCTCAGTATCCCCGCGAAAGAATCTTACATGCGGGCTGCGGTTCTGAAGCAGATAGAAGGTTCTTCGGCCTTGTGACGTCAGCGGAGTTTCAAGAGGCGGAAGCGTCGCACAGTTGTCATGTATTTGCTGTCGACCCGAGAATGGCAGAGCATGAAGCCCATGTCTCGCGAGCTAGAGAGTTCCAAGTAGCTTGCACGAGAGATCCGGTCGCTGAGAGATGTTTAGAATTTCCTCCTTCAGCAGAGTATGTTGTCGGCGTTGTTCGAGGGATGTACAGCTTACCCGCTGAAGAAAGTGCCAGTCCGGGTCTGCAACAAATCTCTAAGTTAGCTGTCAAAGGAGACAGCCCTGCCCTCGGAAATTTCTCCAGATGCAACAGAGCCGCATTCAGAATACCGCGAGACCGTCGTCCCGGCCGTCCAGATGACGACGGCCCAGATTTCGTTGCTAACTCGCCGCAACCCAGCAACCATAGCGAAGTGACGACAACATCGAGCAATAGTGACTCTGGAATCGGCTTCCACAACGACTGCCGTAATATAGCTGACCGTATACTGGTTGTGGACTTCGCGCGGGGCCCACCGGTGAACGCGTTCGTCCGTGAGCCGATACGTAGGCCTGTGGGGTTGGTCGGTTGCGGTTTCGACGCGGACGGTTCGTTTCTTTCTAATGCAACTCCGGTCGTGGACGGGTTTGCGGGACAAGGCCGACCTTTGAACTTGGACGATGTGATGTTAAATGCGAACGATCCGCAGACGGTGCGGCGCGTGAACGAGGACGGGTACGACTACAATGGTAGGGCTGGGGCGGTGTACGATCGAGTGTATAGTGAAGGCGAAGGCTTGTATGACGCCCCAGGAGCAGCGGCCCTCGAAAAGTATGAAGAGCGGTGGGGCGCGGACGGCGCTTCCGTGCGGTCGGCGCGGAGTCACGAGGAGCCGGTGCGCGTGAAGAGACACCACTTGCAGGCCTCCCTCGATGACATGCTCGTGTTACGCCCGCGTGAGTCGAAGCCTGAAAATGATGATGACAACTTTGTGCATCCGGCTTCTATCAAGTGCAAGGTAAATAATCTAAATTCACATGAGCATTAACAGATGTGACATTACTATTCATAATATTAGTAGGGTTACTAATATTGTTTAATTTTTTTGTTCTGGCCCAACCGACCCCCTGTAAATAACATATCAACTGTCCCCATGTTGTTCTTTGAATATCCCCACATGGGGACAGAGGCGTGGGGTCGGTAGGGAATAATCCCCTCTATGTGCCCCTCTAGGCTGTAACCAGATTGGCATATTATTTAATGTCACTTTTGTATCGTCAGGTCCGCAAATCTATAAAGCCACTGAACATCCTATCCAAAACCAAGAACATTTTATCTCGACGGGATCGTTCCTGTGAGTCCCGTGACCGTGACGCTGAAGATAGCCGGGAGAGCCGGGACGCCAGGAGGCGGGCTCTGAGCGCTAGTTGCGGCGAGGTGTGTTCCGCGGCGGCCACGGAGGATGGACTAGCGGGCGCGGCTAGCGAGCCGGACCTAAGGGACACGCAGGTGAGATACTAGCGCCATAGTGACACATTATGATAAGAGCCGGGGACGCCAGGAGACGGGCTCTGAGTGCTAGTTGCGGCGAGGTGTGTTTCGCGTCGGCCACTTAGGATGGACTAGCGGGCGCAACTAGCGAGCCGGACCTAAGGGACACGCAGGTGAGATACTAGCGTCATAGTGACACATTATGATAAGAGCCGGGGACGCCAGGAGACGGGCTCTGAGTGCTAGTTGCGGCGAGGTGTGTTCCGCGGCGGCCACGGAGGATGGACTAGCGGGCGCGGCTAGCGAGCCGGACCTAAGGGACACGCAGGTGAGATACTAGCGTCATAGTGACACATTATGAGAAGAGCCGGGACGCCAGGAGACGGGCTCTGAGCGCTAGTTGCGGCGAGGTGTGTTCCGCGGCGGCCACGGAGGATGGACTAGCGGGCGCGGCTAGCGAGCCGGACCTAAGGGACACGCAGGTGAGATACTAGCGCCATAGTGACACATTATGATAAGAGCCGGGGACGCCAGGAGACGGGCTCTGAGTGCTAGTTGCGGCGAGGTGTGTTTCGCGTCGGCCACTTAGGATGGACTAGCGGGCGCAACTAGCGAGCCGGACCTAAGGGACACGCAGGTGAGATACTAGCGTCATAGTGACACATTATGATAAGAGCCGGGGACGCCAGGAGACGGGCTCTGAGTGCTAGTTGCGGCGAGGTGTGTTTCGCGTCGGCCACTTAGGATGGACTAGCGGGCGCAACTAGCGAGCCGGACCTAAGGGACACGCAGGTGAGACACTAGCGTCATAGTGACACATTATGAGAAGAGCCGGGGACGCCAGGAGACGGGCTCTGAGCGCTAGTTGCGGCGAGGTGTGTTTCGCGTCGGCCACTTAGGATGGACTAGCGGGCGCGGCTAGCGAGCCGGACCTAAGGGACACGCAGGTGAGACACTAGCGTCATAGTGACACATTATGATAAAGAGCCGGGGACGCCAGGAGGCGGGCTCTGAGTGCTAGTTGCGGCGAGGTGTGTTTCGCGTCGGCCACTTAGGATGGACTAGCGGGCGCGGCTAGCGAGCCGGACCTAAGGGACACGCAGGTGAGACACTAGCGTCATAGTGACACATTATGATAAAGAGCCGGGGACGCCAGGAGGCGGGCTCTGAGTGCTAGTTGCGGCGAGGTGTGTTTCGCGTCGGCCACTTAGGATGGACTAGCGGGCGCGGCTAGCGAGCCGGACCTAAGGGACACGCAGGTGAGACACTAGCGTCATAGTGACACATTATGATAAAGAGCCGGGGACGCCAGGAGGCGGGCTCTGAGTGCTAGTTGCGGCGAGGTGTGTTTCGCGTCGGCCACTTAGGATGGACTAGCGGGCGCGGCTAGCGAGCCGGACCTAAGGGACACGCAGGTGAGACACTAGCGTCATAGTGACACATTATGATAAAGAGCCGGGGACGCCAGGAGGCGGGCTCTGAGTGCTAGTTGCGGCGAGGTGTGTTTCGCGTCGGCCACTTAGGATGGACTAGCGGGCGCGGCTAGCGAGCCGGACCTAAGGGACACGCAGGTGAGACACTAGCGTCATAGTGACACATTATGATAAGAGCCGGGGACGCCAGGAGGCGGGCTCTGAGTGCTAGTTGCTGCGACATCTTTCGTTTAATATTATTCGCCTTATGATGGATATGCATTGCACATGGACGTAATAGAAACGACTTTTAAACGAAATTATTTGTAGCTGTAAAGGTTTTTCATAATCCCAAATTTATTTCTCCGTTTTCTCAGGGATGGCTTTTATGTTCTATTCTAGACTGTGCCCACAGTCACAATCTATTTGCTTCGCTTAATGAGTCGCCTATAGTCCGTGGACTAGCGCGCCATGTCGTTTAGAGCAGTGGTTCTCAAAGTGGGCGATAGCACCCCCTTAGGGCCCAGAGAAAGTGATTTTACACGTGATTCCAATATGTGGAAAGGTTATATTTTTTGGAGAAAGAGCGCTAGAAAAATATTAAGGGTTTAAGTATGAAATTGTCGTTTTGTATGGAAAAATTTAAAGAATTTGAATTTTCCATACTATGATTTTCTTAATTTATTTAACAACAATGAACACTAATGTTTTAAAACTTTTATGCACTAATGTTTAAACATTAAGATAACGTATGCCATGCAAAAATAAGTATCGGCTAAGTTACAAACAATTAAGAGGTCATTTTTGCTAACAAAAAAAGGAGTTGCTAATAATACGATACTTTTTTATAGTTAAGGAAAGAAAATAATAAATATTTTTATTGCTGACAGGTAGTTCGCCGTCACGGTCATAATTCGAAATAAACAACCGATGCCTCTTTAACATAATAGAAGATATGAGAGTCTCTGTGTGTGAGAAAAAAATCGGCAATTTTATACTTTAACCCCTATTAATTGGTCTTCAAAGTGGGCAGTAGACTAAATGAGTTTGAAAACCTTTGGTCTAGAGTAATCGTCACAAATGGGTGTGTTAAACCTATTTATAGAAGTAACGCGCCACTATCGCAATGCTCCCCTTGACATAGTATGCTCTGGTTGTGACAGTAGTACTGTAACGGTATCTATATCTTATTTGATGTTAGTTTGTTGCTATCAGTCATGTTAACCACTGTTTTAATCAACAATTTCATTATTAGGTCATTGCCATTGGTGTTATGACTCTCGCTGTAATTTGTGGGTTAAAATTAAATAAAAAGCTAGTATAAACATTTAAGGGGCTGACATGAGCCAATTAGCGCCGCCAGTCGATTTTATTTTATATATTCTAAATAGGCCCAATTTCTTAAAAAGGAATCAGTCAAGGTCTTGGAATGCCGTCTAATGTTTATTGAATAACGTTACAACATTAAAAAATGCGTGCAATAGTTTAAAAACGGGTTTGAACCAACAATGGCCACTTTTAACAAAATAGCGTTTTAAACTGTTTGAATGCCTTTTCAAACTGTGTAAAGTTATTCAATAAATATTAAACGTTATTGACAAAACCTTGACTGATTCCTTTTTAAGAAATTGGGCTTATTTAGAATAAATTAAATAAAATCGACTTTCGGCGCTAGTTGGCTCATGTCAGCCCCTTAATTGGTAAAATATATTTCGTAATACTTTTTATTTATGGTCCAATGGGGAATATCTGAAAAAATCAAATTGGCTGATTTTTTTAATGATAATTATGCTCCCTTATTAATACGAACAAGTTTCAGAATTTTTAATTAAGTGAAAAATAAAAAAAAAGTTGTGGTTGTGGCAGGTGGTGGCTGGAATAATCTCTATTCTGCTGTTAATCCCGAAGACGAGGTTATTTCAATGTTTTTAGAATTTTTCACGCAACCAAAAATTCTGAAACTTTTTCCTATTAAAAAGGGAGTATATTCGTACCTCAAAAAAATTTTTTTTTCCGACAGTCCCCATTGAATGTTTCCAAAGTTGATGTTGATAAATAACCAGGGGGTCTAGCCAAAGTAACATTTACAAATATTCGCTATCGATTCGCTTCGAAAAATGTATGGATTTGAAGTTTTAAATTTCGATTGATAACGAAACCTCATGTCAATCCCATACTTGTTTCAAAAGCGAAGCGATAACGAAGATTTGCAAATGTTACTTGGGCTAGACCCCTGAGAAGTAAGCTGACGTATTTGGTAGTGCATGAGTCAAAGTAGGCTAATAAGGTAAGCTTGTATATCCAGTTGGTCAGTAAACCATTGCTTTTGCGCATGTTTCACGCACACTCTGTAAGTGAAGCGTTATGTTATTAAAGTGTTTTAAAAATATTTGTTTGTAATAATTGTATTATTATCTTCATCATATCAACTATGATATGAAACGCTCACTGCTGGGACTCCCTCCTTCCTCTCCCTAGCTAAATATCTCCACAACCTTGTTTGTATGATTAGCTTCTATGGAAAAGATTGTAAAATAATTGGTATTACATTTCTCAACTAAAAAGAAAAACAATAATTTTCTTAATTTGAGTTTAGGAAGTTTATGTTTCATGACTTTTTTGTTTCAGGTATGTACTTATTTCTGCAAAGATCGTCTGATTACCATGAGTCATGACATGATACTAAGAAAACAACATTATTACTTCTGTAAGTAGACTATTACATATTAATTGTTTATAACCATTTTATATTTATCATTATAATCTGCTGAGGCAAGGGCGGATCCAGGGAACAGTCCAGGGGGCTATGCCCTCCCTCCCCCCGCAAGATATATGTTACAAAATCAGGGGACTGGCCCCCTCGCCGGGGGCACTACCCACTAAACTCCCTCAGGACGCGTAAATGCATTCCCCCTACTATAAAAAAAAGGGCTGGTCCCCTAGCATGACACAAAATAGATATAATAGATAGATGGAATAGATACCATAGGATAGATAGATAGAATGGATTAATCACGTTTAACTGTCAAAAGACAATGGATTTTGACAGTTGGTATGTACTGTGTTTCGTCGTTCATGCTAGGGCTGGATTAACATATAGGATACTTTTTATCCCGGTCAAAAGTGCCCAAATACTATGCCATGTTTGTTTATCTACCTATACTATGTTTGTATTCAGAAAAAAATTTTTTAAACACAACCCGCCAGATAAATTACCCTTCTAAAGATTTGTTTCAAGCACTGTTATTGGTAGCTGTTGGATCCAAATAATCCTTCCGTTTATTACCGAACATTCTTCCGTGATACACAGCACTAATTGCCCCGCCCCGCGCTGTACCGTTTATCAATGGCGACGGCGCCCACATGTTTCATTTAGAACTAATTGACCGCGCTACTATACACATACTGTACCGTATTGGTGCATTTAAACTATGATGAGATAATCCTTACTATACAAAGTGTTACAAAAATACCCCTAATGCCGAATATGGTATATAGGGACCATCAAACTGAACAACTTTTACTATGAGGCCAACTCTGAAATAACGAAAAAAAAATCAGCTGTTTCATACATTTTGATATTTTCGATTTTAGTTTTTGTATGAAACAGCTGATTTTTTTTTCGCGATTTCAGAGTTGGTCCCATAGTAAAAGTTGTTCAGTTTGGTGATCCCTATATACCATATTCGGCATTAGGGGTACTTTTGTAACACCTTGTATTATAAATACGAAGGTCCGTTTGTTTGATTGTTACGCCTTCACGTCTTAACTTCTGAACCGACCATCATGGTCGCTAGTTGTTTATAAATTACATGATAACAAACTACAAACAGTTGTATCAAAAGATGACGTAATGTAAGTTAGTTAAAAAGCAATTTGATCTATCTTGTTGACTAACATAGTGTTAGTTTATAAAACTATTGAATATTCCCTTAATACATCACCGTATAAAGATATCAATAATTTCTCATTGATTAATAGTGTTCATTCATTGATTATATATGTATGACGTCATTAAATGATAACATTTAATTTAATTGATTAGTTCTACTGCTGTGTCGCTTCACAAACATGAATGGCAGGTCAATCTTTGACTTTGACGATCTCCGTGGTCGAGTGGCTATGTACACCGGTTTTCAAGGTGTCGCCATCTCTGAGGTCCCGGGTTCGATCCCCGGTTGGGTCAATTTAGAAAACGAACTTTTCTATATTGGCTCAGGTCTGGGTGTTTGTGATACCACCGTTGTCTCTGATTTCGATAACACAAGTGCTTTAGCTACTTACTTTGGAATTGGAGCAATGTATGTGATGTTGTCAAATAAAAAATAAATAAAATCTAGCGAATGTTTATAGTTTCTAACCAGTAGTTAACGATTACTTTACGTTGATATCAAATGAAATTTAGTTACAAGCTCATTAAGGTTTTTTACTTATCCATACTCGTTTTTAGTAGCCAGTCACTTTTACCCTCTTACTAATAAAGATTGTATAACAGATGTATAGTTACACAGTGTTTTGTCCCTTTCTTTTTAATGTCTAACTTAAATAGTTTGACAGAGAGTATCATTGTGTAACTATACATCTGCTATACAATCTTTATTAGTAAGGGGGATAGTATACCAATCATAATTAGTCCAGTCAATAAAGAGGTCGTAGAGTGCGCGAGAGGGCAACTAAGCGATTCATTTTGTTTGTTTAGGGTGCTTAGGGAGTGGACATATTAAAAACCCCCTCGTCTAGGAGGTGAATCGGAGTGTGTGTGGGGGGGGTTTGGAGGTTTGAAGGTTCTATACATTTTGTTCGAATTCCCAACCATTTTTGAACTACTAGAGGTCATTTTAACCCATAATAAAATTCGAACGAACAAACAAAACAGAAAAATAATCCTAAACGGTCAAGCCGTTTTTGAGTTTTAGCCAGCCAGACTAACGAACAGCATTCATTTTTTTATATACATATAAGGGTTTTGATATATATTTTTTTAATTACTTGAAAATCTACTACCATTCCTAGCTAGTTGCACTATAGTCTATCCCGTCAATTGATTGAGACAAGGCCCCTCCGAGCCAGTCGGAGTCGGGACTCGGGACTGCCGCGGGTGTACAGTACACTGCACATTATACAAACAAAAGTATGTGAACTTAGATTTAAGAGGTGTCAAATTGAAGAAAGTGTAGTGATGTGGTCTTTTACCTGCCATCGTCATTTTTCATAATTTATTAGTCGTTGTTTGTTAAAAGTTGCTTAGCTTATCAATAGTTTACAACTGTTAATGGTATATTTCATGATCATCATCATCATTATAGATATATCCAAAATAACTACAACAGACTTTTATAAAATATGAAGGAAGGAGAAAAAAGTAGTACAAAAGATTTTTTAAAAAGTAGTACGAACGACAGTGACATCCAGACGATTTGTTGTGAAGCATATTCATTAACTTGTGGACACGATCTGTACATTTGTAGGGCGGAATTTTCTCACGAAAGAACGCCTGCTTGTCTGGAAAGTAGGTATCCTTCCTACTCATTAGAATGCATTCAATCTTAACCCCCGGTACAGTTAATAAAGTCGGTCGTACTGCGAACTGTAGAATAACTGACTTAAATACCATGACAAATGTTTTAATTTAAAAGCGCAAGTCATTCCGCCCACTCAGTCGAAATAATTTAATTCAAGAAAGATTTTATAATGTAAATAGTAACTATTTACCGATGGATGTTATTCTAAATCGCGCTACAGTGAGATTTATGTTTGCGTTCCACTCGCGCTGGTCGGATAAGCAATGCGCAGACGCAACCCATTGACCCTGGTGAGTCAATATCGGTTCATTCAGAAGCTCTTAATGCGTTCATTCAATTACCGGTCTTGTAAATAGCGATTTACATTGATAAATACGTTGGTATGTATTGTTAATAAGATCGGGCTTAATATAGAACCCTGGGGGAACCCTCTTAGGAATAGTGTCTTATATAGCTTATGAACATCGCAAACATCGATCGTATTTCATAATTATCTGTTACTTTTGAATGATATTGTAAGCGAACAACGATGTCGCCTCGCTACCACGTGCCTGTACAAATTACAATCGGTTTCTTAGATAGAGTATGAGATTTGTGTGTCCTTCCTTTGTATTGTTTTTACCCGACTGCAAGGAAAGGGTTATGTTTTTAAATCATTTATCTCAAATAAAAAATCTCAAATAAAATCTCTAATATTTAAATAAAATAACCGTGTTGGTAAATAAAAATCTTGACAATTGGACAAATTTCGTGTAGTAATGCTTCTAATAGGAGTCAATATTATTGTCCTTACACTTCTGATGGCGCAGTAGTGTCTGTTGTTATTTTGTCGTCAGCTTATTATGGCATAAAATATTCTTTAAAACTTTAAGAGTTTTCGCTAGTCTTACTTTCCTTCCATCTTTTATCAGTCTCTACTAATAGTACATATTATGTGCTCGTGTCTCGGAATGCCATTAGCTTAAGTGGCATAAAAGTTAGGACCGGCCAGATTTTAAGTTTCCAAAAAATATATCACTATTACTTGCACCCGGAAATGCTTCCCAAATAGAAACATCTTAACAAAATGAGTGTCGTTGATAACGCTACTAATAATAATAAAAAAAATCAAAGTAAGTTTTAAACTAGACAACATAAACTTGCTAAACAATAGCGTAGCTTCATGAGTTCATGACATTCACAAGTGTTTGTAAAAGCCTCTATTATAAACCTTCGATCAAGAATACCCTAGAATCTCCAAATTATAACACCCCACTTTCAAACTGGGCGCTTATTTTGTACAAAGTATTCTCTTTGTTTCTTACTAGAGTTTTTGGAAAGAATAGTAATTTGTACCCAGATAAAAATATTCATGTGGGGATTCGAATTTCAAAATGTCCAATCGCTTTTTGTTTTGTCCGTTCGGTGCCACATTTGCGTGTTGTTTTATTCGTGAAGCGTTATCTGGGATATTCTGACTGACAAAACGAAAAGCGATGCCAAAAGCCATCGGTCATTTACGTATGAAGACTGGCATACATACCTGTCCGCCATTTTGAAAAAAGTCGGTTTTGGAGGCCTGTGTTTTTCAACTTCAAACTCAAATATCTCAGTAAGTATACCACTTACGAGATTTTTTTACTTTTTACTTTTTGTTTGTAATGACTTATTCTATCGATTGATTTAGAAAATGACAGATTTTTTTTCAACTTTAAACTCAAATATCTCGGCAAGTATATCACTTACGAGATTTTTTTACTTATTACTTTTTGTTTGTAATAATTTATTCTATCGATTGGCACCACTTTCATCACAGGCCTCCAAAACTGACTTTTTTCAAAATGGCGGACAGGTAGGTATGCCAAAAGCACATGATGCTCTTTTGAAATTCGAATCCCCACATAAATATTTTATCTGGACCCAAATTACTATTCTTTCCAAATCCAACTTTGAGTTTAAGCTCCTAGTCTTATCGTTCCATTTGTCCTGTCATAAAGATTCCGCTGGTGGTATATCACCAGTCGTATTAGCTGCTATGCTAACCGGGTTGACGGCTCGCTCGCCTGATTGCTCTAACACGCTACTCACGATTCCACCACGTGCCTCCTTGAGTTTTAATTTAATGTCACGTGGTGCCACAATGTACCCAACGTTGTCATTGTCGGCAAATTGTAATATGTTGGAACCTACTTTTAGTTCATGGTACGATAAAAGTAGGCATAGAAATATACAGATTATTCGTTTTTATATAAAATTGTGGTAATGGTTTGTTTAACGATAACCTCTCGTATTTACACGTCGTTTTAAACAATAAAATCACATTTTGAACTCTAGAATAAGTATTGTTAAATATTGCATAATACTATTTTAAATCTCATCTTCTAAGCATTACTTGTTACAATATCAAGTCTAGCAAGATAATCTGGGAATTTGGCTCAAAAATAATTTCTCTAAAGATTTAGTTATTTGGCTGGCAACTAAATTAGGAAAGTTTCCGCGTGTAGTGGCGACGTAATAATCGGCTTTCGATGAGACATTCTGTGACATCCACTTGCCTTTTAAAGACAGTTGTTGAAATGATATTGTATTGCTTTAGCAATGGGTACGCAGTGTATGTCGAACTGATGCTGCGGTTAAATGTGTGGGTTCGATCCCCGGCTGGTTTAATTTATAAAATAACTTTTATGTTTTTTTTATTTACCAAAACCCAACAAGACATATGGATAGTTGATTGAATCAGGCGTCACTTGGCGGAAGTCCCAAACCATTGTGAAAAAAGAAATATATGTAGCTTACTTCCGCAAAAAATATATGCAAGATGCACCGCCCGCCCACCCGCTAAAAAATGCACATGCACACCACAAAATATCAGTGCACAATATCTGCATTTAGCAAGACAGCAACACACCTTGCACCTTCACCAATTAGACTACTCTACACGCGTTTCGCCCCAACCCGGAGCATCCTCAGGAGTTAGATCGTGCGTGAACCAACACTGAATAAGTGTGTTGCATATATTTTTTGCGGAAGTAAGCTACATATATATTTCTTTTTTCACAAAGACATATGGACTTACTAGGTTACTTATTTATTTATTTATTGAAAACCAACAGCGTTACAATTTTGTTTACACTCCTAATTCTAACCATTAGCAAGGCCAATTACAGGTTTTCCATAAAATTACCTTACTGAGTAAATTCTAAACAAGTTCATATCAATACAATAATGCAATGATAACAAATCAGTCGCAAAGTTATTAGTCAACACTCTACATAAAATTATTTCATGAAATTTAGAAGCTACAAATTTCGGACAAACATTTTATATTCATACACTAATATGAATATTGAATATAAAAATTCTTGCGTTTCGGACGTTTTCTGCGATTGCCAGTTCAGAAGTCCTCATAGGAGTAAATGTTTATATTTAGAGCACTCATTATCATAACAAACAGCGTTGAGCGTACATACTTTTCAATGTCAAGCAAAATATATATTGACCACTAGTTGTGATATGAACTAGTAAATGGTTTGATTGATTTGATTGGTTGTATTAAATATTGCTAAAGTCTGTTTATCCTTATTTGTTCTTTTTGGTAAACAATCTTCACCCAAGTCTTTATTGAAAAAAAAAACAATTTTAAAATACAACTAATGGTTTTCCACACATATATTACTAAATAAATTACTAATTATTAGGGTCTATTTTATTTAATAAGGCCACAAAATTTAAATAACGGTTTAAATTTAAAAGACGTATGATAACTGTAAAAAGTTGTTTACTAAATAAGACAGTAACGATCAACAGATTATACTAATTATAAAAAACTTTTAACTACTATGTGTTCCTTTTCAGTTTCTACACCAATATGAAATGTACTTTAATTTAAAAGAAAATGTTTAAATTGTATTTAATAAAAACCACTGAGGAAATTAAAATTAAAAACGAAGTCTACTATTGTTACTGGTTGATGTTCGCAATGAACCTTATTTGTTACAAATGTTCGAGATAATGTTCGGATAAAGAACATGTCAGTATTATTGATGGTGTGTCTAAAAAATGAAAAAATATACGTCAGTCATATGTATTATAAATATTCTGTTTTCTTTAATATATTCATTAAATACAACATGGTAGCAGAGCGTAGTTCTCAATAGCAATCCGTGAATTCTGTGAATATTGAAAAACAGTAAGTTGTTTAGATTTTACCCTGATTAAAAATGAGCGGCGGTGAAGGAAGTAGCAGTAGTTTTTCAATAGAAAAGCTTAGAGGGCGGGAGAATTACCGCCTGTGGAAGTTCAATATGAAAAATCTGCTTGTCCACGATAATCTCTGGAACTCAATAAAAGGATATCCAGCAGATGACAAGAGTACACCTGAACTTAAGAAGCGACTTGATGAGAAGACTCTCTCAAAAATATGCCTCTTAGTTGATAGTAGCTGTATCTCTCACGTTATGGATGCTGACACCGCAAAAGTAGCTTGGGAAAATCTGGAAAAGGCGTATGAAGACAAAGGACTAGGGCGGAGACTGCGGTTATTGAGAGATCTATGCAGCGTGCGGTTAGATGATTTCTGTGGTGACATGGAACAGTACATCAATCACTGTTTGTCACTATCACAGCAGCTCACAGCAGTCAATAAGCCCATAGATGACGAATTTCTAGCAGCAGTCATTCTTCAAGGTCTTCCATCTAAGTTTGATCCTATGATCATGGCTCTGGAGAGCGTGTCAAATCTGACATCGGACTTTGTAAAAGCTAAACTTCTGCAAGACAAGAAATGGTATGACAGAAGTGGTGAGTGCTTGGCTACAAAGAAAGGTTCCAGAAATAAAGAGGAAAGAAATAAGAAGATCAAGTGCTGGAAATGTGGTAAGCTGGGTCACACAAAGAAAGACTGTAACCAAGTAGCAAAAGCCATGATGGTTGCAAAACCGTTGGATTACTTCTACGTGGACTCCGGAGCGTCAGAACATATGACAGGAGTACGGGACCGGTTGCAAAACTTTACTTCACGTCGTTCAGAAGTGAGTGTGGCGAGCGGACAAGCCATGCAATGCGTAGGCATTGGAGATATAAACATTAAGTTAGGTGACTGTGATTTTATATTAAAAGATGTAATGTATATCCCGGGTTTGAGTGTAAACTTAATATCAGTTAGTAGTTTAACTAAGAAAGGTTTTAGAGTAGAGTTTATTAGCACTTATTGTAATATATTTAAAAATAATTTACTTATTACTTCCGTTAAGTGTTTAGGCGGTGTTTATAAACTGCATACTACCGGAAGTGCATTCAGTGCTAATAAAGAGGTTACAAAGGAGTCTTGGCATGAAAGGCTTGGCCACTTAGGTTATGACAGTTTAAAGTCACTGTCAGATGTCATCAAGTTTCAGGTAAGCAATGAAAAAGAATTTTGCTCAACATGCGTTCAAAGCAAATTAACACGTTTTCCTTGTAAACCATCGGGACGAGATGTGGTTAAAAAGCGGTTAGACCTAATTCACACAGACTTATGTTATATTCCTGTTCCGTCTCACTCGGGTAAGAAATATATTTTAACCTTTCTTGATGATCACTCGCGGAAAGTTTTTGTGTATTTTCTTAAATACAAACACGAAGTCACTGCTAAAACTAAGGAGTTTGTAAAACTTGTTGAAAATCAGTGTGAATCCAAGGTGAAAGTTGTCAGGTCAGATAATGGGACGGAGTATGTGAATCAGGAACTGAGTAAGTTCTTTAGGGATAGTGGTATTATACATCAGTTAACGGTTCCGTACTGTCATGAAACTAATGCATCCATTGAAAGACTGAATAGGACAATTTTAGAACGCGTGAGGTGTTTATTATTACACTCGGGTTTGGATCACAGACTGTGGGCTGAAGCTGCGAATACAGCTGTATATCTCATCAATCGTTCACCGTCCAGTAGGTTAGGAGGTAAAACACCGGAGGAAGTGTGGTCGGGTCAGAAGGTGAGGTATGACCATCTGAGAGTTTTTGGATGTGAATCTTTTGTGCATGTTCCAGAGACTAAGCGCCGTCATAAGCTTGAACCTAGAAGCCAAAGGTATATCCTTGTCGGCTATGATGAGTATAATAAAGCTTATAGGCTGTATGACCCCAAGACTCATAATATAATAAGAAGCCGTGATGTTTTGTTTAACGAAACCGTTTTTCCCGCTAAGTCATATGATGATAAGCGGAGCTTTACACGATTGTTTCTTTCAGGGGAAGATGAGGAAACAAACATTGAGGGGAAGTCGGGAAATGATACACCTACCTGCGTGAATGAGAATACATTAGATGTCGTTCCAGGCCCTTCACAAAATGTTATCGGGAATGACGGCGACAACAATTCAATTTATGAAGATAGTGTCGAGGAGATCGTTCAGGAACCCAGATATAATCTAAGACCTAGACAGCCAAGGACGATGTATGTCAAGGATGTTATTCCATATGAGCCGTGTTCCGTTGAAGAGGCATTAAACTCTGAACAGAGTGACCTGTGGCGTCAAGCGATGCAAGAAGAGATTAATTCTTTCATAGAACACGATGCATGGGAACTGGTTGATAGGCCATTGGGTAAGAACGTGGTTAAGAATAAATGGCTCTTCAAAATTAAATGTGACGCCGAGGGGAAGATATCCCGATATAAGGCGAGGTTGGTGGCCAAGGGTTTCACGCAAAAGTACGGTGAAGATTATCACGAAACATTCTCCCCTGTAGTACGATACAGTACTATGCGACTGTTGCTAGCTATAGCAGTTCAGATGGATTTAGAGATTGACCATCTTGATGTCCAAACTGCGTTTTTAAACGGCGAGCTTAACGAGGACATTTACATGTGTCAACCAGAAGGATTTGTTGACGAGCAGAATAAATCTAAAGTTTATAGATTGAAGAAAGCAGTTTACGGTCTGAAGCAAGCGCCTCGTGCTTGGTACGAGAAGGTGAAAGACGTGCTTCTGTCAATCGGGTATGTTCAATGTAAATTAGAACAATGTGTTTTTATGAAACGTTTAGATAAATCATTTATTTATATTGCTCTGTATGTCGATGACTTTATTTTATGTTATAATGATGTGTTTCTAGCTAATCAGTTAAAGGACAGTCTTAGAAAACCATTTAAAATAAAAGACTTAGGCTCAGTTCGTCATATTCTAGGTGTTGCAGTAGAACGAGATAGAACAAATAAGACGATGAAACTGTCCCAGGCACGTCATATAGGACAGATATTAGAGCGGTTTGGTATGTCAGAATGCAAGGTTTCCAAGACTCCTTTGGACCCCAACGTGAAGTTTACTGATAATAAACCGTTAGAACAAGGTAAAGTCCCATATCAACAATTGATCGGTTGCCTTATGTATCTGTGTGTATTTACGCGCCCCGATATTGCGTATGCAGTTTCATACTTAAGTCAGTTTAATACCTGTCATACTATGGAACATTGGACTGCGGCTAAGCGTGTGTTGAGGTACCTCAAGGGAACACAAAATGCTTGTCTATTGTATAGTAGGTCTAACTGCGATAAACTGCAGGGATACGTTGATGCAGACTGGGGTGGTGACATTCGCGATAGGAAATCGTTTTCAGGTTTTATGTTTAAATTTTCTGGGAACACTATATCTTGGCAGTGTCGTAAGCAAACGTGTGTCAGTCTGTCTAGTACTGAAGCTGAATACGTTGCTTTGAGTGAGGCAGCAAAAGAGGCCACTTATTTTAAAAATCTGTTGGCTGAATTGACTCTTATTCCCGATTGCACAGTTGAGATATTCTGTGACAATCAATCGGCTCAAAAGTTAGCTGTCAATCCAGTGTTTCATAGACGCACGAAACACATAGATATTCGCTACCATTTTGTCCGAGAGGCTGTAGATAAGAAAGTAGTCAGTATCAGTTACCTTCCTACGGAGCAAATGGTTGCTGATGTGCTAACTAAACCTGTATATTCTGACAAGCATAAGTTTTGCTCGATGAAAATGGGCTTAGTTTAGTTTCTTTGTCATTATAAGTGACTACTAAATATTTTGTGTAAGTGTAAGTTGTGTACTAAGTTAGGTACTTACGTATCTAAGTTTTAGTTTTAATTATAGTTTAATTTGTACTAAATTTCGGTTCAGGGGAAGTGTTACTGGTTGATGTTCGCAATGAACCTTATTTGTTACAAATGTTCGAGATAATGTTCGGATAAAGAACATGTCAGTATTATTGATGGTGTGTCTAAAAAATGAAAAAATATACGTCAGTCATATGTATTATAAATATTCTGTTTTCTTTAATATATTCATTAAATACAACAACTATGTACACACGACGGCACCTAAAACTATACATGTTGACCTTGAGGCCGCCTTTATGCCCTACGTAATGAAAGCTGTTACACAGTTTTAACTGTATAACTTGACGTGCTGTCGTGTATACTTATGTACCATACTACTTATTTGAATAAAGTGTTTGGGCTTGCAGTTAGCATATCAGACATTTTTAAAAGTAAAATCTTGTTCCCTATGCTGTTAAGCTTTTAAATTTTAACGTCTTCATGCAAGTGTTCTTAAATAAAAATCTTTTAAGTCTGTTTTTTTATCAAACATTGCACAATATTTAATATGTTGCAGATAGCCTTGTCTTTAAGGCTCCTATAGACCTCAAGTGGCGCCCTCATTTTAAATAAATTTATTGCTCGCTAAGTACATAATGTTTCGAAAATTCACATGTACAGATTGAAGCTAAGGTTCTATAGTTTATTTACAAACAATAACCTCAGTAAAATATAGTTCATTGTAGTAGTAGTTCGCAAAAGTGCTAAAAGTGGCCACTTTTAGCAATAAATTTATTTAAAATGAGGGCGCCACTTGAGGTATATAGGGGCCTTAAGAGTTCGGTTTATAGCATATTATTTTCAGAAAATACAACAAATGAATTAAATAAATTAAATTTTTGACAACATCACATACATTGCTCCGATTCCAAAGTAAGTAGCTAAAGCACTTGTGTTATGGAAATCAGAGACAACAGTGGTATCACAAACACCCAGACCTGAGCCAATATAGAAAAGTTAGTTTTTCTAAATTGACCCAACCGGGGATCGAACCCGGGACCTCAGAGATGGCGACACCTTGTAAACCGGTGCTCAAAGCCACTCGACCACGGAGGTCGTCAAAAAATTATTTTCTATATTTAGGTCGCGTTTCATTAATAGCATATTATGTAAACATGATTATGCAAGAAATATGCGCACTTAATTTTGGAAATTACTAAACAATACAAACACCTGTAAATGTTTAAATAATGTTTTAAACAATAGTTGTTGCCGGAAAATGTGGGAAAGTGTCATTGAGTTGTGTCTGCTTAAAGGTCGGATTGCATTACCTTCATATGTCTTATACATACTCACGTGTTTTTGGAGGATTTTCAAATCGGAAAAATATGGCGAAGTACGAAGGAAAATTACTTCCCGATTATTTAGATCGCGATCATAACATGATGATGATTTAATCTAGCCATGACCCTATTGATACGTGTATTTTTCTTTATGTTGTCCTTGTTGATATCGATTTACAACAAACAGCATTTAGAATGTTAAAATCTGTATCACACATTACTAGTTATTTTCTTAGGTACTTTTCAGACTGAAACGGTTTTCTGGCAGACCAGTCTGTCGTTATTCGGTCCTGTCGTCTTTTACATTTTTCATCAAAAGTCGAAAACTATGCGACCTAAAAAATTTTTGAGAATGTGCAAGCTGCGTTCTTTCATATGATACCCCATATGCCTGTATCATATGAAAGAGCGAGTAGCCTCACTTCGAATTTTTAAGACCCCCTCAGTCCCTCTCCCTGTAGTAAAAAATATAAATATTTTTATTTCTCTCTTATTTGCAAAATAGTTGGGAAAACGTCATCTAAAACTATTCCAAATTTCAAGTTGATAGCATTAGTAGTTCTCGAGATATCCAGCTGTGACAGACAGCAGACACACTGAGTCGCACCATAAGGGTTCCTTTTTACCATTTTGGTACGGAACCCTAATGTGAAATTTACTCAAGACTGGCTAACGTGCGTACGTCCTACAGCAAATATAACGCCTCCTCATTTAATATTTTCATATAAGATCTCAGCACACAGTCTATTTCAGTATATCAGTCGTTATCACGTTTGCTGAAGAGGGCTAAATATAGACGCCGTGAGTCAGCAGAGGACGTTATTAATATCTCTAGTTAAATCTGTACTGTTTATTCGAATAATATGATAAAAATAAAATTAATATCAAGAGCTCTAAATACTTCATCTCAGTTTGATGTAGATGTATCTGAAAATGCTGATTATTCGTGTATGTGTGGAAACTTTTCGTTTTATATCAATCTTGTAACAGCAAAACAAAAGATCTAGTTTTTGTGATTTTGACACTAATCTACTGGATCCATCCATCTAAGCCACCTGCAGATTTACCTGGCTATTAAACAAAGACAAAGTCAAAATTTCATTATTCAAGGAAACTTAATAATTAAGTACTTTTGAATCGTCTATATTTTCCTACCACCCGTTCCAGACCTTTTTACTACTACTGAAAGCCATGGAAACCGTTTTAAATGTACCAAAACAACAGATTTTTGACGTTTACTCGATCCTGGGGCTGCACCGGCTAACGCATCGAACTTCGGATAGTCTGCCGGGCTTCAAATTAAAACAGATAAATCGAGCCCCAATCGGGCAAAATGGCGAACCCCAATTCATTATGTCACACGAACATCGATATCTTTTAAATAACTTCGGCGAATAGTACAATACGAAACTCCTTACTTCGATTTATCTGTTTTAAGTTGAAGCTCGGCAGTCTCGCCGAAGTTCGAAAAGTTAGCCGGTAGAGCCCCTGATGTGAACTCGATCCCTTCAATTCCCGTCGAGAATAGGGGGGCTCCTGTGTGAACGCGCGGCAACATTGCCGAAACTACGACTAGCTATAAAACAATAGTGTGAATTGACCGACGATGTTACTGCAGCCTCACAATGGCCGCTGCTGTCACTGTTTTAACGGACAATTAATTCGACTAAAGCTGTTACACTCGTCTAAGCTAGACTGTAGATAAAAGATTTGGATCTAACATGTGTTTTTGTATCTCTTTTGTATAGTCTACGGACAGGTGCTAGAAAATGGTTTGCTAATCATCCTCTTAGCGCAATACAAAGCAGTAATCATCATATTCTTGACGACCTCCGTGGTTAATTCCCAGCTGGGTAAATTTAGAAAAACTAACTTTTCTATATTGGCTCAGGTCTGGGTGTGTATTTCCACCGTTGTCATTCATCATCTTCTTGACGACCTCCGTGGTCGATTCCCAGCTGGGTAAATTTAGAAAAACTAACTTTTCTATATTGGCTCAGGTCTGGGTGTGTAGTTCTACCGTTGTCTCTGATTTTCATAACACAAGTGTTTTAGCTTACTTTGGAATCGGAGCAATGTTTGTGATATTGTTTAATATTTATCTTTTTATCTTCATATCAGCCGCACGACACCCACTGCTGGGTCTAGGTCTCCCCCAAGAATCTCCACAACGTTTGGCTTTGGACTGCCCGCATCCAGTAACCTCTGTAACCTTCACCAGATCGGCAGTCCGCCTTGTCGGGGGCTTACCCACAAAGAAACTCTTATACCTAAGCAGTATTATAGCCAGAATGGTAGGATGTTGAGAAAGATATCGTATGCCGAAATGAAAAAGATAACTGATATTAAAGTTACCCTAAAATATGACGTCAAAGTCGCGCGATTTATAATTTTTGTTTTAAATCAGCTTCGTAGCCAAAGTTATCACAACAAAGCGATAACCTTAGATTAGGAAAATTAAACTTAAGCGTTACTTATCGGTGGGGTTATTAATGTTATTATGTCAATTGCTACTTGTTAACATTTTATTATTATACATCATTTTTATACCAGTAATGTATGTAACTACGGCGTTATATGTTTTCTTTTGTGTAACTTGTTATACACTCATTTAAAATGCGCATAATTCTTGTGCAACAACGACGTGCAAATTGTTAAACTATTTC
Organism: Catoptria pinella; assembly: GCA_963556745.1. Taxonomy (NCBI): domain Eukaryota; kingdom Metazoa; phylum Arthropoda; class Insecta; order Lepidoptera; family Crambidae; genus Catoptria; species Catoptria pinella. The sequence goes on along the minus strand of OY750778.1, from coordinate 10,081,808 downwards.
ATTGATGTAATAAGCGAGCTGCCGTATCGATTTATTGATTGATGTATCGAGTTGCTCGATCGTGAATCGAGGACGGCGACTGACCTAATTCGAGTTGCTACGTAGTCTACGGACTGGAGACGAGTGATGGGTTAGGGCTACCGTAATTATAGTTTGCTTCCGAACTTCAAAGTAACTACGTCCTCGTTTTCAAAGACTACGACAGGAGACTTTGTATGTTGAATTGAACGCATTGATCACGAAAACGAGAAGAAGGAAGAGTTAACTCGTTGAAAGTGCCTAAAATGTCATATTTACAGACAAATTACTATTGTATATCAAACTCTATGATTAATAGAGGTATGATAAGTGGAAAAGGTCAACTCTCGCCCATCCAACTGACTCCTTGCTTGGCAAAACCTGTGAAATGCAGTGAAAGTCTTATCCAGCATTTACAGCAACCCTTTTGAATTTTATTTGGTAACCCTAGGCAGCCACTGGGCAACTGGGCTTATTGAATTGCAATGAGCCATCGTTGGCTGGATATTACGAGTGCAATTTACGTCGGACACGCATCCATTGTCTTGATCTATTACGATGCTATAAATAGAACGAATAACGCTGTCAATCTCACCTCCATTGGCTATAACTTTTTCTTCTATTCAGTATTAATGGCCGATTGGCCGAATGGAAATTAAATCGAGGCGGTTTGTCTCCACATTTTTGTTTATCTTTTTTATGTGACTACGGCGAAGCACAAAGGAGGGCTATGACATTTTTAACACCCTATTTTTACGATACGATTTTAATACACTCCTAATAGTCTCTGCCAACGCCCATTTTGGTTCAAATTAATGACTCGTGGAGGGATACTTGTCATCTTTAAAATATTCACCACTAACTACCATTATTAGAAATTGAGCATTTATAAAAGTCTGAATACTTAGCACCAGCTAAGTTTTCTGATTCGTCCAGTACATAGTGGAAATAAGTCGCATGTCTATGGTTAAGACATCTTTATTTTTAAGGGCCACAGTCCAATGCACTTTTTCAACTTTTCATGCTTCGTAAGCGATGGCGCTGGTATCAACTTCCGCGTCCTAACAGGGTCACTGGAACACGCTGGATGCTCGGCTCATTGGATGTTTCTCATCCAAGATTTGACGGCTGTTATCAACGTATAACAGTCTCACTGTGTAGCCACTGCCCCTACAAGACCTCCGTTCGAGTAAGATTAGCTGATAAGTCTGGTATCTGATCGTAGTTAACCGTTCTATTCCTCCTTACTTCTTTCTTATGTGACTTTTTGCTGTCACAAATGACCTCGATCCTAATTTGTTAGTGGTGATTTCCTGATCAGTCCCCGTATCCAATGCATCCTTTTTTGTTTCTTTGAACTACGGTAAAGTAATCACTTTCACCGACTTGTATTTCAATTGTTCAGTTTTTCATACAATTTATCATATTTGGTAATTTGACATTAAATAACAATAAAGCAGATTATTGACATTATTCATTGTTGTTGTGAAATAATTAGAAAAATGAAAAATCCGCCTCCATAGCAAATTGTAGTAAATTCGCTTAACGGACAGCTGCTGTTTTTCGGCTGTCAATTCAGGAGCTGCAACCAATGAATTTTTACTCAACCGAAGCCGAAACCCGCGCCCTGCTGCCCGCCCGAGACGTTAATCAGTCTCTCACGAACCAACGCCGATGACAGACGCACCACAAATAATCCCTTATTACGACTGTTGCCGCTGGAAAAATGTGTACGGATCCGCGTAGCTATTTCGTAATGTGCGCCAAGAACTCTCCGTGATAGTGCAGTGTCAATCGATAATCGAACGTATTCCGATAGATGTAAAGTTGGCAATCATTTACAGACCTGCTTCTATGTACTCCAGTGTCGGGTAATGCGGGAAAATTGCAACGGACAATTATACAATGAATAGGACTTCTCTTTCGAATGACGAGAGGAATATACAAATTAAAAACTTGAAGTGTATTGTCAATCGCTACTGACAAAGTTCCCATGCCTCTTAACGGTCTAGAATTGCAACTACTGTAATCAAATGATTAATGATGATTGAATTTTTACCACGGTTGACGATGGCAAGTGTTTGAATGGTGATGTTATTTGTGAACAGTGGATGGTGATGATAACAAAATGGCGAACAGGGTGATGGGATATGTTATATGCGGATACAATTCCGTCGATAACCTCTTGGTGAGTTTGTTTATTTTTCTTAACTTTGTGCAAACTTAAAACATCAGGCGGCTGTATATATAATTAAGGTAGTATACAGAGGTGATCAGATAATTAAGTACACCTTTCGCTTTTCATACAAACAAGGTAAATTTGAAGCATTGGTTCTTCGCCAAGGATTGACCTAACTGTGATCTGATGATGGTCATCCAGGGAGTGAATGAAAGAGATTCAGATCGCTATATACACCAACTGATCTGATCAGCATTCTAAGATATATAAAGGATCAAAGTTTTCAGTTTCAGGATTTCCATACATGTTTATTCTAATTACGCGGTTTTTTTAACAAATCCTTATATCTCTTAGAATGTTGATCAGATCAGTTGATGTATATAGCGATCTGAATCTCTTACATTCTCTCCCTGGATGACCATCATAAGATCACAGCTAGGTCAATCCTGGACGGAGAACCAAGGGTTCAAAATTACCTCGTTTGTATGAAAATCGACTGGTGTCGTTAATTATCTAGCCACCACATATATGTAGTAGTAGGTTGTATAGTTGCAACTTTAATAAATGCCGAATGTAGCAAATTGTTTGGTCCTATCAATTTGACATGTTCAAGGATAGTCGACAGACGATGTTTCTTCAATGGGAAGGCTTAATTCTTCCTGCCTTAGGTGAATTTTCAAATTATTCTTAGCAAAACTACCACAATTATTCATATGAACAGACTAATATGTATTTTCCACCATCAAAAGCATATTATTAAGATGTTTTGATTGAAATACATAAATTAATCAACCTCAATTACTTCAAGAATCAGCGTAATTAAATCTGTAATTCTCAAAGTATGGGAATTTCACCCGTCGCGTTTTCGTTCCGTCTCGTGGTTTACAAGTGAACCAAGTTAGTCAGTTATTTCGATTTTATCGTGAATCGCTCCGGTGTTCCTTTGTTGAGGCAATTTTCCTGTTTATTGCAATTTATTGAGCACATTTAATTTAACTTTGTTATACAATTTATAGCCACCGCTAAGGTTATCCGAATTACAGACGTTTGAACTTAGATTAATAAGTAGATAAACTGTAGGTACGTTAATTTGTACTAAGTACATACTATAAATGTGCTGGTGGACTCACGAGTGACCTTTTGTGTTTTGAAGTTAACTCATTTGGTGAGCCAGGTATGTTGTTTTCGTTTTACTTCATGTATTGGTTCCATGTGCTGTATAATCAATCATATTCCGAATATTTATTGCATCGTTTATTTATTTTCTGATGTATATTATAAGTGGAAACTCTTTTGGCAAATGAGTTAACATAGCATGTATTGTATAAGGCTGTTTGTTTCCCAATAAACGATAAATAAAATAAATAAACCTTAATATTGATAAAATACGATACCTACGATAAAATTCTGAATGCAAATGAGAAAAAGCTCTGAAATGTTAATTGTATGATGATTATTATGTACTTTGCGAATGATCATGTTTAATTTTATTCATGAAATTGATTCTCAGGCTTCAGACCTTCAGGTGTATAAAATTAGCAACATTTCATCAATCAATTATACGTCTTCTGACTGACATCATTATACTGAATCTCGCAAATAAAAATTGAGTGGACCGTGGTCGGCAACTCGTTAGCTGATTCAGTGTTAGTGGGTGTAATTGGTCGACCCCTAAATTGGGTCAGATCAATCCGTCCAAACAATTGGAGGAAAAAACAGACGGATACTGACGATTTGGGCTGGATAATGTGTCGCGTCAACGACCGAAGACTGGCACGGTGTCCAGATTGTGACGTCAGACGCAAATACAGCGGGAAATCATGACGATCGTGTCGGATAGGTTTGATTGTAGCAATTAAGAGGTCACTGTCACATCGACTCATCGTGAAGAGTTGATGTCTAATGTCCGTTCTATATCTATAACAATTAAGTCAACTTTAGTTACATTATTAGCAACTGATGTAATAAATCTAGAGAAGCTTTTGATGTAACCATAGGTGATACCTAATTCAAATTACTTTAATTACACTTTGAATCGTTTTGTAATGGTTGCTTAATTCAAACGTAATTCACAGGAAACTTGTAAGATTATGTATTTGATTATCGCACTTGCGATTATGCACATTACAGTGCTAAAGGAAAACAAGCGGATGTTTATGGAAATTGATGCAAAGCTCTTGGTGAACTGCGTCGATAACATTGACCCGGGAGTACGTCCCCAGACATATTATTTGACTTATTACAAGGTGTTACAAAAGTACCCCTAATGCCGAATATGGTATATAGGGACCATCAAAATGAACAACTTTTACTTACTATGGGATCATCTTTGAAATCGCGAAAAAGAATCTGCTGTTTCATACAAAAACTAATTACGAAAATATCAAAATGTTTGAAACAGCTGAATTTTTTTCGCGATTTCAGAGTTGGTCCCATAGTAAAAGTTGTTCAGTTTGATGGTCCTTATCTACCATATTCGGCATTAGGGGTACTTTTGTAACACCTTGTATTTAGGTTAGGTTTATCATTGGCCCATGGTTAGGTTAGCATAATACAGGTTTTTTGGTACATTTTCCATTTTTGGTTCATTCATTAACACGTTGCAGGTAGAAATTACATGATTATATTATCTTTTCGTTAGCTTGTTGTGTGTGATATAATAATTATAAATACTATCTCCTCTTACTTTGATGTTTATGTCTCAACCACCTTCTCCTACTTGTAAATCGTTACAAATTATGTTTGTATTAGTTCGACTGATACATTATCCTTCTATATTTAGCTCATCTCATTCATGCTGAGTATTTCGGGCGCTCCCTGTTTACAAGCTCCTGAATGCCTGACATTTTTTCATGGAGGCCTTCTGTTGGTGTTGAGTAATCTCGATTCCCAATGTGTAAACAGATTCGCTTGATTGATTGTGTGAATTAGAACTGTGTGGGTTTATTCATGATGAATGACGACTAATGATCTGTTGACTGTTCCCGGGAATCCAAGGATAAGAGCTCCCGTGAATCATCTGAATTCTTGTACTGATGTTGTTCACTATTACTACTGTGAAAAAAGACATATAATATGTAGTATATAATGTATGAGTATATATATAGCGTGCACTAATGTATTAAGTAGTAATAAAGTAATCTCAATCTCTAACGGTCTTTTAACTGAGACATCTCCCGATAGTAGCTTACTTCCGCAAGAAATATATGCAAGATGCACCGGAAGTAAAATAAAAAAATAAATAAAAAAATGTTTATTCACTTTCATGACTTAAATAACAATAATAGTTGTTGAAGCCCCCTTTTAAGCAAAAAAAATGCCTGTGCCAGGAGACTCCGCTCCTTATTACTTATTATTCTATGACAGTCAATGAAATTTCCTTATCTAAATTATTAGTTAATTAAAACATGTAAAGTAAGTTACATATTATATTTCTTTTTTTGGGACTTCCGCCAAGTGACGCCTGATTCAATCAAACACTAATACTACACCTTCTAATTGAATACAGACAATGCCACCGATTTTGGATCCGATTTAAAAATTATACAATAAAATAACTACTCTTAAAAGAAGAAAACTCTAATATTATTTATCTTAAGAAAACTGTATTCAAAATACACTTTAAAAAAAATCCCATTAACTCACTTTAATGTATTGTTATATTAGACTTAACTAAATCTTAAAATTTAATTAATTTAGATCTTCGATATTGTACTGCAATATCTGTAATTTGATAGTTAATTGTATATCTAGTACAGTCAGCAGCACGTCAGACTATACATGTTGACCTTGAGACCTTCTTTATGTCGTACGTAATAAAAGCTGTTTTCGTAGTTGAACTGTTTAACTTACCGTGCTGTTGTGCGTACATAGTTAATTTGTATGCCTAGTGAGACCGTCCGTCCTCGTAGACAAACCATATATTAATATATTTGGTTTTGTGAGACTTTATGTTAAGATAAGTAAATACTAGAAAAAGTTGACTCACCCGTAGCACCTTAGACGGGACTCGAACCCGCACCCTTGGGATTCCGGCCCAATGCACTGACCAATTATGCTACCGAGTTTCTTTTACAAGTATTTTTCTAGTATTTATTTATCTAAATTTAAAAATAGCATTGTGAAATGCAAAAAAACTAAAATTGCGAGACATTAGTTTTAAAAAATAAAATTTATATGTTTTCGATAGATAAATATGATTACTTTTAAAAAATGTGTGTTTTTGTTGAACGATTTGAAATGAAACAAACAGTGTTTTTGTTATGAAAATGCTCTTTGTTTTGAGCACAAACAACATTATCTTCATCATCACTTCCCTGCCCCTATCCCAGTTTGTTTCGAATCGGCGCAGTAAGTTTTAACATTAAATACATGACTACCTAACCTATAAAATAAATAAAAATAAAGATAAAGAAGAAATAAACATTTTTATCCAATATCTCCTACACGTCGTACGCAATACACCCCTTTTATAAGTCCCACTGTAAATGATAGACGTATTTTCGTCAACTGTTTTATTTATGATAACACAATAAAGTATAAAAACATATAAAGGTATAAAAAGGAGGTTGGCTTGAAATGAAATGAAACGAAATGAAATGAAAAATTCTTTATTCAAATAAACTTAGAGACGCACGTCTCTAAGTTTATTTGAATTATCTATATTTTCCTACCACCCATTCGAGACTTTTTTAGCTGACAAGAAGAATGGGCGCAAGAAACTTATCAGCTTTGTCAGAAATCAGAAGCAACGATATATACAAAGAAATTATATGGTTACCAAATACCTTCATTTAAAACAACATAATTAAAAAACAAAAAACAATGAAGTTATTGAAAACTCAAAATTAGGATAGTTACTTATAATGTTACATCCATGCATTGATCGCCAACACCCACAATGCCACACTAAATATTTCCGGAATTCAGTGTTCCGGAATCTACGACTTACCTGTACGTATAACGCAAATTTCGTAGCATCTACCTTTTTTCAAAAACAAAACGTACATTCAAAAAAGAGGTTGAAATGGCACTGCAAGAAATATAATTTAGTTTTTCTTTTTCTTTTCTTATAAAATAATGTATGTAAAATAGGCAAAGATACAATATTTTGTTTTTTTTGACTGTTTGATTTGATTTAACTGTTTCAATTTTCTGGTAACAAAACTGTTATATAACTCACCAACGACATAAATCAGTGTTAATTTAAGGGAAACCTATTATTGGCCATACTAGCTAACATGTACATAATATTTAGTAATTTTATTAATACGCTGTTGGTTTTCTCAATAAAGTAAAATAAAAAATAAATCTGGATCACAACCATTAATCGATTTAACAGTTGTAGACATAAAGGCTCGCGTTGCTCCGAAACATTACACAAAAAACATTAAACAAATACATTTGTTTTCATACACAAACCGTCTCCTAAAAATAATAATACAAACCAAATAACGGGTATCTCCCGTCAAAGATTAAAAAATAAAGCATAGTCTCTTTATTCCACTCTATCACAATAAATAATTATATTTTAGCAAGCTTGCACTAGCACTTTTAGGTTAGAAAAATTTGCCACAGATTATAGTAAGGTTGTGCGCGTTCGGTAGTTGTCAAGAAATGAAACAAACCCTTACCCTCTCCCCCGCGCGGGGAATGTATTCCATCGCCCGCGGAAAACAAAAACATTATGTATGCATACAAAAATATGTATAGCCACGCCCCAATATTTCGATGTTTTTGTGTAATGTTTTAAACAGCAGAGTTTTTGGCGCCATTTTGTCTAGTTTGGTTTGGTGTCTATTTTAATTATTTTCAAATTGATTCATAGTGGATATTGTGTCTTAAAATTGGTGCAGTTATATGGTACAAGTGTCTACGCAACTGAACAATATGTGGGATAATTGAAATAGGCGCGATCTTGGTAGTGTGAAGCTGGGACTTTTATTGAAGTGGTGGCTTCCTCGGCAGAGCTAACCGAGTAAACTGTCTTGATATACTTGGTGCCAAATGCTCCAAGCAGCATTGGAATGCGATGCACCCGCATTCTAATGAAAAATTAAACAATATCTACCACTGAACTATTTAACACTTGACACTGGCAAAAATTACTTGTAGATTGCCATAACAAAAAAAGAAGAAGAAGAACATATCTGCACAAAACACAGGCAAAAAGCAATTCTGTATGCGATTATTAAATCAAAATTAATAATTTATCTTTTGACGTTGGTTAATTTATCAAACAAAAGTCCTCAGCTTATGTTTATTCCTTTAATCGAATCGTGTCTGCTCCGTATTATAGTGTGTTCCGAGAATTCAACCTCTATCGGGGCGAGGCCAACAATAAATTCAGTAAAGTGTGGGCAATTAGTCTTATTTATTACTGTAAATGAAAACTTAACAGCGATAAATTTGCTATAATCAAGTAATGTCCTATAAAGTTTCATTGGAAGTTTTAATCACTGTGTAGCAATTTTATTGCTCTTGCATACATTGACTAACTTTAAATGATACTGATATCATTTTAAAGCCCTTTAGTTGATCTTTATAATATACCAACTTCAGTTTTTAACCTCAGTAGATTCTATGTTGAAAATAAGTTAAAAGAAACAGGGGTGACTCCATATTTTTCCCGCAACTGTAGTTACTATATTCTACGTGTATGTTAATTGTCACATAAATAATTAAATTGTCTTTTTATTCCACGCGCCAGTCCTGCCTTTCTATGGGTGTCATTTGTCATTCGACGGGACTGTTGCCACCTATTGATAATGATTTCCGTCTATATTTTCCTCTAAATGCGACCTTGGGTCTATAAATAAACGATACATAAATGTTCGCTTTCTTGGATCAGTTAGTTTTAACTTTGTTTAGGAACAAACAATGGAAGAGTTGCATTGTAAATGTGATGTTGAGGTAGGTCAAGGTGAAGAAGACAAATGCAGTCGTGATGCATTTCAAACGGAGGAACACACAATGGAAGAGTTGCATTGTAAATGTGATGTTGAGGTAAGGCAAGGAGAAGAAGACAAATGCAGTCGTGATGCATTTCAAACGGAGGAACACACAATGGAAGAGTTGCATTGTAAATGTGATGTTGAGGTTGGGCAAGGAGAAGAAGACAAATGCAGTCGTGATGCATTTCAAACGGAGGAACAAACAATGGAAGAGTTGCATTGTAAATGTGATGTTGAGGTAGGGCAAGGAGAAGAAGACAAATGAAGTCGTGATGAATTTTAAACGGAGAGGGATCACGTGTTTATTGGTAAATCAGATGTTTAAAATAGTAAATAACTTCTGATAACTGTACCTGTATAGTTAAAAGAATGACCTTAAATTTGGAATTAAACTTGAACCCTGTAAATTGATTCAATAGAAATGAGCTAATTAAATAATATTATTTATTTATGAATCTATGTTAATTGTAACCATGTTTTTGCGCCCATTTTTCTTGTCAGCTAATAGACGTCATAATGGGTGGTAGAGTAAAAGAATTGACAATTTAAAAATGCTTATTATGTGAGTGAGCTTATTTGAATAAAGAATTTTTCAATTTAAAACCTAATAGATATCATGATCTAGCCGCAATTAACTAATGAATGGAATAAATATTTACTTTCAGGCAATTGATAAGGAAATATCTTGACTGACTACTTTAATAATGTGGTTTTTGTTAGAGAACTTCTTGAGACTGTTTTGAATACAAACACAGATTTGAAATATTCTTATGTTACTATTATATGATTTGGATGCTCGAACCTTGATCCATTCCATTATTCTGTTTGATACATTTTTTATCATTAAATTTAGATTTTTCGCATTCACAATGTTATTTTTATATTAAGATAAATAATATTAGAAAAAATACTAGAAAAAGTAGACTCACCCGTAGCACCTCAGACGGGACTCGAACCCGCACCCTTGGGACCGAGTCGCGACTCTGTAGCATAATTGGTCCGTGCATTGGGCCGGAATCCCAAGGGTGCGGGTTCGAGTCCCGTCTGAGGTGCTACGGGTGAGTCGACTTTTTCTAGATTTTTTTAAATATTATTTATCTTAATTTTTTTATCGTTTTTCAGAACTCACACTAACATCAACTAAAGCTAGGTAATCTTATATCAACAACTTTAAATATATGTATCAGTAATAGTAATTTTGTGTTCGATTGTTTGTTTATCGGAAGTTTTTCGGAATTGTTAAATGTTATCATTATCTATTTTTTCCTCGTAAGTCCTCTATCGATTCTGCCGAAACAAGCATTGATCTAATGGTCAATTCTTGTTAACGTAAATATTAATGTTTCAATATTAATAAAAAAAATATTGATGCATTAAACAAGAAAAAGTTATCTTCAGTTTCTATGAATTACTAAAATAATAATATATAAGAAATTATATATTATTATTACAGTAATAAACTACACACACTACTGGTTCGGGGAAAAGGTTGTCGTGGTAGGGCATGTTGTTGAGGAATAAGTACTTCCATGTCATGTGGAAGGTTTTGATGAGTATGATATACAGGGAGAGGAAGATCAAAGACAATAGGGATGGATTATATTGTATATAAAATGACGTTAGAAAATAACGGCCTTACCACAAAGATTTTAAAACACTGTTTAATTTACACACTGTTTAAATGTGATGCTGTCGCTCTCAAACAATATTGTCAAAAAAATGACAGCATCACTTTTAAACAGTGTCTAGATAAACACTTGTTGAACAGTGTTTTAAAATCTTTTGTGGTAATGCCAAAGTTACTAAACCTGAGATGGCTAGTATCAGAGGTTTGTAAAAAAGACAGACTTGCTTCATAAATCGGGATAAGGGCGGGAGAATGATGATAATGACTATTAATGACTACTGAATAGGCTAGATGAGATGTGGTTTTAAATGATTTGACCAAATTGCTATAAAAGTTTATATGTCGTGTCTAGTTGGTTAGCGTTCGTCAATCGAAGTGACACAGCAAATGGATTAACGCTTAAATCGAGAAGTACAAAGAATAGGTTTCTAAATTATCCGTGTTAGTAAATAATTAACCACTTTAAAGATTCCTTAAAAATTCCTATAGAAAGTTGACAAAATCAACGTTTCGTAGTCCCCTGTTTCCTCCTCCAAAACTAGACCAATTTGAATGCTATTTTCATGAAAAAATAAAGAAATGCTTTGGCTGTGTTCATATGTTTTGATTTTTTTATATAATGTCGTCAGAAATTGCTGGATGTTTAAACTAGGGATTTTTTTAGGTTTTTGAAGATTAACATATCTCTTTTATAACTAATTTATGAAAAAAGGAAAACATAGGAACACAACCTAATCCTTTCTTTAAATTTTAATGAAAAAAGTAGTTTTAGGGGAGGAAACAGGGACTACGAAACGTTGATTTGTCAACTTTCTTAGGAGTTTTTTAATTCTCTCGACCGTGGTGTTTCCTCTTTAGGTCTGTTCGTAAGTCCTATTGAGCGTCTTTTTAGAAATGCCAGCAAGTTGGAGTATGACTTGATATCAGTACCATGTTTTGTTTTCACAGTGCTCTTTAGCGTTGAATTGAAGTAGCACCACAATGAGCTTGACTTATATATTTTCGGGCAAGAGGCTTAGAGTAGCCTTTTTCGCTGCCTCTGAGACTTTTGGCGGTGTCGAATTATTAAATTCATCAGTATTTACTTGACGACAATTTCAAATAAAAACAATACAGCGAAAAGAAAAAGCGCGCGGAATAATTTTTACTTGTTCACAAATTAGCTATGCGCACGCATCAGCGCTTTTTTTAATGCAAAGGCATAAGAAACAGCCAGTATTACTAATAAAGTAAATTCATATTTTTGTGTTTTTGTTACAGATAAATGGTTGTAATTAATTTCAATTTTATTGTCAAAATTAATAATTTTAAAGAATTAAATGTCTATTTCTTATATTTTATCCCCCAAAGTTAATTTTATTCATGAAATGCTGACCTCTTTTCTGACATAAAAACTCTTTGCTAAGATTTAAAAAAGTACCGTATGTTTTAGACGGAGCATCTTGATAAACCGTGCGTTTTACATTACCATAACGCAAAAGTACGTAATGAGATACAATACGATATTGAAATTGGTGTAATAAGAGACCCTTTACGAGCAAATATGTTATAAAATTTAGTTGTTTACCACATCACATTGTTTACCAAACATGTTTGGTATGCTCTAGATAAGATCTGGCAGGTCCTAACGACGTGGGTGACGCGCTGTCTCGTGTGCACCGTTGCAGGGGCTTTGTCCTCGGATGTGGCACACGGGCACACCGCACGTGTAACACAGCTCTACGACTAGCGGTCGCGGGTTCGATTCAGGGTTCACACTTATTTTTGAGACTAATTTTATAATATAATACGTTTTGCTGTGGTTCCTCAAGATTGTTTTTTTTTCCATTGAAAATTGGTTTTTATTTTTTTCTAAATGATAGAAGGAGAAATGGTTTTGGAAAAGAATATTATTGATTTATTGAAGTGTTTTTTTTCTTAACATTAAAAAAGTTGATTGATAAGAAAAAACCGGCCAAGTGCGAGTTGGACTCGCGCACGAAGGTTTCCGTACCATTATCTATAAAAACGGCAAAAAACATGTATGTTGTATGGGAGCTCCCTTAAATATTTAATTTATTCTGTTTATTTAGTATTTGTTGTTATAGCGGCAACAGAAATACATCATCTGTGAAAATTTCAACTGTCTATCTATCACTGTTCATGAGATAAACCCTGGCGACAGACGGACAGACAGACAGACAGACGGAAATCGGAGTCTTAGTAATAGTGTTCCCGTTTTACCCTTAGGATACGGAACCCTAAAAACGAGGAATTCGAAACTGTGATGGTTAAGATTTTATGCCACTTTGATTCTGATTGAATGAAGAAACAACTTAATTTCGCAGCTTCCCAATAATGTTTGACAACCCTACCGTGTGGTGATGCTAATTTTAATTCAGTTTGGTGGTTCGGTGTGAATCCCAGATTGAACTGACCGATTGAGATGTCACGTACGCCTCAAATTAGGTTAGTAATGTCGTTTCCAGAAATGAAGCTGATTGTGCCTATTTATAAACACGTTAGCAATAATCGGCCTTCCTGAGTTCCTATAGCAAAGTAATAGCATATTTGGACGAATTCTATCCTGCTACTTATGTTTTAAGTGGCAGTTGTGAAAAATTAAATTATTTACACCTCAAGAACCCGTAAGAAAACATTAAAAGATTTTGTTGAATTATGCAATATTCAAATGATTGTGTATTTGTTTACATACAAAACATCTGAAGCTTGACAATTGTTTTTTCTGCGTCATCTGTAGTAGAAACGTCAACTTGATTGACGTCAGCTGTCAATAACTGCTTAATAATTTCAGCTTATAATTTGTACGTCAAACAAACGCCTGCGTATGCCCCCTCAGCATGAACAGCTATCGAAAAAATAACGCGCGTAAAAACATTCGATAGAGTAATTTTGTATGGGAAATTTGTACAGCGCCATCTATCGCCGAAAAGCGAAATGAAATTTTCCATATATAATTACTCTATCGATTACTTTTACGCGCGTTTGTTCGTGCCAGGGGTACAGTTTTCAGCGTTAAGACGTAGAAAAGGGAATAATAAAAATAACTCATGAAATGAAACTAATAAAATTATGATTCATACAGAGATTCAAGAGGAAAAATTGTTATTTTGCATTCGGTCTGTTTTCTGCAAATGGCACGATATTAACATAAATAACGCCAAAAATAGGGTAACGGGAAAAGGTCGTTGAACGTCGCAAAGTTACAGATGCTAAATAAATTGAGAATTTAGGTTTGTTTGAGGAATAAACAGAACCTAGATTTTGGATGGGACCTGATTTGTCATGCTAAATGTGTCTACACGAGTATACATTTGGTCTACTTACATTAAACATAATTATTGCACCGATTGACAGTACATTGTTATGATCAGGGGCTCTATCGGCTAAAAATATTGAAGTTCATGTTAACTGTGTTTTGACAGATGTATATGATACATTGCTACTTTGTTTTGGCACAAATAAAAACTTACCAAAGAAAACTAGCAATGTATCACATATATCTGTCAAAACAAAGTTAACATGAACTTCAATGTTTTAGCCGATACCGCCGCAGGGGCTCTATCGGCTAAAAACATTGAAGTTCATGTTAACTGTGTTTTGACAGATGTATGTGATACATTGCTACTTTGTTTTGGCACAAATAACTTACCAAAGAAAAGTAGCAATGTATCATGTAAAGCTGTCAAAACACAGTTAACATGAACTTCAATGTTTTTAGCCAATACCGCCGCAGTACTTAATAGGTTTTTTGATTAGTGGTTTTCGTTTTTTTTCTTCACTTAGTACCTATTATTAACTTAAGAACATTTTTTTTATTATTATATTCTGATTGACTATTATTTGACATTTAAGAAATATTTTTATAACATGCCTGTTTATTTTTGCCGATTGATTCATTTTAATATGCGTTAATATAAACATAATTCTTTATTTTTAATATATGGACAGAGTTGTGCCGTTAATCCTTTCATGAATTGTTCATGAATTAATGACGAGAATTCAGTGTTGCAGTGGTTAACATCGGCGTCTACGACGCAAGAGATCCCGGGTTCGATTCCCAGCCGGGCAGAAATTTAAATGATGTATTTTAAGAGCTGTGACGGGTCTGGGTGTTACTATGTATAATAATTATATATTTAAAAAGTATATAAGTATTATATTAGTTGTCTAGCACCCATATTACAAGCTTTGCTTAGTTTGGGGCTAGATGGCGCTGTGTGAAATTGTCCAAGCATTTATTTATTTATTATTATATGAAAAATCCTTTAGGAAGGCCTGTGATCCAGCAGTGGTGACATTAAAAATGCTGGTGATGATTATGTAGATATACATAGTACTTATATGAATGTTAATCCTGCAGCATATTTTGTATCGTAACGTAAGCGAACGGACCGCGCGAGTCGATTAGTCACAATAATTAGTAATGGCTTTATTTTCAGAAATAATCGTCACATCCAAGTTTACTCGTCGGTCGCCATTATTATGCCTCTAGCAGCTTCGTCACTCTACATTAATTAGTAACATTTTTTTATATTCTGTAGTTTATAGGTGAGTGACCAGCCATGTATTTTCATCGCAAACTTTAAATAATTGAAATATTCAGTGTTAAAATAACGTTTACCATGATTATGAAAAAACTGGGAATAGTTTGCCAGTGATGGCATTTTTTTTTTTTTATTTGACAACATCACATACTTTGCTCCGATTCCAAAGTAAGTAGCTAAAGCACTTGTGTTATGAAAATCAGAGACAACGGTGGTATCACAAACATCCAGACCTGAGCCAATATAGAAAAGTTCGTTTTCTAAATTGACCCAACCGGGGATCGAACCCAGGACCTCAGAGATGGCGACACCACGGAGGTCGTCAAGTATTGGTTTTTTATTGATAGTTGCTAATGAAATAAAAGCATCTAAGTACGTAAACATAGTTCTAAATACACAGACGGCAACTGGCTGACTGACCCCAATAGCATTTGCGAAATTAAGTCATAATGAATGTCAAAAATTACTACCGGCTTTTGTTTATAACTTTTGGAATGCGTCTCAGAAATTATGTCGTCATAATAATCGTCGCGTAATGGAGAAGGTCGTCAACGGACTAGTTAGTGAATACGTTTTATAATAGTTATTTCGTTGGTTTCCTCTGACAGAATGTGACAAAAGTCTTCTTAATAAACATAAATATTTTTAATTATACAAGGTGTTACAAAAGTACCCCTAATGCCGAATATGGTAGATAGGGACCATCAAACTGAACAACTTTTTTGAACAACTGAACAATTTTACTATGGGAGCAACTCTGAAATCGCGAAAAAAAATCAGCTGGTTCATACATTTTGATATTTTCGTAATTATTTTTTGTATGAAATAGCTATTTTTTTTTCGCGGTTTCAAAGTTGGTCCCATAGTAAAAGTTGTTCAGTTTGATGGTCCCTATCTACCATATTCGGCTTTAGGGGTACTTTTGTAACACCTTGTATACATTTTAAAAACGTTATGCGCCGAAACAAAATTCATTTGTTTCATCAATTCATGAGCAAGAACTTAAAATCAATAAATATTTAAAAATATGGACAGAGTTGTGCGAAAAACCTTTTCTTTCAATAAATAAGTTACGGAAAAGGGTTTTCTTTGATGGTGCAATTTTTTTATTTCAAGTCATACATAATGTCACATCACACCACATGGCGTGGCGGGCGGTATATCCCGGCAGTCATTTGACGTGCGTATCCACTAGACTGGCTCTGCGGTGGTTCACATAAATGTTTTCGTGACCGGACAGCTAATACGCGGTTGAGTAATCTCTCGCTAGTCTAAACACATGAGCATGACTGTACCGTCGTTCGTTGATGTTACGTACGGTAAGTTAAATAGTACGGCCTTAAGGAATGGAATATAATAATAATATTTAGAATTTAGTAAAACAGACCATTGTAGTGTTAATTAGCAGTATCCTGCTTAAAATAATACCGTTTTCTATTTCACTTCCTACAGTTTTGAGTTGTATAGGTCGCTTCGCTCACATCTGTTTCTCATTTACGTTAAGTTTTGTCGGCCTAGTTTTCGTATGTAAATTTCTTTGTCATTATACAAGGTGTTACAAAAATACCCCTAATGCCGAATATGGTATATAGGTACCATCAAACTGATCAACTTTTACTATGGGGCCAACTATGAAATCGCGAAAAAAAAATCCGCTGTTTCATACATTTTGATATTTTCGATTTTAATTTTTGTATGAAACAACTAACTTTTCTATATTGACTCAGGTCTGGGTGTTTGTGATACCACCGTTGTCTCTGATTTCCATAACACAAATGCTTTAGCTACTTACTTTGGAATCGGAGCAATGTATGTGATTTTGTCAAATATATATTTATATTTATAAATAGCATAAAGTATTCTTAGCAATAAAGTTAATACCATATAGGAATATGCTATAATAGGTAATGATCTCTAATGAAAACGCAATAAAAACTGTTGTAATATGACGATTGGGTGTGTCTGGCAGTTTAATTATTCGTTAACTGATAAATCCGTGGGAAGTAGGCCGGCGAGTACATGCCGCTTGTAACTAGACTTTTTACTACTATCAGTGTGTTAATAATAATAAAATAGATCACTGTATGCAAGGTGTTACAAAAATACCCCTAATGTCGAATATGGTATATAGGGACCTTCAAACTGATCAACTTTTACTATGGGACCAACTCTGAAATCGCGAAAATAAAATCAGCTGTTTCATACAAAAATTGAAATCGAAAATATCAAAATGTATGAAACAGCTGATTTTTTTTTCGCGATTTCAGAGTTAGTTCCATAGTAAATGTTGTTCAGTTTGATGGTCCCTATATATACCATATTCGGCATTAGGGGTATTTTTGTAACACCTTGTATAACTGTGGCTCTGTGAGCTGTAGACCTCGCGTTTGTGACATTTTTGAACATTTTCCTAAATGGTTTAAATATGATTTTTCCCCATTTCTCCGTCGTTTTGAAAAAATTCGAAAAACTGAATCGACAGAAAAGAAACCATATAAATAGAATCGAACCTGTTCACAAAATTTGAATGAACCGTGAATCGGTTGAGAAGTGCGACCTGACCTGTTAAAGAGAAAAGACGGACAGCAGGACATCAGTAAGTTTTGCCAAAGCTGAAACGGGTACGCTTCGCTCTCGCTCGGTCAATTTATAATAGAATAATTTATTAAAACAAACATGTAGTGTTTATTTTTTATTACTTTTTCATTTACTTTGTCACATTTCTTATAAGTCCTGTAAGGTTCCATTGATAATAAGTTACTTAACTAGTTTTGTAGCATTTAACATCATCTAATATGATTTGATTTTGGAAGTCACATACTCTATCTTATCTGCTTCGGAAGGCACATTAAGCCGTTGGTCCCGGCTGCATATTTTACAGTCGTTAACCTGCATTGGGCCTGCATGGTGGGTTATATGGCCCATCCTCCTTATCCATCCATAAGGAAGGCTGTGCAATTTAAAAAATGGTTGATGGTCATACTATAACTTATTATCAACAACAATAGGCTAATGGTCACACTTTAACATTATCAATAACAATAATTACCCGACAAAATATTATCAGCAGGATTCACAAATTCGTCAAATGTCGACTATATATCTATTTGGTCAATCGTGCAACTTTCAAACGCTAGTTTCCATATATATACCTCTGATACGACGACCAGCCCTTCACGGCATGCCTGTGTTAGAAGGGCCCTGTTCCCACGGTCGGTTGACGACCCGGGAATTGTCTCATCGGCCCATCAGCTGCACCCACCATTCCCAATTGAGGGTAAAAGGATTGGACAAATTGGACGATTGGGTTAGCTTAAGAGGGATATGTTTTTACAAATAGGCGAGCTCATCCAAAATGTTCACGATTGACTAGAATTAACAACCGAACTGAAATCAAGTAAAGCGGCTAAGGAAAGATCTCATCTCAAATGCGTAGACAAATAATTCAAATGCTCTTGCCTTAAGTTTTTTGGGAGTATGAGTTTTAAAAGATTTTCTTTTTAAGATGAAATTGAAACTCATTACTGTAGTCACTAGTTTCAGATAAACCTTAAAAAATGCTTAAATTACTTTCCAGTATTCTCACCTTGACTCTTTTCCCCTTTTTTTGATATTATCTAATTCACCAAATATCTACCAGACTATTTCTTCAATAACCCCGCCTCCATTGTCGTCGTCCGATTACAGTCCACAATAGCCATTTTCCTCATCAGCGGTACTGTCGCTATTGTTTTTTGCTCCTGATTATCTGTTTCCCCGTAAATTGGCTTCTTTGTTTTTAGTGTCGCTGTTTTTGTGCATGTCGCTTGTTGATAAGCAAACGTAATTTGTTTACCTCTAACAGCCTTGAAGTAATGTTTTCTGTAACATCTGATTTCATGTCCTTCACGAGATTTGATGATTTACCTTCATAGTTTCGCTTACATTTTAAGGCCCTTCCGTGTGTAATTTTTCTTCAGTACTTTGTTATTATCCGACTTTAAACATAAATAAACTCACAACTACGCTATATTGTTTTAAATTTCCATGGTTATGACGTTATTAGAATAAACTATGTTAGGATACACCATGCAACTGCGCCAAAACATCGCAGCCTCAAAAATAAACAGGCACATGGTGTAAATCCCGACAAGTTTATTATAATAACCACAACTACGCTGCTGTAGAGCTATAGGGTCAGGTTTTTAATGTAGCTGTTAGTAAAATTTTCGGCTTTATTATGCTCGAATTGTGCTCGAAGAAAGAAATTCAATACATTTTTCCTTTTTGTATTAATAGTTTTTCTTTTTCAATAATTGACAATAATTTTAATCAGCTTATTAATAAAAACAACAGTGTTCGTGAAGCTGAACAATTAAGAGACAAGTGAGAGGAGAAGCTAATTGCCACCGATTAAGTATATTAGCGTGGCCCAATTGATGACTATGTCGCTTGGAAATCGCGGACACATCCGCCGGCCGATCTGTTCAAGAATTTTCACTCTAGTAGATGTTGCAGGAAATTGCTCACTTTTAAGTAATAGCGGATCAACACTGGTTCTTGTAAACGCTTCTAACAGAAGTCGTAAAACATTTGTTGACTCGGGATTTCCTGTAGTTTCTAAATGATCGTATTGAATAGGTTAGTGTAGTGACGGAGTCGGTGGAAAATATTTTGCTCAAAAAAAATCATAAACATGAAATTATGTGATCAATAATGCTCGCCTCCTAGACTAATATTGCTCTTACCGGCCAAAAAGATTGATTATACCACATGACCGATTTCTTCAATTTCAAGTTAAATACAAATTTACACAGCAAAACATAGGTATTCGTTTTAAACAATCGACTAGTATGAACAATGATACGGTATTCATTCATACTTTATTTTAAAAAGTGTTTTATTAAAGGCAATTAACGCGCGTGCCATCAAGTTAACGACCTGCCTGATGTACCCGAGACCTGTTTTGCAATTGCGCAAAATCTAGCATTGAATTTCTCTTCGAGGTATTTCCACTGCAATTCATGAATGGCGTCTTGGAAGACGTAAGTGCTAAGAAAGTTGGAGCATTTGAAGTCGTAGTAACGTCCGTATACATACATACAGACAACATATGGCGTAATTATTCTGTATACGGGTGTACCGGGGGGAGACGCAGGGCGCCGAAAATAGAGCGGCGGGAGGGGGCGGGGCGTGGCCCGGCGCACGCGCAGTTCCCGGCACGCGGCCGTTCTACACACATGCATTTTTAAAAACGAACACCAAACAGTTGACAGCCGCGAAAAGTGGAGTGATGTTGTGTGGTACCAATGGTGCTGTTGCCGCTATGGACCGGGCCTATATGTCACTGCGCGCGCGCAAGCCGCAGCGGACAGCAACGGTTCGTCTTTTTTTTTACCAAAATGAGTTTGTTGACATTGGTCTACACGTGATTTCTTTCAGTTTTTATCTCGTGAATTACTGACCTTTAAGGTCGTTAGTGATATAAAAATTTAATAGACTCGTTTTAAAGTTGCTCATGTATTTTTTAAATTATGTCATTAACGGTTTTGTCTGTATTATTTAATATTTAATTAGTCAATTTCCGGTGCGACTTGTTTATAACAGGCACTTCCTCTCCAATTAATTTATTCTAACATACTCATAAAATAAAATGATATATTTTTGAAAAGTTCGTAGTGTCTTGTAAGGACTATAATAAGATAATCTGATTATAGTTTGAGATACGTGACCGTAATCTGTTGACACTGGTTCCCAAACAACAGTCATCTACAGCCGGTTGGATGACCAATCATTACTATTACCAATTGACTACTTAACCACTTTCTAAGTTCTCTAATCATGTGACATTGGTTTTCTTTTAACACAAACATTACCTATCGCGAATGACTTGAACACCTTCATTTTGTGAAATTCATAAACATACTTTTTCAAGAATATAGAAGAACTCAATATAGGCAGGACTGTCGTTTTTTTGTGTCATCTATGCCCTTTTATGACACAAAAAACGGCAGATTCTATTTGAGATTCTTTTTGTGTCATATAAGGTCATCATGCATGATGCTATGATAATCTAAAATAGCTTAATTTTGCTACTTCACTTTTTATATTTCAGATGTATCTTTAATTTCAGAATGTATAAGTTCAGTACAGTTTATTCCCAATTTAGTTTCTGATGAGTTCTCTTTGTGTATCTCTATAAGTAACTCACTATTGTTACTTCAAGTTAGCAAAAATTTTCTATCTTCGAAAAATTCCCCACCTTGACATTGCGTTATTTACACAGCGCTGTTGTGCTCACACCATCAATCACTTCTCGCTGCGTCTACGCTATTAATACAGGCTTTTATGAGTTTTATAAACTTTTATTATCGACATTGTCTACCACCGGTGTTTTTATATCGCACCGTTAGTTTATGTTCCTACGAGCAGTATTATGTAAAAGGTTATATGGATGGATCAAGAGAAAAAAATACAATAGACAGGAAAGGCTTTCGTATATGTTGTTTATTCTTTAACTTCCTACGACGTTATGTGGAGTAAACTCCATGAATTAAAATTCATCCGTTGGTTGATTGATTAAAAACATCTTTTTGCGTTCTTTCAAAACCAAAAAATAGTCTATTAATTATTTAGATAGGATACAATTCCGTTACGATAGCGTATCGCTGAGGTTGCTCTCCGTCAGGTGGGGTCGCCGGGTCACCTGCCGCCCGTCACGGCAGGTGATCACCCCAATAACTAACATTGCTATACTGTGTGCTTAGAAGTCGGAACTACCTTACTTTGCAGGCTTTATTTTTATTTCACTTTCTGAATTCTAACCAGCTCGTGCGAACTTTATTCGCACTTATTACGTATATCATGGCCGTAAACTATCAATCTGTAATTTGGAACAATTTTGGTTCTTACATCGTTGATGATAGAGAAATCTACTTCATAAAACTTTTATTCCGTAATCGACTGTAGTGCTCCTTAATTTGGGTATTATGGGTTACCATTCAATATCGTTTAATGAAATCCACAAAAACCTTACACGTGTTTGCACGTGTCACAGAAACGTCAAACAGACCCTTTAATAAGGACCTGGATAGCAGCACGTCTTTCATTCCATTCACCTTCTCTTTATTTGTACCACTTCCTTTGAATTAAATCCAAAGCCCTTTATCATTTCTCCGAAGCAAACAATCATTATTGTCTGTTTTGGGAATCTGATAGTCTCATTTGTTTGCGACGGTTCCTGTTTGGTTGGCATTTAACCAATTTTTCCAAGCACGTTTCTTTTTAGTAATGATGGCATGCATGTCTTCCTTAAAAGTCCGGCGAACAGGGAGCTTCCCATACAAACGTAATACCAAAACTATTTGCAATTTGAGCTATAATTAACTCTTCTTGTGATGTTATTCGTATTATTTATCGGACAGTATTTGTCTATGGTCCTATCAAATAAATAATCCAAAATACTAACACAATCCACAATAAATGCATTAATTTTTATTTGGATGGTATTTTGGATTTTTTATTTAATAGAACACTAGACAAATACTGTCATAATCCGAATAACATCACAAGAAAAGGTAATTATGCTGAAATTGCAATTAATTTTGGTATTACGTTTGTATGGGAAGCTCTCTGTTTGCCGGACTCTCAAAACTTTGGCCACTGTCATATCATAAGAAAATTCAGATTTTATCCCTTATTAAACTGCATAATCTGAGTTATGAAAAGTAAATGTATGAAAATCTCTTAATTGTACCTAGCTTTAATCAATTGTGAGGAGCGCCTATCATTCAAAAGTTGACACTTCTTTTGTTTTGTTCCCTGTTCGTACCACTGTATTGACGTCGAAACTTTTGGCAAACAGTTTTCATCAATGATGATAAGAATAAATTTTATGGTTGCGTTCTTGTCTTGAGTTCAGTCAGTTTGTGAGTCATTGTTCTGCCTTCTTTCAATCTAACAAGTATTGTTACTCCCAGAAGTGAAACGTTTCGGCTAGTTATAAAGGAATTCTGCAACGAAAGCTGATTTCCGTGATTGATCATAGAGAGTAACTATTCTCGGACACACCCTTGCTTTTTCTAATTAATTAAGCGACGGATTCTCAGTCATCTAAGGATTGTCGCACGCAACTATCATTGTCATTCACGCAGACTTGTTTGCGTTTCAAATTAAAGTGACATGTTTGTCATTCATCACATTAATCAGCATAAGTGCTTGTGAGTTATGCCGTTATGCCACACTGTCCATACTTTTCACTTCAGAGTCATGTTGGTTGGGTAGTGCGAGAGTCGAGACTACTAATTGTTTTGTTTTGTACCTTAAAATTTTTTCCATCACATTGATGTTAGGTATAACCACAGACAGGGGGTAAAATAGGGGATGAAAGTTTGTATGAAAGTCCCTCAGTTTCGAAGCTAGGATCTTAAAATTATGTGTTAAGGCTGACGATTGAAAATTAATAAATACTTGTTTCAGCGTTTTTGATAATTCCACCCTCGAAGGGGTGACATAAAAGGATAAAAATGTGTATAAAACCCTTCTTTTTCGAAGTATAACTATAACTAAATTTGTTATTTAGTCTTATGGTTGGAAACTAACGCAACGTATATCGGTACTGCTGGAATTTCAACCCTTAAGGGGGTGAATTGGGGTAAATAAACCTAGAAATCGGTATGGATGTCGTGGAGGGGTTTTGTGGCAATTGTGTGCAAATGGCAATTGTGTCCAATACAGTGGACATGATTCGACCCCTAAAAGGTTGAAATATGGGTTCAAATTTTGTATAAAAAAATAATGTAAAATAGACATTTCGACTTGAAACTTCGTAGGAACAAATAAGCAGATTATTATTTTCCGAAAATCCACTTCGATTTTTTGGGTCTATTGACCCCCATAAATAACCCAAAAAATCGATGTCGTTATTAGGGAACTGGAACGAGAACGGTAACGGAAACGGGATTGTTGTTGGGATCCCTAGATCCAATTCTGAATTTTATAAACTAGCTTCCGCCCGCGACTTCCTCGCGAGGCAACGCGCTTGGTGCGGACCCGCCTAATCACATAAAAACAGCTGATCTGGCTGATCTATCCTGGTTAAAGGTTCTCTATGAATGTCCACGCGGATGAAGTCGCGGGCGGAAGTAAGTTACCTATATTTAGTGAAGTATTATACCTTCGACGCTACTTTTCCGTGCGAAACCCTCGTCGTTGACAAAACCGTGAACAATAGCGCGTATTTTATTCGTAAATGATTAATCGCCTATGCATGCATCGATTATCATGCATATAACGACGCTTGTGACGCATGCGCTGATCTGTCAGTGAATTTGAAGATTTGCGACACAACGATAGTTTAAGCAATTTGATCCAAAAAAAACTTTTCAAATCTAAAAATATTATTGTTTTTATTGTGCTTTAAAATTCAAAACCAGAATAATATGATATTTCCTTCATTACGTATAATTTAGCTTTGCCGTGAGAAGAAATAATATTTAAACGTGCCACGGTTGATATTATAATAAATTCTTGTAACCGTCTTTTATAATTTCATGCTACTGTTTCAGAACATAACACCCGTAATGCTGACGCGTAAACAGATACGTGTTCATTGTGTGAAAATGATGAGATAACTAGAACGCAAGTACGCACACCTAAACCCTATACATGTGACAATAACTGTGATCTCAAGCTTACTGTGTGGGTACCAAATGTTGCTTTGTATCATTGATTTGTAAAAACAATATCCATTGTTCATGTGATGACTCCTTAACATGGAGAATTTAGTTTCAAACCTGCCCGTTAACTACTTTTTTTTTATGCTGAAGAAAAACGCCTTTACGCGCTTCCCCTCTCGCAGGTGAGCGAGAGGGGGGTATGTGGGGCTCGCCAGGAGGGGACCGCAACTTTCAACGTTGCGGCTAAGTCTGTCTATTAAATTCTAAATACATGTCAAAATCCCGAGTCCTCTTTCGGCCAAGACGGCTAAAATCGTTCCAATAAACCCAAATCAAGAACTTATTATATTCTATAGTCTTCTAAAATTGTTGACCCAAATTAAGGACTCGGCATTTTGACATGTGTCAGAATTCAATAGAGATGGGCAAAGTCCCAGATAAATGGAAGAGAAAATTTTGAAAAGAGAAAATTTTACAGATTAAAATACGACGTTTTGTACCACACGCGTTCTGAAGTTGGCACAGATCAAGGTCTATTGTCAATTTTATCGCATTGTAAAACGACGTATTTTATTCTGTAAAATTTTGTCTTTGCCATATATCTTCGAGTGAGTTGCAGCGAATCACTGACTATTGTCAATTTAATCGCATTGTAGGTATCACTTTCCTACCTATGCTAGTTTAGTGTTATTTTATCGCAATGGTACTTATTTAATAACTACCTTGCATGCAACAAAGTACTGGTTCACATTACTTAGTTTACCTCGTGAAACATTCGCCATTGATGGGAGAAAGCAATTCCACATTTTCAATTAACTTATCACGTTTCAGAATCATTAGCCCACCAATCATTTCCTTTAATAGATTAGTAATTGATTGCTAGTTCACAGTTTTTGCTCAATTATACCGTTTTTCATTTTAATACTCCCGCCACTATGTGATTATGGTTCAGTTCCTCGTGGGAACCAAGATGAGATGTTCTTTTGTCACGAAATTCTTGTCTTTTTTATCTTTTCCACAAACAGTTAGAGGATATCGCGTGTACTGAAAGCAATTTGTCTCTATTTATAATAACAGTGTATTGTTATTGGCGTTCAACTTGATTTGACGATAAATACAGGCCCATGACGCAAGTTGTTGAGTAGACATTTAATTCTGCCATTATAATTTTTCTTAATTTTTAGAGTGTGGTGCTTGCATGGTTTTTCTAAGACTTGAAAATTGGGAAATATTAATTTTGGATCTGTTTATTCATTACGCCTTTCAGAAATTGGCAAAAATTGTGTGGTTCGTGTAAGTTGAATTTGTTTTTATTATTTATGTCTATTACCTTAATTCACTGTTCGTATCTTATCCTCATGCAGTTGCGTTTGATTGTATGGCCCAAACTCCCTAGCTTTTTGTGGTTTTCCACGAATTCCTAAGCTTATTCACTTTCCAAAAGCAGAGAGTCCTTAACCCAGCAGCGCAGCGCCTATTCTCAGCACGCGCCATATCTGTGTGTTTGACGTCAGCGGCGACAATGGGTCGTTGTGGCTTATTTGGCCCTCTCGGACCTCGCCGTACTGTGTCACGTAGGCCAGGTGGTTAGAAAAAAATACAAGGTACTTGAAACTGGGGAGTTCTTAATGATTCAATTAAAGAATATGAAGGTTAGAATTGAAGAAAGGCAGGCAGCCTTGTACTATAAAAGTGTCAACTGGTGTGTTTTTAGAGTTCCAACTGTTATTCAACTTGTATTTTAATTAGTGATGGACTATATCCACATATAGCGACTGCGTTTATGAGTCACTATATTTTGTATATTATTAACACTTTTCTATAATTCTAGATCCGTTTCGATGTAATCGTGTTGATCCAATGTTGGTAATATCAATTAACAAGTTCCATGATTACGTTATAGAAATGTGACGCTACTTAGATTATTAATAAGAAGGACGTGATATAAAATTACTAGAGCAAATTGAGATGCTTGCATCCCATTAGTAGGACTTAGTAGATGATAGATTATAAAAATGAATTCAAATGATAAGAGGTCGAATAATTATAAAAATTTCGGTAACCACTAATAATCTTGGCTTTTTGTTCGCAGGTAATTGATTGCCCATTCAAGTATACAGTGAGTATGATATAAAACTCACTATAAAATAATGTTTAACTTTTCGACAAAAACTAAGATTTATAATTTTGGAATTGCCCATATAAATTGGGTTGATCAATTATTACTGATGTCTACAAAAGTTTTAACAGACACTAGTTTGACGCAAGATGCAATATGAAAAACAATCTATCAAAGAACTTATTCTGTAGTGGTACCTATTAATTTTCTGCTGCTATGCTTGTTACAATTTAGGATGTTGTAATACAAAATACAACATTGAACTTTTGTTCAAAGTGCAACTGGCGCAATGCAATAGTTGAAATATTATTAATATTAGTCAAGTAATCTAATAATTACCAAGGGTCAACGGCAAAGATGAAAAGTAGTTCGGTATACCCTTAACAATAAATAGGTACCGTTTTGTACCCAACAGAAACAGTAATAATAAAGACTAACCACAAAATAGGAAGCGTGAACACAGGCTTGTTTATAATGAATCGCTGTGTTCCGTAACTTCCGTAGTAACTTAAACCAAAATTAATGTCGATACTGAAGATCTCTTTCACCGTGACGACCAAGTGTAGCTAACTAGTCTTATATCAAATACTCTTACGCCCTTATTAATAAACGAAGAGTAAGTACACCTAGTTTAACCAAAAAGTTTGCTCAGGTATATAATGCTTAGAGACGTCTAACGTAAGGACTAATATTGCTCAACAATATGTTCTGTTGAACCAGGTGTAAACTTACTATTCATTTATTAATAAGGCCGTTAAAGTTAGTGCCAATTCCATGGGTTAAGTAAACTGATTTCCCTACAAAATTACTAGGATAGGAGACGCAAACTTTCGCAAGGTTAATATTAAATATCTGGCCCAGAAATCCCAGAGTAAAAAAATAATGTTTATGATCCAGTTAAATTATTGCTCTGATTTCTGGTACGGAATTATGCAATACGGGTACTCGATAGCTCGATACGATGTGGTCAGACGTATCGGTTCTGTGGCTAGGCTACTGAGATGGTTGACGATTTGGTCAACTTTGATTAAAAGTCCTATCTTTAAAACAAATAAACCGACGAACATAGAACCTCCTCCTTTTTTTGAAGTCGGTTAATAATGAATATATCTATTTACCCTTTTTATGAGTTTCAAGCATCCTTTTTTGCTACTTTAGTTAAGCTTTATTGAATTTGCATGATAGCTGTAGTGTTACAATTGATTAACTGATAGAGTTTAGAGGGAACTATTAGTGTTTGTTGAATAGAGTGTACCGGTACTGTGTTAATTAAGTCTGATTCTATTTATTGATTCATCATTCTTTATTGATATTTATTCTTCCTGTATTATACCAATCAGTACTACCAGTCCTGATTACACGATACAACGGGATAAAATACTTGTAATTTTTCGTCGTGTCAACCAAATGTACTGCTACACTATTTATGAAATGTTACCTTGTTAAAGTACAGTTACATCCTTTGCTGCAAACCAGATGCTGTTTGTCTTAACACGTCCATATATCATTAAGGTTTCTCTATGTAAATATACTTACGCTGATCTTAATTATTGACATGATTCATTTTTAAGAACTTAAGATTATTTCCAGATTTTCCAGGCTCGTTTGAAATTGGGTTGTTGCGTGGCGTGTTTCAAATCCGGGGTAATGATTGTGTAATGAGCAAGCATTTGTTCCAGAGAGTCATGAATGTTTATATCAAGTGCTATAGTGCAAGCAAGCACTGCTTAGTTTGTGTGTGACAAAGTGATTGGTATGAGTTGTCTGTTTTTTTTTGGTTTCTTTTCGATCCTCACAGTAAGACAGTAGGATGTGGCACTGTAAATAAACTCGGCGTAGCGTCACTAGCGCTAACACGCCAGCCGCATCGTGACCCAACGCCCCGTGTTAATGTGATTCACGTGAACGCACTAATTTTATTCGGTTCATACCGAACTGGAGAATTTTCCGAAACCTTAACTTGGTGTTTGTCTAACACAATCTCCTGCTGAAATTGTTTTCAATTAAAAATCCTGAAGAAAACAGGAAGCCGTCGAGATATTATCTTGTGCCAAACAATACTAGACTACTTGATAACAAAATAAATGGTAATCCTACAATTTACCTTTGAAGGTTATTTTTCATTTTTCATTTCCTTACGTTCGGTTTATTTACAAATGTGTTGTGTTGTTAAAAGGAAAGCATGCCATTTGCATCGAGGTCATCTAACGTCTTGCATGAAAGCATAAACTGAAAACTGTAGAATTCATTGCCGTCACGAATTAGAATTGGCTGGATTCGGTCATTACTGATTTCCATATGAACGGTTCTCGACACGTTAGGTGTCTTGCTTATTTATTGTATGTTTCAATGTGTCATGCAATT
Organism: Catoptria pinella; assembly: GCA_963556745.1. Classification (NCBI taxonomy): domain Eukaryota; kingdom Metazoa; phylum Arthropoda; class Insecta; order Lepidoptera; family Crambidae; genus Catoptria; species Catoptria pinella. Next base: position 10,052,345 of record OY750778.1, on the reverse strand, counting down.
TTGCTTTTCAAACCAATTGACACTTCTTAATTATTGGAAACTCAAAATTATACCAATTTACACTTAATTTATTATCTCACTCAGTTTATTCTAAGACAATTTTAAAAAATCTAATCTATCTTTCAGAAGCATTTGCATGATATTCGTACTGTCATATTTATCATTAAAATAACATTAAGCAAAGTTAAGCATTCAATCCCTGATATCCTGCATGACTCCAATCTACATGGGAGGTCGTTATCATCAAAACAGCCAAGCAATTTCTAAATGCCTATTCTAATTCAAGTGTCCCTTAGCTAGATACCGTTCTTGCAGCTTATCAATCATGTTAACAGTTGTAACATATCTTATGTTGACGTGCATAAGGATTACTTTATCGTTTGTGGTGTTTGTTTGACGTTGGCGAATGTGTCATTCATATAGCGATTTGTGTCTATTACAGTAGTCTGTCGGCGGATCGCGTCCATATAGCACGTTTCGATAACGGCTCGGACGTCCGCTTAGAATCGCCGCGGCGCCGGCGCACTGCTAACTGTCTCAAGAACTATTATGTTGACAGTTAGACATTTTGCATTCTTCAGTTGGACTAGATAATTTTAAGGAAGATGTGAGTGCTGTGTTGCTGCTTTTGTTATTTTGATTGCAATATAATATTGCACTTTCATTAAATTTAGATTATACAAAATAAAAGAGCAAAGGAAGGTAAAAAACAGAAAAAGTGTATGTGTGGATTACCGTGAAGTTGCAAGATAAAACTAACAGAGTAGTGAGCGGTGTTTTTGTACTGTCTAGTGTTTTGTTAGTTGTCGGTCATGGCCAGGCTTGCGACAAGTGCAGCTCATTTCTACCAGAGGTTGCAGGAGATCTATCCTCAGAAACTTCTTCTCATCAATAAACAGGTCTGAGTTCTTTTACAAACAAATCTATTTGTGATGTTTATTGTAAGACAAAATTGAAATATTACCTAAAACATTTTATATCTTATGAGAAGCTGGACGTGATTACTTGTCACTGTTTGAGTTAAGCAATTTAACATTTACAACGTCTTTATCAGTATTGTAAATAATGTAGACAAAGTGGATATTATCGAAATCAATACTATGCGGGTATTACTTTTCGTTCCAAATAATATCGGGAACGGACGTCGTATTGTAATTATTGTATTATCTAAAATTGGTCTCTCATTGTGTGCCATAATTCTTTGCTGAATTCTTTCGTTTTGCAATACAGATAAAACCAGCACTTTTATTGTTCTTTTTACGATTATTATCCATATAAGGCACATTGCCTTGTTTGGTGAGTCTCGTCACTTTAAAGTTTTCTAAATTCCTATATGTTACTTGTTGACTTTGCGTCAAATTTACCGCTCTCGTCTTTTGTTAATGCGTTTGCTAATCGTGTAATCTAATCAATATGGTTAACGAATGTGTATGGTAATCTAGTTTTACAAGTGTAATAAGATCTTTGTTCAAAATTGTTTATGTTGGCATTACCGCTTAAAAAAATTACGCATAATGTCCAGTTTGATGAAACAGCACGCATGGATGGACAGTGTGTCTGTTGAGGAAAGTGCTGCATTGATAACGTAGAGAACACTTACGGTAAACTTTTTGGTATCGTTGTGCAGTGTACAATAACCGAGTTTGTTATTTGTGAGGTGATACCAGTTTTTTTTGAGCACATTATATCCGAGTCTGAGATCAACCGGTAAGGATCTCTCTCAATAGTGTTTAAAATCGTGGGACTAACACGAGTTATTGGAAAAACGAAAATAATTAATACTCATCTGGTGCTTACGAACGAAATTTCCACTCTTATACAATCACTTATTTTTAACAAGCCAGTAATCATCCTGCAGGCAAACAGCCACGCTTTTAAATGAACCATGAGTCAAACTGCACGGTTCGAGGAATCGGATTGTTTTTAATTGTTTGTCCTCCCTGCGACAATTTTAACCGGCATTAATGTTCCGATAAATTAACTACTTATATTCTCTTTATGTAACGCTTATTTTGAAAGAATAAGGCAATTTATATTCGCTTTTGTTGATGAAGTTATTACACCGAGTACCTATTGTGAGGTGTCTAATGTTGAGTTGAGAGTTAACATAACGCTCACCTGATAAGCGAACAATTTTAAAACATTCTTGCTTCCACTATTTTAAAATTGTTCGCTTATCACAATCCAGTAAAGTGATGTTCAGAAAAATGGGATATTTGTCATAATATAAAACTTTTACTTTTATAGATCTTTGAATATGATCGCGACTTATTCTCGTCTTGAAGTTTTGATGTTACGTTGTTTTAGACGTTTTTATCTGGCTAGACGAAGGCGGGATGTTTGTCAGTCTCTGCACTTATTAAAATTTGTTGAATGACTAACATCTACATTTATATTCCCGGTACAGAGATGCACAGTGAGATTTAGGTGACAATTTACCATGATGTGGATTCCAAATAATAAATTACATATACTCTATTAGTTTTTCAATTTGCAGGTTCGAAATTAAATTAAATTATTTATTTGTTATAAAACACGGTCATGTAAGTCTGCAGCCATGCATCGGTGGGACTGGCAGCTAAATTCGTTAGATAATTCAATCAGGGGTTAGGAACCTTGGAAATCAAATCGAAATCTTGGTGATCGTCACTTAACAGTCGAATTCCATAACCCATTCAGTTCACCTGTTTAGCCCATAAATTAAAGTACACTTAAGTCAGTTTCTGTATTTTCTTTTACATTGTAGCAATAATAGAAAAAATGTCGTGAAATTACTAACTAGGTACTGCAGTGACCGTGAGACGCAACATTGTTGCATTTACGACCTCCTGGTCGAGTGGCTTTGTACACCGGTTTTCAAGGTGTCGCTATCTCTGAGGTCCCAGGTTCGATCCCCGGTTGGGTCAATTTAGAAAACGAACTTTTCTATATTGGCTCAGGTCTGGGTGTTTGTGATACCACCGTTGTCTCTGATTTTCAGAACACAAGTGCTTTAGCTACTTACTTTAGAATTGGAGCAATGTATGTGATGTTGTCAAAATATTTATTTATTTATTTATTTATTTACTGGCCGATAGTTAGATTATCACATCAACATATACATATATGTATATCATTAGATGCGTGTAACTCACCTCTACTTATCATAATTTACTGTAACTTTAGACAACGAAATTAATGTTCTGAAAATGTGTTATGGGGCCCTACCGGCTAACTTTTCGAACTTCGGCGGGTCTACCGAGCTTCCACGTAAAACAGATAAATCGAAGTAAGGAGTCACGTATTGTACTATTCGCCGAAGTTATTTAGAAGATATCCATGTTCGTGTGACATCATGAATTGGGGTTCGCCATTTAGGCCCGATTGGGGCTCGCCATTTAGGCCCGATTGGGGCTCGATTTATCTGTTTTAATTTGAAGCACGGCAGACTTTCCGAAGTTCGATGCGTTAGCCGGTACAGCCCCTGGAGTTAAAACAGGAATACTTACAAGATAATAATTTCAGTGTCGCCATCGCCATAACAAAAGATCATTCTACATATGCTCGTATGGCGCCCACATTAGCATCTCCTTTTTAAGTTTTGTGTGATGTTATCTTTTCGTATTTTTATTATTAACGATAACGATTTATTTAATACTCATTTTATCATCAGTTAATGAACACATGAATAAATTCATTATGCAAAATGTTTTAATAATTTAAACCAACCATAATGTATTGATTTTGCTTAACTAAAATTATTGTCAAGACTTCTGAATCATCTTTAGTGTGCAAGAAAAGATAACTTGAAGTGACACGCTTTAAGTTGTCTTTTCTTTCTTCTTGTTTTGTTGTTTTTCAATATTCTTGAATGCGCTGTACAACTTTTATCTTAAGATTTAACAATCAGCCCCATGTGATAATTCTTTCGAGACAATCCTGGATATTGTTCTTATAGAATGACTGGCACTTCGTATTGATATCTGCATATTGGATATCAAACTCGGTTAAGCTTTTGATGACTTTTGCCTGATAACGTTAAAAATGTAGATGAACGCGGCATTCATCCGAAATCCATATAAATAATCAATAACTTTTTTATCACCTTCATTTTTTTAATATTTTAAGTAACAAGAGTGAAAGTTGTTGTTGTGTCGGAAAATTAAATGCGTTTTCCTAGCTAAATGCTTCTAGCCTTTAAAGATTGCAGTTGTAAAAAAGTTTTACGGACGTTTATAAGTTTTCCGCTAATATGTCTACTAATGATGACGATGCCATGGGAAGTGGTAAAAAAGTCTGTTAGCACAGTTGGAACGGTGCAGTATTCAACGGAGCAATGCATTCCCATCCGTTACTCTGTCGCAGTCGAATAACAGTTGACGGTGCATTGTATGCATAGGCACCGTAGCTGACGATGCGATGCCACGACAAAAATAGTAGACGGAATCACGATTAAACGAGATTGGGTTTGTGGTTGGAGAAATTCCAATTTGATTGTCTATTTACATGCAACGGTCCAATGACTTGACAGAGGATTTTAAGTTCTTCCAAAGATATTAGCTTTGTTGAGATTATCCCGGCTTAGATTGCTACATTTGAGTGTGAACTTTTTAATAGTGAAAGTTTTTTGCCGTGTGTGAAAGGCTACAGTGTTGACATTGGGTAATAGGTACCAGATCAACAACTTGCAGTTTTTTTACACTGCAGTTGAATGTTTATCAGCTCGTTACAAATGAATCCACAATCCACACCTTTTGTGAAGCCGCTTCAAAGTCCTTTGTTTTCATTTCTTCATTTTTTGTCATATTGTTGTAGGAAAATTTTATTAGTAGGTACTTATGAAGAAATTAGTATAAATATTTTCACTTTGCTAAAGGCGGCAAAGTGTGTTGGTTTATCACTATCAAACAACGTCCTAATTTGTAGCCACGCTTGCAAATTAATTATTCTTATTCATGTTTCTCTTCAAGTTAATCAACAGCTGGTGTTGTTGGGTCTCGTCTCTTGTCGAGGTTTGACGTACTTCTTGAGGTGAGGCTGTTGCTAATTGGTGTATTGTGTTTCCGCGTTTATTTGCTCAAGTGTCTTATTGTTGTCGGCGCGTGCGGTTGCTTACGTACGAACCAATAGATGTATTACAATACTATTATCTAGGCACCATAAATTAGTGCACCTGGATACATAATTATATTGTTTTTACACGAGGACCACCTATTTCCCCGCCAGGTGCTGCTGTATGTGTTTAAATAGAACGCAGTTTTACTTTCTTAGTGTTTTGTTTACAATTTGTTAACAATACAGACGTTAAATGTTACTGACATTGTATATTATTAGCAACGCTCTAGCACTAGCTACTAGCTAGCTACCTAATAATATTATCACTAGATAATGGTGTCGTAAGTTTCCAAATCCATCACTAACCGATTTGTATGTTTCGACGGATCGCCAGTCCGTAGTTGCCAGTACGCAGCTTTTTTGTTGCGTGCAATTTGGATTGTCGGACATTCCCGTTTAACTAATGTGATGACGTATTTAGTTTCCAAAAGATTTTGTTCTTGGGACCCGTCGGTTTGTTTACCAACACTGTTATATTACAAAATGGTAATTTAATTTAGCTCTAACATAAGATTAAGTTTTTTTCGCCATTAATCACGTTCTTATTATCCTTTCTACTACTTATTGTCACCAGATTGTCACGTTGTGCTGTCATTGTTAAAGTCTAATCTTATTATTAGATTCCAGTTCAGTGGCTAACTACTTCTTCTCTTACAATTAAAAACTATTTGTGTCTGTAATTGTGCGTCTAAAGTATTATAATAGCACAATGTCACGTTGGTCGCTGCTACCATTGGTATCTATCATATTATTAGGATTCCAGTACTAAATCGCTACTGTTTTTCCTCTAACAATTAAAAACTATTTGTGTCTTAATTATATGTCTGCCAGGGTATTGTGTGGTGTGGGAACCTCCTCGGAGTCACCTCGCCTCATGTCAGTCGTCGGCAGAGGCTCGCCTCCATTGGGTGCCTCCGACAATGCCTCGAGGCCACCCGAAATTGTGCCTTAACATCTCGCGATAGAAACCCAGTGATAACATAGTGAAAGTTTTTCTGACGTGCCGAGAAGTTTGGTAAGATTACTTACAAAACAAATATCGTAAAACTGAAGCGTAAATAAAATTTAGGTGCTCTATTGTTGCTGTAGTAAAGTTTATTGTTGTGATGATAAATATTTATTGTAAGTTTTAGGTTTATGTCACTTTTACCTTATTGAGTAATTTTCAAGTTATTCGATAATTCATATTGATTTGTATTTTAATGTAATTAACCGCATTCGCATATCATAATTAAATAACCTTACCTAATTCTGAAAACGCATTTAATGTCGCAAATAATACCGAGGTACTTGATTTTATTTCATTTAGGTACATACGTACATATAATTTTTTCATGCATTATTTTTGAATACGTTGATAGTCCTATCCTCTTACCTAAAAATGTATAAAAGATCTGCACGCACTAGAAAGTTATCTAAAACTTCTATACAAGGTGTTACAAAAGTACCCCTAATGCCGAATATGGTAGATAGGGACCATCAAACTGAACAACTTTTACTATGGGACCAACTCTGAAATCGTGAAAAAAAAATCAGCTGTTTCATACAAAAATTTATTACAAAAATATCAAAATGTATGAAACAGCTGATTTTTTTTTCGCGATTTCAGAGTTGGTCCCATAGTAAAAGTTGTTCAGTTTGATGGTCCCTATCTACCATATTCGGCATTAGGGGTACTTTTGTAACACCTTGTATAGAGGCTGTGTAATTTGGAAATAACGCGAGATCTGTTTATAGCATAAGCAATTGTATTTATATTATCTTTCTTCTTAAAAATAACTTTATTTATTTATCGTTAGGGCTTGCCGACTTTGCCATGCCTTGATTTTACAGAAATTAGATCCGTTTCTGGTTTAGCCTCTGTGCTCTAAGTACTTGCCATATTTATATGCCGTACATCATTCAGCATAAAGGAAATGGAATAAGTAAACTAGATATTCTTTAATCTAGGATTACTTATTTAGACTAATTTGAGCGTTTTGACATCCCATACATTTCGACGTTGTCATCTTACGATAACGATAGCAGAAATAATTGGAATGAATTTCCGTTTTGGTAATATGTAAAGATAAATAAACGAACAAGAATCCATCCAAACAGTTTGTCTTGTATTAGGAGTGGAATAAATTACCTATATCTTGACATGTTCATAGCGGATTTCCTGTATGAATTGAATGATGAAAATAGCAAGAAAAATCTGTGCCGTTATCTCCCTTACAGTAACACTATTTTCGATTTATTCTACTGAAATGCCGAAACCAGTTAAAAAAATTGTCTTTTTGTTATGAGTATGAAAGCTGAATTTCAGCTGCTCGTCAATCCGTGGAAGTTGTAGGAGAGCCTGAGGTTTATCTTTTAGGTTTTATCAATGGTGTGCAGGTGATTAACTCCAGGTGAGACACTATTTGTGACTTTTCCTGTGTTTGCACAAAAAACAAGCGCAAAAGAAGCGGTTGAGAAACTTCAAACAATAAATGACGATGCAATTCTCAACCTACAACTATATTAGTAGGCAAATAACACTCATTAGAAGCCTAGGTTTCTTGATTTCATTGTTCTCCGGTAAGGTTTATTTATGCTTGTTCTATCTATATCACTTCAAGTCTTTTCATGTCACATAGAATCGTAATAATCTTCGCTCCAGTTCCAGTTTATTAATTATTTATTCTTTTCTTTAAAACTTCCATATTTTATTAAAAATATGAGGAGATATTCAGGTGGTTTTATTTACACAAGGATTCTATACAAAAACTGGTTGAAACCGAATATTTTCATTGATATCTTGCTAGGATTATTCTGCTGATTTCAAGAGGTATTCCTTTTTATTAGTTTATCTTTCGTAGTAATGTCCCAACATCATCATCCCATTGCAAATATTGGAACTGCCTCCTCCGAATTACGTACAAAACTAAGTAAGCAGTGAGATCTTAAATTAGAATAATATGATGATAAGTTTGGTCTTCACGGCACACTGAATGATACTGTATGCAAAACTGACGTGTATCGCATCGCATTGCACTGAATCTTATAAAAAGCTTCGTTGATGGTGCTATCAAGAGCTTTATCTGCGATTCACTAATGCGATCAAAAGCTTTTATCTTTTATACACTATTATGTGATCAAGAACTTTATCTTCTAAGCAGGATAATGCGAGATCAGAAGCTTTATCTTAATAGTGCATAACTATTATGTGATTAAGAGCTTTATCTTGTATGCAGTATTACGCGATTAGGAGCTTCTATGCAGTTATGCGAGCAGAAGATTTATCTTCTATGCACTGTTTTGCGATCAACAGCTTTGTCTTCTTTGCACTATTATGAGATTCGTAAATAGTTTTATGCACTATAAAGCGATTAGGAACTAAAGATAAATCTTCTATGCACTATTATACGATCAAGAGGTTTATCGCACAATTACGCGATCAAGAGCATTTATCCTACTGATTTACTGATTCGATCTACTGTAAATTCCAAATCCCAACTTATCCATTCCACTACACTCATTCTATCTACATGTAGCAACTCCCATCGAATCCTCTTACCTAACATCGCATTGGGGCTGTTAAACATCGCCATTACGTTGTCCAAAGTCAGTTCATGGTGGATCATATTCAGACAATATCTTGTTTTCATGTCAATACTTCGTCATCATATCCCAATAATATGTTTTGGTAGCGTTCTCATATCTTGCGTACTTGAGATTATCCTATAAATAAATTGACGTAGGCAGTAAGGGTTCTTACAATCCCAATCAGCCCGGCGTTTAATAAAGCATCCACGCTCTTGACGCGTGCTCCGCTCCGATACGCGCGAACTCACTGATAGCTGATAACGTAGCTAATTAGAAAACACCTACGCCTACATTCGAGGCTCAGTAACTCCAACTCCTTTGCGCGTTACGCACGCGGAAAAAGTGGCGGCAAAATTTAGTGACTAACTTTCTTATATTTAGTGAAGACAAAAGACTACTATTTAATATAATATTTTATGGTGTGCCCATCAGAAATGCCTGCCGTTGCATTAGGGAAGTTAATAGCTAAGATGTCTATCATAGTAAGTGTTTGCATAGCTATTCTTAAGTGGATTTTGCGCACGTATTGGAATTTAATTGTTAAGTGTTTTCGCGTGTTTTTACTACCAAATGAAATTGATGTTCAATATTTGGGATTGGGATGAATATAAAAGCAGTAATTTAAATTGAATCCGGAATTTTGTACAAATTGTACCTACAGCGAATACAGATTACTATGGAAATAAAATAAGCCGCCAAATGGGAATAAAATAAGCCGCCATAATTTATCCATAACTAGGTCGACATAATATGTCCCATAATGTTTTCCTTGTAACGTTACTAGAAACGTGATTCAATAGCTCTTGTAGAAATTCAACTGTAAACCTATGGTTGCGGTTAAAAGTAGGTAATGAAATCACTAAGAAGCTTGAGTGAAAATAACTGCGAATGAAAATATTAAATTTATCAGAAATATTTTTAATAAATTTAGAAAATGACGTGATCGTTTTAAGTAGTAATTATCAAATCAATTTACTGTCACAGCCGGGAGAGGAGTGAAGATTCTTAACTGGGTGTTATTATTATGTGACATTTTTTTATTGATTTAAATAGACAGTAAAAATAATATCACATAAGACCCAGTTAAGAATCTTCACTCCTCTCCCGGCTGTAACAGTAAATTGATTCGATGTTTGATATTATTTTTACTAACTTAAATAGTCAGTAAAAATAATATCACACGTATAATGAGCCCTCTAAGCTCACATTAGTAATCGCTACCGGAAAGTTTTAAATGTTTTTGGTAGCGAAAACCTATTGCAATTCCCCACATCTAGCGCTCGCTTGCAAGTTTCACTTTAACTTTGACTTTGTCTAGGGGGGCAAATGTCCAGTTGTAGCGTAAAGTTTCGTAGAAGCAAAAGATTGATGACAACAAGAAAGAGACAATTTTGACGTGTGTTTTAGAGAATATTATTTGTGCAACTGGTACTGACGTCATTATTCGTCGAAAAGTCACTGTTCGTAGTCGTCCAACTAGGCTATTGTGTTATGTAAATATGAGATATTAGCATACCCAAAACAATTAAACAATTCCTAAAAACAATTTTATAATCGGCAAAAATATTAAAGAACATCTTTGGGTTTTGCCAGATAATAAGTTAGCTACAGTTTATCTTAGAGTTATGTCACAAAGAATATCTCACTGATATCTGGGTACGTAGGAATAGTGTGAGAAGCGTTAATCTCGACAAACACTTAAAGATCACGCGGATTTTGTAGCGTCGTGAACGCATTAGCGTATTTACCAGAAGTCACATGGGCATTCCTTATTATGTACTTACCTGATTATAAAAATTGCCCTAAATCCTCCTGCGAACTGCGAGTTAAGCTTCAGGACTGGTTTTTACTATTGTCCAAAAATAAATATAAATGACAAAGATAGTGATGCGCAAAAAAAATTGCAGTTTACATTATTTTAATCAAGATTCCTGTAGCTGATTAAAACCCAAACTAGAAATAATCTGACTTTGAGTTTTCAATACTGTCAATGTTATGCACTTTTTAGGTTTACTAAAAATTTTGGTCTATTTATATTCCTTATCGTAAATTACCATCACCCTATCACTCGCAATTTTTGTAATCTTTGTTTCAAAATCGTACATTTTTTGTAAATTTTAAGTATTGTGTTCCTTGTAAAAGCAAAAGTTGAGAAGCAATCACAATGTTTTTTCATGAACCAATTATTCCTATGGCCTTGACACAAAATATTCTGTACTAACCTCGATATTTTGAATTAAAACATGTCCATCTTGTATGACTTTTATCACAAGGTCGAACTCTACCGGTAAATCATATGACGTTCCTACTGGACAAATTGCCTTTCACACAGCATTGATAACAGCCGGTCATTATCAGTTAGCTTCTGATTCACACAGAAGACCATATACAGAATTGATAACGTTATTTCAGAAGGACTCTTTCAGGGTTAACTCGTTTTTCCTCTAATTTCTTATATTTGGTTCTTATTATGGACAAAATTATCTCGGACAGAGTTTGAATATTACAAGATCAAGAATCATTAAAGACATCAAGATTTAATCTAATCCGTTTCTACTCTATTATATCAGTTAGGACTTCCAGGTTCTATTGAGAGTTACTGTACTTAAAATATAATGGTTAAAATAAACAGTGTCTTGGTATGTGTAGGCGGGGAATACGATAAAACTGTCCTCTCTGCATATAATTATATGTTTCTTGATAAGGTATAAGTTACACGACTTGCGTAATAGTAACGACTTCTCATTATAATGCATGCAATGGTCACTTCGAATCAGTTAAGAAATAAAATTTAATGAGAATACTGGAAGATTGATTGGATTATTTAACTTGAAATTATTGAGGTTGTCTTGGTTTGGGTGTAATTTGTGAGAAGTTTCGTTCTCTGATGATGTCAGTCATGTTATGTCGTGCGCCGTAATGGCAACATGCCCGCCGGAAGTGGGACTGTTTGTATCGTGTTTTGTTATTGTCATATCGCATTGTGCCCGTAAATTGTGACGGGATTGTTCTGATGCCACTGGTCGATTCGATGTCGCCACTACGCCAGTCCAAATCCGGCCGCCAAACAGGACACTAGTATTTCCTGCTCGTTTATTTATTTTATTTATAATCGTGATTTGTCGAAAATCTATTTAAACAACAGCACTTGCATTGAACTCAATTGCTAAGTTTATAAAAAGTAAATCATTCAAGTGAATACTTTCCTCAACATAATTTGCGTTATCAGTATTCATTCTGTTTTATGAAATTGCGGAGGGCAGTGAATTCCGTTTATTTGTTTGTGCAATTAAAATGGTCTTATGGTATGTGACGGAGACATCCAACGAACAGGTGAATACATCTCTTATTTCTTTCTAAATAAGGACCTATTTTGTGTGGATCATATTTTAATAAAATTTTCGAATGCACTCGTGGAAACCTCTCCAGGCGATAGAGGTATTTGGATTAAAACTAAGCGATTGTCAGGACATTTTCCTGTTGTATTTGCAGTTTAAAAAATATCACGGTAAATGCATGACTGCCAACCAGATTTGTCTAGGTCATTCATTCATTCATAAAAAAAACAATTGAGGAAAATATGATAATAAGTGCCTTATACTTAACGAGCTTTTTCATTTCACCCATTTTCCGTTCAGTGACACATTGAGAGAGTTCAGTTTCAAAGTATTTTCCCCCTTTTTAATTTTATATATTGATGACCGCGGTAATTACCCTACAACGACCACTGACTTATCACTATTAACAGGATTAATTCGGATTAACTCTGTTAGTTGCAAACAGAGTTAATCCAAATAAGTCCTGTCCAAATAAGCGCTCCAGCCTTAATCTCCCCGAGTCCATAAAGAAAGAAAGGGCAGAAAGAAGATGGGCTGGACTTGGTTCAAACAGACCTCGGATTAAACAACATCTCTTAGGAGGACACGACATCCTAGATAGAACGAAGTGGAGGAGAAATATTCGGAACGCAGACCCCACCATCATGTGGGAATAATAATTGCACTTGAGAAAGAGAGAGAGAGAGAGAGTTGCTAAGTGTACCGACACTTTATAAAATGTAAGAATTATGCAAGACATGAGCACATGAGGATGATAGCTAAAGCTTCGTGTCAATCAACCAAATTCAGAACAGATATCAGGACGCGCGACGCATAAATCGCACTTAGTAACAGACTTATTAAAATTATGCCTAATAAAAAATAGGCTGATGTTGCTCCGAAAATACCTATTTTAACAAATTATATAGATATCAATTAAAGACAGAAGCGCTATCCTAACACAGTATTATTATCTGTTTAGCGTACTTCCCGCGCTTTCTGAAGATATTTCATTTTATCAACAATTCTACAACGAAATCGAATTGATACTTACGAGCTATACTATTAACAAGTAGTTCATTGATAAATAAACAATTGTACGTACCTAGCTCTTTGAAACAAAGAGCCTAAAGTTATGTTTTCACTAGTTAAATAAACACGATCGTTATCAGTTCCTTATGTCAAAACCAACTAACATTTAGATCCAAAGTCTTAGTTAAGTTCTTTAGTTACCTTTATCGAAGTAAATAAAACCAGTCCTTTCCACAGCGGTTGTATAATTCAATAATAATAATTTAAACAGTAGTAACAGAAAAAGCTGTAGGTATACAGGTTTCTCCTAGTTTCTTTTAAATGGGAAGATGTTTGTTTACACATTTGATTTATTTATTTGTTGTTTCTCTGAATGTTCACAATGGACTGACTTTTCTGAGCGAGTCAAATATTCTATGACAACCAACGTAGCATTCAAATTATTGCTTTCCAGAGCAAAGGTAGAAATTTGACAGATAATTTCGTATTTCATAAAGAAGGTTAAAACTTAAAGAAAGTTGCAACGACAACGTTACACCTTTTATCTATTTAAAAAGAGAGGTTTTGCCGCTTCAAATTATGAAATATGGCCCAAATAAACATTAATGAAGTATTTTTCCTCGAACAAATGAATCTGAACGTCTGAAATCTTTTATTTACAGAAATTTTGTACCCAGTTTTATTTTTTTTCTAATCTTTAAAAACTTGTACTAGAGCAAATAGACTGTCCATCTGTTTCACATTTTATATGCCTTCTTGACACGCGCAAATAGTAATGGCGTCCGTTATCATATTTTCTCTAACAAACATTTTTTTGCGGTTCGGACCAAATTTTCCACGTTTTCAGGTCATGAAAGTTAACACAACATGTGTATATCATAGGAAATGATTATGATTTACGATTACGAGAACATGTGATTGCGTATTTTTGACACATGCCACTCTACATTTTTGCGTTTATTTACATCATTATTTTGCCTCGTGATTTATATTTGATTATATCTTGTCCTTCAGTGATGCCCTTGCTGGCACGCTAGCACGTGGAAAATAACTGAAAATAATCTAAATTTTACATGAGGTCAAATGGTTTCTTGAGTCTGTCTGAACACATAGTATTCGATTTGAATCGCAACCACCGTTTAGGCACGCAATCATTCAGTGTCTGGACTGTATGTTTATTAAATGTACCAGCCTCCAGACTGTAAATAATTTATGAAAACCCATTCGGTTTGTTTTTTTAATCAAATTCCTTACGAAAATAACACAAATCAAATTAAGTTTATAAATACAACTTGGCGAAAGTTTAAAATTGACAAATGGAAATTTTCTTTTAAATCTGATCGATTATATTAGATATAGGCGAATGTATTTTTGTTTATTTATTCGATGACTCACCGAGTTGAAATCATATCGAATCAGAATGCACATCGCTGGGAACTCCCAAGCGTATACGAATAATAACATCTCATTATGCGTCGCGCACCACTTTTTGTTACGGTCTGTGCTTTTCACTTTCATTTGAAATCATTTTGAACTTATGAGTAGTTAAAAAAGTTATGGCCCTAGAGATGTGCCCTGTGAAAGTTCTTGTTGAAGAAGGAATGATCTATATGAAAAAGTTATGAAAAAAATCAAGGCTTAAAAACATTCAGATTAGCCTTAGTTATTAGATTGCGAAGAAATATAAAGAATGTCTTGATTAACATTTAATTGCTTTAACATCCATTCATAAAAATAAGAGTTGGGTATTTGCTTATCTCAATAATATTCCAGTTTTTTTTTATCTTTGACCTCGGCTTTGGAGGGTTTTCTCCTCCGGTTTTCTCCTCCATTTCAACCTTAAATCGTCCTTGTTAAAGTTATACCATAGTGGCGATTCCATTTACATAAACCCTACCGGGTGGTAGGGTACCAAATTGTCAAAAATTCCAAATTCCCACTTCCAAAGTCATAAATCGTTTATAAAACATTGTTTTATTGAAATACATTTCTTTAATTTTCAACATTGTAAATTTATTTCTAGAGATGTTATACTTATCCATTCATAAATCTATTGTTAAAAATAATATTGTTTTTCCATAGAGTGAGCAGTCGTCACCTTTTCGCCGCTGGACGACGGGCAGTGGCGCTGGCAGCTCCTACAGACACCACGACCACAGAAACATGTACAATAAAGTAAGTTATCATTATTCAGTATCATCTTCATGCTGAAGTTTGGAGATCAGACAATAGTGTTTGTTGTCCCGTGTACCATGTTAACTAACGATAGCTTGATAAAGATGCATCAAATATATAAGTATTGACTTTACTACTGCATTTGATTAAGTTAGACACCATGACCATCAGCCATTTTTAATGTTCTTTTCTATCGAGTAAAGTTAGCTATCATGTTACAGTCAATCACGTAAATCATGTTTCAGTCAATCACGTAACTGAGTACTATGATCTACTTATTATACTACATTATTTTTTGGGACCGATACTAAATCAAGTAATACTTACTGTGTGAAATCGTTGCTTAAAAATGTGTATTTGACGTTGCACCGCCACTTAATGATTACGTTACTATAGTGGGGTTACTCGGTCGTGTTGACAGCGCAACGATGAGGTGGGGTGCGGTGCGAGACAGGGTGGCGTGGGCGTACACCAGGCGAGCCGTACCTAACTATTCCTTCCTATGACGACCTCCTTGGTCGAGCGGCTTTGTACACCGGTTTTCAAGGTGTCGCCATCTCTGAGGTCCCGGGTTCGATCCCCAGTTGGGTCAATTTAGAAAACGAACTTTTCTATATTGGCTCAGGTCTGGGTGTTTGTGATACCACAGTTGTCTCCGATTTCCATAACACAAGTGCTTTAGCTACTTACTTTGGAATCGGAGCAATGTATGTGATGTTGTCAAATATTTATTTATTATTATTGAAAGTGCGGTACTTTAGTACTAGTCGTCACTTGTCTGCATTCATCGCCGAGACAAAGGAGTTACCTCACTATAGGAAAAGATATTATTACACTACGGTTTAACTATAGCATATTGTTTTAACAGCAGATAAGCGAAGGTTCGGGTGTTGGCGGGGGAGGGGCTGCGGGCGGGGTGGCGCGCTGGTCGCTGGGGCTGGAGCAGCTGCTGGCTGACCCCGCCGGCGCTGCTGCATTCGCGCACTTCTTGTCCAAGGAGTTCGCTGCGGAGAACATCAGGTGAGTGACTAAACTTAATACGTCTAGTGATAATATAAGATGTGCTATGGATTGTGGAGTTGTGACTCTGACCATGACCCTTGAAAAGGCCATCGGTTGTAATGTTGTTTTATATTTTTTAATTGGAAGAATCATAACTTGCGTAAACTTGACGGAACTAGCTAAAAGTTGCGGAAAAAGAAACGCCAAATTACTTGTTCTAGTGGAACAGACAATGATCAAAGTTTTCCATTTGCTTTTGTTTTGACGGAATCCACAAAGACCATTCCACAACTAGCTATCAATACGTTTTAGATAGTTCTGCGTTTTCTAAAAATTCACAGTTCTTTTCATTTCAATATTCCTACAAAATCACTAATAACCATCTTCTTTCTCCAGATTTTGGTGGTCTTGCGAGCAGTACAGCAACACGGAAGACCCCGCAAAGCGCGCGGCCCTCGCCGCCGAGATCTGGCAGCGACACTTGGACGAGAAGGCGCCCGAACCTGTCAACGTGGACGCTACTGCTCGCCGCGCCGCCGCGTTGAGGCTGTACAATGAGCCTGCTGCTCCGGATCTGTTCCACCAGGTGTGTTATCATGCCCCTAGATAAGCGAGCAATTCTAGCCAGGATTCCGCGAGGAACAATATCGAGAAAAGACTGGGATTGGCTGGACGGAACTTAGTATAAGACCCACATTCAACTTGAGCGCCGAGCGAAAGATGCGTGCAGTAATATTTGTCATCAAATAATTTGATCCGAGTATTTCTTCTGTCAGGCCCAGAAGCAAATCTTCAACGTGATGAAGTTCGACAGCTACCCGCGCTTCCTGCGCTCGGGCGTTCACGCCGAGTGCGCGCGCGCAGATCTGTGCGGATTGCCCCCACCTTATGCACCCGCGAATAATGCACAGGCAGCTGACACGCCCACTAAGGTAATTATACTAAGACAGAGAATACGTAGTTTAAGCTACTAATGCACGCCGAGTGCGCGCGCGCAGATCTGTGCGAATTGCCCCCACGTTAAGCAGGTGCATAATGCGCAGACGGCTGATACACCCACTAAGGCAGGCCAGTGACACTCCGCACTTTAGGGCTCCACCGGGCGGGCCGACGCAGGGGGCGTACCGGCTAACGCATCAAACTTCGGAAAGTCTGCCGGGCTTCAAATTAAAACAGATAAATCGAGCCACAATCGGGCCAAAACGGCGAACCCCAACATCGATATCTTCTAAATAACTTCGGCGAATAATACAATACGAAACTCCTTACTTTGAATTATCTGATTTAAGTTGAAGCTCGGCAGACCCGCCGAAGTTCGAAAAGTTAGCCGGTAGGGCCCCAGGGGGCCGCGCGACGAACGCGACCACGGTAGCTCGATATCCACTCACGCGCGAGCCGCCAAGGGTATGGTCGCACGAAAATGTTCGAATATTTTTTAAGCTTTTCTTTAACCATAGTGCGTACAATCGCTTTCCTTTTATGATATGCTTCGCAGTTTATTTCAGAGAAGACAACCCTAAACGTCGTAAGAAGAGGTGAGAGTATGTGATAGAAAGAGAGGCAATTTCTAAATTTACCCAGTTGCCCGATACTAATGATATCAAATACCTACTTTCCAGGTTCTATTTCAAACTATTTTCAAGATTAATTTGGTATTTTTCGGGTGGGGCTTTAGATGCTCAAATCGAACGCAAAATACTTAAGGCCCCTCTATACCTCAAGTGGCGCCCTCATATTAATTAATTTAAAGTGCTAAAAGTGGCTACTTTTAGCACTTTTGCGAACTACTACTACAATGAGGAAAAATTTTACTGAGGTTATTGTTTGTAAATAAACTATAGAACCTTAGCTCCAATCTGTACATGTGAATTTTCGATATATTATGTACTTAGCGAGCAATAAATTTAATTAAAATGAGGGCGCAACTTGAGGTCACTTGATATAGGAGCCTTAAAAATTTAGATCTATAATAAACCGTTTTTTTGCAGCTAAAGAAGTCTGCGAGTAACGCATCCGAGCGTCGTCGAAGCGGCGGCGCGTCGTTGCTACCGTGGAAACTTCGCGCCCCTTCTAAAGACCGCAACCCCCCCGCCCCCGCCCCCGCCCCTTCGCAAGCCCCACCCACCGATGTAAGTATTAATGTTATGTATCAAAATATCATTAAATCGAATCATCATTATTTTCCTTTCAAAATTTTTCAAGACATGTTTTTATAACATTTTTAATATATTTATTTAAAAAGAAAAACCCAAAAAGCTTCTCTGGAAATCGTAATGTCATTTTAAACAGTTACAGTGTTTTCACATTAGTACCCTTAGCACGAACAGCTATCGAAAAAAATAACGCGCCCAAAACAATCGATAGAGTAATTTTGTATGGGAAATTTGTACAGCGCCATCTATCGAAAAGCAAGATGATATTTCCCATAGACAATTACTCTATCGAGTACTTTTACACGCGTTTTTTTTCTCGATAGCTGTTCGTGCTAAGAGCCCTGGAAAAAAGTGGAAGGGGTATGCGCAGTAGTATTTTAAGCTTAGAAATTACTACTGCGCATTATCCTTCCCTTTTTTCCAGGGCTCTTAATTCGTCGCGCGACCTATACTGAATGTCCTTTTTAACATGTCGATATAAATAAACCTCGAGTTCGATATGCAAGACATAAGTTTCTCTTATAGGATGATACTAGATTTTTGGCCACCCATCCGAAGTCCGACACTGCGATAGTTGCTGAACCAGAGTTCGACCTAGGCAGTGTCCTAAGCCACTGCACAATTCAATTATCGTGACACAATTGTGTAAATTATAATATTGTTACCTCCCTATAGTTTCCATTCTTAAGGCCTCGAGTGGCGCCCTCATTTTAATTAAATTTATTGCTCGCTAAGTACATAATGTATCGAAAATTCACATGTACAGATTGAAGCTAAGGTGTAAAAGTGGCCACTTTTAGCACTTTTGCGAACTACTACTACAACGAACAAAATTTTACTGTGGTTATTGTTTGTAAATAAACTATAGAAATATGGCTTCAATCTGTACATGTGAATTTTCGATACATTATGTACTTAGCGAGCAATAAATTTAATTAAAATGAGGGCGCCACTTGAGGTATATAGGAGCCTTAACAGAATATCTGTGCAGTATTTACTCGTTATGCATACAGAGCAGCGGAAAATAACTAAATCATCTGAAGGATAATATTTGCGGAGGCGCATCTGTCGTGTTATTTTTGCTCAAGCCTTGCTAATTTTACACAATACTCTAGATTGTCATATCACGATACGATTAAGCAATTGACAGATTTATGTCATAAATGCTTTGTGCTATAAATATCTTTTACAAACAAAAGGATTTTAATTATTCTTTTACGTTGAAAATGTAAAGGACGAATGTTTTTGTTCTGGAAATATAAATACACACTGTGTTTTGTATTTCGTGTTTTCAGATTATTGTATTGTACGTACGTACTGTATTATTTTATTATTATCGTTAACAGCTAAAAAAAATTGTCTTTTGTGAAAATAACTTGAGCAATTTGGTGAACAACCTCCTCTCTTTTAAGAAAAATTATATGCAATTTATTCAAGTACTTACCTAAAATTCACTCCCTTCACATTCTTAAGGGAGTGCATTCAGTCATCATCATCATCTGTTCCCGGCCGATTTCGGCCTCGGTGACTGTACCATGTCTCATTTTCAGCAGGTGTTAGTCCGACGATCCGCTCTCTCGTGCGCCCGCATGTGACTCGCAAAACCAATCTTTGACTGGAACCATCTGGTACCATCTGGTCCGGGCACAGATGGTACACATTAGGACCCCGCCGCAATAGTTTTAGTTAATAGCCGCAGGTGGTCTGGCTTTGAGCTCATCTCTCTTAACATCCAGCTCCATCTTTCTTTCATCTTCGTGCTTACACTTTGTTGGACGAGACGCCTCCAGAGTGACAGGGAAGAATTAAAGAGAGACGTACTTACTGCGTCAACCCCAAATAAATTCCAATAAAGGCGAGGAAATGACCGCCTAGGACTTGCGAACCGATGTCGTAGCTTTTTTGACTGACAAGTGCTTAACAGCCTCGACTGAATTATTGATTTTGAGTTTGAGATTGATGACTTTATACTTTCATTAAATGTTATTTTACAAATTGTTTCTCAACATTTCTAACAAGTGCAAATATGCAAGAGCTTCTCACGCTCCAATCATACTGTTTAAGCGCAGTAACGATGAGTCCGCTTGTGCACTTCATATCGAACAATATTTGACTTGATTCCTCGTGTTTATGAGGAAAACCGACTGTAAAATATTGATTTTTCGTTTAAAAGAGCATATTTAAATAAGTATCTTTGACTGACGTGTTATTGTATTGAAAATGCAATTTGAATTACAATGATTTTAAATTGATATGTTGGTGTCTTCACACAGTCTCTTTCCCGTTTCTATTGCGCTTTAAACAGAGGCATGCTTTAGGGCATGCAATATCGCATGCCCTATTCCGCAAAAATCGTCAAAAGTATGGCATGCGTTTTATGCAAGACGAATTTGTTGAAGATGAAAGGGAACGGCAAAGCGACTCGGTGAAGACACAAAAGGAGATTCAAATGAAAACAACGAAATGCCACGTTAAGATTATATTAAATTGTCTTTAGGTGGTAAAGACCCGTCAGTGGGCGGGCCAGTGCTCGCTGTGTCGCGTGGGGCTGCCAGATGGCGCCACCTCGGTAGTGGGTGTGGACGAGAATGTGACGGTCAGACAGCTGGTGGACAGGCTGCTGCAGCGACGGAACCTGACGTGTGCCACTTATGATGTGGTGCTCAAAGATTTTAATGAGGTAAGTGTCAAAAAATGTCGCGCAGGATTTACCTTTAGGGCGAGGCCAGTTCACGATCTTTAAGCTTTAAGATTGATTTTTAAGCTTCCAATGTGAAGAACTTATGTGGAATTTCTATTTCACAAAAATTACTGTAGACTGAAAAAGAAACAAGTTAATCGAACAGAATATTGAAAAATGGCTTGGTAACTCTATAAAAAAAATTCCTGAATAACACCATAAAAGCTTAGAAAGATAAACTTCCAATCGTCAATTCTCGTAATTTTCAACGACAGTGATATGTTTTTTTATGCATAAAGGAAAGTTTTTTTTTATTGTTCTAACACTTTAACCGAGTAGATTTTTAATAAATGATCCAGTATTCCAGAAATCAATAAAAATTTACTAAATTTTGTCAGATTTCTGGCGAAGCAACAATTAAAGCTATGCAATAATCAACCATATTCCAACGAGATAGTGAAAGAGTAGATTTCGTGAACTTGCCTTACCTTAAATCGTTTCGTAGGCATCATTGTCTGCCTTTGCGCGGATATTTTTTGTTATCTGATTGTTTTTGGGCGTAAATATTGTTGTTGTATATTTTTAGAGATGTCACAAGTTTGACGGCCTCCGTGGTCGAGTGATTTGTACGCCGGTTTTCAAGGTGTCGCTGTTTTTTGAGGTCCCGGGTTCGATCCCCGGCTGGGTCAATTTAAGTGGGTGTGTAAATCTCGCGATATATATCGTTTTTCGTCGTCATGCTAGGGGGCAGGTCTGGGTGTTCGTAGTTCCACCCTCGTCTCTGATTTCCATAACACAAGTGCTTCAGCTACATCGGAATCTAATATTAATTTATCAATCGTTCCAGGGTGAATCTCCAAACTTAGACTTGAACGCGCCTTCGACCGTGATCGGGGGGCGCGAAGTGACGGTGGAGCGTCGCGTGGTGCTCCGTATCGAGGTGGGGGGGCGGTGCGTGGCGGTGCGGTGCGGGCGCGCGCGGCGCCTGCGCCACGTGGTGCGCCCCGTGCTCGCGCGCTACCTCGCCGCGCCCACGCCGCCGCTGCTGGCGCGCCACCACGCGCACCTGCACCCGGACACCAGCACGCAGGTCACTATATACTATATAGCCACGTGGTGCGCCCCGTGCTCGCGCGCTACCTCGCCGCGCCCACGCCGCCGCTGCTGGCGCGCCACCACGCGCACCTGCACCCGGACACCAGCACGCAGGTCACTATATACTATATAGCCACGTGGTGCGCCCCGTGCTCGCGCGCTACCTCGCCGCGCCCACGCCGCCGCTGCTGGCGCGCCACCACGCGCACCTGCACCCGGACACCAGCACGCAGGTCACTATATACTATATAGCCACGTGGTGCGCCCCGTGCTCGCGCGCTACCTCGCCGCGCCCACGCCGCCGCTGCTGGCGCGCCACCACGCGCACCTGCACCCGGACACCAGCACGCAGGTCACTATATACTATATAGCCACGTGGTGCGCCCCGTGCTCGCGCGCTACCTCGCCGCGCCCACGCCGCCGCTGCTGGCGCGCCACCACGCGCACCTGCACCCGGACACCAGCACGCAGGTCACTATATACTATATAGCCACGTGGTGCGCCCCGTGCTCGCGCGCTACCTCGCCGCGCCCACGCCGCCGCTGCTGGCGCGCCACCACGCGCACCTGCACCCGGACACCAGCACGCAGGTCACTATATACTATATAGCCACGTGGTGCGCCCCGTGCTCGCGCGCTACCTCGCCGCGCCCACGCCGCCGCTGCTGGCGCGCCACCACGCGCACCTGCACCCGGACACCAGCACGCAGGTCACTATATACTATATAGCCACGTGGTGCGCCCCGTGCTCGCGCGCTACCTCGCCGCGCCCACGCCGCCGCTGCTGGCGCGCCACCACGCGCACCTGCACCCGGACACCAGCACGCAGGTCACTATATACTATATAACCCGTCGATACATTCGCCGAACACACACGAATACGTACATGTTTGCGTGAACGCATAGCATCACGTTTTCAAAGATACTTTCCGAGGGGGCGCCACCTGTGTAGTTAAGAACCTTATTTGGAGATAATTAGAATTAGAAATTAGATTCAGATCGATTGCTCTTGAAATCTACGTGTGGTAGCTTGTCGATGGCTTATAGTTCCATATATTTGTTGTTATCTGTATGTTATTAAGCTGTTAGCTTTCCGACAACAATAAAATAAAAAAAATAAAAATAAACCAAGAAACGAAGTCCGAAAGTAGATATGGCGTTTGTTCACCTATTGAAAGCGCCTACTCGACGCAGCGAGCAGCGGTTAGTTCGGGCATCTCGCTCGTGCATGCACCCCTCCCCCTGCTGTTAACCTAAATTTGTCTAAGTAGGGGAGGGCACGATTTTTTTTTGTAGCAATGGGATGAGTCCCAAATAGGTTAAGAAACCTCTGACATAATACGACAACTATAATTGAAGATCATCATATCATACAAAATATGGAAACCGATGAGCAACCTTATGCGATTATTTTTAACAAATCGCAAGCTATGATATAAAAAATAAGTATAGATACGTTATACGCCAACATCATTGCTTTAAAAAAAGTGTAAATGTACTATAGCTACATACATTGACACAATATATCAAGAAAGCGACAAAAATTAACGCCACCATGCAGAATACTTGTCGTTAGACATCATAAGTTTCATCTAATAAACCGCTGCATGCTCATTGGCCGCAATTTGACAGCGATAGGCCATCTCCTTCACCATCACACGCAAAACAGACATCTCGCTCTTTGTACCAATATGGCCGATTAGAGTAATACAAAATACGAAAATACACTTTTCGACTAAATACAGTACTTACGTGTGAAATGAAACATTTTTCCGATCTCAGACTATTGCTGTATAATTTTTACATCGTCTAAAGACGCTGGAAGGCATTATTAAACAAAATCTCACAATTTCGACAAACTGACGGGAGGCTTGTGTGATTCAGTGTCACAAGACTGTCCCTGACGCATGTAAGCAAAGTAGACTATGCGCGCAAACTCTTAACTACCGAGTTTTTTTGACCAATCAGAGCACTATCTAAACTCCGTAGTT
This sequence comes from Catoptria pinella, assembly GCA_963556745.1. Taxonomy (NCBI): domain Eukaryota; kingdom Metazoa; phylum Arthropoda; class Insecta; order Lepidoptera; family Crambidae; genus Catoptria; species Catoptria pinella. The sequence goes on along the minus strand of OY750778.1, from coordinate 10,028,237 downwards.
AAATTTTGTTTATATGCGTCCCTGACTAATTGGTGTCGAGCAATTATCTTGCACTTGTCTTGCCATTGTGGAGTGCGGGTAACGTATCTATACATTTTTAATATCATAGGTCGCAAGGTCATTTTAATAGCCAATTAATCGTTTAGACAATACTTGTCATGTTTCTAATTAACGATGTTACTTTTCGTCTATGCAAAAAAACTATTATTTATGGATCATAGTAAAATATTTTTAATGCTATAACATAACTCAAAAGCTCAATTATAGATAAGCAAATTAATTATATCTAGGTGGCCACGACGGTCACCACAAAAATTTTAACAACAATATAACTTAACACACTTTGACTCAATAAACAATCTCTTCCAACAGGATCTAGAAGGTGCGCGACTCCAAATAATAGAAATATCGGACAGTGAAGAAGGCAACGGTGTCGCGTGCATCATCGTGCAACGGCCCGACGCGACTAACGACGCGACTGGCGACTTGCCAGATAACGACACGCAGGTACGTGGAGCAAAGTGGTTAATTTTTGAACATGGCAAACGACAACAAAATTAAATAATTACGTGAAACTATGGTTAGTTCCTTTCTTGCTTTCCTCAGAGAAGTGTATTCTTTCATATCTAACAAAGTCTCAAACTCATCTTAATCAATTGTTTAAAAATATCTGCAAAGGTATTCAATTGATGTCGAGGTAATTCCTTGTACATTGGTGAGATAGCGCTAGCTTGCAGCGTAAGAGTTGATATACTAGGAGAAATTCGACGTTCCCACTAGTGACTCGGTAGCTCAGCGGTCAGAGCATTGGACCGGATATCCAAAGGTCGCGGGTTCGATTCCCGTCCGAGAATATGATCTGGTGCGAGTCGTATTTTTTCTAGTATATTATTAATGAAAGTAATAATTTTCCAAAGAGACATGGGGAGAAAATCATTATTCTTTTAAAATTACTAAATAAAATATTTCTATCCACAGAGTATAAGTGTCGCCAGTACATCAAGCAGAAGCCGTGACTACAGTCTAACGAACGGGCTAACAGACACAATCGGCCTGCCCACCACCAACGGCCTCAGCGTCGACTGTTGCAGCCTTGGCGACGAGAACAGCCTTGGCAACAGCAATAGTACACTTGGCAACAGCAATAGTACACTTGGCAACAGTAATAGTACGCTTGGCAACAGCACTAGTACGCTTGGCAGCAGTAACAATGGCCTTGGCAGCAGTAACAATGGCCTTGGCAGCAGTAACAATGGCCTTGGCAGCAGTAACAATGGCCTTGGCAGCAGTAACAATGGCCTTGGCAATAGTAACAATGGACTAGGGAATAGTAATGGTGGCATTGGCAATGGCAGTGCCAGTGGTCCCGGGGGAAGAGTGCGCGCCGCTCTGAGATCTGGACCGCCTTTACATCATCACCCACCAGGTATTTCATTGAAATTACTTACAAAATTAACTAAACTTAAGGCTGATTCCGATTGCCGTGTCGCGCGCGCGAGTTGTTTGTACTAACATGCGAGCTCAACAGATGTCAAGAGTCAACCCTAAAATGTTCACGCACACATTCGCAGCGTGTACAAAAGTAATCTGTTTATGTTGTAGTTAAAACGCACTTATTGCATGGAGTGTCCAGGGTGTGCTCAAGATCTAACTGTCTATTCATCTACGAGTAGCTGTTGTGATGATTCAACTTTATTGACCAGATTTAATCGTTAGATCGATTTTATTGCTACTTTTGTCTGTTGTTGTTTACCGTAGAAATTTCTCAAATAATAGTAACTTGTCACAATTGGTCGCAGTACCAATTCAAATTTTAAAAAGGTTTAAATGCGGCCAGAGAACTTGTAAAGATGGATTAGGATAGTTAGTAGGCAGGTAGTTGAAAATCAATATACAAAGGATTCAGAGTAGCTTTGAAAGAAATAAATCAATCTGAATAGGTTCATCAAATAAATATTGATAATAATAAAAAATAACTTAAATAGTATAATTTGTTAATGTTAATTTCTTTTTATTTGTTAAATTACATACATTATGTACCTTTTGCTATGGGAGAGCGGTTCCACCTAATACAGATATTATTATATACCTGCTAGGTCGGTTCCAGCCTCGGATTATTGATTGTACTTATTTTGTATGAAATATATTTTTTTTAATAGTTACTACGACGGTAATAAATGTACTTATTTTCAAATACTTCTCTTCCAGATTTCTTAGAGAATCTCAGAGAGACGCAACGGCAGAGACTACAAGGCAAGCCTTCGCCCCCGCCGCTGCCCCCCAAGCCCCCGCAGCGGCCCCCCACCGTCGTATGACACGAGGGTGCTCACATTATGGGATTCTATTGACACCCTACAGGGTGGTTAGAGTTAATACAAACATACTTATGTTTGAATTAATGTCTCTCAAAATTGAACATTTTGGGAGACCCAAAGATAAGGTTACGGAGATATAACTCGCTACTGTTGTATTGTATGTGATGTATTGACACACTAGTATCAAAATTATGGTATTTTCCTGTCATTACTGGATGATGTTCGAGCTGATCATGTACGTATACGCATACAAGTGGAGAAAGTAAACTTAACTGAACCAAGAAAATATATAAAACTGCTTGAAATTTAGAGGTTAATTCCTTCTACATTGGTGAGATGGCGCTGGCTTGCAGCGTAAGAGTTGATATACTAGAAGAAATTCGACGTTCTCACCAGTGACTCGGTAGCTCAGCGGTCAGAGCATTGGACCGGATATCCGAAGGTCGCGGGTTCGATTCCCGTCCGAGAACATGATCTGGTGCGAGTCCTATTTTTTCTAGTATAATATAAAACTGCTGTCAGAAACTGGAACACAAAGATGCTTTTATACTTTAAAAGGAAACGATACAATTTCAACTACAAATTAAAGTCAAAACTAATTGTAACACTGCTCAAAAGATTTTGCGGTGTCATTGTAAATATTTGTAATGAACATCATAAATTGTACAAAAAATGCCATTATCAAGGCCATTCCAATAGTCGAATGTTTGCACATTTAAATAATATATTAATTGTACAACATGATTCCTTGTTAATATTAGTTTTGTACATAGTTGTCATTAAAACCTGATGCCTTCCATAGATTAAGACTGTACTAACATGCAATGGTCGTGCCTCGAAAACGTAGCTATATTTTTGTGTCAGTCGCGTCTAAAAATATGTATACAATTTAGAACTTTTTCACTCCATTGTAGATGTTATTTGTCATTGATTCTGTTCAAAAAAGTAATAGCTTTTACAGTCCTAAACTTTATTCATGTATATAGACGAGACTGTACATATATTGTAATTTGCATTTATACAAACACAAAAAGATTTCCATGGGAACCAACCTGGATACCTATGCACACATTTTGGGTGTACCTACTTATATTATAATAAGTAACATTATGAGTTATGTACTGCAAATTAAATTTTAATTGATCTACTTAAAAAGGTTGTTAGCAAAAGGGTTAAACCAATCATCTATTTAATAGATTGTAAAATATAAAATCTGACTAACTTAAATTACAGAGTACTAACAGAAATGTATTTAACTAAATGTAGGTACTGATAGATTATAGTATTTATTTTATTAATGAAATCTGATGTGAACAAGATGAGGATGCTCTGAGAGTATTTAATATTGGAATAAAAGATATTTTTAATGCAGTTTCGTTTTTTTTTCTCTCTAGTTGCACGCTATTGCGGCGTTATTTTACCAACTAAAATTATCGTAATGCTATGGGTAAGGCCCGGAAAAAGGCAATAGATATTCTATTATTGCCCGGCATTCGGCCGCTCGGGCGTTGATGAATTAAAACACTTAACTAGTCCTCATTTTACTTATCGGCTATCGCAGGCGCAGACTCATCAATAGACTCAGTCGTGGCCGTTTCTGGTTCCACAGGCTCAGGGTCTGGCATGACCCTGGTCAGCTTGGAGGGTTCTTTAGGCGGCGCCCAGTCTGGTATGATCTTGTCGTGGATCCGCCACGTTCCGTAGAGGTTGGACAAGTGCTTCTCAAACACGACATATTCTAAAACGTCTTTGGCCAGGATCTCGCTTCCGTGCAGCAGCCGCCCAAAGCGGTCGTATACGGCGAGCTGTTGGCGCGTGTGGAACCGGACTGTCACCTGTAAAGATAAAGTACTATTAGTAAAATTAAACATACAGCATTTTTTTGCTTGCTGCCAACTTAACTTTGTGTATAGAAGAGAATTAAATTAGGTGGAAGAAAGATACTACACAAGGGTCTACCATATAGACACTTGTGTAGAAGATCTTTCTAGTTTCTACTAATTTTTATTATTATGAAACAGGTATTTATAGTAATATCTCACCTGTCCAAAAATATTTTCTTTGCTAATTATATCAGTACATCTCGCATGTACTACCCGGGGGGGCTCCAAGGAATCCAAAAACTTCCAGTGAATTGTCTTCTGGTGGGAGTTGTGTTTGAACTCAGGGTAGGCCTTCTCTGTGACGCAGTCTCTCAACCCATGTCTGTCACCGTTGGCCAAATATTCATGTGCCTTGATATAAACACTCTGGGCAATAGCAGGAAACTGCTTTGTATCAAAGTCTTCTTCGTAAGACTTAATCTTTCTTACCGCCATCATAGATTTGGTCTTCTTCTCGAGGAGCTCTACAGTTTGCTTTGCACGGGTGGTAGATACAATTGAGGCTTTGCCATCACCTTCTGGTGGGACGTAGGGTTCAAATACACCACCTGTGAGGATAAATTATCGGATTTATTTAATAAACTAGCAACCCGCTCTCGCTTCGCTTTGGTGTAGTGTGGAATATGACACCATGGGTTCAATGCGTGTCAATTTTTTGCGACCACTCCTAAGATATTAATTCAAATTCTATGGTGTAAAAGATCATAAAAATGTGCATTAAATGCTTAAGGTAACCAATTTATTTAAGTTGATAAGGATTCTCACCGTCTAAATTTTTCTAATTTGTTCTGTTCCACATACTAAATTTACATTTACGAAAAGATTCTCTTATTATTTGGCTCCACTACTTTATAATAAAATAAACGCTGAACTTCATTTCAATGGCTTATCGAAATTTGAGTGCAAAAATTCTGTACAAAATTATCTTCTTTAAAAAAATTACACAGAAACTGAACAATTCGTAATCCCCTATGTATCTTAATATAATATTACTTATCTCGCATACCTACACACCCACATACACACACTCTCACATATACGCATACAGACACACATCTCAATATCATTAATTAAAAAGAAATATAATTAACTGTAATGGAAACCTAAATTTATAATTAGTGTTATTATGTAGTAACACCATTACAAAAAACAAAACTTACTTTTGTCTCTCTCCAACTACTTATTAGTCCCTTTTGTTTATTAGTCTGGATGTCCTTCATACAGGTCATTTTATTGCCCTAGTAAGGACAACAGCATAATCCTATTTGTTAAATTTTGTAAGACCATATTTTTAGTGTCCCTAATTTGTAAGATTTTGTAAACATTTTTATGAAAATAAATTTATTATTATTATTATTATTATAATAACACCTGAATTGATAGGTAATATACGCACTGTACGCACTGTAAATAGCTTTCCAATTACCGCATTGTACGTGACCAATTTTTTGAAGATATAATGGGTATAGTAAGCTATTCTTAAAAGATAGCTATATGCTATTGCGGACTTTTTTGTAGATCTACCTATATAAGAGGAATATCCCACCATGCATTGTTTTGTTACATCTCAAAGGGATTAATTAGGCAGCGTTTTCAATAAAAGCTCCCAAGGCTTGACTTCTACTAACACTTCCAACAATTATCATTTTATTTCAACCAATATACACAAAACCTTTACAAATTATATACCTAAACCTTCTTCATAATTCATTCTATTAATGAAAACAGTATAAAAATCCATGCAGTAGTTTTTGAGTTTATTGCAAACAGACAGACAGACGCAGCGAAAGACTATTTTATAATGTGTAATGAAAAAAAATTTGCAAATCAACTGTACAAATATTTTATGATATAATATTAAACAACATTTTGAAGAAATTAAACAGTTTTGGATAAACTGAAGTGATTGACATAACAAATAATACTGTCAGAAGATTGTCCTACCTGTAGCTGAAATGGAGAATGGTCTCTCCATCCATGGCCTTGGTGGTATCACACCTCGCTCTTTCATCTTCTGCCTCAACTTTTCTCTTGGCAAAGTGTTAACATCTTCGTTGAAATCTGGTAACTCTACTTTTAAGTATTTCTGAGCTCTTAGTTTCTTGAATTTAGGATTATAGTGCTTGCTAGTTGTGCTCCGCGATGCTTGAGTGTAGATAGCAATAGGTGTGAGTCGTAATGAGCTGAACTGAAATAAATAGAGAAAAACAATACTATTTAGGTTATCAGCATAGAGATTTGGGTTGTAAAAGTAAAATATTTTATGGGAGAAGAGAAATTTTGATAAGGTGAGTATTTGTGTTATTATGAAAACCAAAAATTGGTTTTGTTTTAGCTTTAGAAGATTAAATCAAAACGTTCAGAAGGAATAAATAAGATACATACTTTTGCCAAAATAGAATTAGCCATATTGAACCTATTTCATTTAATGTTTAAAATAATAAAATAAAATAATTTATCTTCATCCAATTAAGGCAAAGGTTGCTTAGTTTATGTTTAAGCTTAAATTTAATTTAATTTTCTTCTGAGATTTTTTTTAACGTTTAATTAACCACAAAATTAGCTGTCAGGCGAACTTGCGTTCGGCTGTCATGTGTCAGCGTCAATCAAACGAAATGTCAAATCGAATTGAACTGTCATTTGTCTTTTTTTAATTCTTCCGTGCGGAAGGAGCCACTGCCAAGTCGCTCAAAAAAATTCTTCCGTCATCCGTGTCATCCGTGTCCGCATTCTCAATAATGCCAAAGACCTTTATTAGCGCGATGTCTGAAACGCAAAATACCTTAGTTGTGAACCTATGTGTATACCTAATTTATGAGGTGTATCACTCAAAACTTTTGTAGATGGCGCTCTCGGCAATGGTACCTTGTTTACAAATTATTACTTTTATTTTTTGCGAATTTGTTTAATTTAGCTGGAAATATTGTATTCTACACTATCAGTGACTCAACTAAAAGATGAATTACGTATGCGAAAAGCATAATTAAAAGGAAAGAAGGCTCATTTAATAGAGAAGTGAGTAAAAGTTAACTCTAATGTCTTGCCGAACTTAGATTTTTTCAAAGATTATATGTTTTTTTTGTGATTTCTATTTAATGTTTTGTTTAACTGTCTAGATGACGAAAAATATGTTCATCCACCTGCTGAAATATTTGGCCCTTGACCTTTGTCAATTTATAAAAAAACTTTAAAGTCTGTGGGCTGATATTACTACACGTTCACTTCATGGTTGTCGCTACCTCCCGACCCACTTCATCATACCGCACCCCATGCGTCGCCCTTTTAGTACAGATGGCAACGCAAAGCTTAATTTTTGTTTTTGATGATTTATTATTTAACTTCGTAATTTGTGTTGCTATAATGCGTAAAAGAGGCAAGGTCCTACTCAATGGCGAACGTTATTTGTCATATAAGTTTGACACGCTTTGAAAAAAGAAAAAAATGAAAAACAGTTGAGAAAGCCATAATTATGATGTTCAAGATCTTAATATCAATCAAAATCTATTAATCATAGCACCGCCCTGCTCAATTCTTCGCACTCAAATCACACTATATCAGATAAAAAACATGATTATTTTTTGTCTGAATACCTATTACATAGTTTATCATCATCGGAATAAATCAATTAAAAATATGCAAATTAATATAATTTATTATCGTACTCTAACGTAAATGCTTTGATTATAATAATCAAAGCGTAAATGATAGCATTCCTTGTGGTGCATTGGATTTTTAAAGATTTTCGAGTAACGACAATGACGCAGAAAGTAAGAAACAACGTAGATTAACCCGCGTGTTCAATTTTTTTGCGATTGGATTAATCACTAATAAAAGTGAATACAGGCCTTTATAGATGCAGCTTCTTTTGCCTTCACAACAATGGGATATTTCCAAACAACATCATGTTTTGTCTATGGTCTTTATTTTTCTGCCATTTTAGTCAATTAATTTACCATTCAAATTGTGATTTTTACAAAGCAATACAAAACTCATCAAATTTGCTGTGTCGTGTTTTAAATCATTTTTTATTTATTATAAAGTGAAGACGATCTATATTTATTTATATTTTTAAATTGTTTTCGTGTCGTCTTACGTGACTTATTCGTCTTTTCTAAGCGATAGCGCTTACCCTAGATTATTAGTTTATGTGATTATCTTTCTGCTAGAGTAATTAAAACTGCAGAAAACCTTAATTCGAAAAGTCTATATTGATAAATTCCTATTTCGCTCATAACATTTTTGAATCAATCATCTTTGAGTCACCGGACTTCCGGCGCTTCCATTCACGTTGTCTCTAGCCTGAGGGAATAGAGATCGACGCAGCGTTTCTTTCTTTTCTGAACAGGCGCAGTCCGAGAGAACTCGCAAAAGGAGTAAAAGGCTCCTACATAACCTGTCACTACGTAAGTATAGATAGTGCATACAGTCAGATTGCGCAGCGCATTGAATTTTTAGTGGCGTACACTGCGGATTTTCGGCTAGTCCAAGTGATCTCCACTCCACCTTTCGCGAAAGCTCCTTTGAGGATATTCGTGTGATATTTCAGCGGTTCGCCACCTTCGCAGTAAGTAGAGCATTCAGACGACGCCATAAATCGCCTGTGAAGAAGAGCTGACAAAAGCCTGCGAGTTGCGTGGCGCAGCGCGGCCGATGACCTTAGTGTAACGGGCCACCACCTTTCCATGATACCATTATCCTAATTGCCACGTGTTTTTGTTTCAGCAATATATTGTATGAGTCAGAAGGTAGAAAAACCAGTATTATCGGGTCAACGGATCAAGACCAGAAAGAGAGGTATGTTCCAAGTCGTGTAAACCGTTAGTATTCACCACCTTGACCATGACATGGCAAGTTGGCGGAGGTTACAGTTTCCCTCGCTAGAGCATAAAATGTCAGCTAAGAAGTAGGTCATGTGCATTACATTGATGTACATCTCATTGTATTTTGCACAAAGAAAGCACAGGAAAACTGGGGTAGGTACTTACCTATTATTTTTTATTTTACTCACCAGATAATGACTATTGACTTGTTATTATTTTCATAAACACCAGCATGATATTTTGTTACCTATGTATCAGACTGAGACTGTTTGATTTGTAAATTGAAGACTTGTAGATTCTTTGTTACCCTCAAAATGTGTTTCAATGAATCACTACAGTGAGTCATATAGGTAAGTATTTATTTGTAATTGTCTTTGTTTTAGCAGCAATTTAAAATTAAACTGAGAAACCAAAATTATGAGATCCTGTTATCAAAACTGCTACATTATTCAAATTTTATACTACTGATGATATTTTTCAGTAATATTCACCAAAACCAATGTAAAAAAGAAGTTCACTATTTAGATTTCCACGTTTTGTTCACACAAAACTTACAATAGTCATGAAGTCAGCTGCATGCAGCGTTCTAAGTGTAAAAGTCTCTGCTTCCGAGTGAAAACAATGAAAACCACAAATAACTTGTTAAATTAGTGTGATGGTTATAATTTATTACTTATCCCACAATGTGATTAAATCAGATTGTTCAATAAACAAGATTACAGGGTCATTGGCAACATTTTGTTTAATAACAAACTAGCACTCTGTATTGATCAACAAAACAACAAAACCAGTTGATTTTTATTTATTTTGATTATAGGGTAACTGGCTTGTTACACAGTTGTACATTTTATATTGGACAAAGAAGTAATATTGTATTTGACAAGGTTAACAGCATCTAGCTAGCCAAACCTTAAATCCTTACATAATAGTAATATTATTTATTTATTCCATCATGAAAGAAGCACAATACATGGATTAATTAAAGATTTCACTAAATAATCTACAGATCTAGCAATATGTTTGTCTCGCTCAGTACATTATATTAGAGCAACAAATTCATTCAATTCAATTTTGTGTATAGTTTAAAATAAAGGGTGGGTGTGGTGGTAACTAGGTACATACATAAGATTTGTCAATAGTTTTATAAATAGTAGGCACAAATAGTTACATTGTCATAACATGAATTTGACAAGTTGTTGAATTATCTACAAGTCTGTGGAAACATTAACCTTGAGATCAACCTTATGCCATTGTTTTAGTGTATGGTTTTCAGGTTTTCTACTTAAACTGTTGATGAAATTTAGGCATATCTATTCAAATAATATTGTACACACGACGGCACAGACTATGTGACCTTATGAATATGTTTACCTTGAGACCGCCTTTATGCCCTATGCTATATAAGCTGTTTTCGCAGTTTAACTGTATAACCTAACGTGCTGTCTTGTGTACCTTTCAAACATAGGAAGAAGTTAACACATAATAAGAAATATTTTGAACTAGCTTTTGCATGCGATTTCCTCTAGACTACAAAACACACAACTGAGATAAAAAAGTACCAGTCAATCCAGGTGGTTCATCCACCTATGCCAATTTACCTAGGTAGGTTTTGTTTGTACATCCAAACTTTTTCAATTTAATAAAAATAATAGTAATAAAGTGTCAGGATTAAATATGCTTTGATACTAATCAAAATCAAAATATTTTTATTGCAAATACAGGTGGTAAAAGATAACAAGGAAGCACATTCGTTCAGCCATATTCTGACATGCAACAGTAAAGCACAAAAATATAAAACAACAGTCAAATTCAAATTAAAATGTCAATTTTACAAAACTTATCAAAATACTGTTGTATCTTCTAACTAAATAGTCCTTTACGGAGTAATAGGATATTTAATAAAAAATTCTGTACGTTTTTTTTAAGATGTGATAATTTAAAAGCTTCATGTTCGGTATTTTATTGAAAATTCGAGGTGCCATGAGTAAGAAACTATTCTGAAGGATTGCAGTTCTGTGTTTTGGTATAATTAAGTCATAAATACTGAGCTCTTGTATAATTTTTACGCGTTTAGCATACTTTCTTATACTAGGTGTTACAAAAGTACCCCTAATGCCGAATATGGTAGATAAGGACCATCAAACTGAACAACTTTTACTATGGGACCAACTCAGAAATCGCGAAAAAAAAATCAGCTGTTTCATACATTTTGATATTTTCGTAATTAATTTTTGTATGAAACAGTTGATTTTTTTTCGCGATTTCAAAGTTGGTCCCATAGTAAAAGTTGTTCAGTTTGATGGTCCCTATATACCATATTCGGCATTAGGGGTACTTTTGTAACACCTTGTATAGATGCAAATTTGATTTGAAACTAAAACTAAAAAATAAAAAACTAAAACCACAGAGTACATCAAAGAAAACTATAGCCCGATAACTTAAAAACAAATATTGCTTAGAAAGCTGTTAACTGCAGGAAGAGTATAACTGTAAATGAATTTCTTGTTATCAATATTCTAAGATCTAATTTCTTATTATCTACAATGTAGATTCTATATGCTATCTTTGCCGTTCACTGTGTATCTGCTTATCAGCATAATATAAGTATTGCATAAAGTAGTCATTTTGTGTAATTAGTCATTTTTGACAAGAAATCGTAAACCATTGTCTGTCTGTACTGTCCTAAGTTAACATCAAAGTTAATTTACTTTTTAATGGCAGGGATTATTTATGTAATATGACGGCGTCGTCGTTTTAAGGTACCTATGTAGGCACAAAGTTAAAAGATGCTACATGGGATCTTAAATAAGAAGATGGCACGAGATAATGATGATTATGTACTAAGTGCAAGATTTTTATTATGTAAGGGGGATGTTACAAGTAAAGATTGCATAGCAAATACATAGTTATACAGTATTTTGTCCCTAATGTCAAACTTAAATAGTTTGACAGAGAGTAATAATTGTGTAACTATACATCTGCTATACAATCTTTATTAGTAAGGAGGAATAAATATAAATAACCAATCTTTAAACTCTTTAATCAATACGTTAAGTAAAATGAAGATTTAAATAATTGAATTGAATTCTGTTCTGAATATTTCTGATTGTCAAGTCACATTTTAAGAAAATTTTAGAGTAAAATTAGCATATTTTACATTGGCTTTTATCTTCAGTCTTGTTTCCTTATCAGTTTCACAAGGAAGTGTTAAAAAAACAGATTGGCAGATGACGAAGCGAGAAACGCATGTTCTATTATACCTAGTTATCATAATAAAAATATTTTTTTATTTTTGACTTGTAAAAACGATAAAACGCGGTATTGACTACTGACAAAAAGTACACAACGATAACATTATCGTGGTGGTATTATGGTATCAAAAGTAGAGAGCATCTTAGAACCATGTTGCACTATAATGATTGCAATATTATGGTAGGATTGCAACAGAAATCATAGTTGCTATGACAAAGCACTATCTACATTTATTTATCTCGTAAATAAATACTTATCCTGAATAAAATAAATAATATAAAGGCGGAAGGTTACCTGTTTCATGTTATATTATTTTCTTCTTGCTTCATAGATTATTTACATTGGAAATAAAACACTTTTTACGGATTACAGCGCGTATATTATTAATTCAGTTTGTAATTGTGTGTGTAATTGTTGTTTTAGAATTATTCAGTTTGTATTTATTGGTTTTTAGAATTCCCGACGTTTCGACACCTTTCCAGGGGCCGTGGTCACGGGAGGACGGAGGACTGTAAAAAGTGTTTTATTTCTAATGAACTGTACGCGCGAAAGTCTTAGAAGTGTTTATATTTACATTGGTTTTCCATAAGTAAATTGTAAACAGGTTTCCGATAATAGTGTAAACAAGTCGCTTGTGACAAACGCGCAAATACAATGGGAATCAATAATCGCAATTGTTGTCATAATCTGATAAACTGTTGACAACCACGGACCTATTAGATCCTTGATAATGAAATAACATGTTTTCTCAAAAAACACAATTGAAATACGATTATTATCTTGACATAAGCAGAATTGTTAACCAGGAAAATTGAAAATTCGTTGGTATGCGATGATAAGTCATATTATAGCGATTTCTGAAAATTTAAATTAGTCCACATAATACATAAATCAGTCTTCTAACTCAATGCTGTAGGTGGTAGGCTGGTGGTAGGTCGCAGATATTTGGGCAGTTTCAAAGAAATGGGTCAGGGTTACCACTAAAGGCTTAAAATCAAATGGAAAAAATACGATTATAAAACAAAGTGATAAAGAAAGAAAGATTTTTTTTAGTAAACTTGCTAACAATTTAATACTTAAAGTCTGTTTATCCTTACTTGTCTAATTTGGTTAACAATCTACGTTGAAATATTCTTTTTTAAATACAATAAATGGTTTTCCACACACAGATTACGAAAGAAAATGATAATTATTAATGACAATTTAATTTAATATGACAATAGATTTTAAATAACGATTAAAGTTTAAAAGACGTATGACTACTGTCAAAAACTGTTTACTAAATAAGACAATTAAGGATAAACAGACTATAGTAAACTTCATTCCTATACTTCCCGAATTATTAGATAGGTACCTCTTTGATATCGCATTGGGCTAGATAAGCTAGACACAAAATCGAAATAAAGAGGAATTCAGATTGGCAGTACATTAGTAGGTATGGTACTAAATTATAAATAGCAAACGACGATAATGAAATTGTGTTGCATTAATTAAACACCTCCAAGCAACCTCCTTGAATTGGTTTGCCTTAGATAGTTGTTCCACCACTTTATGGCCACTGTTTATCAGTATTCCAATGAAATACCTTGTCCTGTTTCTGTACATTACCATACATCTGTGTGATACATTGTTACATTAAGATTATCATAGTGAACTGTCAGGTAGATGATACATGAATATTTTTTTGTCTATGTTAGGGATTTAATTCTAATTTTATGTATGTTTATTGATTGCATAAATTCTATAATTATCTTTGTATTAACTTTATGTAAATACACATAATGATGAAAAACATGGCTAGAGTCCTGAACATTTATGTTGAAAAACATCACTCGTTCAATTTCTTCTGATGGTGAATATTCTCGAGTATGTAAACGTGTAAAAAATAAATCCATAGTATACTAATCACATCATTCCTTCCACAGATGAGAAAGAGAAGTACGACCCGAATGGGTTCCGCGACGCGCTCGTGCAAGGTCTGGAGCGCGCCGGCGGCGACCTGGACGCGGCCTACAAGTACCTAGACTCGGCCGGCTCCAAGCTCGACTACCGCCGCTATGGGGAGGTCATCTTCGATGTCCTCATCGCCGGGGGGCTGCTGCGTGAGTACTTACAACTACTTAGAACAGTGGTTCTTAACCGGTGGTCCCTGGAAGCACCAGGAGTGATCTGCGAAGCCATCCTAAAATATCAACCATTCATTCATTCACTTGATTCATTGACCACCTCCGTGGTCGAGTGGCTTTGTACACCGGTTTTCAAGGTGTCGCCATCTCTGAGGTCCCGGGTTCGATCCCCTGTTGGGTCAATTTAGAAAACCAACTTTTCCATATTATCTCAGGTCGGGGTGTTTGTGATACCACCGTTGTCTCTGATTTCCATAACACAAGTGCTACTTACTTTGGAATCGGTGCAATGTATGTGATGTCATTTATTTATATTTATTTATTTATCTATAATTACTGTAATTTACCTCCAATCTTAATAGTGGGTGGTCCATGGCAAGACAGAAATATCAAATGGTTCCTCATCACTAAAAGGTTAAGAACCACTGACTTAGAAGTTATTCATTATTGTAACGTAAATAATAAGCGTAGACAACGATCTGCATACTCTTCCAGTGGTTCGTGAAACCACAGTATTATAAACCACCTACCAGTAGTCAGTCTTTTTTTTCTTATTAAATCAAATTGTCACTAGTTGGAAAACCATTTGTTATATTTTATAATGGATTTTTTCAATAAAGAGTTGGGTGAGGATTGTTTACCGTAAGACAAGTAATATTCTTGATTCGAGATCACATTTATAAAATAATTAGTGCCCAACTCATGGTTGCTCACATAATGATTAATTAGTAATCCTATATAGTACACGCTTTCATTATTTGCGGCTTGTAATGTGCGTGAATTATCTGGAATATCACGGTACACATTTTAAAACACTTGAAATTAAACTTTGCGTTTATGTACAGGTAACTTAGTGAGTTTAGCATTTGTATTGATTGCTTCATCGTTTACTAAAGACGCAGAGCTTATGCAGCGCGTGGTACGGCATGGGACAAACCACTAACTAAAGAAAAAAAAAAAAAACGTATCCTGCAACAATACATTGTTTTATTGACTGTAAATAATGTAATGATTGACTGACTGAAGCAGCTTTACTACTTGAGATTGTAGTTATATAAACTAAAAGATTCGTAAGACATTTTTTTTTTACTTTTATCAATATACTATCCAGATCCCCTAGAAGATAGCGATAAAAGGTAATGTATAAATGGGATTGACAAACAATAATAGTGTTTTAAAAAATGACAATTCAAACGATAATTTATTATTGCGTAGTTCGTTATCTCTTATACAAATGTGACTTTGTCTATTACGATCAGATTATATAAACCGAGAGATGTAGCGTGAGCGCACTTAAAGTGACGCTGCGAACAAATGCTCCAATCGAAAGTGAGCATTAGATCAGTCTCAGATAATTGACCGCCCGGGCGGGCGTAACGATAAACAAAACCACCTTAATTTCATTATTTAAATAAAAATATCACGATATTCCATGCCGTGTAACCGTTTCTTCTATTTGCGTTAGTAAGACAGAGATGCGTAAGAAAGAGTAGCGTCGGTCGACCGACGTGAATACTGATTGGCGACGGACGACCTCGTGAGCATTTCATGTAATAAGACCGTAAGTACCACCACTGCCGTCCGAATTTAAAACAAGTTACTGTGATGTAAGGTCGAATATCAAATATGGCAGCGGCAGTGTTCGGAAGCGAAATATCTATATTATAACTACAACTGTATAGCACTGTTGGAATCACTTTTTCGAATGCATTTAGTATGGGATTGTGTATCTAGGGTTTATATGAACGAAGATTACGATTCACGATATCCTACCCTGTTAGACACCAACTAAAATGATGAAAGATTTGGCTAGAGTCCTGAATCTGTTGTTGACATCCGTCGTTCTCTACTGATTACCCATTCACGCGTCGTGCAGTCGCGTGTCCCATGTATTTCGTCTGACGCCTGGGTGGTTACAGTTCCCGGCGGGTCGGTGTCGATGGACGGGGAGTCCCCCAAGACCAACACCTGCATCTTCAACGCCAGCGAGGACATGGACTCCATGCGCAACTTTGAACAGGTAACCTCAACACAAGTCTCTTCTTTTTCCTTTTTCTTTAATGCAATAGATATGACGAGACTTTGTTTTCAAGACTAAACATAATCGCAAAAGTAGAAGTACATTTCAAAGTCTCTCTAAAATGGGTTCTTTTGCTTGCCCCATAAGTTCAACATGATTACACAAAAGGGGTTAAGCAAGCATACAAATAAAGCAAGCTTTTACAAGTTGGGGAGTCAGTTTGAAGTTGATGAAAGGAGACGGACAGAATTTTGAATTATTAATCTTAAACCCACTTAACTTCCTATCAGGATTAAAGGTAAAAATCTAATGATGAAAATCATGGCTAGAGTCCTGAACATTTATGTTGAAAAACATCACTCGTTCAATTTCTTCTGATGATGCGTAATCTCTTCGCGTCTGTAGACGTGTGAAAACATCACCTATATTTGTGTATCACTTGTTTTAGGTGTTCGTGAAGTTGATGCGCCGATACAAGTACCTCGAAAAGATGTTTGAGGAGGAAATGAAAAAGGTATTTTGTTTGTTATTTGATTTATTTTAGATTCTTTCTTAATTTCTTAATCAATTCCAACACCAACAAATATTTTCCTAAAATATAACTTTTAATATAGTTTTGGTACTCAAATTAAGTTGCGAGTACACTCTAGCATAAAGTATTTTGCAAAAAAGATTTTAACGATGTCTTTTTTGACAATCTAATTCTGTTACTTTAGGGAGGTTACAGACGAGCGATAGTTGCTACTAAAGATGATCTCTTCATTTGGATAACTTCTTCAAATACTACATATTTTCCTCTACTCCTAGGTGCTCGTCTACCTGAAAGGATTCGAGCCACAACAGCGTATCAAACTCGCTAGGATGACTGCCCTCTGGATCGGTGAGTTATCATTACCTTACGACTTTGTCATCATCATCAGATCAGCCATAAGAGGCCCACTGCTGAGCACAGGCCTCCACCCAAGGATCTCTACTCCAACTGTCTTTGGATACTCGCATCCAACGAATAGAGTCAGAGATTTTATTGGAGTACATTTATTTGTACTCCACTACAATCTCATAATAGGATTCAAGATCCTATAGAGCTTTATCTGATTAAAAAAAATGTAAGATGTTATATGATAGGTTTTAGTAATATCAATAGATAAAAAAACTCTATGCGAGTTGTGAAATTCGAGTTTGACAGAGCAACTTAGGTAAAGTCTCATTTACAGTTTGGGCTAAGCGCTAATGTTTAGTGTGTTTTTGTGTGTGTAACGGTGACACCGCAGTAACAGTACGTCGCCGCTGCGGACTATGAAGCACCCAAACGCCACCTTTTATGATCCTTCTATATGTTTTGTTCTTCTAGAGGTTTATTTAATTTTATTGAATACTTCTTAAATTAGGGTCACTATAGTTTACTCTGTTGAATAGCGTGTCATACGAGATTTGTTAATTAGGCAACTTTATACAAATCTATTTGGTTTTATTAAAAAACCAAGTATATTTGGAAACTTCTAAAATAAGAAAAGTTTCCAAAGAAGTTGACCTATTGGTCAACCATAAACAATGTGTCTATTTTCGGTCATATTTCAGCGTAACAGTTTTATACATTCTTTAATTTAGGTTTATTTGTACCACATTAATTCTTACTTGGAAATAGAATGTTGATGACGCATTGAAAATCAGATAAATTAATGCCTACCATTTACTTTAATTATGATTATGACTGAATGATGAATTCAACATGAAGTCGCCATTGCTCTTCGGCCTCCCATTGTAAAATATTGAATCGATTTAATGACTTTTAGACTTGAGTGAAATCAAATGATAAGTCTGAAATATATTCATTCAACTTTGTAGAATTAATTCTTTCGAATAGTCTTCACAGCCTAGCTAGATAAACGATAGGTAATGCACACCATTAGAGCCAGGTTGCGTCACTACGCTCCCTGGTGTCGGCGTAGTGCAACAGCGATGTCGTGGCACATCCTCGGGCGATGTCATCGTCGACCGTTCACACTGGCCACGCGACAACTTATTTGTGGCATTAAGTAGCCTATTATCACAGGAATAATACATAAAAGTTGCAGTTACACACAGACTGCCCTTTTAAGTCTTTTCTTGTTCTGGGCCTGCTTGAAGAGATTTCAATATGAAATAAGCTGTGTCCTTGTACGTTTCCTCTGTCCACTTTTCTTTTCAAAATTGTGTGTAGAAAATGTATAAATAAAGAAAAAAATGCCCTGTGCTATGCTACGTGCTGTTAGGTATATAAAGTGTAGATTTTTAAAGATACTAAATTTAACTGTTCTTTAGATTTGAGTAAGAAAAATAATAAAACAAATGATTTTTTGAATTAGTGAAAGGAAAGGTATAAAACGTATAAGATTTTTACTTTATCCGACTGAGATTTCCTTTCCTGTGAGAATTTCGGGATTAATATTAGTCTTATCTCCATCTTCAAAGTCCAATCTATCTCGTAACCAAATTAAAATTGTTTCAGCAGTTTAGGCGTGAAAACGTAACAAAAAACAGTTACTTTCGCATTATAATAGTAAGTTTGGATTACCAATTTTGTTTTATAAAGTTCCTATAACACTGTTATTGCATAGACTCTGTAACATAGTTATGTGATTCAGGCAACGGTTGCGTGCCGCCGTCGGTGCTGCTGGTGCTGATGAACGAGCACTTGGTGAAGGACAACCTGGCGCTGGAGTTCGTGCTGGAAGTGTTCGCCACCATCAAGCAGGAGCGCGGCACTGCATCGCTGGTTACGGCACTCAAGAAGGGCCAACTCGAGGGCAGGTACGCCACTATATTACACACATGTGCCTCATTTTACTATACTACACTACACATGCATGCGCCCCGCTATATTACATTTTGCATGTTCGCCACCATCAAGTAGGAGCGCGGCACTGCGTGTTACGGCACTTAATAAGGGCCAGCTAGAAGGCAGGAACGCCACTATACTACTCTATACATGTGCCTCACACTATACTACACTATACATGTGCCTCACTATACTACACTATTATACATATACAAGGTGTTACAAAAATACCCCTAATGCCGAATATGGTATATAGGGACCATCAAACTGAACAACTTTTACTATGGGACCAAATCTAAAATAGCGAAAGAAAAATCAGCTGTTTCATACATTTTGATATTTCCGATTTGAATTTTTGTATGAAACAGCTGATTTATTTTTCGCGATTTCAGAGTTGGTCCCATAGTAAAAGTTGTTCAGTTTGATGGTCCCTATATACCATCTTCGGCATTAGGGGTATTTTTGTAACACCTTGTATAAGGCACATACCTTACACTATACTACACTATACATGTGCCTCACACTAATACTACACTATACATGTGCCTCACTATATACTACACTATACATAAGCCTCACACTATACTAAACTATACTACTACACTATACATATGCCTCACTACACTACACTATACATATGCCTCACACTATACTACACTATACATGTGACTCACACTATATTACACTATACATGTGCTTCACACTATACTACACTATACATGTGCCTTACTATACTACACTTTACACTATACTAGTTATAAAAAACAGCGAACAATAGCTAAATTAGTCTTGTTTGATAGAAAACTTATTACAGCAAAAGCATTTGATGTAGTTCTTGTTTCGTTTTTGATTGCGGTTGTCCAGTTATTATGTGCCTAAATCAGCAGAGTGTGGTTCATGAAGTTTTGGTAAACAACCCAGAATTTATGATCGCCAAGTCTATCTAAACTCGCGCCTTGGGATTCATCAAGTTTTGTCATAAAACCAGAAGGCTCATCCAAAATATTTGCAATAAATGGCTCTAAAGGGGGGTGTATAGTGCGCGAGTGGGCAACTAAGCGATTCCTTCAGAAACTTGTTTAGGGTGCTTAGGGAGGGATAGGGAGTGAACACACTAAAAGTAAAGCCCGAGTTGGAGGTTGAAAGTTTAAATATCTCAAAAACGGTACGTCGTAGAGAAAAGTGTTCTTCTACCTATTCGGTAAAAAGATAAATAAATACGAGCTTTTAAAGTTCTCTACAACTTTATACACTTTGTTCGAATTCCCAACCTTTTTTGAGATACTCGCTTAAAGTTAAAAGTCATGACCGAAAATTTGCAAATGTCGGGATGTCACTGGCTAGGAAGTCAGGATTAGCGGTCGCCGAGCCTACCAACGCTCGCACATCGCCCACGATTGCTGACATCCGTACATCCGTCAGCTGAAACGTGACGAGACGTACAATGCGCGTAACCGTTGCGTAGCTAAGGTCGGCTATTTGCGGCGAGACTATTTATAGCGCGCTCTATTTGCGTACAAACTATTGGGTAATGCGTCGAGATACTGGCAACAGTGATTTTGTTGATATTTTGAAGATGTGAGATTGTTTACATAACAAGGATTGGTGTTAGTAAACAAGATATTTTTTAATTTCGGCATAGATAATTGGTTATAAACCCCATACATGCGGAATTTCATTAACTAATGAAATGCCATTTTTAGATATGACTTTGTAGCAAATTAAATCTGTCCTAGCTCGAACATTATGGTAGTTATAATGGGTTTTTCCCCTACATATTAGTATGCGGATTTTCATGTGAAAATTTGTGATATTGTGGGGGCATATTGACGCTGCATGTACTGGCCCTATCGTACTTTTGCGCTAGGGTCATTAATGTCGCTACAGAAACAACAGTATTACACATTTTTGGTACTTACATTTAGCCACTTGTACTATCGAGGACACACTGACCCTTTACCACTCTTAAGGTTGAAATCTCTTTAACGCCGCATCGGTCTTTTAGGTTTAGTTCGCGTTAGAGCAATGTGCACACGTAAATTTCTGCAAAGTGATAAAGCACGAGAGTGGGCGATAGTACTGATAAGTAAGATAAAGTAATCAAGGGTATATCGTTGCGTGCAGGTTGCTGGAATTCCTGCCGCTGAACCGTCGCAGCGAGGAGGTCCTGGCGGCGTCGTTCGCGTCGCGCGAGCTCGCCGAGCTGCTGCGTCTGCACCGCGCGCAGGCCTCGCAGGTAATGTCCCCGACCATTGAAAAGTGAGAAATATTAATAACATATATTTATATCATCACTTACATTTACATATACATACCTACCACAAAAAAGTTAAAAATAAAAAAGGTTTTAAAACTTAAAAAAAAAAACCTAAAAAAACCTTGCTATAAAAACAGCTTCTAAAAGAAAAAGCGAGAAATAATATTCAAATCTGCATAGTAACTATTTAAGTACGCATATCTGATATTAAAAAAAGTCTTATAAAGCGGGCCATCGGCGCGCTATGTGTCCAATATACATGCCCCGTTTCTGCAGTGCATCGGGTATGTTTGCGCAGATGCACATAGACGATTTCTACGCTATCATGCGAAAGAAAACTGCCTCGTTGCTCGGCAGGTCAGCCAGCTCCAACTCCATTCTGCAAGTAATAGGAAATCGATACGATTCTCTTATTATAGCTAATTGTGTCTAAGTAATGAAGGTACTAACATTAGATAATAAGATGATATAACATACTAACAAATTAAATATGGATGTATTCTTGCCCGAAATAAAAAATATTATTATAATTGATTACTTTAATAAAGAGTTGGGTGAAGATTGTTTACCAAATAAAACAAGGATAAACGGACCACACACGTGCACGTCATGAGTTTTAGGGACAAGAATGCGAATGAAACTTAAGTTTTTTTCAGTGAAATTTATTTGATTGTGTTGTTGTAGGAAGCCCGTCGTGAGTTGACGCAAGCCCTGCTGGATGAGCTGGCCGACGACAAGCCGGTGCGCGACCTGATCCAGGAGCTGCGCGACATGGCGCTCAAGCACTCCATCCCCGAGCACGAGGTGGTCGCCATCGTAAGTACAATATGCATTATTATTAATTTCAGCTAAACACAGAAAAAAATACTTTCATAGCAACAAAAATCCATTATACGTCATAACAAATTGTACAAAACAAGCACCATCTTAATTGATAATTTTTGACTAAAGATATGGGGATATAAATAAATGAACCAAAAATGGGAAAATCGTTTCTTCGGGTCCGAAGGTCGTACTGAACAGTTTTTATGCGACCAACTCGAAAAAATATCTTCTCTTTCATACGTTTGATATTTTCGTTATTATTTTTTGTATGAAACAGCATTTTTTTTTCACGATTTCAGAGTTGATCCCATATAAAAAGTTGTTCAGTTTGATAGTACGAAAAACTGTTTTCCCATTTTTGGTTCCTTCATTAACACGTTGTATTTATAAATATGTGATATGAAACATGATGATACTCGATGACGAGTCGTAGCGTGTTGGCGCGTCGCAGCGAGCCCGCGCGGTCGAGTTATTCGACCAAACGTCGCTCCTGTGTCCGCGCTGAGACGTACTGACGATATGGCAATCTGATTTCATAACCAAATATGAGGATGTTATGTCACTACCACTACACGCTAAGAAAAACTTCTATGAATTTTAGCCTTGTTAAATAAAAAAAAAACTGTAAATTTAGTTGGGAAACATTTTTGTATGTTCCATCTTAGTTGCGAAACCACCACTGGAAAAAAGAAATCCGGTTTTACAGAAAGTTTCAATTTTTAATTCAAAAATATTTCCTATGCTATTCGATTCTATTTCATGGTCTCTGGTAGAGTTAAGTATATAAAAAAAATACGTTGTATATTCTGTGGTGTAGCTATCTTGGTAGTAGTGACATTCCTCACAAATATTCAACTACCCTTGCCCCTAATGTTAGCTTTCCGTTCAAGCAGTAACATAAGTCATTGTATTATTTGTCACAGATCTGGCAGTGCGTGATGTCTCGCGGCGAATGGAACAAGAAAGAAGAGTTGTTGGCCGAGCAGGCCGCCAAGCACCTCCGCCACTACACGCCGCTATTGGCCGCCTTCGCGCAGAACGCGCGCGCTGAGATCGCGCTGCTGTCCAAGGTACATCAACACCCAGACACTACACATAGGCCCGTATTTATGAACGCTCTCAACGTTGAGAGCAATTTTGAGATACTCTTCCAGCATCTCAGGTTATGATTTCTAGATAGCTTTCAAGAGAGCGGTTTGCAAATACGAGCCATAGAGCAATTTCGAGATGCTCTTCCAGCATCTCCGGTTATTATTTCAAGATAGCTCTCAACGTTTGAGAGCGGTTTGCAAATACGAGCCATACATTCATCATAGTATACGCCGCCATTAGCCGCCCTCGCGCAGAAGGCGTGCGCTGACATTGCGCTACTTTTACGTAAAAAGAGGGTAGAAAAATAATAAAGTTCAAAAAGACGGAAGTTTACAACAATTGCTATTCCGTTCATATTAAATATTAACGAAAACGAAGCTGAACACATGCAGTTTCTTATATTTCGCATTCGATGCTGTGGTCGCCGCGCTCGCGGACAGCGCCGTGTCCCTCGTGCGCCGCCGCGCCGAGAAGCCCGCGAGCAAAAGGCAATATACGAGTCTAAGTGCAGAGTGAGACCCCTCTGTTTATGGCCATCCTTTACTGCAATACAATGCGTTCCATAGTTTCTTATATTTGTTTATCAACATCCATGCTTTAAATCCTATAAAGGTTTCTAAAACAGTTAGCTTATTGCCAACATTAAAACGACCAGTGTCATAGTAACCATAATATCACCCAAACTAGTGTTATAATAATGTTGTACACACGACAGCACGTCAGGCTATACAGTTAACCTGCTAAAACAGCTTTTGTTACGTTGGGCATAAAGGCGGTCTCAAAGTCAACAGTGTAGTCTGAGGTGCCGTCGTGTGTACTAAATTTCATAATGCAACACCTTTGCTTTTTCGATCCCTTCCGCACAAAAGGGTTTAGCCATCACACAGCCACATTCTCACTACTCAATTCGTAGTATCTTTGTGAATTAATAAAAGAACATTGTCATGCACGCGTGTTTCACAGCGCCGTAGTGGTGAATATAAATATTTCGAATACATCAGGATCTGCCAACAAACAATATATTCCAAAATGAAAATAATTATTACAATAAATATTTTTATTTTTATAGTTTGGATACTCAGTAATGAAACTTTCCATTAATTTACATAAGAGTTTTTATAACACAGTACAACACAACATGGTTTCAGAACCTTTTATAGAGGATTCATTGTTATGGGTGATTGTCTTGTATGCAACTGTATATAATTAGGTATTGAAACACTCATGTTATACTATCATCACACTCACATTCGTGTTTTAAAACCCCTATTATACAACAGTTGTATAAATAACTAATAATGTGCACTTAATTAGAGCCGAGCGGCGTGTGCAGCGCCGCTCGGTGTCGAATAGTGCTACAGCAACCGCGGGACTCTACACTTAAGGCGACGAATATCGGCGTCTGACCGTTGGAGTTTCGCAACATTTTCAACTATTTATTTTAAAACCAGTAATCATATCTACACTAGCTTTCAAAACTTAACACAACACTTCCTTTTTTTATTTCATAACTCTTAACTTCTATTTTTTAAGAGAAATTGCAATTTTAAAAGTGTGTCTTAAGATTTGAAAGCCAGTGTATTTATCATTCGGCTGCCATGATTCAATTCTAGAATATAAACGAGTTGTCCTTTCCAAACCTGTTTTTTTAAATTACAGGTTTACTATCGAATTATTAGTATTATGCTTGGGTCAAGTAATTTAACAAATTCAATTTAATAAACTTTTTTAACATTGATAAATGTATTTATTGTACCCACCAATCCGCATTAGCGTGCGTGTGTTATGGCATGGCCCCTCATCTTTACTTAAACGGTACCATCTTTAACGTCATCTTAAAAAACTAAAATAAATGGGACTTCAATTTCATGTCATATATTTTGTAAGATAGGTGTAATCTGGGGTTATAGTTATGTTAATTTACCCACTCCTTAAGAATCAATTTGATAGTGATATTTGATGAAGATTATCTAAAACTGATACTCTTATTGATTTCAAACCTAAACAGACTGGATATGAAGTGTAATCTTCACCCAACTCTTGAAAAATACAATTATAAAACCCAAGTTTGTCTCTCACCCAGGTGCAAGAGTACTGCTACGAGAACATGAGCTTCATGCGCGCGTTCAGCAAGCTGGTGCTGATGCTGTACAAGACCAACGTGCTGTCCGAGGAGGTGATCCTCAAGTGGTACCGCGACCCCAACTCCAGCAAAGGCAAGATGATGTTCCTCGACCAGATGAAGAAATTCGTCGAGTGGCTGCAGAGCGCCGAGGAGGGTCAGTATCATATTAATATATATTATGTCGTCAGCGAATTAAAATCTTTGGAAGTGTAATTGCAAACAAATATTGCTTAAAAATGGCACCACAGGGCCATAAATTCCTTTATTCTCGACGAGTCACACTGAATCGTGTCACTGACTGGAAAAAAAATCGCAACGAGTAACAGATGTGACTCAATGCGAATTAATATTCTCATCTAGTGACACTTTTAGTAATTGGTTCATATTTATTATTAATTTATATATCTTGGAGGAGTTACCTAACACCATTACATTAAAGAATATTTTTTCACGCTCAGATAATGAAGAAGGAGAAGAATAAATATGAACCATTTATTAACAAGTGTTACTAGATGATAAAATTTCGCTTCGAGTAACAACTGTTACCCGCTGCAATTTTTTTCCAAACGTGTCATACATGATCCAGTGTTACTAGATGAGAATAAAAATTCGCATCGAGTCACATCTGTTACCTGTTGCGAATTTTTTTTCTCAATCAGTCGCAGTGTGACACGATTCAGCGTGACTAGTTGAGAATAAAGGTAAAAAATGACAACTCGCACTGCATCTTTAGTCGGGCCAGTCTCGTCAATAATTGCAGTTTGTGCTGTAAAGAAAAGAGAGAAAGAGAGAGTTTATTAGAAATGACGTCCTGTGTAGTCAAATGGTGTAAAAGACTTAAAGAAGGTAATAAAAAGAAGCAGAAATACTTTAGGTATCATATTTTTTTCGTTTGTATAGAAAATATCTATGAGTATACAAATTATGGTCGTTATTATGCAACTAGTGTTCAGTCGCTTAGTGCGGCATAAAATGCCAGTATTTTTAGCTCTGCCCGTTTCTTACATTTTCGTGTGGTGCCATTTTTTAAGCGGAATGCTTGTTCCATAGATGTTAGTTCGCTGGTCTAGACACACTATGCCAAAGTTACGCGACCGAAGATCGGCGGCAACGCTTTTATTATGAAAAAAAAAACGCTACGTAATTTTCGGCAGATACGTTGCTAGCCGTTCACAAAGCATTGCAGCGTAACTAGAGCGAACTTCAGTCGCGAATCTTCGGCATAGTGTGTCTAGAGTAGACTAGTCTAGGCAGAGCTCTTTTCCCATTTGGTAGCAAGTACCAGAGCAGAGCGCCACGTTACCGATTCTTTGTATCACATGTTAAATTGGCGATTTTGTTTTCAGAATCCGAAAGCGGCGAAGACGAAGATTAGAAATAAGGGCAGCAAGTGAGACTGACACAGTGACGCCCCCCCTCTCCCCCCACGCGGCGCGCCGCAATAATAATATTATGTAATAATTGTTACTGAGTGCACGTGCGACACTGTATGGGCAATGTTTTCTACAACTGTATATTATTCATTTCTAAAATAACATGTTGATGAAATACAATATTTTTTATTCAATTTTTTTAGGAAAATTCCAATAAATGGTGGCAACACGCACGATGTTGTTTTATTTAGTATTTTTGAAGTCGCACGACAAAACTTTATCTCGACTTCAGCGAGGTCTATGCGCAATATCCCCGTAGGTTATTTACAAGGGGAATCCTTGTCGGCAGAGATATACCACCGAAATGTATGTAAGCGCATAACTTTAGAACGACTGCTTGCACCAAATTAGATAATTCTTTTACAAGATAAGATTTATATAAAAGATTTTTTTATAAATAATTTAACGGAAAGACATAAAAAATCCCTTTTCCGTCATTTTAAATCGCAATATAACTAATAGATGGCACCACCCGTGAAGCCGGGGCGGGGCAGCTAGTAATTTAAAAAAGAGAAGACTGCCCATAAACTTATTAAGTCTATGTTACTGCCTGAACTCGATAGGCTTCGTAACACCAGTAGCACTGGAGTTGTGGAGTAGTTTGGCAACGCAGTAGTTAGGGGGAGTTATTCCCAGACACCCTGCGGAGGAGACTGGAAAATTTTCAAAAAAAAGTTTTTTATTACTATATTTGTTTACCCAAAATATAAGACTGAATAATTCCCAGAAGTATAGGTACCTACTTATTAACGTTTTCTTCCCACTTCCCAATGATACTTTTCTCTCATTAGTGCTACGATAGTACTTTGTGGTAAGACTAAGGGGAAAAAATTAGTTCTACAATTTTTTATACACGCTGGAGTTTTAGTCATTTGGTTCCCTCGGTGTTTCACTCATGATTACAAGCAACTTTTTGATTAACCACATCACTTTATTTTATTTTTATAATGTATTCAAACAGTTATCCTATCTGTTCTTAAAAGGTATATTTTGGGAAATGGACATTTCGGGAAAGGTACCTTGTGAAACCGAGGTACATTATGGGAAAAGCACATTTTGAACCTGAGGGGGAAAAAATAGGTTAGGTTGTTGGATCGTAAATAGAACTATGGAACAAAGTTGCCACTACACCTTAAGAGCATTCAGACTATTAAAGTAAGAGTTTAAAGCGTAAAAGGATTTGAACTACCATTATAAGTATGATTCTGGAATTATCACATCAGTTTTCTTATTAATTTTGTAATGGTACCTACCTATTACAATCAACATAACGTCTATAGATGATGTAATACGTATCGCATGCTCTGCTCAACGATTGATAATGAGATTGCCCTCTATGCAAAATCAACTACCCACAACAATAGAATGTGCTAACGAACCAACTCAACAAAAATATAGATCGGATGAATGATGCAACTAAAACGACTAGGACAGCTTCATTTTAAGTTTTATTTTATTGTTGTTCCCATGGGAGCCCAAGGTCAGCATGTCGGCGGAGACGAAGCTGATATAGTTCGACAATATTACTCGGAATGGACTCGGCGTTTCCTATAAACGCAACATCCGCCCTTTAAGCAGACAAGTACTGTATGCTAATTTTGCTCATTGTAAGTTAAGAATTAAATCTAGACTGGGAGTTCCAAGGGCTGATTCTCGTTCTGCCGGATGAGGGGCGTGCAAACAAATAGGAAAATCGTTAAACCGTCTATATCACAATTTCGCATAACTCGGTCGGCATGCATATTACGAGAAGGGGCCCGCTTCCGGACCATTCAAAGGACTTGTTTAACGGCCGACATTGTCCCGTGGTATTTTTTAACCCCTCGCCGTTTCAAGGTCATTGTCGCACCAAGGTCACTCGCAGGTCCAAAGTTAGGCATAACGGTTTAACATTAGTTTAGACGTGTATCAAAACGCTAAATCTTGGTTTTGGAGCAGCTGTGCGCATAGGAAATGAGGCTGAAGAGGCCAAAAAGATTTCTCGTGCACACCTGCGGTATTGTGAAGTACCTACGCACACAGGCGCGGTACTTTTCATTTACTTATCCCCAACGATTCAATACAATGCAGGAGGGACGGGATAATGCCGTCTCGCCTAGTGATACCTGAGATCGCAAAAAAGGAACGATCTCTGTACCTACCTACCCGTTGGAACGCTTCTCGAGTAGGTAGGTAGGTAACTATTTGATGGTTCTGCATATTGTGAGGGGTTTAAGTGGCTCCGAATTGAAATTGGCTTGCCCGATACCGATTTCGTATGGCAGAGACTAGGAAATCTTGCTGGATAAAGACTCGTTTATTTGCGCTGTTTGTCATTTATTTTATAGAGCTTTGTTCTTTAGAACTGAAATAGAATGCTGGATCGTATGACAGTGAATGCAAAAAAACTTATTTTAATGAAAGTAGACCATAAAACATCTGATGGGGAATGGGAATAGGTAGGTACCTACCCACCCAAAAACTATAAGTTCAAATCTTGTAATTTATAAAAATTACACGACTTATGTATGATATCTGTGATATCATCTTTTTTAAATAGGTACATTAAGGTATGTAACTACTATGAATGTGTTAGGCGTGCACATGCACATTGTTTTAAGTGTTCGTCTGCGCTCTCGTCGCACACTTAAGTGCACGCCTACCATCATTCATAGAAAAACGGTCTTCGTGAGATAGAACAAATTATACCTAGGTACTTAGAAAGAAATCCAGAAGAAAATACTTTCTTCGTAGCAATCTCTTCCAGTTATAGGAAGGACAACAAGTTATTAAATGATTGATTGATTAATTGATTGATTGTAAAATCACAATACAAAGCTAGACAAAATAGCCACAAAAAACTAAAATAGCAGTAGAAAACTTTACGTGAAAAACTTAATTTTATGTTAATTTTATCTTTTAATAAGAGACAAATTACCTAATTATTTAAATCCGAAAAGAAACAATAAACAACAATTAGATAGGTATGTGATTCAGAGACATCCCAAAACGGATTAGGTAGGTACCTACTTACCTACAAAAAATTACCTTAAAAATATTTAGTTAACTTATCAAATCAATTTTCTATAAAAATATTTTATTGTTCTGGATACAACTCGATTCTACCATAAAATATGCTGAGGCTCGTGTGAAATCACATGAATGAAACTGGATACAGCCAGACATAGCATAGGAAGTAAGTAACGTTCCGTGTCATTCAAGTTTTTGTCATTTTTATGAGATGTGTAGGCGTGGCTTAAAATAAGGATTTTGCGAAAATGAAATAAAATAATAATGTAGCCGTTATGTAAAAAAGGGCGCGCGTTTAGTAATGTATGTTGGGAATTATTATAATTTTAATTTTATTAAACATAAATAATAATGGTACCTAGAGTATAATGTAGAAATTATGAAGTCAGTCGTTTGGGTGAATGATTGCAAATTGCAAATGATTGGAAGTTATGTTTTACGGCCTTATTCATAAACGCCTAATAATTCTATTTTATAGCTATTGCATCGTTAAAATATGTTTTTATCAAAAGAGTAAAAGAAATAAAACACTTTATAAGCGTCCTATAATGCTTGTTTTTATGTATAAAGCGGTTAGTTATTTTGCGATTAATTAAATGGAGCAACAACCTAGGTAAACTAAGTAGGTACTGTATTTAACAAAAAAAAGTTATATTTAAACTATACTCTCCTTTTAGCTGGGATAAGTACTTACTTAACTACCTACCTAGGCACTTGTGTTGCAGGTACTTTCCCGACAATGTTGTTGTTAAGAAGGTAAACTTGAATTTCGGTTGTTACTTAATATAATATTACTAGCGTAGTATTGGTAATGATGTCGCCATCCTGCCGTAGCTTCATTTCGGAGCTTTCGGAGAATTAAATAATCACTAAACACAATATTGATTCTTATTATTACGATGCTTATGTTTCAAATTGTAATTCTTTTTACATCCGTTAAGGCGGCACTACGGTCTGGACCGAAAGAGGCGATGGCACCGTGCTGAATTTTATTTAATAATGTAATAATTTTAACAAAAATTTACGTGGAATTCTTAAGACTCTAAGTCTAGAATATTTAGAAGGTATCATCACATTCCCTCGTAGATTTTCTAGAAGTAGATAGCAAAACTGCTAAAAGTGGCCGTTTTTGACACTACTACTTATCTACTTCTATGAATGACTACGAAAAGATGTAATGATACTTTCTAAAAATACTTAGGTATCTACTTACTATGGGGGTTAAAAATTATACGTTAATTTTTAAATTTGAGATTTTAGCATTCCTATTTTATTTAAAGCATTTGGACTGGACTCACAAAGATCGCGGGTTCAATTCCCGTCGGATAATATGATCTGGTGCGTGAAACTGAGCTAAAATGGGTTTCTAAATAATCAAAGGTGGGTTTAAATTTTGTTTTATGATTGTAAACTGATACCTACCGAACACAACTTGACATAAGTAATAAAAACACAGAGTACAAAACCAAAGGAAAATATGTTATAGTATAAAAAGCATAGAATTCAAAAATATAAATTAAAAGTAAAAAACCATAAACTAGTAAAAAAGAGGCCGGCTCGGCAACTGTGCAAGTTGATTTTTTTCTAGTATATTATTTAGTGTTCCTCGTAAAGTTTCTTTAAAATCTTTTTGTATTAACAATTTATTAAATAAAAACCTCTGAGGGCGCCACTTTCGGTATGGGATGGGATGCACCTTAAGTTGTGTGTAGCTGATTCGGCACCCACGCATTTTTCATTCACCGTGCGTCGTTGTGCGTAATTTGATATTTATTGGAAATTGGAAGTTAATAATTTATTCGTTTTTTTCCTTTAAGATATTTTTTACTAATGAGAGGTCATTCTTTTATCTACGTCAGAGAAATTGATTTTTAATGCATATTTACCACCGACTGTACTTTAGAGCAACAGCTTGAGAACACGTTTTGTCAATTAATAAATTTGTAACTCTAACCAATAAAAAAAATAGAATAAAAAATTGAGCCTTATAATCAATCATGTTTCAGGTTGACTAGATTTTTTTAATTTAAATATGATATGCTATTTTAACTTCACTACAACTATCCATCTTATTTTTTAAATCCTGAAATAAGAAACTTTTTCTTCGGCTACCCAATTTTATTTCTTCGCGGTAACAGGCAGATGTAAAAATAATACCCAGCCCCTAAAAATACGACGAAATATTTTAAAGCTAGGCAGACGCACTAAGGTCTACTAACAGTTGGTACAGTTAACGGCACGCTGCCGCTGGGCTTCCACAACAGGGTAATCATATTCAATCAATTTTATACCTAAATACGAAGAACTTAAAGTTCAAAATAAATTGCAGATTTTGACAGTTTTGTATAACCTGACGTGCTGCTGACTGTACATTGAAAAATAACAATTTTAAAAGCAATTGCATTGTAAAAGTAACAATACCACGGTACCTGGGCTGAGATTTGGGATGTTACTTCGTCAAAAAAAGTTACTCCATCTTTTGTGTTTCCGGCCCTTTTGAAATCGCAGGGTTTTACCATTTTAGCAAAGCTCAATTTACACGCGGTGGAATGGAATGGAAGAGTCTGGAATAGAACTTAGAAGTAGCAACAAATTACTTATATGGTGTGGCTGGTATAGTGCAAACTAGATACACAGCACAGTATAAGTAATACTTATACAACATGTTACAAAAATACCCCTAATGCCGAATATGGTATATAGGGACCATCAAAGCGAACAACTTTTACTATGGGACCAACTTTGAAATCGCGTAAAACAAATCAGCTGTTTAATACATTTTGATATTTTCGATTTTTATTTTTGTATGAAACAGCTGATTTTTTTTTCGCGATTTCAGTGTTAGTTCCATACCATATACCATATTCGGCATTAGGGGTATTTTTGTAACACCTTGTATTTGAGTGAGTGCACTTTATTAATTATAAAACGCATGGTGCATGGTGTTTTACTGTGCACAGCATTGGCACAAACAAAGATTGAACAGTGCAAGCATATCTGGTTTAATTTTGACTTCATGGAAAATAATAAAAAAAATCTTAGTGATTTATTTCATCTTCTTCCTTTTTGAGTTTGAACTTTTGAGTGAATACATTTTTATGATTCAAATAAAAATTAAATCAAAAAGGTTAAGCATTGCAATACGATACAAGGGGAAGGGATAAAAAACTGACAGGTTCACTTCCCGTGTCAGGTCAACTTAACAAATTATAGGGTTATTTCATTTTATTCAATAATAAGTTTATTTGTATTGTATTGTACTTCAGCTGTGATGGTGAAGAGCCACTGACCCGAAAAAATTGAAGAGCCCATGATTTTTCTTTGGGTACTTAGCGTGGTCACAGAATACAATAATATGGCACGCCATCGACTGCATGTTATTATGTTGCTTTAGTATTTGATCCTGCTTCAAAAGACAAGTCAACTGAAAAGATAGAACTTTTCAGTTGACTTGTCTATTGAAGCAGGCGGGTTTTAAGTTTTTAAATTTTTTTTAATGTCAAAAAATTGTGCATTTAGGTAGGTACTAAGTAGGAGAAATGATGATAATTTTATAAAAAAATGTAGAATATTTTGAAGGTATTACAAATTATTTGACCTTCTCTGCAGTAAAAAGTCTACGTTTGCAGGCAACTGCGTTTATAGACATACAAATTTGGGATCCATTCCCAGTACTAAACTATTTTAGTATTTTAAGTTAATCGATATCGTATCAAGCACTTACCACAAATCATACATGCGAATGCGAGAACAAATTAGTTTGCATTAAAATTTAGAAAAATATAAATTAATTGTCATAAAACAAACACCAATAGGTAAGTTATATTGGGCACAATTAATTTTCTCTATGTTGCCTTTTGATTAATTAAAATCCGGAGAAAAAAATAATTAATAATCTTGTTGTCATAAAACAAACAAGAAGTCAATGTTCGCAATATTTTCTCAGCGTTGTATCGTAAGCTGCGTCGACAGTATCACAATAAAAAATTTAGATATACCATAGTTATTAGAAAAAACATGTCCAGAAACAATCTAGTGAAAGGTAAAATATGTACATTTCGAGTTTAAAAATCGCCTAATAAATATAGATTTGGCCTACAAGATATCGCTTGGAATCTGTGGGCTCGTCGAATAAATTACTGATAATCAGGAAAACAAGTTATTTTGGCTCACAGTTCATTCAACGTATCTACTAGGTAGTTGTATTGTATGATGTATGGAAATTTTGGTTAGGTATCTCAAAAGTTATTCTTTACGAAATCGACTGGAAAATTAACTGTTTCTTTATTAGCGCAAATTAAACATCGAAAGAGGCTTTAATAAAAACGCGATTGACGCGTGAAAAGTGGTTTACTTATTTCAATGTTTCTTTAAAGAAGAAGACGGGGGTTTTTGGCGCCATTTTGTCGAGTTCAGTTTGGTGTCTATTAATTATTTTCAACTTTTTTAAATTTAGATTTTTCGCATTCACAATGCTATTTTTATATTAAGATAAATAATATTAAAAAAAATACTAGAAAAAATCGACTCACCCGTAGCACCTCAGACGGGACTCGAACCCGCACCCTTGGGAATCCGGCCCAATGCACTGACCAATTATGCTACCAATTATGCTAGCGACTCGGTAGCATAATTGGTCAGTGCATTGGGCCGGATTCCCAAGGGTGCGGGTTCGAGTCCCGTCTGAGGTGCTACGGGTGAGTCGATTTTTTCTAGTATTTTTTCTAATATTATTTATCTTAATTATTTTCAAATTGATTCATAGTGGATATTGTCTTAAAATTGGTGCAGTTATATGGTACATGTGTCTACGCAACTGAACAATATGTGGGATAATTGAAATAGGCCTAACTTGGTTGTGTGAAGCTGAGACTTTTATTGAAGTGGTGGCTTCCTCGGCAGAACTAACCGAGTAAACTGTCTTGATATACTTGGTGCCAAATGCTCCAAGCAGCATTGGAATGCGATGCAGCCGCATTCTTATGAAAAATTAAACAATATCTACCATTGAACTATTTAACACTTGACACTGGCAAAAATTACTTCCAAGAGGAAAGTAGATTGCCATAACAAAAAAAAAGAAGAAGAAGAAGACTATTTAGTCAAGTTTCGGAGGAGCCATTATTAATTAACATTATGTAAGTAACATGCAAAATGATGTAGGTATATTATAAACAAAAATGATGGAAACAATCTGCTCTGTCAATTATTCGACCCAAACGCGTTTATTTCAATTAGTTAAACGTGCTTAAAAAAATATTGTGATTTCAAGATAATTATCAAAATTTGGCTTATGTCGAGGAATCACGCACGAAATATTTTTATGCGAAAATATTTTTATTGATATTTTGCTAGTCAAAAAAACTTTCAAAAAAAAGCTAACAGTAAGTGTATTATGGGATTTAGCAACGCCTCAGGGCAATTTTGTGTTTGTTCATTTTATTCATGATAATATACAACGTGTTACAAAAATACCCCTAATGCCGAATATGGTAGATAGGGACCATCAAACTAAACAACTTTTACTATGGGACCAACTCTCAAATCGCGAAAAAAAATCAACTGTTTCATACATTTTGATATTTTCGATTTTAATTTTTGTATGAAACAACTGATTTTTTTTCGCGATTTCAGAGTTGGTCCCTTAGTAAAAGTTAAACAGTTGATGGTCCCTATCAACCATATTCGGCATTAGGGGTATTTTTGTAACATGTTGTTTATACTTACATACAATGCGTATGCAATTTATAAATGTTTGTGTTAGAGAATCAATGACGTCTTCATGTTAGAGAATGCATACGTATGTTTCATACAGTTAGCTTTGCTATTTAATTGGACTGGTTAGTGCCACAGGGTATAGTAAGTTGCAGTAGGACTACTTTGGGAAAAGTTAGCTTTAAAAATTTAACCCTATACAACGTGTTACAAAAATACCCCTAATGCCGAATATGGTATATGGGGACCATCAAACTGATCAACTTTTACTATGGGACCAACTCTGAAATCGCGAAAAAAAATCAGCTATTTCATACAACAATTAAAATTGAAAGTACCAAAATGTATGAAACAGCTGATTTTTTTTTTCGCGATTTCAGTTGGCACCATAGTAAAAGTTGTTCAGTTTGATGGTCCCTATATACCATATTCGGCATTAGGGCTATTTTTGTAACACCATAGGGCAGCGCAAGACCGACCGTTGTGTGGAGATCCTTAGGGGAGGCCTATACGGATCTTCACATCCCAGCAGCGGGTGGGCGATTCCTAAGATATTCAGAGTGGTCGTACTGCTCCTGCGTAGTCTGTGCCTATTCGGTCTCACTCACTTTGATACTTGACCCACGATCGAAGCTGTGAGGGAACGAACTTAAATTCCATACCAGCAATTCAGTGTTTGGTTTAATCCATAACCTACGTTTAGCGCACAAGTGGCTTGAGAAATGTAAACAAGAACGCTGTGTTTGTGAACATATCAACAATACAAAGATTTATAGAAATAGAAATAAAGGAAACACTTGAAATGTTATGAGACAACGGACAACATTTATTAAGATTGTGCACATAAATTGTAGAAAGAAACATAGATTACTTTGTTCCTGTTTATTTCACCAACGGTTTCGTAGGCACTATACTTTTTTATATACTAAAGTCAAATACACTAATACTAAATATTTGGACAAATTCACACAGCACCATCAAGCCCCAAACTAAGCAAAGCTTTAATATGGGTGCTACTACTAATGGTATACTACTTATATATAGTTTTTAAATATATACTTATTTTACATTACCCAACTAGCAAAATGGTTATATAATACAGAAATTATATGACTTCCAGTCATTTAAATTACCATTACTTATTAGTCGTATAGAAGTTGGAGATTTTACATAATAGTTGTATACCGAATTAGTCGTATTGGTACGTCCATTAAACGTTCTACCAACTTTCTTATACGACGATCATATAATGGTATAATAGAAAACGTTTACCTAACATCAATTTAGTCCTATAAACGTTTTGGTTGGATAAAAGTCATATAAAAGACAAAATCTTTTTAAGGAAAACATTTATATAACGGCAATATAACAATTTATATAATGTGGATAACCTAACTATTATAAAACATTTCAGTGTTTACAAAACTTTAATATAACCCTTTTAAGGCATATAAATCCCTTAAAAATTCAGCTAGTACTTCATCGACGCATTGTTCAACAACTGGTGTTGGTCAAGAAAGTGTCACTGAAAGTTCAAAAGGTGCCGTACAAACACTTTTTGATAAAGATACACCAGATCTTGAAAGTAAGTGTTAAACGTGGTGATTTTTTTTATTACGTTATACTTACCCATGAGAGTGAAATCTTATTTATTTTTTCCTTGCGAACAATTTTGTTTTTTCAGTAGGTAACTCAATGTATTTCGGAGATTTTTTTCTAATACTAGAAGTAATCAAAATCTACATTGTTATTAATTTTCGTTTAAAAACATTGAGATTCACATGAAGTCAAACCTACTACATCTTCGGGGGGTAGGTTTCTCAGTGGCTGAATGTGCCTATTAGCAGGTAACAAAACTTAACAAATTACGTGCATTTTTGCTAAAACTTAGAGATAAGTATCAGCAAAAACGATACATCAAAATTTTTTTACAAGATCTTTCAGTAACTTCCTAGTAGTTACTGAAATATTTTGAAAGATTATTCTTACGTATCAACAATCTGCCCTAACAAATACATATCTCGTAATGTATAAGATTTCTGTAATATAAATCTACTCTGCCACGGGGTTCACTTATTTACCTCGAGAACCCTAGCGATAAAACATGGAGATTATCAATAGTCATACCAAAACGTGTAAATGACTATTTTGTTGTTTAGTAGTTGTATAGCAGTCTATATAAAACTAAACTAAAAATGGCTAGTCTTAAAGATTAATTTTATATGAAAATAATATTCTCATACATCAGAAAAATCATGAATATCGAGAGGGCTTAAGGAAAATAGTACATATCGTCACATACATTACCGATAAAGTAAAGTTCCCATGAGAAACTAGTCCCAAACGTGCTTAATACCACATTCACTTATTCATGTTAAATTATCAATATTTTGTAAAAGTA
The DNA here is from genome assembly GCA_963556745.1 of Catoptria pinella. Taxonomy (NCBI): domain Eukaryota; kingdom Metazoa; phylum Arthropoda; class Insecta; order Lepidoptera; family Crambidae; genus Catoptria; species Catoptria pinella. The sequence continues at coordinate 9,990,146 of OY750778.1, read as the reverse complement.
ATAACCTTTTGATGTCAATACTATATTAAAATTTCAAGTTGTTGAACAATTGGAGCACAATACAAACTGACAGTTAGGATGGAGAAAAAATGTTTTATAAATGTCATAGCTTAATATTATTAAACCATTTTAGTCATAATGAAGTCTTATAATTACCTTTAATAAAACGTTTTAGTCGGTCTCACGACTTTTACTGGACTACTACATGACCATTTAGTTTTATAAAATGGGCCTTTTTGACGTTTTATAAACGTTAACTTGATGTTTATATGACCGTCATATAATCACTTAAAGTCGCATAAGAAACGTTAACTTAACATTTATATGACATTATTTTGCTAGTTGGGTAGTGACCCGTCACAGAAATTAATTCATCATTTAAATTTCTGCCCGGCCGAGAATCGAACCCGGGACCTTTTGCGTGGTAGACCACTGCACATAAAATTGTTAAGTGGATGAAGGAAGATTTTGAGCTGTTACCTTACTTACCTACTTCCTACCAATTTTCATTATTCTAGGTCAGATGACCTAACGAACAAATATTTGCAAATATCTTTTCAAAATCTTCGTATACAACGTGTTACAAAAATACCCCTAATGCCGAATATGGTATATAGGGACCATCAAACCGAACAACTTTTACTATGAGACCAACTCTCAAATCACGAAAAAAAAATCAGCTGTTTCATACATTTTGATATTTTCGATTTTAATTTTTGTATGAAGCAGCTGAAATTTTTTTCGCGATTTTAGAGATGGTTCCCTTGTAAAAGTTGTTCAGTTTGATGGTCCCTATGTACCATATTCGGCATTAGGGGTATTTTTGTAAATGTTGTATACTTATAGATTTAACGTTTGAAAAAAAACTGTTATCTAGGTCAGAGTTTAAACTACGCGATAACTAAACAGCCCCATATCTTTTGATTGAATTAACATACAGAATCTTAAAATTTATGTACTTCAAAACAATCACTTTAATAGAAGAAGTTTGTATTTCAACACTTACGTGCAGAGACAGGAATCGAGCTGTCCGTTTCATCTCTAGAATCGAGCTTAGAACTTCCGATCCGAGATGGTGAAGTGGACTCACTCAGCGTGTTACTCGGCTACGAACGTCGACATGAAAACTATAGAAACCATAATTCATTAATAAAATTCTCTTTCCATCTCTCATCCCATGTAATTATGTAACAAAGGTTGTCTGGAAGAGATCGCTTTCAAAAATAACGCAGCCTTCGCTCACCATAAATTTAGATTAAATTTTTTGTATTTTTATGTAACGTGACGTGTACGTGACTCGGTAGCTCAGCGGTCAGAGCATTGGACCGGATATCCAAAGGTCGCGGGTTCGATTCCCGTCCGAGAACATGATCTGGTGCGAGTCGTATTTTTTCTAGTATATTATTTGGTATTATATAAAATAGCATAGTGAATGCTTAAATCTCAAAATTTAAAAAGTGACGTGTGTGTCTGTGTACTAATGTGTTTAAAGATAGATAAGTATATAATTATTATTCATTGTGTTTTTAGGGTTCCGTACCAAAATGGTAAAAAGGAACCCTTGCGACTCAGTCTGTCTGTCTGTCACAGCTGGATATCTCGAGAACTACTAATGCTATCAACTTGATATTTGGAATAGTTTTAGATGACATTTCCCCAACTATTTTGATAATAAGAGAGAACTAAATAAAACTATTTATGTTTTTTTTTCAACAGGGACTGAAAGGGAGTTTAAAAAATTCGAAGTGAGGTTACTAGGGCATATGGGGTATCATATGAAAGAGCGCTGCTTGCACATACTCAATCATCTTTTCAGGCCGCATAGTTTTCGACTTTCGATGAAAAATGCAAAAAAAATATTTCTTCCTTCCTTATACTTAAGGAAGTTTCCGACTCCGAAGATGAGTCATGGCTTGCGTTACACACCTCACATGTACAGTCAGCCTCAAAAGCTGACCACTGTAGTATAGCAACCAACTATACATACATGTGCAGTAAGCAATATTGCTATAGTTGGTGTTGGTGTACACGGCAGGTCACCCAGCACCTTGGGATACCATAAATAACAACTCAACTGACTTCAAACGATTTTGATAATCTAACTAAGTTAAGACTGATATGAATATGAAAATCTTAAATTGACAGTTTTGTGTATGAACGTAATGTCTGGAAACGATATACATATTTGTAAATATCGTTCCTTCTGATAAAGCTGATAAGTTTTTTTGCGCCCATTTTTCCTGTCAGCTAAAAGACGTCATAATGGGTGGTAGGATAAAAGAATTGACGATTTAAAGATGCTTATTATGTGAGCTTATTTGAATAAAGAATTTTTCAATTCAATTCAATTAATCAGCTACTTTTGAGGCCGACCGTACCGTGCGCGACGCGACGTGCGGCCGCGTATACGTCGACCGGTCTCATCCAGGCCGACCGTTAGGCGGCCCACGCCAGCAGCGCTAACTGCCAGGCTATAGGGGATCCTGCGCAAGCGCAAGTCTAACGAAATAGAAATACAGATGTTTTATCTCACGATGGCGACTCGGCTATGAATGTTGTTAGGCGTGCACATGCACATTGTTTTAGTGTGCGTGTTTTCACATTGGACGATAATGACACGATACTCATATATCGTCAGCTCAGACGACAACGATATCGTCCGACGATATCGGAACGATATCGGTATGTGACACGATATAACCAACAGCTCTTGTTATGCGGTCAGTCACATCGCGCCAGCAAAAGTAACCGATCATGCTTCACCCCGTATTGTGTCGTCACCCGATATCGGCACGATAATCTGTCGGCGACGATAACGTTGACTACAACGACGCAGTGTGAAAGCATTTAGTAGTGATTGTATCAAACTACCAGTCCGACGATATCGTGCAGTTCTCGTGTAGTTACAGTTATCGTGCAATGTGAATACACCCAATAACGAGCGCTCTTGACACACTCAAACAATGTGCATGTGCACGCCTAACAACATTCATAGCCGACGCGCCTTCGTGAGATAAAACAACTGTACCTACCTAAATACAGTTTTAAAATGACCGATTTTCTATCAGGGATCACATTACAACGTAGCAAAATGAAGGGAAAAGCATGAAACGCGATCCAACTTTCTACAGTGTTAGTCCAGCATCTTATTATGGCAATCGCATAAACAATTTATCATATTTAAATAAATAAAATAAATAAATATTAGAAAACATCACAAACATTGCTCTGATTCCAAAGTAAGTAGCATATGCACTTGTGTTATGGAAATCAGATACGGAAGGAATGAAAGGGAATTAAAACCCGTCTCCTTTGATTTGATTATAAGTCTTTGCATTTGGTAAAACTGTAGCTAACCTCCTTGTCGCCGCCAAAATATAATTAATAATTAACTAATGTGTATGTAATGTGTAAGTAAATAATAAGTTAGGATGGTCAGGGTGCAACCAGATTGAATTTTAACCTTGATCGCACATGCGCACCGGGTCCGGGGTGTATTCTCGATGCGCGAGCGACAACAGGTCGCACAATCTGCTCATACGCAGCTGCGCCGACAGCTGCCGACCGAGCGCCGAGCGCGGCCGACCGCTGCCACCCAATCTGAACGTTATCACAACCTATTAAAGTAGGTTATTCAATATTATTTGTTTATAAAAAGTGGCACACATATGAACTTTCTTGTGACATGTTAAGTAAAAGCTTCCTAATTTTCTACCGATATAAAGTTTTCAAATAAGTTGATTGATTTCTACGGACCGTAAGCTTCGTTAAGCTCGAGATACCCTATTATTTCAACGTCAATAAGCGCTGGCTTTGAATAAATATTTAATTATTACAAGGTGGTTGTGGAAAATTCGCCATGCAACAGGCAGGCATCGAATCTTAGCTTTCTAGCAAATTGGACTCGACACCGTGATCAACGCACGTTCGAATACCTATTTAATTTCATATTTTATTAATTTCAGTTAACATTAATTGAACTAAGTTTTAACAATTAGTATAATATGTTGCTAGCCTGCTAAGTAGGTACTTATTGTATTTTCAACAGACATTGTTCTGGCGCAGAAGAAAGCTCCGTCTTGCAAGAAAACTTATAAAATTATTTTTATGTTTCTGTGAAAGAAAATAACACTTCATTTATTTTGTGGTAAAACTTTTGATGGTGGTCGGCTTGCTTTAAGTCCGCCGTTTACTTATGTTTGTCAGCATTGTTGTTTTAAAGTTGATGTAATCCATTCAGAAGCCTAAATTAGAGACTGGTCAAAGGCAAATGAAAAAAAAACCTTTTAGTTTATTATGAACGGAATCGTCGCATGCGCACGCAAATTTCTCTTCCGCAGTAACTTTATGTTGTGTCTCAACAGGTGCACGATGGAACACATTGCACCCCTGGGGCGGTCACGAGCAAACCCACAGATTACGTATAGTGTAATAATAAACCGCTAATTGTGGGGTATCGCCAAAATATCGATCGGACTGTGGTAACATTGAAAGGCGGTTGACAATTCATCAGTTAATTTCATTTTGTGTAGAAGGTATCTTTGTCGGCATTTTTGAAACAGTAATTTTTTTTTACTTGTTCTTTTAAGAGAACCACGAAATGGTGGTGTTTGCGGTGAATATTTGATGTAACGAAAATTATAAAAAAAAAATACAAGCCATTCCTTCAGTGAAAGTTAACAACCATTTTGAATGACAGACACTTTTTTCTATTCCCTTGTTACCTGCTAACATAACAACCATCCGCCAGAAAGGTAATTCATTGGAATCTTAATTTTCAGTGTAATATCTTTTTTATGATAAGTTTAAGATTAGTGACTTTCCAATGCTACGCCGTAGTCCGTAGCAAAGTATGCAATAATTATATAAACTAATTTGCAAATTACTATTTAAACTGAATAGTACCTTCTCCATACGTTTGATGTTTTATAATGTGCTTTAAGTATTGTCTTGACCTGTACAGGAAGCTATCAACTAACGCTGCGCAAGCGCAACCCACGCTACTTCGGGAGTTTATAGACGAGCGACAGTTTATTCAGCGAAAGATGGCGTAGACAAGGCATTCGTCGCAAGCTGCCGCTGAGTTGGTAACTATTGTTTATCTGTAAGTTCAATCCAAGGCTCCTTTAGACTCTTATTGCTCCTATAGGAGCGGTACACAGGCTGCCACGCATCACGCTCCGTCATGCAGATTAGCACCTATATAAAAAATACGCGTATGCTACAATGGCAGTGCGTGAATTCTAATCTGCAGTCATGCATGTGCGATGCAAGGCGGTGATCCGCCATTAGATTACTGTGTATTGAAATCGCGAAGATTCGCGAAGCAAACGCGTCTCCAGCTCTACACCGCGTAGGCTGCCTCACGAGCCCGCCTCGCATGGAGAATACAGCGTTAGATACAAGAGCGTCAGATGAACAGCACAGGTAGACCTATAAGCAATCCTTTTCTCGGTGATTCCTGATCACATGTCATCCCAGATGCGCCTGACCGGCCGGCGGGTGGGGGCGGCAGATGGCCGCCGCAGCTGCGCGCGCACACGCCAAGATTCAACCATTATGTGCACACACCTTTATTTTTATAAGCACCTTTGTTCAAAGATCGATCGCTGCGATCTTTTTAAAAGAATCAACGACAAAAGTTGACGTAGAATGCAAAGCTCTGTTTGCATAAAGCTTTCATAGAATAAATAATAGGATATTCCGCATTCAACCGGCGATTTTCCACCGGTGAATATTCTACCGGCAAATTTTATTATATTAAATTACTTCCAGTTTCGACCGGCGGCAGTTCATTTCTTTTTTACCAGTTATACCAAAATAGCTAGGTACCTAGGTACAGGGATATAGGATATACAACATGTTACAAAATACCCCTAATGCCGAATATGATATACTAGCGACCATCAAACTCAACCATATTCGGCATTAGGGGTATTTTTGTAACATGTTGTATAAAAAATACCCACTATGTAACCTGCAAAATTCTTTTGGAAACTAAAAACATAGAACATCAGCCATTTTTAATGTCCCCACTGCTGGGGCACAGGCCTTCCTTTTGGGTGGATAAGGAGGATGGACCATAACCCACCACGCGGGCCCAATGCAGATTGGTGGGTGTTAACGACTGCAAATGCAGCGGAGACCAACGGCTTAACGTGCCTTCCGAAGCACGGAGGAGCTCGAGATAATAAATATTTGGTCACCTATCCCATGACCGACCCTTGCGAGTGTTGCTTAACCTACGCAATCGCTGGGCCAGGCGCTAAACCACTGCGCCATCGAGCTCCTCAACAAACCAAAAACATAAAAGTGGTTAATTATCTTCAATATAATTTTAAGAAACCCGATACTTATTTTAAAATCCAAACATTCTTGGGGTACCTAGAAAGTCCTAAACTTTGAACGAAACTTTAGTTTAGTAAGTAATAGGTACTTACTAAACTAAAGTTTCGTTCAAAGTTAGTTAGCTACTAACTTCTTACTAATACCAGAGTTGTATATGGATTGTAAAACTGTGCTATTACTCTACAAAGTGTCATTGATTGCATTTATCTAAAATAAATATAAGTAGGAAAGAAAACAGTTGACCTCTTTTTAGTTGACCTGCTAACAAACCCACGTGCGTTATCTAGATATATTATGTTACATTCTCAATGATTCATTTGGGGGGATATATTTAAATGTACCCTGTATGATGTGGTATAATTCGCGCGCGATTAGAATGGAATGGGACCTTGTCAAAGTAAACCGAAAATGACAGTTAAGCAATCAAGTAGCGTTAGCAAAAAATCTGTATCTATTTAAATAAAATTAATTTAAAAAAGTTTTACCCTTTTTTCCACTCATAATTTATTAATCACTAAAACCTCGCATTTAAAATAATACTCGAGCAGAAATTCACGCGCACAGTTCTACACAACTAGCATTATGCGAGCATCTACGCGCGTTTGCCGACGCTACGGCGGCTGGCCGACGGCGACGGACCGTGCGCGTCTCAGTTCCAAAAGGTAGCATCCCATTCTCATCGCGCGCGGATTATACAAGGTGTTACAAAAGTACCCCTAATGCCGAATATGGTAGATAGGGACCATCAAACTGAACAACTTTTACTATGGGACCAACGCTGAAATCGCGAAATAAAAATCAGCTGTTTCATAAAAATTAATTACGAAAATATCAAAATGTATGAAACAGCTGATTTTTTTTTTGCAATTTCATAGTAGTATACGTACGTGATGTGGTAAATGGTGGTCAAATAGTTTCCAAAAACAAAATAAATTAATATAATCTTGTAAGTAAACAATATACCGATGTTAATATCTTGTTAAATCTAATTATTTTTTTCCCGACGTTGCAGAAAAGCTACTGTTTTCTATTGTGTTGTTTCCGGGCCTTGATGGACCGGAAAATGAGACACAACAGATATTCTATTCTTATTTTTTAGTCTCTTGTATTTTAGTTGTCTGAAATTTTGATGCATCGCAATGACAGCAGGCAGGATGTTTAGACTGCGCTATCTTGCTGAGTTGCGCTTGCGCCTCGCTCGGCCACCGGCCATCGCGCTGGTCGCAGCTTGATAACATTTGGTCAACATAAAAAGAAACTCATGGGAATTAATATTTCAACAAAAAAAAACAACTCTATTTTTACATAATATTTTACTATCAGGTGCCGATAGTTAATCTCCAACACGGGCCCAGGTTATTAGCAATGAAAATTGGTCCCAATTTGGTACTAGTCTTGAAACTACTGTCGTGATCTTAATTGAGAAAATAATTGATTTAGATAGTTTTATATGACAATTGATAAATTATCTATGATTCATTAACTCAATTAGACTAATCCCTCCGCTGTATTTGTTTATAAATTCCTAATAGATAAGTAGCCACCGTAACTTCGGTTATCTTGCGATTCGCGTAATTTATATTTATTTTGCTAATTAGAGATGATAGATAAAATTTCACCTATTTTTTATTTTCCACGTGTAAAGTTAGGGTTCAGTCAGTCAGACTGGCTAACGCCACGCTACAAATGAATAATATAATTGTACTACTTAGTATAATACTAATTTAGTTTGCATTGATTCTTCGTTCAGTACAGACGTCCCGCTACTTTTTCACTTTGTGCTTTTACGAAAGTATATCCATAATATACAGTATGGACAGTAAAGTTGTGACAAATCAAGATAATTATGTGATGTTAAAGAGCGTAAATGCATTTTTATCGATAATATAAAAAAGTAACATTAAATGTTGTTTAGTTTTATTTCTTACACAATATTTACCCCCTCTTATTCTTAACTAGCTTTCCCCCGCGACTTCGTCCGTGTGAAAATTCTATGAAAAATAACGTGAAAAAAATATACGGTCGTTTATGCCGCAAAAGACACATATTTCGACACTCTAAAGAGAATCAAAATTTATAATGTACTTTCCGTTGACCTAGAACTATTTTGGCAAGTAATATCGTGTTATACTACAAGTAGGTACACACGACAGCACCTCAGACTATACATGTTGACCTTGAAACCGCCTTTATGCTCTACGTAATAAAAGCTGTTTACGCAGTTTAACTGTATAACCTGACGTGCTGCCGTCCGTACATGAAAAAATCTGAAAAGAAATACATTTGTAATTAAATAATAAGGATTTCAGGAAAAGAACTATTAATAATATGTACTCATATCTACTATGTAATTACTCCTACGAAGTTTCAAGTAGAAATGTGTATTTTATATTTTTTTCCATACAAAATCTGAACCCCCCATTTCAGCCTTTTAGGGCTGATGAAAAAATGAAGGCCTTGATGAGCACATTCCAAAACTATTATAATTTGTCATTGAAATGTATGAAATAAATAAATAAAATTCAATGATTAATGGCAAAAACAAACTATTAAGTAAAATAACAAGTGTCATTCGGGGGACTGCTTTGTGGATTTTTTTTTAATATAATAGAGGTCCCCCTACGTCAATGATACTTTCTTACTTAGTCGTGTTTTTAATATTATTTATTTTTTAATAGAGCTCTTTCTACTGAAATATTAGAAAAAGTGGTCGAATCAAAAAAAAAATTAATCAAAGTACCTAGATATACAATTTTTACCAGAAACGAAGTTGATTAAGTCCTATTTCTTCTAGCGATGATAATTATCCCACGTAGGGTTACCAGATCCAATAATAAGATTTCCTTACATTTTGTAAACCTACATCTAAATTCCTCATTTAGTTGACATTTGATTATTTTATTAACTAATTATGTGTTTTCAAAAATTCCTGACAACTACTGTTTTTCCCTATTTGCCTGACAGATGGCTAAAATTCCAGACATGTCAGGAAAATTTCTGTCATGGCTAGAAACCATACTGAAAGATGGATGACGGACAAGTCTAATTATAAGCAAAAAAAGTCGCAAAAAAGCACAGATTTTTTGCCATATTATTAGAAGAGATACCTAGAATACAGTCGAGTTCATTTATATGTTGGCACTTTTGACTGGATGTTGACTTTTATTACAAAGGCATAAAGGTCAATGACCCGTCAAAGGTACGTACATATTATTGTACACGACTGTACCAATAGTGTCAAATCAAGTTGGAGCTTCGAAAGCTAATTGAAACTAGTTATACAAAATGTTACAAAAATACCCCTGATGCCGAATATGGTATATAGGGACCATCAAACTGTACAACTTTTACTATGGGACCAACTTTCAAATCGCGAAAAAAAAACCAGCTGTTTCATACAATTTATATATTTTTGATTTTAATTTTTGTATGAAACAGCTGACTTTTTTTTCGCGATTTCAGAGTTGGTCACACAGTAAAAGTTGTTCAGTTTGATGGTCCCTATATACCATATTCGGCATTAGGGGTATTTTTGTAACATGTTGTATACGGAACCAAATAAGTTATTTTTATAAGTACGTAATCGATAAATTAAGATTGTGTACAATGTACAACAATAATACGATGACTATTTTATCTTATCTTAAGTATCTTCAATGATCCACGTGTATTTAAGTTAAATTTTTTTTTTTTTTCATTTTTTGAGTAAGTTAGTAAGTAGGTACCATATCAATCAATGGACACTTAACACCAAGATAAGTGATAAAGAAAAATTACCTTGCACCGTAAATCAATAAAAACCCCCTTGTCGTGCGGTGCATCACAATAAAGATATAATAGTTTAATTTTTATGTTTTTTTAGCATTCACAATGTATTTTATACAATAGTCAGTAGTCAAAATTTCTTTATTCAAATGAACTTAATAATTAAGCACTTCTGAATTGTCTATATTTTCCTACCACCCGTTCCAGACTTTTTTAACTGACAAGAAGAACAGGCGCAAGAAACTTATCAGCTTTAATAGAAATAAGTAACGATATTAATATAATAATATAATAGAAAAATTCGATTCTCACCAGATCTAATAATGAACTCGACTGTACCTACCTATTTAAATTAAAAGTAAAGTACCTGTATGCTAAGATGAAAGGGTTCGAGTCCCGTCTGCGGTGCTACGGGTGAGTCGATTTTTTCTAATATTATTTATCTTAAGATGAATGGATTATAAATTAAAGATATTACTTGTAAACTTTTTCTCTTAATACGGGTCAAATCAAACTCTTGGGATGTAAATTACACAGCAAATTATAATTTATCAATTAACAAACAAATATTCATTTAAAGATCAGCACTTCAAAACTTTTCATGCCAATCGGCACATAGAGCGCGCAAAAAGTCCCGTCTTTTTCGCGCGAGTTGCATTTGTCAGTTTTTACTGTCAACTTGACAGCTACGTCATCCTCGTGATGACACCGTGTTGCCAACACGGCCCTCCTGCTTCGTGCATGTCCTCAGGCACGCAATCCACAACTTAATACTTCTGAAAATAAAAGACGTCACTTTATTTAACATATGCTCGGCTTATCATGACTATTTAGTTCCGCTTTAAATTAACTTTTGCAGTACTGGACTACCTGACTATTTTACCCATTCCCTTAGCCACCAGAAATGCCTGTTCCAGTCAACTCCTTTAGTCTTAGGCTGTGACTGTGTCAGCTCATTCCTTTTTTAAACCACCAGGAATGCCTGTTCCAGTCAACTCCTTTAGTCTTAGGACGTGACTGTGTCAGCTCATTCCTTTTTTAAACCACCAGGAATGCCTGTTCCAGTCAACTCCTTTAGTCTTAGGACGTGACTGTGTCAGCTCAGTCCTCTTTTGACATGGGCAATGGATAATATATTTTTTTTTTTTTAAACCCAGTACGAATATGAGCAGAGGCTCCTTTTATATTGATTCCACAATCAGTATTATACGGGTAAAGCACATGGAGTGTTTACATATTTACTTGTATTACTGAAAATAAATGCATGAAAATAAGATGTAAAGAAAATATGTCCAATTACCTTGCCAACACATATTATATTTACTAATCAGTTTTCCAGTTATCAATTTTAATCCAGGGTTTAATGTTTTCTGCTCCAGCTACCCCTTTATAAGTTTTGATACTCCTTTCACTACCCCTCATATCTTGGACTTCATATCTATCTCGCCCCAAACACTTCTTAATCTGAAATGGCCCTTTGAACACAGGGAGCAATTTTCTGCTTCGTCCGTCGTTGGTTTGGCTTTGTATCTTTAGCAGGATTAAGTCTCCTTCCCGATATACTGTGGCTTTTGTACGATTAGAATCGAATCTTTCTTTTTGGGACTTAGCACCCTCTTGGATATTTCTAAGAACGTTTTCTCGCAAGCTAGTTACATCTACTATGTCTTCTTTATCAAGCTCAGGCCCTAAGCTATCCGCATTGGTATTTAGTCTGTATCCGAACATAACCTCACATGGAGCCGCTTTAGTAACTTTATGGAATGTACTATTCATCGCTTGTTGAAGTGGTGTAATACACTTATCCCAACTATCTTCGTCAAGATCCGCACCCATAGTCTTCATCGCGTCTAATATTGTCTTATTAAATCGTTCAACTTGCCCATTTGATCTGGGCATACCTGTTGCTATAGTGTGTAATCGAATGTTTTTATTGGTACAATACTCTTTGAATGTTTTTGATGTAAATGCTGTGCCTGCGTCCGTTATAAACCTCCTAGGGTTACCGAAAATTTTAACTATACCGTCGAGTTCATTAATAACATTACTAGCATCTGTGTTTGGCACCGCAAATATAAATACAAACTTGGTAAAAGCGTCTACAGCAACTAATAAATATTTGTTATTATTTTGAGTTTCTACAAAAGGACCTAAATGATCCAAATGTAAAGTATGGAAGGGTTGTGCATATTTCGGCAACGGGTACAATTCACCTTCCTTCGGACCACCTTTGTTCTTGTAGTAAACACAGTTTATACAGTTTTTTATATATTTCTTAACTATATGCCGCATCCGAGAAAACCAATACCGACACGATATTCGTTCGACCGTTTTATCAACCGAGAAATGTCCAAGATCGTCATGGTTGCATTTTATAATCTGCCATATGCATGCTTTAGGAACTACCCAGCGACGACCTTGATTCGTACGTCTGTAAACCTTATTTCCTAAAAGTTCGTACTTACTAAACACGTCCTTATGATTATGTGCCTCACCAGCCTCTAAGATTTCTCTAATTTTAACTAAATCTGGATCTTGGAGTTGGACTGACAGTAACCAATCTGCTTCTGTAATCGACATTACTATTTCTGTCTCAGATTTTTCGCCGGATTGCGAGGGGTTCCTACTGAGGGCATCCACATGTTGCATACGAGTACCTTCCCTATGAACGATATCGTATGAAAATTCCTGTGTTGATAAAACCCATCTGGCGATGCGTGGTATTATCTCTTTTTTTGTCAATGCATAGCGAACCGCGTTACAATCCGTAATTATGCGGAAATGAGTGCCTAGTAAGTAATGTCTAAATTTTGCCAGGGATTGGACGATAGCTAACAATTCCAACTCAAAAGAATGATATTTCTTTTCGTCCTCTGTCGTTTGACGACTGTAAAAGTGAATAGGCTTCTCTCCGTCGGCTGTGACTTGCATTAAGATGCCTGCAATACCTTCGCGGCTAGCGTCAGTATAGAGCACACATTCTTTCGTTGGATCAAATAAGGTTAAAATGCTATCTGAAGTTAACGCAGCTTTCAAAGTTAAAAACGCATGTTCCTGGTCTGAATTCCAGGTCCACGGATGATCTTTTTTTAATAGTTTAGTGAGAGGACTTGATAGTAGCGCGCAGTTCTTAATGAACTTACGAAAATAGCTGATAAGGCCAAGAAATTGTCGCAGCTGATGCACTGTCTTAGGGACGGGGAACTCTTTCACTGCAGAAACTTTACTTTCGCTCGGTTTAAGACCTTCTGAATTTATTCTGTAGCCAAGAAACTCTATGTCGGTCTTAAGAAAGTGACATTTCTTTAAATTTAAGGTGAGCCCATTTTCTTTGAAAATATTCAATAATTTTTCGAGTAAAACTAAATTTTCCTCTGCTGTTTTGCTTACAATCAAAATGTCATCGAGATATAAAATTATTTGCCCAAATCTTAGGTTCCCTATAACCCTGTTCATCATAGCTTGAAAACAGGAAGGTGCATTGACTAAACCGAAGGGGAGTCTTACAAATTCGTAATGCCCATCTTCTGTTATAAAGGCAGTCTTATGTATAGACTCTTCGGACATTTTAATTTGGTAGTAACCACTTTTGAGGTCTAAACTGGTAAAGAATTGGCAACCCTGAAGTCTGTCTAAAAGGTCTTCTATGCGCGGTATAGGGTATTTATCTTTCACCGTCAGTTTATTCAATGCACGATAATCGATACATAACCTTTTTTCCCCGTTCTTTTTGTTCACTAATAAAGCTGGACTAGCATACGCAGATTTGCTTTCGCGAATAATTTTATTTTCTAAAAGTTCATCAACCATATTCCTTATAATTAATCTGTCATTGTGTGCAGTCCTATATGGTCTATATTGTACAGGTTTATCATTATTTAATTCTATAATCATTTCATGACCACTTACTTCTCCTAATTCCTTAATATTCGATGCTATGCACTTGCGATATTTATCAAAAAGTGAAATCAATTCCTGTTCGTGGGAGTCCGTGTCAAAATTTTCAATGGACACATCTATGGCGTTGCAATTATCAATATTTTTCATATATTGGAATGTAAGATTCTCTCCGATACGCGAATACATTAAATCAGAACGTTCTGTAACATTGCGTCCGATTAATATGTCGCATCCGGATATTTCGTCAAGAATATACATTTCAACTTCATTAATATCTACGGAATCTAGTTTAAGGTCAACTCGTACTAACTCTTTTACGGTTTTACAAGTGTCTTTAGAAAATCCTTGCAACGTCACAGGTGTTGTCATTTGAAACCTTTCTATATTTCTAACATTCACTAAATGAGAAGATATAATAGAACAACTACTACCAGTGTCAATAAATGCGTCATTAATTAGTCCATTGATATAAACTTTCTTATAAAATTTATCTTTTGTATTAGAAGACTGTACACACTTTATTTCCTGTCTGACAGATTTTTCTGTATTTCCTTTTGAATTCTTTTTATGAAAACACACTGTTTCGGAATGACCTCTTTTACCACAAAACTCACACTTTACTGAACAATTTATGCGTTTATGATTACCCCCACAATTGTAACATTCAATTGGTTTTCGATTATTTGATTGATTATTCGAAGTTGAGGGTAAACTTGTTGAAATCGACGTTTGTGAAACTGCACTACTAGATTGTGATGATACTTTAACATTATTATCACGTACACTATTATTGTTAGAAGACTGCTTGACATTTTTATTAGATTTGTACACTCGACTATGCAGAAAACCAGCTAAACTATCACATGACTTGAAGTTACTGGCTTCGACTGATGCAGTAATATTACTATCACCAATATTGCCTAATATAATAGAAATGATATCAAAGTCCGAAAAATTCAAACATAAATTATCAATTTTTGATTTTTGTTCAAAGAAAAAATCATATAATGACTGATTTTCACACGGTTTACAGTCAATAATTTCTCTTAATAACTCAAACATATTTCTCTTAACCCTAAAAGTATTAGAAATCTTTTCTTTCCAATCTCCCCATACCCAAGTGGTCCATGTGTGGTCTTTGCGCAACATAGACTCATACCACACTTTAGCCGAACCTTTAAGCTTATTTAATGCCTGGTAACGTATCATGCTATCCGCCCAAGAAAATGTTGCAGCGTACGATTCGATAATATTTAGCCATGATATAACATTATCCGTCAATGGATCAAAATCGGGTATCATATTATGGAGAGTAATAGTGTTTGTACTTACAGTACCGGTATCGTTTGTGTGTGATACCTTATTCCTTTTTCGAATTTGGGGTTTCAGCGGTGGTGTTTCTGAGCCGCTGCTTATAGAAGGCGAATTGCTCGACGTCGATGATGAACGAGCACGTTTTTTTCCATATTTTCGTTTGCTTTTGTGTTTTCTATTATTTCCCATTTTGATTCACAAAGTGGAGGGCACTACCAACTTCTGATGTAAACTTTTTCTCTTAATACGGGTCAAATCAAACTCTTGGGATGTAAATTACACAGCAAATTATAATTTATCAATTAACAAACAAATATTCATTTAAAGATCAGCACTTCAAAACTTTTCATGCCAATCGGCACATAGAGCGCGCAAAAAGTCCCGTCTTTTTCGCGCGAGTTGCATTTGTCAGTTTTTACTGTCAACTTGACAGCTACGTCATCCTCGTGATGACACCGTGTTGCCAACATACTTATATTGCTTTTTTAAATATTAGTTTAGTTCGAATTGTTTGATTTTTGATTGAAATTTCATTGATTTAAGTTCCTTTTCGGAAAATCAATATCTTTTGAATACCACACAAAACGCATTTTTTATCACGAAAATAAGTTATGATTATCGATTAAAAATCTATAATGTTCTAGGAAAAGATTAACTTTAACCTTTAAGATATCAGCCGAGTTTTCGACAAAATTTTCCTTCTATTTATTAATGAATGTAAAACCGTTTCATTCGTTTATTCATAAGCATATAATATTGCCTAAATTTTTATTTAAAAAAATACAATTAACCACCATATTAAATTATTTCCAATGTAACCTTAGCGCTTTTAACAATTTAAACTTTTTTCATTTAACCTTTTTTGACAATTTAAACTTTTTATTGTAACCTTAAGGCGTTTGACATAACATTGACAGAATGCGTGCTGCAAATATCGTCAAAGATGATATAAAAAAAGTTGTTTCTGAAATATTTTTTTTATTAATTATACCAATCCGAAATCAATAACGTCTGTCGGGTTCGCTAGTTTAGAATAAATACCCATGTAAGCCCATGTTTCATAATTTGCAAAGACAAAAATAGAGTTGCAGTTGTGATATTATGTTTAATGAAGTAGGTAGCAAAGCAATGGCGAATGATACAAGGCTCCATACAAGCCGATTCCCATCGGCTTTGCCTTTTAGAAATCCCACCCCACCGATCCACTTTGCAGATCACGCCATTTATGTGGAACGGTTTATCTTTGCCATATACCCCTCGCCACTGGTAGGTAAATAATAAAAAAAAAAATAACAACATCACATACATTGCACCGATTTCAAAGTAAGTAGCTAAAGCACTTGTGTTATGGAAAATGAGAGACAACGGTGGTATCACAAACACCCAGACCTGAGCCAATATAGAAAAGTTAGTTTTCAAAATTGACCCAACCGGGGATCGAACCCGGGACCTCAGAGATGGCGACACCTTGAAACCCGGTGTACAAAGCCACTCGACCACGGAAGTCGTCATCATCGTATTTTTTCCAGTTTATCTGATCTGATAAAAAAACACTTTTAAACTACCAATCTAATTAATATTTTTATTCTTTTAAATAAATAATTGAACTTTCAACAGTTGTGAACCACTGGCTTTGATATTAAAGGCTCTGATCGAGCTTACGCGTAATAATGTTGTGTTCTAACAAATTCATATCTTTAATGCACATATCAAACATTATCCATTGTATAAGTTCTACCTATAATAAAGCATTACATTTAATTCTATTATATTTACTTAGTATCATTTAAGTCTATCCCCCTTACTAATAAAGATTGTATAACAGATGTATGTTACACAGTGTCTTGTCCCTTTCTTTTTAATGTCAAACTTAAATAGTTTCACAGAGAGTAACCATTGTGTAACTATACATCTGCTATACAATCTTTATTAGTAGGGGGGTAAATGTATACTTAGATTAATAATAACCGTTATTGGTCTAAGGTTGTATGTATAGTATCTACCTGAGGAGGTGCACTCGGTGGTGCAGTGGTTAAGCGCCTGGCTCTGCGATTGCAAAGGTTAATTTTCGCAAGAGTCGGTCATGAGATGGGTGACCAAAAATGTATTATCTCAAGATCCTCCGTGGTTCGGAAGGCAAGTTAAGCCGATGGCCCCAGCTGCATTTGCAGCCGTTAAGAACCACCAATCCGCATTGGGCCCGCGTTATGACCCATCCTCTTTATACACCCGCCATAAAGACGGCCTGTGCCCCAGCAATGGGGACAATAAAAATGGCTGATGGTCATATAGTAATTTATTATGTAAGTATGCTATACATATATGTCGTGGCCAAATCGTAGAATTGATCACTTCACGATGTGGCCGACCATTTCATGAAATGGTTGTATTTCATAAAATGGAAAATACCCGCTGCCCACATCATGATATGGTCTGGCCAGATCAAGACACAATTCGAGACACACTGATCCTGCAGTCAAACTGTGTAAACATACTGTGTAATTTAAAATATATAATTACCCAGGTAGCCAAACTTGTTGTTATAAAAGCCATGAGCACGTATTTATTACAACTTTTGGCTGCAGTGGTTATCATATAATTGTATATGTAAGCTTCTATACAACTTCTATACAGCCGGTTTGGGCGCACTTTACATAGCCTTTCTCTGCTGCATACAAGCTGTGAAGTAGCTAATTAAAAGGCTTTTCAATTGTCAAATAATTGCTTAATACGCAACTTTTATTTGACTCAAAATGATATAGATGTTAGTTTTTGCAACTTGAAGTAATTTAATTAATGCCAGAACAAAATGAATCAAATTATCTGTCAACTAATTCTCAATTGTAATGCTTTGTCAACTTTAATGGCGAATATTTATTAAAATGTTGATATTTTTTAAGGTGATTACACTAATAACAAGCATGATTTCTTATGCAAATCAAATTTTACTGATAATTTATACTCATGTTTTATGTAAATTTTTAATGCGCTGTTAATAGTCTGCTATTTTATGAAATACTAGTGGCCCGCCCCGGCTTCGCACGGGTACAATGTAGTTACAAATGTGGTAAGTGTGAAGTTATTAGACTATACTACAGGATAACTATATATAGTGGTGGCCACAAAATTAAGGACGCTAGTCGATTTTCTTACAAACGAAGTAACTTTTAAGCATGCTTCTCCGCCAGGGATTGACCGAGCGGTGATCTGGTGATGGCCATCCAAGGAGTGAATAGAGAAGATCCAGATTTCCATACACACCAAAGTGATCTGACCAGAATTTTAAGAGATGTTATGATATGTTTAAAAAAACCGCGAATATAGTATAGAAATGTATGAAAACTTGCATCTGAAAATTCTTATGCTTACATCTCTTAGAATGCTGACCAGATCAGTTGGGTGTGTATTGCTATCTTAATCTTCTCCATTCACTCCCTGGGTGGCCATCATCAGATCACAGCTAGTTCAATCCCTAGCGGAAAACCAAGTTTTCAAAATTACCTCGTTTGTATGAAAATCGACTTGTGTCCTTAATTATGTGGCCACCACTATATGTATATACGACGTACACAACATACGCAAGGGGTGTTATAAGTTTGACTATGTGTGTGTCTGTCTGTCTGAGACAACCTAGCTCCCAAACTTATGGACCGATTTTGATGCGGTTTTTTATGCATAGTTTAAAAGATCTAAGTGTACAGACGACGGGACTCCTAAACCATTGATCCGATTATGATGAAACTTTGGTGAGTTGTTCTGCTTACGGCCGGGAAAGTCCCTGGCTAAAAAAACGGAGCATTGCAATACGCATGCCGGGTGCAGCTAGTTCTAATTAAAAATATGTTGTGCATTATCAGGATTATCAATCTCGATCATCCAACACTTCTCTATAATATACAACATGTTACAAAAATACCCCTAATGCCGAATGCGGTATATAGGGACCATCAAACTGAACAACTTTTACTTTGGGACCAACTCTGAAATCGCGAAATAAAAATCAGCTGTTTCATACAAAAATTCAAATCGAAAATATCAAAATGTATGAAACAGCTGATCTTTTTCGCGATTTGAGAGTTGGTCCCAGTAGTAAAAGTTGTTCAGTTTGATGGTCCCTATATACCATATTCAGCATTAAGGGTATTTTTGTAACATGTTGTATACCTACCACATTTCTTGTCATGTTATCCGGTTGCAAAATA
This sequence comes from Catoptria pinella, assembly GCA_963556745.1. NCBI lineage: Eukaryota > Metazoa > Arthropoda > Insecta > Lepidoptera > Crambidae > Catoptria > Catoptria pinella. The sequence continues at coordinate 9,970,617 of OY750778.1, read as the reverse complement.
AAAAGGCTATTCGGCGAGCTGACTTTCGAGCAGGCTACATTAGAGCTGGCCATGGGAGAAACAATCACTGCGCAGATCTACACCAGCTGCTCTTAAACTTTGTCCCTGTGCTTTATTAATTGTCATAGCATAGGCGACTTGACCGAATATTGTATTCTTTTAAAATTAAACTGATAATTAGATGGAATAATTTTGCGTTGTAATAGAACGCAATAAGGAAAAAATGACAGCACTGTCAACATAACGCCATAGGAAATGACCAAAGAGAATGTAATACTACGTTGATATGACAAATGATATTTATTTTTCTTATTTAATCAATCAAATGCACAAAAAAGTTTCAATTTCGACGTCGAAGTCAATGACAGCAAAAGTAGCTTTTTATCACTTTTTAACCCTGTTAGGTAATAAATATTTAAAAAATACGAAACACGTGTTCAATTAATTTTGTGAAAGAATGTCTATGCCAAATTCCAAGTCAATCGGGCCAAGGAATCGCGTTCTCCCATACAAACTTTACCACCCTGTTTCACCCCTTTAGGGGTTGAATTTCGCAAAATCCCGTCTTAGTGAGCACCTACGCCTTAAAAGGAGCCCCCATGCAAATTTTGAGACTCCTAGCACTTGCAGTTTCTGAGATTTCGTGATCAGTGAGTGAGTGAGTGATTTTCCCTTTTATATATATAGATATATAAAAAAATAAAAATTGCTAAAAGCAGTAATTTTATTATTTATCAGTAAAAGTGTAAACAAACGTTTTATAACAGCTATACAAAGCTATGGGTTAACAAAACACAACATTTTAGTAGTAATTACCAAGGAAAATACATTTTAATATTGTTCAATGATTTATTCTGCAAATAGAATTTACAAAAAACATGGCGTTGATGTTTATATTACAAAAAAGTGTTTTATACTGTTTATTGCAATGAAGGATGCTAAATTTGAGCACTTACATTGCTCTTAGCTACAATATTTGCATTTATGTTGCTGTTAGCAAGAAAAGAAGCTACTAGCTTTAGCTTTAATATAAGCAAAGAGATAGCAAAATGAAATCAGTTCCGTGCAATTTTATCTGATCGAGTAAGTCGTACTGAATTTTGAAAGCAGCACTTGAAGCTTTATAATATTATTTGGGTATAGTATTTTAATAGTGTTTTATTGCTCTAAAAGTAACAAATTTGTCACTTTTATAGCTGCTGGCAAATAACTGACAATAGTAACAACTTTTAACCGATTCCGCGTGGCAAAAAGCTATTTAAATGTAACTTACAGTGCTTCTTTATGATAATTGTATGAAGCTAAGTTTCCGTAATTATTAACACTGTTAAATGTACTTAAAGCAATATAGAAGTAAATTACTCTACGGTTATACAGAAACTAACAACTTAATGCCTGCGTAAGAAGCTCTTTTACTGTTGCTTTTCAACATTAACATAAGAACGTTTACATGGCTTATTTCAAACTCTGTTAAATGGCAGCAATTTAAAAACGCTGTTTAAACGTTTACACCGCTATTTTATTAAGCTTATGATGAAAAAAGATAATAAACCATATATTATGTCTCTATCCGGCTGCGTATTTTGTAAATTGCGGCTACACAACCTTCTTAAGATTCTATGCTATATAAGACAAATCATACACAGCGTTTGTGCTACCTGGGTAGCTTTTGACGTTGTGAACACCTAAACGATAATGATAATCTGTCAGTGTACCTATTTATAAATAAATAAATAAATAAAAACGCACGGCTACTTAATCATAAGTAATAATATCGTAAAAATTGTTACATTATTTATTTACCATCGTTAGAGCATCGAATTATTATCACGCCAGTAGCGTAAGCGTAAACGCTAGTAATAATAATTCGACGCGTTACAGCGTTAGAGTTACTGATATAGTTTTGTTCTTGTGATGCAACATGGCGGCAGACAATTCTAATAAAAAGCTAATAATATTCGGCTAATTGAAGATAAACTACTTGATTTTTCGAAAGTCCCTAAAAAAACGCGTAAAAAGCCTTGGAGTTCGGAACGTATTTCACAGGTTAGTAGATAACGATCTCAAGTAGTGTTATTACTTAGAGGTAAGAGTTAATCTTTTATCTATTGACCAAGATAACTCAGATTAAACGAATGCCAGTAACTTTTAAACTTTTGATATAATGGAACCTCCATCCATCCTACATTAATGATATGGCCAAACGTGGATTGTCTTGTCATCAAACGTTGACGACCTCCGTGGTCGAGTGGCTTTGTACATCGGTTTTCAGGGTGTCGCGATCTCTGAGGTCCCGGGTTCGATCCCCGGTTGGGTCAATTTAGAAAACGAACTTTTCTATATTGGCTCAGGTCTGGGTGTTAATGATACCACCGTTGTCTCTGATTTCCATAACACAAGTGCTTTAGCTACTTACTTTGGAATCGGAGCAATGTATGTGATGTGGTCAAATATTTCTTTATTTATTCCTTTTTTTTAAACGTTGACGATCAAACGATATGGTCAGCTTTAGCTGGCCATTTCATGAAATGGACGGCCACATCATGAAGTGAACAATTCTACGATTTGGCCACGACATGCGACATATACACCACATAATGTGTGTTACTCTGATAACTTGTTTGTGGTAAGCAATGTTATGTATGTACCTAATATGCATTTCTTCGAATCAATGAATAGATAAGGAAATAAAATTACGAGCACCTTTAAGTATTCATATATACCACCATCCCTATTGAAGTTGAGATTTTTTTAATAGAAATCTATCATTCTGTAAATTTTTATTCAAGAGACTAGCTACCTAGTCATAAATTAAAAACTACCCGCACACCATAAAAATCATAACTGTTCAAAAACTGGTTTAAGAATCAAGAATTAAAAATGTATTATTATTTGATTGTTAGAAGGTATAGCTAAGCTAGCTTTTGAAACAGTCACAATGGTATAAATAACTATAGAGTGTGCAAAAATTTCAATAGTATGGATACATTTATGTTTTCCGAGAAGCAATTTTTATTCCTGCTCGGAGCCTGCAAACTTAAGTTTGCGGTTCATAAAAGGTATTTTAAACTTTATTATCTTTACAATAAAAGTAGTTTATGTCCACTATTAGCTTTGCATAGCATAAGGTCCGTTTCTTTTGTTCTAAATTGAACGAATTTCGAACTTCATGGTTTTGGACAAAAAATTAACACAGTCTATGCTTTGTGTAACGCTTTTGTTTAGGAAAGTACCTGGGCTTGCTCATTGATAAACTTTGCATATTGTAGGTAATTCTTTACAAAAGGAAGTGCAGTTGATTATTTCAAGACTATGTCTATTGAAAATATTTTATACTATAAGGATTAGCAAAATTCGCTTACCTGCAAAAAGGAGCTTTACCGCGCCGCAATAAAACGGCCCCAAAATATGTTTTTCTATTAAATCCTAAAACAAAATATTGAAAGAAGTTTTTATTAAGCATAATAATTTCTTATTGATAATAATACAAAGAACAGAATGACTGAAATAGTTCGCTTACATCTGATATGGAGCTTTTCAGCGGCGCAATAAACAGAATTCGATTTTTGCATCTTCAAGCAAGCAAGCTAGCAAGTCCTAGAACAAAATTTGAAATAAATGTTTGCACAGTAATAAATAACACAAAAAAAGAAAGTGTGATACGTGACCGGCGGTGGCTTTCGTTTGACTACCTTAAATTTTTGATCGGAGTTTTTTTTAAGATAAAAGCCAGAAAAGGTAAAAAAGTGTTCAATTACAATGCAATTAAGTTGACAATAGACAACAGTGATCCGCGCCATCTTCACTGTATGGCAAAGATAAAATTTTACAGATTAAAATACGTCGTTTTGTACTGCAAGCGCTCTGAAGTTGGACACTTCTGTTGTACGTTGTTATAATATGCAGATAGAAGACCGACACGCCCCCTGATTATGTAACTTTGTTGCAATCAACTCCGACCGAAATCACAGTTACATTGCTGCTTTAGTAAGAACCAATATAACAACTATCTTACTTAAAGCAGCAATGTAACTGCGGTTTCAATCGATTTCAATCGAGAATTGTTAGCAACAGAGTAACGTAATCAGCCCCCGGGGCGCGGCGGCGGGCGACTTTCGTTTGACAAACTTAAAATTTATAAATTATTTGAAGGTAGGTAAAAGCTACTAAAAGGGAACTTACAATCTATGTTCAGTAAAGTTAGTGTTCGATAATCATATTTTACTTTTAAAAATTGAATTAAGTTTGAATTTAGAATCGTGTAACTTAGGTACATTTTAATTAACTACCGCCTACCGGTGTGTCAACTGTGTGTGTAAAAGCTCTATGTTGTAACTATGGATTTGAAAAAAATAGGGACACCTTTTGTCTCCAACTTTGCTCTTGGGTTTTTCCAGAGGGTAAATCTATTTAGAATAGGGGTTTGTACACTCAAATGTTTTAATGTCGATCAAAGATTAAACCTCACTTACATTTCACTGTCTTTATTTTAGCGAAAAAATAATCATAAATTAAATTAAGCAAGTTAAAAATCTAGGTCAAAATGACTTACAAAGTATGCCGTAAACAACAAGCCAAAATCATGTTGTCTATGTAATTTTGATACAGTTTTTTTTTTAATTTTAGTTGCCCATGCCAGGCGCCTCTGTTCCGAACTTACGAATACACCAAGGTCAAGGACAAATTTATTTTCGTATCGATAACAATGATGTAATTTCATAAAATATAATATTTAAGTAAAACTTACTTTATGGCTCATCTGACTTAACCAAAAGGTAATTTAGATAAGTTGATTTTCTTTGACAGAAGTTTGGCGCTTTTTTGAACCACAGACAAAGTGTCATGTATTTTACTTTAAATTTATCACCACGTGGCTCGTGCGTAGTTTCAATATTGTGCCCTCTGGGTGCGTAATCTATAGACGATTGTCGGCGCAGGCGCAGTGGCAGGTAGTATTGGGATGAACGGTTTGAATGTGTAGAATATCGTAGAGTTGCCGTGGTAGGAATAAAATCTACCCGCTTGTGATCGCAGGGCAACTTCTCCATTCTGAGGGGCGGCTGTTTGACATATTTTTCATATCACAACTGTCAAATCATAAATGCTAAGCTTCTCAGAACTTACTTTTAAATTGTGAAACAGGACCTGAGGGTTATTCTGGGTTATTGAAGAATAATCACAAATAATATTGCTTTTGTTTTGGAGCTGTGTCCATGTTTGATAACTTCAGGTAGGTACAGCAATACATAATTACTAAATAATAATTTAATTTAATAATCAATAGATTAGAGTTTTCTTTGTTTTAAAGATAAGATATAACTTTCCCGCGGGGGAGCTTTTTTTCCGTTGGGTCTCTCTGCGGATATTTTAATTGCATAACGACAAGTATTTAGCTTTAACAGAAAACGCTAAAACGATTATTTTAGATTGCTTTAATGACATGAAAGTCTTTTTCATTGACCAGAGTTCACTTTGTGAAGTTGTGCGAAAAGCTTGTTCGAAGCGACCGACCACGTCACCGCGGGAAGGTGTCAAGGATCACAACTTTCACACCGTCTAACCTACGAGTTCGGTTTCCATAGAACCGAGTGAAGTTTAAGTGCTAGCAACATTTTCGGGAAGTTCAGGAACCACTTCCCAGAACGATAAAGGGCCGACGAGGAGCGCGGAGGGCAGGGGACGATCGCGACAGCTGCGCGCGCGTCGCTCTCCCCGCACCGCGCGCCATTCCGTCGCTGACAGCCTCGCGAGCTGCACGCGCGCTCGCCTCGCGAAATACGCGCGTAACAATATTCCGTTGGAGTCGTGCGTGAGTTCCAAAGTTGAAACGAAGCGGTAATTTGGTTCGTAGGAGTCGGGCGCGGCGCAGGAGCGGCAGCGGCGTCCTTTGTCTGCGAGGCCCGGGTGGATGGGCGGTGACTGGCGCTATATTCGGTACATGTGCGATATTGCACCAGTCCCGGCCTATCCAAGCGGGCCCAGCCGTCGTACACCGCTATTCAGGCACTCAGCATCCGCGGCGCGCAGTCCCGTTACCCGGCCGGTACTCCGGTCGTTCACTGCGGCGGCCACGCTTAGGACGCGATTCGGTGTAAACGTTGTGCCTTATATTTCACATTGCACCAATCCCGGCCTGCCTGTGGTCACCGTCTCGTGAGGAACGACTGGTTTGCACATCGCAAGTGAAAAACGCAGGTAATAATCACTGGACCCAACTATGCTCCATTTTGCAAACGGTCACACTGATCACTGATTAGATTTTGGCTGCTCATAATTTGATGTATGTTTCTTGGAAAAACTTAATCTCTCGTAAAGATATATAAGTAGTACAAAAAGTAAGATATATTTTCGTATTCCCAGCTACTCACCAAAAAGTAACTTCCTTTGTAACGTCTTTGTGTATGGCAATATTTGAATACCTTCATACTTTCATAAATACATTGCTTTTCATATCAATTCTTTGTTATACTGAAACAAGGCTTTACATTGTAACTTTTCAAAGTTAAAATAACTTAAGGTATTGAATCTTAAGTTCTTCTTTGTTGTGATGTCACGAACTCTGACCTTGTTCATTGAGAAATCTCCGCAAACAGCATGTGAAAACGTATCCAGAAAATGTGAATCTGATTTCTAACGCATTTGAAAATCGAACATAATTTATTTTTAACAAATCTTTTTCAAACAAAAGAACGGTGACCTCTATGGTCCGTGGTATGCAAAAGGAAAGTTCGTATCATGATTGATTTTATTAAGAAAGTCTCAACATTCAGTGTGACCGCGATGATGATGGGTTCGACCGTGTGCCAACCGCGCACGGTGGACCGGTTCTCGTAAACGTAACATATCTATGCAACCAGACTGCCTATATCGGCGCCAAAACGACTTTTCGGAGAATGGCTTTCGGATGAATAAAACTAGACGTCCTTATGAAACATATTATTAAACTGGACACTGTAATTATATACTTATATCGCCAATGTTTTTGACCTACATTCGACTTCTTGCCTCTGAAAGAAGTTTTAAAACTAAGTTCATAGAAGTACCTTAGCAAAGTTTAAATATTAAACACGTAACTCAAAAATAACAGCGCTCTATAAATAGATTTTATTTTTATAGTCCTTTTTGAAGTAGAGGAAAAGTAGGGTATCATCGCTTCCTGTTGGTCAAGGACAAATCGCAAAGGGCTTCCGCTCTAGTGAGCGGAAACTATTGAATAATCAATAAACTTACTTTTAATGTAATCATCACACAGGTAAATTGTACAAAGAGAACGAAATTCTTATTTGTTAACTCATCTGAATTTTAGAGTGTTTTGAATAGTATAAAGGAACATGATACAGAAATAACCTCATACATAATAAAGTAATCTGATTTGCATTTGACATTTATAGCTTTTAAAGTTGATGTACGTAAGAAAGAGAATACCCTAAATGTAAAATGTATTTATTAAGTATTTTATTAAAACCTACAGCGAAGGTAGATAAAAAAACTTTCTCACGTTTATGCTGGTGTAATGTAAACTATTAGATGGGTTCAGTCGATTCAAAGAATTTACAAGCGATAGCGCTGCAACGGTCTACATTTTACAATTAAAGCTAACTGTCAACTTAAAACTGGTTAAAGCAGACTTGTACTAACTGTACTTATGAAATTAATATTTGATTCTAACGCTCGACGACTGAGTAAGCCGCTTATCTACTGGAAATGATTTATTAATTCATTGAGATTTAATATCTCATTTCTTAACTCGCAACATGAAGCCAAAGACACATACATTATATATAATCTATACTCACTTACACATTACAATCATGACTAGCTAAAACGTTCTACATTAACTTTTTCACGAAAGAAGTTTTATTGATGAATAATGTACCCATTCACTAAAGCGTTATAAATACGTCACTTAGCGTCATTAAATGATAAACATAAAAACTCTTTTAGTATGTTTGCATATTAGTTAACATATTAAAAAAATCAATAGAATCTTGATAAATAACCAACATGCTGGCGAATTTATTGATCCCAATTAGCAATATTATAAAAATGTCTGAAAATTACCACGTGAACGTTATCGTTTTATTCATTAATTGAGATGACTCTTGTGAATGAATTGATACAGCTGCGGGAGGTTTTAGTATACGTATAGTCCTCGTAAGGATATCAAAATATAATTGAATATTCAAGAAACGTCAACTTTGGACATGTATTAAATTTTTGAGCAGTTCCCTGAGCAAAAGGAGCAGGAAAAGCATGCATTGTCATTATAATTCATTGTATATGGGAGGTGACTGTTTAGTAGCTGCCGGCTGCGAGCCGAGGAACCGGTCATAATTGTTTGTTATATTATAATCCAGTGCGAGCTCGCCTCTTTGTCACCGACGTAAAAACTGTTTTGGGTCGTGTTGTGCCCAGCGTTACTACTGCCAATGCCAACCCACTTCCCATTTTTGGCGGTATAACCTATAAACAGTAACAAATCTTGCCCTATCGATTAATGAAACTACTACCTTGTTAGATGCTTATACATTCATTTCCTGGTGACAATAATTTGTGTTTCCCTCAATTTTAATAGGAAATTATTACTTTGCGAAAGTGATAAAATCCATCAAAGATAATAGACTATTTCAGTTTCAAATAATAATCGGATTAATGTTGATTGGCTTATAACATCACACCAATCACCTGCCTGTATTAAGTGTTTTAATGAAAGACACATTTTGAGTGGTTATTTTGTCCTAATCCTAATCGTATCATAAGTATTAGTTGGTTCTTTCATCACCTTTGAATTTGGTAGTAACAAAATTTTTGTTAATATTTTTGTTTTTTTTTAATGTTGATAAGTTTAAAAAATATATTTTGCTTTCTTTGCATTTTGCTCCATCTGCTTAAGTGTTCTCTACATTACTTATCATCTTGTATAAATTTGAATTCTATTTAACTATCAAAAAAAAAATTGTTTTTGTTGTCATGTTCACGGGTTATCTTGTGATGCTTGCAAACTGCTTCAATATTCAAAGTGCTAAGTTTATTTCCAAATAATTATTTTATTGAACATTTGTCATTTCAGTGAATGTATTTTGTAATTTAAGTTGAAGATTAACTTATTTTCAATGTCGTCCATGAGTAGCAAGAATTTGTAAGAATTTGATGATCGGTTAAATTCACATCGTTCCATTTTAAACTCATGGGTTGAGTGAATAGACTTCATTCCATTATCCGAAGATTTCGAAGTAAACAATGGTCACGACATGCAATGTGTTACAAAAAAACCCTCAAGCCGAATATGGTAGATAGGGTATCGTGCATAAAATCTCAGATAATTATTATAAACCCTGAAAACCGCCACTTGTTTGAAAAAAAAATCATTTTCTTTTCATGATAAACTGCAAAGTGGCTAGACCTGATTGTGTTTTGCTTTTGCTTATTAATAGTATTGATTATCGAAAACAGTCGTGACATTTGCGTCTAGAGTTGTCACTTTGCAGTTAGAGTTATTTTGAAATACCCTGTATATTACTCATCTAGAAAGGTAAAACAAAGGATGGATGGAGCGATGGAGTAAGTTTTTGTAGCTGTATGTATATAGGTATTACTTGTATCGATACATATAACTTGGTGCTAGCAATCTATAATAAATATTTATATCATTAACATTATGTAAATATTTAATATAAACCGCACTATTAACTTGCGGTTAACGTAAACAGCAAAAATTAAATTTAATTAAATTAATTAAACCCGAACAGTGAAGTAAGAACAGTGTAACAAAGGAAATCTAAAAATAAAACGTGTGAAAGATAACCAATACCAATCAGTCGACGCTTTAAGTTAACAGGAACTTGGACGATATCGCCGTGTGGCCGTATCTACAACTAACCCGGCTGTATCACCTTGGTTTAAAACATTATGCAAAGTTATAGTACACGCAGCTTATCGTGATCCTACAGATATACAACTTATATATGTTCCAGAGTCGTGAATCAAGCGGAAAGATGATTCACAAGCGTTGAGAAATCGTAACCGTTATGATTTAAATTGCAACTGGCTAACAGCTGTCGTTGGACTCACGAATTGCGGTACATACCTTCGATCGAGATGCGTAGTGACGTAGATATTACACGATACTGTGCCATTTCTGTTGGTATAACTGTGCGCATTGAGGTTGTTGAGTGATAATGAAAAAAAAAAAGATTTTAGCAATGTTGATGTAGGTACCTACTTTAATTTAACGGTATGCTCAAGTATTTCTTCAACACCTTTATTGTATTCTTTGTTCTTTGCAAAAAGTATATATGATTTAAGTTTTGACTGAATTTGTAAAATGTTTATGTTATTGTATTTTCTTTAAAAACATGCCCTAATCACTATTCGTAAACATCGAAGCAGTCTTTAAAAAAATGAGTTCTAAAAAACTTAAACCACCTATATTAGAATAATTTCAATACTCTTACGTAATAATAATTTAAGTATGTTAATTATCTTTTAAATGGTTTGAAAGACATTATAATATTTACAACAGATGTTTACCAGATGTGTGTTTATATCACCAGATTGATAGGAAACTACGCATTTTTCACTTAGGAATTTTCCACTTCAACTAAAAATAAAGGGATTCCCAAAAACTGTGATAACTGTAGGTTTTATAATGGTAAACAATTTATTAGATATTGAAATACTGATCTCTGATTAGTAATTAAAAAGAAAGGCAGCCATTCCAAATTAACTTCACTAAACACTTTAAATGTTTTTATATTTTAAATAATTTAAAATCACGAGAGAGACAGCCGGAAATGTCCCACAAAGTACAAACGTATGGAGTTCCTACTTTAAAGGCGGGAAAAGGTTGGAATCGGTCGCTATTTGGCAACTCGCTTACCTATCGTGTTTCCTATTAATTTGTTCTTTACGAAAGGCAGAAGAAACTATGGTATAGTGCCAAAAGCATAAATTCCTTCCATTGAGTTTGAGATAGCGTGTGATTTTGTAGCAAAGCTGTTATTTTGGTGACTTTACAGCTGTTCTAACCTAGGCTTAGATAGAGAAGTATGCCTTGGTTCAGTTACCTACTTTGAAAACAAAAGTTTTGTTATTTCACGCCATTTTACAAAATGTGTCAACTACTTATAGGCCAATCAATAAAGGGGTTGTAGAGTGCGTGAGCGTGTATACCAACTCCTTGGATCTTGCCCGTCATCCATATTTCACATTACCGGAGCGTGTAGTTCAAGAACTGTGGGGATTTTTTTTTTCTATGACGCACCGTTTTGGAGATATCAGCGAAAAACCCAAAAATGAGACCTTCAAACCCCTCCCACACTCCGACTCACCTCCTAGGTGAAAGGACTTTTAGTATGTTCACACCTTAAGCACCCTCGAGTTTCTGAAGAAATCGTTATGTATTCGCTCACGCACTCTACACCCCTTTGAGCCACTCGTTGAATGAACTATTATGCCCCGTGCAGACAGAAAGAGTTCAATCGTTCGATATGCGTTCTGGCGTTCTTTAATTGTACTGACCGATATGGCGTCTGCGTGGCAATAAAGTGACAAACGTTTCTAAAGAACGCGGAACGCATAACGCAACTCGGGACGGTTGAACTCTTTCTGTTTGCGCGGGCCATAGTTAGCCAGATGCGGGTGGCGTCAGTCAGGCAGAGAATAGCATCAACCCTCAACACTTGTGGATGTCGTAAAAGACAACTAATGACATAAAAGTAAGTACAAATCGGCCGACGTTACATGACACCTGGCTCGCATGATTTCTGTAAAATATGGCTTTCTAGCTTCTGTTTTTGGCCAGGCCAGTATTTTTTTTTTTAGAAAAAGGACTTCTTTTGCAGTATAAAAACTGTTGACAATGTTGCGAGCCAGCGGCGGTATCGGCTAAAAACATTGAAGTTAATGTTGTGTTTTGACAGATGTATGTGATACATTGCTACTTTTCTTTGGTAAGTTTTTATTTGTACCAAAACGAAGTAGCAATGTATCATATCGTCAAAACACAACATTAACTTCAATGTTTTTAGGTGATAGAGCCCCAGGTGTCACGTTAGATCACCTGAGGAAAACGACGTCAGTCGTCAACGGCAGCAGATAATATCACCTAAAAACGAAAAAAAAAAGTTTTTTATTTCGCGATTTCAGAGTTGGTCCCATAATAAAAGTTGTTCAGTTTGATGGTCCCTATCTACCATATTCGGCATTAGGGGTATTTTTGTAACACGTTGTATATTTTCTACAGGTTTATATGAAAGACAACTTTACATCGGAAGTGATCTGAAATATCACTTTGCTAGCCAATACCAATTCGTATAGACAAATAAAGCATATAGCCTATATCCAAAATGTTCCTATTGTACGCACAACAGCACGGTAAGTTAAACAGTTGAACTACGAAAACAGCTTTTATTACGTACGGCACAAAGACGGTCTCAAGGTGTATAGTCTGACGTGCCGCTGACTGTACCATGAAGCAAAAAAACTATACCAATAACATATATGTTAATGTATACCTTATTATGTACTGAGCTAGCATACAATAGTAGCTTCCGAAATACGCCTTAAAGTTTGCTCATTGTTGTATGTTAATTGTGTGCATCTGTTATGTTAAAAGTGAAATATGGTTGACGGTCCAGTGATTCTGTGTCAAGGTCTTAACTCCCCTACCCTAGTGCGCAGGCGCAACTCGCGTGACTTTTGGTTTCCATTAATGCGCTCATTCACAATATTAATGAGATCGTTTTTATAAGCCAGTAATTGTACTTCCACGTTAGTGTGAGATAATATCTCCACGGAGTTAGATAACAAGGTGATTACAAATTGACAATGAGCTAATAAAGCTGTTTTTATTGCCCCTCAAGATTGTTAAGTTTTAGAAAGAATACTGTTTCCCTAATTTGTTGATGTACATACGACAGTCAGGTTATACAGTTAAACTGCGAAAACAGCTTTTATAACATAGGGCATAAAGGCGATCTCTAGGTCAACATGTATCGTCTGAGGTGCCGTCGTGTGTACTTTTATAGTGATTATTTACACAATTATGTATTTTGTGGTTTTATTGAGTAAAAATTATAGTTTTTTTATATTATATTCTTTGTGTGTGTGTGTGTTTCCTGTGATGTATTCTAATTCTAACTACTGATAGATGTTCAGTAGAATCACAACATTTTAAGATGACTGAAATATATTTTTTGGAACAGAGTCTATCTATTCATCAGAGATATTTATTTTACAAAAACTCTGCCTTTCTTATAATACTGTAAATTGAAGTAAGTAAAAATAAATGTATTTCGATTTCTACCTAAGTAAAAAAAAAACCAAAATAATCTGACGAGACGTACTTAATTAAAACGTTTAATATTGGGACTTTTGAATTTTATTTTATTAAACTTGTCCGGCGTTGTGCGAAAGTGTGAAAAACCAAGTTATTCTGCAAAACCTACCTATGTTTTAAGATTTTAGATTTAAACCAATAGTGTAACTGTTAGAATACTTGATACCTAGTTATTGTGAATAGTATTATTTTAACACCTCGACACAAAAGCTTGAAAAATATATTTAACAAGATCTAATCTACTGTGTTTTATTCATAATTAATCATGAGAGAAGATAGGATTTCAATGTAATAACAAATAAGATTCTAGTGGCGAGGGGTGAAATTATGGCGAAGGTATAAGCCGTTACACAATATGATCCATAGTGGATCGGTGGGGTGGGATTTCTAAAAGGCAAGCTGATGGGAATAGACTTGTAGGACACAGCTAAAGAGGAAATGGAACAGACATTTAATTTTAAAAACAAAATCCTAATGAACCGTTTCTCTGGTGGGTGAATCTACGTTGTTTTGTTATGTTTCTTACTTCCTGCGTCATTGTCGTTTACTCGAAAATCTTTAAAAATCCAATGCATCACAACGGAATTAGCTATCATTTACGTTAGAGTACGATAATAAATTATATTATTTTGCATATTTTTAACTTATTTATTGCGATGCATTGGATTTTTAAAGATTTTTGAGCAAACGACAATGACGCAGGAAGTAAGAAACAAGTAGATTCGCCCCTGGTATGAGATTTTGGAATTAAGAGGACGCATTTTGGTGGCAAGGATCTCGATTTTTCTCATCATTTACAAAACATATAAAAGTGATATTTAATAACATGATTATTTATTTCATTGGCTTCATTTTGTCAGTTGCAGAAACACGATTCGTTAACTTTTATAACAGAGAAAAAAATATCAAAGAAACCTCTTTTAAAACGGAGATTTGCATTTTACAGACAAACCTGACCGATTTAAGCCTCTAAATTCTTATTAGATTAGTCTAAACACACACTTCAAAATGCCAGTTGGATTTTTAAAAATATATTTATACATTTTTATTTAAACCATATTTCATTTAAACGAAACATACGGTTTAGCGTCACAAAACTGCTTGCCATGAGTGAGATAGTTAAGTAATTTACGAGAGTTTGAGCGAGATAGGCGATACGAAAATAGTTTATAGGTGTGTCGCCTTAACTAAATTTATATTCTAAAACCGAAGGCTACAGATTCTATGGGACCTTCGCCACTGTGGCTGGTAGTAGCTGGACGAGACCGGTCGTCGTTAATAAAAGAAGATGGCAGCAGTTGGCATCTTGCAGACTGACATGATGATGTTCACATCGATTTTTGGTCAAGTTCATCTGCACCTGATAAAGGACTGCAGTTAAATCATAGGGCCCTTCAGTTGTGATTTGTGATGAAAGTCGAATTTTACAAGCTGAAATAAACTTACGAGCTGTTTAATTTTTGCCACCATCACAGTAGTGACCAAAATATGTGCCTTTTCGATATTCTATCGCATAAAAACCTTCGCTGCTGGAACGAGAGTTTGCAAAATGCGTTCCGAAGAAATACGGAGCCTATTTTGATAACCGTACTTTACCGTACTACAATACAAGTCGCTTGGTTTTCAAAAGCAACCTCTCTCGCTCTATCTGTCTGTCTGTCTCTCATAACAATACAACGATTTTGTGCAAAGGAAAGGAAGTTGAAAAATGCCATTTTGCGATTTCGTTATAATATGTAAGTATTTCATTAATCTAAAGAGTTTTAGCGCCAACCACGTAAGTATTCAAAAGTAAAAAACCCGCCAAGTGAGTGTCGGATTGAGCTCGTTTAGGGTTCCGTATCAAATAGGGCCAAGGGGCGGGGCTTATTTGTGCTACGCGTTTGACCGCAAACTTAAGTTGGTATGTAATAGGACAATGAAAGAAAAAAATACCATCACACTGAATAACTTTTACTATGGAACTCTGAAATCATCACAATGTTAGTTCTTTTCTAACATCCTGTATAGAAAATAGAGTCTTATATCAAGATTGCTTACATTACGATGTTATAATAACGAATATTGATTCTATAAAATTAGGAAAATTAAGATAGCTATTTCTGAGTCAGTCATTGATAATTTTAATATTTACATTATGGCTGTGTATGCACTGACGACAGGTGGCTTGCTTAGCGCCTAGATATCTAGCAGTACAAGGAACCTTAATGGGCGCCGGCAGCAGTGCACCTCCTTACACAACCTGTCAGGAATTTCCACATAGAAAAAAAAAACATTTTTTATTAAGTTACTGTTTGAAAAAAAAACTAAAGGCGTCTAGGTTTCTATCCAAATCACTCCATCAACTTGTCAATAAATACAGTATCTCTATATTTGACGACGACCTCCGTGGTCGAGCGGCTTTGTACACCAGTTTTCAAGGTGTCGCCATCTATAAGGTCCCGGGTTCGATCCCCGGTTGGGTCAATTTAGAAAAACGAACTTTTCTATATTGGCTCAGGTCTGTGTGTTTGTGATACCACCGTTGTCTCTGATTTCCATTACACAAGTGCTTTAGCTGCTTACTTTGGAATCGAAGCAATGTATGTGATGTTGTCAAATATTTATATTTCATATTAGCTAGTAGTTATAATATGTAGACGTAGATGCACCCCCCTGAAAAAAATCCTGGCAGCGCCCATGGCACAGAATATATAATCCCATGGGAACGTTCACGAATGTTCGCAACCGTTAGCGCTAGTTCAGACACGGCGGGAACCGCGCGATTTCAGAATCGCATGGAAATCGCGCGGGTCTTATTTGTATGAGTTAGTGAGTAATCGTTCAGACATACCCGCGCGGTTAATCAAACCGCGCGGTTCCCGCAACCCAACCGCCAGAAAATAGAATCGCGCTACTCCCGCGCGTTTCTATTACTATGGAGTCTTTACTTCGCGTTCAGTTGCATTGCTGCTACCGCGCGGTTAGCTCGTGAGTTCGCCATGGATCGTTTCGACACTGAACTATTTATTGATGAGGTGGAGAAGAGACCTGCAATATGGGATATTCAGTGCGATGATTATTCGAATAAAATAAGCAAGAACCGAGCTTGGCAAGAGTTGGTGGAGATATTTGGAGATTGTGAAGACACATTGGAAAAAAAGAATATTTTAAGTAAGTAGGTTTATTCACCAAAAATGAACTGACAGAATTATTAGCTATTACAATTATTATTACGAAGCGCTAGTATATTATACTCTCCGTATACTTTAGGTACTTAACTAAATATAAACAAACTTCGGCTGTTTTATGCATACATTTCGAACATTTTTCAAATGTAGGTCACAACGTTATTACCTTATTTTGTTTGTTTACATTTAGTTATGTACCTAAACATTACAAGTAGGTACGGTATGTTAGTTGTAGCTATATTTTTGTGTCTTGCCATGGAACACGCCCATCGTTCACAAAGTAATGAGCGAATTTATCTCTGATATTCAAAGATGACGGTGTCCCTCTTCCCGCATGCAAGGTATTGAGATTAGTCATTGGTGCTGTATATAAAGTATCTTTAAATTTTAGGCCATCTCTTGTCCGCACATAGTTATGTAGAATACAACAGGCCTTTATTATGTCTTCGGCAAAATCTATATTTACATTTATAGGCCTATGAAAGATGCGCCATTTGTTTGCCAAAATACCAAAAGTGCACTCAATGTTACGTCGGGCTCTCGATAACCTATAGTTAAAAATCCTTTTTTCATATGGTAAACATTTGCCTGAATATGGACGCATTAAATTTTCCGCTAAGCCGAAGGCTTCATCTCCAACTATAACATAAGGCATTGGTGTTGGGTCTACATTAGATATGGGTTTAGGTATTGGTATGTTTAATGATTTTTCTGTTAGTCGTTTATAAAATAACGAATTTTTAAATATAGCAGAATCACTGCTTTTGCCATAAGCCCCAATATCAACATAAGTAAAGCAATAGTTGGCGTCGCAAAGTGCTAAGAGGACTATGGAAAAGAAATGTTTATAGTTATGATACAAAGATCCCGAATCAACAGGCTTTATAACTCGGATATGCTTGCCGTCTATAGCACCAATGCAATTTGGGAAATTTGCATATCTCTCAAAATCTCGTGCTATTGTCTTCCAGGTATCTTCAGTCGCTTCGGGCATGACTATGTTTACCAACTTATTCCACAATGATTTACATACTTCGCGGACAATTCCTGTAATCGTCGATTTTCCTAGGCGATAATTGTAGCTAAGTTCTCCAAATGAACAACCCGTACCAAGATATCTGAAACAAGAAAATTATTAATAATATTATTATTTTTAGGTACACAACTCCAAAAAAAATGGAAAAACATACGAGACTGCTACAATAAAGAATACAAAAAAGAAAAAACAACTCCTTCTGGTTCAGGTGCTCGTAAAGGAGCCCGATATATGTACTTTTCAAGACTTTCTTTCCTGCAGAATAGTGTAAGTAACAAAGACACTACAACTAATATTGAAGAACAGAATGAAAGGCAAACTGAGGAGACAAGTCAACTAAACGCCAATGCAACCGAAGCCACTGAAGTACGTCCCCCTAAACGTAAGAAAACACAAGTGCCAGAAGAAAAAATAGCTGTTTTAATAGAAAAAAGCATCGAGTCACGAAAAGTTTTTCAGGATGAACTTCAAGAAAATAGTATTACCAAACAAGATGACGACAAACTCTTTTGCTTGTCGTTATACAAGGAACTCAAAAAAGTACCCGAAAATAGGCGCTTAGCAACTAAAATTGAATTACTTCAAGTGATACAAAAAGGACAAATCTTACCACCCCCTGTTCGCTACAATGCTCAGCAGATCACACCTATGTATTGGCAAGGACATAATACAAGCCCGCAAGGATATTTTACTACATCTGGATCATCTCCTCCTGTTATTCCGTCACCGTCACCGTCACCATCGCAATTTAGTTCTGGCTCTCAGTCGTCTACTGTTATAGAGAATATTTATGCTGATTTTGAAGAACAACAATAAATCTTACCTTAGAGTTATTACGAGTTTCTCTTCCGGTGACACGCTTGGCCTCAAATGCGTTTCAGAGCTTGAAATATCTTGCCTGATCAGTTCAATTAGTTCATCAAAAGATTTTATTGACATTCTCAAATAGTCAAAAAATTTGTTATCATACATTCTTAAATTGGGATATAACGTTACGAACTGACCATGTACTAGTCGGTCACTTAATATTGGATGCACCCAATACCGCCTTTTTCTTTTCTTTTTTTTAAGGAGCAACCACAGCAACACACACACTTCTTCGTCGACCTCCATTTTCAAACTGACGCTATACCCGCACGAAAATCGCATACTAACCGCGGTGTCTGAATAGCATCACAATTTTGCGGTTTCAAACCGCGCGATTCGTAAACGCACGATTCCCGCATGTCTGAACGAGCGCTTACCGACCGCACTGCGCGATTGGCGCCTCGCTAGGCTAATCGCCTACTAAATACATATCTAGGCGCTAGGCTCTAAGCAAGCCACCTGTCGGTGCGTACACGGCCTTAGTTATCATTTGCTTTGCTGCAACAAAGTAAGCTGTCCAAGCTGTACGCGAATTGTGACTCGTTTGGAATTCATTGGAAGCGATTTGTACGAATCGATTGTTTGATAGTGTACCTACTGTACTGTAATATAATCGCTATTGTTTTGTTATTCGAATGTTGATGGTCACTTTGTGTTTATGGATATGACCATCGGGTAACCACACATTACTTACATACTAGGTACTTATCAAAGGATAGGACTTCTTTCATACAAGCGAAGATAATGAGGTTTTAATTCGAATTAAATTACATAATTATAATTAAATGGAAATTTAATTAAATTTCTTGTCATAGTATATGTATGTATGTAATATCTACAAAGGTAATTCAAACCAGGACTTTGATAAAATTGAAAAGCTATTTTAGTAGCACGAAAAGAAGTAGGTAGGTACCTAGCACACGTCGTCTCTTTATTATACAGGATGGAAGAAAAAATACTGTTGTTCATTAAACTCCGTTAATTCATTCGAAAAATAAGGACTTAAAAGTTTGTATGAAATGCTGTGTTCCGTCAACGCTTTTACGTCAATGATTTACCACCTCAACTACGATCCATGCATGGGGCTAGGGTTACCATACATCCAAATTAGTCCGGACATGTCTGCACTATTGAGCTGTTGAGTCATTATTATTACCACGTCATTCACAAGGAAGATTGTATGGTTGCGTTTTCTGATGGCACAAGTTAAAGTTTGAGATATCTTGTGTCACATTTTGCATACTAGTTTCAAAAAGCTCAAACATTTGACACTGCTTTGAAAGATTTTTGACTTTCCCTGATCGAAATCGCAGCTGAGCTGGTTAGAGAAAGCCGTCCTATTCATTATACAGACACTATGGCCGAGGCGCCGGTTTTATGTCGGGTTAATGAATTTGAAATAGTAAAAATGCGGAGTTGACCACATGCTGAGAAAACTAGTAGGACGCACCCGGCGCAGATATTTCACGCGTGTGGATTGCGACGTTATGGACTTAATGTCCAATTAAGAATAAATAACGGCTTAATAAATTTATAGACACTTTTTTATTTGTTTAGATTTTTTTGTTTTAATAGGTGAAGTTACAGATAGGGTTACCATAACACAATTGGGTATTTGATTTGAGAATGGATGCTTATTTTAAGGTATAATAGAGCAGGGAAGCAAAATAAACCTCTACGCGAAATTTTGGCACGATTTGTCGAATTTTACTACGATTTCTAAGACTCCAAAGTTGGTAAAAAATCAAAATGCTCCAGTAACAAATTAGTATTGATTATTAGAATCCATACGTAATTAAAAAAAATGTTGTTATTATTGTTGTTAAACGTTATTGTAAAAATATGTTTTGCTTAATCACAAATTGCTGTATAGCTCGCAAAAGAAATGTTATATATCGGCCGCGCGATGAGAAATGTGACGTCACAAAATGCTGACATTAAGTATGGATTCTAATAATCAACATTATTTTGTTACTGGGGTATTTTGATTTTTTACCAACTTTGGAGTCTTAGAAATCCTAGTAAAATTCGTCAAATCGAGTCAAAATTTCGCGTAGGGGTTTATTTTGCTTCCCTGCTCTATTATACCTTAAAAGTAGAATCCATTCTCAAGTCAAATAATCGAGTTGTAGAAAAGATTGACTACTTTTAAAATTAACCCTTCAACGCCCGAAAAATGAGACACAATAGATATTCCATTGTTATCCCGCCGCATTCGGCCGTTCGGGCGTTGATGAATTATACAAAATACAGTTAAATTAAACACGTAATATATTCCAAAATATATATATATTATACTCAAACTAAAGTTATCATTATTATTTATTATTGTCATGTATTCTAAAATTGGAAAAAAATACACATATAAATAAATGTTTCTGTTGCACATCCATGTTGATAAATAAATAGAGCTTTGGTTTAAATAATTTTCAACTTTTATAAAATATACACAAATCATAAAGGCCTACGCAGACGACGCACTCATTTAATACTTAGTTTTAAGGACAAGTTGATTATTTTTACACAATTATTTATTATCGTACAAAAAATATCTGTCACACAAAAAATAAACCTAAATCGGTTCATCCATTTAAATAAAATAAATAAATAAATATTTGACAACATCACATACATTGCTCCGATTCCAAAGTAAGTAGCTAAAGCACCTGTGTTATGGAAATCAGAGACAACGGTGGTATCACAAACACCCAGACCTGAGCCAATATAGAAAAGTTCGTTTTCTTAATTGACCCAACCGGGGATCGAACCCGGGACCTCGGAGATGGCGACACCTTGAAAACCGGTGTACAAAGCCACTCGACCACGGAGGTCGGAGGATAAGATAAAGAAAGTTAATTTTAATGTGATATTCGTCCATAGGAACCATTACTATGATAATTTAAATATGAATACTGGATAAGATCTTTATTGTCCTGACAAGAATTCGCGATGATTCACTTACGTGAAAAGATTAAAATAACTTTATGACAATTTAGAAAAGCGAATATAATTGTTCAAACAATAAACTTTGCAATGATGGCACTACATTACGAAAATTTGAACTTAAAATCTATCATATTATGGTTCTAAATCAAATGGAAAACTATAGTTTTGAATAACTGGATGTGCTGTAGACAGTTGGTTTTAATAACATCATTTATGTTCCATTTGTATAAATCACAATTTGAAAGTATGTGTTTGAGTGGTGCAGCCATCAACATGCCGGTCTACCCGGGTTCGATTCCCGGCCGGCAGAAATTGAAATGATTAATTTTAAATTATGTGATGTGTCCGAGTGTTACTATGTATAATACAGTTTTTTTAGCACCTATAGCTGCTTATTGCAAGCTTTGCTTAGTTTGGGGCTAGATGGCGCTGTGTGAAATTGTCCAAGCATTTATTATTTTTAAGCATTTATTATTATCTTAAAAATCAGTCTTTAATATGTATAGGTAGGTACATATTGTAACAATTATTTGCACAGCGAATAAAACATTTTTTCCGTCATTTGAAATCGCAATATAAACTAATATTATAGATGGCGCCACCCGTGCGAAGCCGGGGCGGGCAGCTAGTATTATAAAAATATCACCTGTCTGTAGTTTGAGTTAGTAAAGTATTAGATAGCGGATTATTCACATATCTTCTAGTAGTTCTCATTCTCGCCGCGGCGACACTATCAAACACCCACTTAGAGCTAACTTCACCATCCCCACTCCCGATCGTTAAATCGTGTCCGCCATTTTGTTGGCATCCGCCATCTTGTAGGAGCGCGCCACATAGTTTAAGCAGTTGCGTGGCCGCGTCCTTCTGTTCGGCGTTTGGTGATATTCGCACGCACATACCGTTGAAAACGTCGTATGCGTATTCCGACTTCATACGGCCGAGTGCATTACGTTCTATACGCGCTTTCTGGAAAGAGAAGTATGATTAAATGTAGGGTAGACATCTCGGATTTGGCCAATTAAAAAAAAAATGTCTCTAGGATAATTATAATAAAAAACGTTTTTTAAACTTTTAGAATTTTTAAAGTTTTTTATATACTTTCAGTACTTGTACCTTATTTGATTAAAGGTATTTGGGACATACCTACATATTAAATCATCGAAAATCATCGAAAATATACTTATCTTACTAGGAATGAACGTAGCACAGACAATTTTAAGCAACTTTTACTATGGGGTAACTCTGATATTGCTAAAAAACCAAACATATTGGCGGGAACCAAATATTTTCTAGCATTTCGTTTAGTTTAATGTAGTATTTTTGCGAAAAGTGGTTAGTGATTTCAATATGATTTTGACCAATGGTGGCGCTAGTGTGCAGACTACGTGATCTTAAGTACTCTCGCTCCACGAGCAGCGCCTAGTAGATCGTTGAGAGTACGCACTTTAGTTATGTCGCACAGACTATGTGATAGTGTTATACTCGAAATACGCATTAATTTAGCACCCCCGCAGGTGAGCAGAAGGTTCGTATGTGGCTCGCCAGGAGGGGACGTTATGGCTCCTTCCACGACCACCTCCCGTGGTCCCCCCCACCCAGTGGCTCGATGGGACAGGAGGCGGGATATCCTCAGTACCAAGTGTCTCCAAAAGTATTTTCTTAGTTATTTAATGCTACAGAAAATCGTCGTATCAAAAATTTGTAAGGCGTAAATACAGTAAAAAAATTTCATACCTCAGAAATTTTCTTGAGGTGCGGCACCTCGTATCCATATGGATGTACCCAGTGACCTTTTTTCTTGGAGTCCAGCACCCACGCAGTGCGGAGTACCCGCGCCCCGCGGGCGGCGCCCAGCAGCGCGTTGAGGGTCCGCGCTTTAGTAATATCGCTTCTGTGTACTATCAGCGGTGTTGCGGTGGTCATTGTTGAAACACCTGATAGAGAAGAAAATAATGTATTTATTAAGCCCAGGACACACGGTGAAACACAAAAGTGACGAAACTGCAATGAGGATCAGTAACAGGTTTGAATCTTAAAGTTTTATTGATATAATATTAAAACATATACATATAGCTTAGCTTGAAATCCGTTTAGAAATGGTCGAATTGTAAAGGTTTAAAGGAAACGCCGAGCTCGATGCGATATGTGGTTTATCACGCACGACGTAAGGTTCGCGTGCGTGTCGGATAACATCATAAGGACCCCCAAAATAACAGTGTTCTAGCTCGTATAACTTCTCGAGTTTAAAAGATATCGTTAAAATTTCTTCACGGTTAATCATGTGGCATAAACTTTCTGATAATCCACAAACAAAAATCGTCGCTGATCCTCATTACATGAAACTTAACTACAATAATTTACTTAGGCTGAGTTGCACCATCTTGATTTAACCTTAACTTTAACAGACACAAACTTATCTGACTCGATGACAGCGTCGCTGTCGTCTATGGCGTAACCTAGGTAACAATGTGTAATAACACTTAGTTCCAGTTTTGGCCACCGTCTCAGATAAGTTTGTACCATGTACTGTTATAGTTAAATTAAGATGATGCAACCGAGCCTAAAACTTGCAAAGTTGGCTTCATCACACGAGGTTAAAAGCTCAATACTTTAACTGTGATATTTAGTCCTTTTTTCTCGGACTCCTTATATAATAATATCGGCACCTAGTGTCATGACGTGACTTTCCCGGAGCAGTGATCGGTATCGCTGCGACACAAGTCGAGTATAACACGAGTAGTAGAAAAAGCCCAATACTTTACCTGTGATGTGATATTAAGACATTTCTTTTGCGGACTTTTTTACAATATTATCACAGTATCGTGACATTCCCGGAACAGTGATCGCTGTTGCGACACGAGCGTATCACGTACGAAGTAAAAACCTAAATACCTTACGTGACAGTAAGCCCTTCATTTCTTGGATTTCTGTACCTAGTGATGTGACATTCCCGAAGCAGTAACCAGTATCGCCGCGAAATAAATCAAGTCTAACACTAAGTAAAAAGCGCAACACTTTACCTGTGATATTAAGTCCTTTATTTCGCGGACTTCTAATATGAGCACCTAGTGTCGTGACATTCCCGGGACAGTGATCATCGGTATCGCTGCGACACGAGCCGAGTATCACGTGCGTAGTTTTGCGAGTGACGTGATTCTGTATTCGGCCATTTAGCGATTGGATCGCGGCAGTTATTGTACGGCGTTCCGATTTATTCATGCCTGTTAATACCTGGAAACAAAAAAAAAATAGTATTTTTTGCCAAGAATGTAATATATTTATTCATATGTTTTAAATGATTAATTAAACACATAACGGCCTTACTACAAATGATTTTAAAACACTGTTCAACAAGTGTTTAGCTTAGAAATTGTTTAAATGTCGTGCTGTCTCTTTTTTGACAATATTGTTTAAAAGAGACGGCATCACATTTAAACAGTGTCTAAACTAAACAGTGTTTTAAAATCTTTTGTGGTAAGGCCGATTGTTCAGTCTTACTGCATAAACATAATCAAAGGATGATTGTAGAAACTTCATCCATCGATCGACAGTTTTAGTACCAAAACCTCTGTTTCCTATCTTTAGAGTGCGGAAAGAGAGCCGTCATGGGATTTATTTATTTATTTATTTGTGCTTAATTACCGTTATTGTCATGATGACGGCACTGTTACGTCATTATAGTGTGAGTACTATCTTGATCAAGATATTACAATCGCGCTATAATGACGTAACAGTGCCGTCAATGTGACAATAATGGCCTGCACCCACTGACAGCATGGCACAGCACGGGATTTTTGCGGACAAATGATTTTCGACCTTATTTAAAAATCAATTTAGCATTGAAATTCTTTTATCACGAATAGGTGGAATGCCGCGACGTGCTGCAGCATCCCGCGGCATTCCACAAGATGCTACGGCACGCCTCGCATCACATGACACGCATATGTCATTTCATATTGTAAAAATAATATGAGTGCTAAAGTAGTAAAAATAAGGTTGAATCTGTTCCGTCGTCGTCCACAGGATGATTCGGTATGCCGAAGCGTGCTGTTCCGCGCCGGGCCATGCCGGGCCGTCAGTAGGCGCAGGCCATAACGGTAATCAACCACAAATCCCATCACGGTTCTCTTTTCGCACAGACTTTAAAGATAAATTACGGAGGTTTTGATACTAAAACTGTCGATCGATGTTAGGGTGAAGTTTTTACATTCATCCTTTGATTAGGTTTTTTTATCTACAGATGCCATCCGCATACGCCAAATGATACAAGAAACGCTTCTGCACACGCTCTAGTCTCTCAGAGTGGACTTGAGCCAGGATTCCACACTGGACTACAATACTCTACGATACTACGCACTATGGAGTTGAAGACGACGATGGTAAGTTACGGATCTCTAAATACTCATTTGCCGAATAATAAAACCTGACAATTTGCATGTTTTACCAATTATAGACTATGAAAACTATGAATTTAATTAACTACTTAAATCATTATGGAAGTATATTTTTTACTTCTTGGCAAAAATACTACGTACTTACTACGTAAGTTACTTTTACCAAGTTATTTCAATGTCGATTTCAGGCTGTAGTCATTGCGTTTCAAAGTTGTGTAAAGGAGGAATCATAAATAAATATTTAAATAAGAAAAACATTTATTTGCCGAAAAATTGAAATATATAAGTGATAATTTTATTGAAAATTACTTTCTACTGTCTATTTTCTATAATTACTCTGTTTTGTGAGAATAAAAAACTAAAATACTTACAATCCGTGGTCGCACAACACGAGCGGTAGCGGGCGCGGGCGCGGGCGCGGGCGCGGCGGCGGCGACCAGTCGTCGCGCCATCCGCTCGGCGCGCGCGAGCTCGCGTCGGTCGCGAGGGGTCGGTTTGGGCACGCGTAAGCGGTCGAGGCGTTTGGTTTCCTCGTCTGATTGATGAAATAAAGTTTGTTGAGCGATTTATAAGGAACTAGCGGCCACCCGCCACGTGGACACTATGGAACCTTTGACCAGGATAAAATGTATTCTGTTTTAATCCAGGTTATAAACTATCTGTGTGCCAAATTTCATTCAAATCGGTCCAGCCATCCAGGCGTGTGGAGGTAACACACTCAAACTTTCTCATTTATAATAATAGAAGGATAACTTTTTAAATTTTGAGATTTAAGCATTCACAATGCTATTTTTATACAATACTAAATAATATACTAGAAAAAATAGGACTCGCACCAGATCATGTTCTCGGACGGGAATCGAACCCGCGACCTTTGGATATCCGGTCCAATGCTCTGACCGCTGAGCTACCGAGTCACTAGTGGGAACGTCGAATTTCTTCTAGTATATCAACTCTTACGCTGCAAGCCAGCGCCATCTCACCAATGTAGAAGGAATTAACTTCGACATTCAACTGAACATCTTTCCAGATATTTTTAAACAGTTGATTAAGATGAGAAAGCTATATAACTTTTTAAATTTTGAGATTTAAGCATTCACAATGCTATTTTTATACAATACTAAATAATATACTAGAAAAAATAGGACTCGCACCAGATCATGTTCTCGGACGGGAATCGAACCCGCGACCTTTGGATATCCGGTCCAATGCTCTGACCGCTGAGCTACCGAGTCACTAGTGGGAACGTCGAATTTCTTCTAGTATATCAACTCTTACGCTGCAAGCCAGCGCCATCTCACCAATGTAGAAGGAATTAACTTCGACATTCAACTGAACATCTTTCCAGATATTTTTAAACAGTTGATTAAGATGAGAAAGCTATATAACTTTTTAAATCTTGAGATTTAAGCATTCACAATGCTATTTTTATACAATACTAAATAATATACTAGAAAAAATAGGACTCGCACCAGATCATGTTCTCGGACGGGAATCGAACCCGCGACCTTTGGATATCCGGTCCAATGCTCTGACCGCTGAGCTACCGAGTCACTAGTGGGAACGTCGAATTTCTTCTAGTATATCAACTCTTACGCTGCAAGCCAGCGCCATCTCACCAATGTAGAAGGAATTAACTTCGACATTCAACTGAACATCTTTCCAGATATTTTTAAACAGTTGATTAAGATGAGAAAGCTATATAACTTTTTAAATTTTGAGATTTAAGCATTCACAATGCTATTTTTATACAATACTAAATAATATACTAGAAAAAATAGGACTCGCACCAGATCATGTTCTCGGACGGGAATCGAACCCGCGACCTTTGGATATCCGGTCCAATGCTCTGACCGCTGAGCTACCGAGTCACTAGTGGGAACGTCGAATTTCTTCTAGTATATCAACTCTTACGCTGCAAGCCAGCGCCATCTCACCAATGTAGAAGGAATTAACTTCGACATTCAACTGAACATCTTTCCAGATATTTTTAAACAGTTGATTAAGATGAGAAAGCTATATAACTTTTTAAATCTTGAGATTTAAGCATTCACAATGCTATTTTTATACAATACTAAATAATATACTAGAAAAAATAGGACTCGCACCAGATCATGTTCTCGGACGGGAATCGAACCCGCGACCTTTGGATATCCGATCCAATGCTCTGACCGCTGAGCTACCGAGTCACTAGTGGGAACGTCGAATTTCAAAAATTTCAAAAAACTGTCACATTACAAATCTTTTTGACAGGACGAAGTCTGTCGGGTCCGCTAGTATATTCAAATAAAAACATAAGCCATTTTTAATGACCCCACTGCTGGGGCTGTGCCCCTAGAAAAGGTAACCACAACATTTTTAATGGATACGTCGATCTTAAAAGTAATATCAAACCAATTGATAAACAGTCGTACCAGCTACTTCAAAGTTCTGACAGCTAGTATCTACTCTTTGTGTCAAATGTACATAATAATATAATGTTTAAAAAGCAAAGAAAATGTAAACATTTTACAAAGCGTAAACCTATTTTTTTTTTATATAATTCTTTTATTATTGGATAAACAGAAGAAACTATGTCCATACAGTTAATGAGGGCTTTTCAAAATGACAATACTCGGTAGATGGCGTTGATAAACAGGCAAGTGTCAACTGTAGAAAATGAAGGTAATAGAAAACACAATTCACATGAAAACACCGAAACACCGGTAACAACCAACGAAAGCCAAGGAATGAATTCACTTGTCCATCAACGCCATCTAGTGAGGCAAATAGTTACACTTTAAAAAGCCCTCAGCAATGAATTCTTTGGTAAGGTTCTAAATTATGGTTCCTTTTGGACTAAATTTCTGCAAAGCAAAATGTTGCTTATATGATGGGAATAAGGCTCAAAACAGATAGCATAATAAAATTATTGTTCTGTTGAATGTTGATTAGATCTGTTGGGTGTGTATAGCGATCTGGATCTCCTCCATTCACTCCCTAGATGGCCATCATCAGGAGGCTGATTACGTAACTCTGTTGCTAACAATTCTCGATTGAAATCGATTGAAACTGCAGTTACATTGCTGCTTTAAGTAAGATAGTTGTCACATTGACTCTTACTAAAGCAGCAATGTGACCACGATTTCCAACCACTGTATGTCATCATCAAGAAGAGGTTCGCAAGATCCTGTCAACTTATCAGAGGGCCTAGACAAGTGACAAACGCTTGGCTTTTCGATTATTCGAATACAATAGTATAAGTGTATAATATTGACTTTCAAAACTCCGTGATTGTCTATGGTGAGTAGGATTGCCAACTTTTTTTGCATCAAATATAGTATTTTCAATATTATTACATCTAAAAATGTAGAAGATGGCAAAAAAGTACACATAAATATAGTATGTTTAAAATAATTCGTATTAAGGATTTAAGTATGAAATTGCCGTTTGTGTGGAGAATTTTAAAGAGTTTGCATTATCCGTGTTAACATTTTCTTTATTTATTTAACAGCCATGAACGCTAATGTTTTAAAATTGTTATGTACAAGTGTTTAAACACTAAGGGCCACTTTTACGAAACACTAAACATGTTCAGAAAATCTGTTTAAGCTATGTTAAATACATTTAAGGAATCAGAGTCTTTCACCACATACTAAACGTGTTTACCGAACTGTCAAAGTTAAATGCCCAATTTTGGTTGTTTAATCTGCTAAATACATTTAAGAGCTTGTCATAAGAAAGAGAGGATATGTGATTTCTTAGTTTAAAATGGATTTATGGGACTTTTTGTGGGATGATGATGATGATGAAGAGATAATAGACTATTTAAATAGGCCGAGAGCATTGCGATATGTCGGAGACAAATGATACGACCAAAGAATAAATGGATGACCATAACTGACATTGTGACACAATCAATGAAACAACGTCAAACCAAATTGACAAAATTCAATGTACGCAGATTCTATTTCTGTGTTTCTATGAATCTGTCAAAAATATTTTGTATTTTAACTTATGTCGCATCCTTAAACGTATTTAGCTAAACAATGGTATTTCAGATGTGGTGAAAGACATTCATAAATATTATTAGGTTAATTATGTTTAACGAGTTAAACAAAATTAGTTAAACGTATTTATGAGATATTTAAATAAGATTTGGTAAAAGTCGCCCTAAGTTAATTAATGACACAGTGTTAAGTGAAAAAAATAAGTATCGGCTAAGTTACAACTACAACGGATTAAGCGGTTATTTCTGCTAACATAAAGTCTTTTGAAATGCAATAAAACAATTAACATGTAACAACATCAACATCGTTGAGAACGTCTCGTGCGATGAGTGTTGCATTATTTATAGCCACATCGATAAGCCAGAAAATTATTGGAGTATACCACCTCTTTGCCTCTAAAAAAGGGTGCAGCTTTGGTATGCCTTTGCCTTAACTTGTTTAATATTTTGTAAAAATTCAATAATTACCAGATTCATCATCAGCTTTCTCCTTCGTGTCATCGGCCTCCCGGTTGTTGAACAGTTTCCTCCTGGACTTGGGAGGGTGCGCAGGACTTATAGAGATTGGGAGCGCGCGCCGGGGAGCTGTGTTCACGCGGGTTTCTATGGACCAATGAACAAACAATGCGATAAATTGACAATAAATAGTGATCCGCTGTAATTTCACTCGAGAATGTATGGCAAAGAGAAAATTTTACAGATTGAAATTCGTCGTTTTGTACCGCAAGCGCTCTTAAGTTGTCGCAGATCACTGTTTATTGTCAAATTGACTGATATTTTTTATAGCTCTCATATTACTAGCAAAGTTTCAGAATTTATGGTTGCATGAAAAAAATAATACTTATATAATACTAAATAATATACTAGAAAAAATAGGACTCGCACCAGATCATGTTCTCGGACGGGAATCGAACCCGCGACCTTTGGATAACCGGTCCAATGCTCTGACCGCTGAGCTACCGAGTCACTAGTGGGAACGTCGAATTTCTTCTAGTATATCAACTCTTACGCTGTTAGCCAGCGCCATCTCACCAATGTAGAAGGAATTAACTTCAACATTCAACTGAACATCTTTCCAGATATTTTTAAACAGTTGATTAAGATGAGAAAGCTTTTTAACTATTTGAAATTTTGAGATTTAAGCATTCACAATGCTATTTTTATATAATACTAAATAATATACTAGAAAAAATAGGACTCGCACCAGATCATGTTCTCGGACGGGAATCGAACCCGCGACCTTTGGATAACCGGTCCAATGCTCTGACCGCTGAGCTACCGAGTCACTAGTGGGAACGTCGAATTTCTTCTAGTATATCAACTCTTACGCTGTTAGCCAGCGCCATCTCACCAATGTAGAAGGAATTAACTTCAACATTCAACTGAACATCTTTCCAGATATTTTTAAACAGTTGATTAAGATGAGAAAGCTTTTTAACTATTTGAAATTTTGAGATTTAAGCATTCACAATGCTATTTTTATATAATACTAAATAATATACTAGAAAAAATAGGACTCGCACCAGATCATGTTCTCGGACGGGAATCGAACCCGCGACCTTTGGATAACCGGTCCAATGCTCTGACCGCTGAGCTACCGAGTCACTAGTGGGAACGTCGAATTTCTTCTAGTATATCAACTCTTACGCTGTTAGCCAGCGCCATCTCACCAATGTAGAAGGAATTAACTTCAACATTCAACTGAACATCTTTTCAGATATTTTTTTTTAAACAGTTGATTAAGATGAGAAAGCTTTTTAACTATTTGAAATTTTGAGATTTAAGCATTCACAATGCTATTTTTATATAATACTAAATAATATACTAGAAAAAATAGGACTCGCACCAGATCATGTTCTCGGACGGGAATCGAACCCGCGACCTTTGGATAACCGGTCCAATGCTCTGACCGCTGAGCTACCGAGTCACTAGTGGGAACGTCGAATTTCTTCTAGTATATCAACTCTTACGCTGTTAGCCAGCGCCATCTCACCAATGTAGAAGGAATTAACTTCAACATTCAACTGAACATCTTTCCAGATATTTTTAAACAGTTGATTAAGATGAGAAAGCTTTTTAACTATTTGAAATTTTGAGATTTAAGCATTCACAATGCTATTTTTATATAATACTAAATAATATACTAGAAAAAATAGGACTCGCACCAGATCATGTTCTCGGACGGGAATCGAACCCGCGACCTTTGGATAACCGGTCCAATGCTCTGACCGCTGAGCTACCGAGTCACTAGTGGGAACGTCGAATTTCTTCTAGTATATCAACTCTTACGCTGTTAGCCAGCGCCATCTCACCAATGTAGAAGGAATTAACTTCAACATTCAACTGAACATCTTTCCAGATATTTTTTTTTAAACAGTTGATTAAGATGAGAAAGCTTTTTAACTATTTGAAATTTTGAGATTTAAGCATTCACAATGCTATTTTTATATAATACTAAATAATATACTAGAAAAAATAGGACTCGCACCAGATCATGTTCTCGGACGGGAATCGAACCGAATCGAATTTCAAATAGTTAAAAAGCTTTCTCATCTTAATCAACTGTTTAAAAATATCTGGAAAGATGTTCAGTTGAATGTTGAAGTTAATTCCTTCTACATTGGTGAGATGGCGCTGGCTAACAGCGTAAGAGTTGATATACTAGAAGAAATTCGACGTTCCCACTAGTGACTCGGTAGCTCAGCGGTCAGAGCATTGGACCGGTTATCCAAAGGTCGCGGGTTCGATTCCCGTCCGAGAACATGATCTGGTGCGAGTCCTATTTTTTCTAGTATATTATTTAGTATTATATAAAAATAGCATTGTGAATGCTTAAATCTCAAAATTTCAAAAAAAAAAAATAATACTTGTTTTTGCAAATGTACACAGTAACACTAGAATGGAAATTATTCCTCAGTTATTCCCTAATTAATTAAAAAAACAGTTGAAATTGCATAGATATTCTTGGGTTTTTCCTCAAAGGAATTTGCCTGATGACATTTAAATGTTAAAAGTTCATGGTCTTTCTTTTATTAAAGATGCTGTGTTACTCTTGCTTTTTTTCATATTTGGTGGATTCGATTCCTGATTAAGGCAAGAGATTAAAAAAAATATTTTTGAATGCAGTTCCAATTATTTTTTAAATCAAAATGAAGTCTTCATTCGGTAAAATACCTAATATCAATATTTAAGAGGGCGTAGTCTGCACACTAGCGCCGCTATTGGAAAAAAGACGAAATTATGAATTATCTCTCTGTAGTGCACTCCGAAGAAGCTTTCTGGTACTTTTTATAGCTTAGACAATATTTTCTAGACTGTCGTTTAGTTTAACGGAGTTCTACAGAGAGATAAATTCGTAATTATGTTTTTATCTAAGCACTATGTTTTTTTTCCTTTGGCGGCGCTGGTGTGCAGATTACGCAGCCTTAAGGTACTTTCCCTTCGTGTGGCAAAGTTTTGGGACACCCTGTATAATATTAGGGGATATTAGTTGCATTTAGATAATATAGTTAAAGAATAATTTGCTACTTATTTTGATCAACTTACCCGTCTTGTTATTTGAGGTGTCTCTCGACGTCTCGTGTGACGTATCGTGCGAAGTATCGCGCGACGTGTCGTTGGTGGTGTCGCGTGACGTGTCGTTCTCCGTGTCGCTGGACAGTCGCAGCCGCGTCTTGCCGTCTGCTTTGTCTTTGTCGGGCAGAAGATCTATTAATGGTATGTTCTCCAGTTCTGCTTTTTTCTGGAAGTAAAAAACTAAATTTTTAACGACCTTAAGTGTTCGATCAGGCCAGTGACACTTCGCACTATAGGTATGAATATATACGAGGCGGGCTCCACGAATAGTCGCGCGCTAAGTACGTTTGTCGCTTAAGATATTTATCAAAAATGTCAAAACACTTTTGTATGCTTTTCTTATACCATAGAAACCCTAACGTCGCCAGAAGAGATGTAAGTAAGCGATAAAAAAGAGGCAACTTCTAGGTGAATATAACTGTGGTGAAGGGAGCGTGCGACCTGAATTGCGCTTTATTGTATCGGAGCAAGAGTCGCTATTTATTTAAACGATCTTGCGGAGTTTCCCTTCT
This sequence comes from Catoptria pinella, assembly GCA_963556745.1. Lineage (NCBI taxonomy): Eukaryota > Metazoa > Arthropoda > Insecta > Lepidoptera > Crambidae > Catoptria > Catoptria pinella. Next base: position 9,936,789 of record OY750778.1, on the reverse strand, counting down.
GTACTTGAACTGTTATGTATTCTGTGCTATCTGTGGCATAACGCAAGTAGTAAAAGCTCGATACTTTACTTAGGACTTTAATGGCAAGTTAGGGAGTCCCACAGAGGGGACACTAGGAGTGACTAGATCACAACACTCACTAGTAGCTGCCTCAGTGTCCGCGGCGAGGGCAGGTCGGAGGCCCTAGCGGCGGCGGGGAACGTGAGCTCGGGCAGGCGACGTTGCGCGGCCGCACAAGCCTCCACCCACAGGGGGGACACCAGGCGGGACGCGAGCGCGCGGGCTTTAGCGCGGGTGGAACGACAACCACCTGGGAATTTACATACAACATGAGCCCCCCAGCCAACGACAGATTTGAAGAAACGACAGCAAACATCGCTTTCAATACATTAGAATAGCATAAACTTATACCATGCATCTTTCGATATCAAAGTTCATGGGGAATTATCGTAAATTTACCTACAGCAGAGTAGCGACGAGCTCAAACACACAGGATGCGTTAATTATACAAAACTAATAGACCACACAATGATTAAAAAAGTAAGTATATTTTAAGGGAATGAGATCAACACCACAAACAACACATATTATATCAATAATATGGTAAAAATTGAAGAGCTCGATGGCGCTGCGATTGCGTAGGTTAAGCTACTTTCGCAAGGGTCGGCCACGGGATGGGTGACCAAAAATTTATTATCTAGACATGGTAAAGATAATCTAGAGCTCTTCCGTGTTTCGGAATGCACGTTAAGCCGTTGGTCCCGGGTGCATTTGCAGTTGTTAATACCCACTAATCCGCATTAGGCCCGCGTGGTGGGTTATGGCCCATCCTCTTTATGCACCCATAAGATAGGCTTTTGCCCCAGCAGTGGGGACATTAAAAATGACTGATGGTCATAGAAATAATTATAGCTGAACAACATACCTTGAGCCCACACAACATGAGTGACAATAGGTGTCCAACTGGGCACAACCGAAGCCCCCAGAGCAGTGAGCGCCGCCCGCAGGGGCAGCGCCCGGGACTCCGTGCCGACTTCTACCAGCGCCACCACACCCATAAGGATCTCCTTTATCTGTGCTGATGTCTTGACACACTGAAATTTATCATTTATGAAGAATACAACTAGAGCAGAATAGTACCATGTCCAAGAATGAATGAATACTCAGAATGCCAGACCTTATTTTCTTGGACACTAGCTAATGTCACTATCCAGTTTCGCGACTTTATAGTAACAAGCAAAGAATGAAGGATTTTTTTCTGTCATATTTATGACACAAACAGGGTTGGCATGATTAAATCATGAGGTTTTTTTCAATAAAAATCTTTGATTAAATCAAACAGCTTTTTTTCTTTCCTATTTGTGTAAAAAAATAAATTCTTAATTTTAGATAATAGATAGACACAAACAAATGTGTGTTAAAAGATTAACTTTGTGTTTGAATTACTGCTTAATACTGTTTCTTTTCTAAAAAATTTCCATGGCACTTTTAACTATTTTATTGATCTTAGCTTGTGATTCTTTCGAATGAAATTGTCAAATAAGTAAAACAAAAGCGCGTTGTGGTTTCACCTTCACACATTATTTTAAGTAGATTTTAAAGGCTCAAGCAAAAAATAAGTGGTTTTTGATCTTTTTTTACAAATAGCATGATTTTTACCATCCCTGATACAAAATTATTATGGTGCATCTTAATTGATTTGTTTCTCTAAGCTAACGAAAAAGTTCAATTAAAGATGAATGAACATTATCTTCAATACCGATAGCGGAGATGACATAAACTTGCATTGACACAACACTTCCTGTCTCAGAGTGCTATACCTGGTGCAGTGATTTATTTTATTTGATTTACAAAAAGGAAAAATTGCATCATGCCTGATATTTTGATATATTTCCAAGTGTGTGACAAAGCTGGACATCGCTATTTAATACGATCGTTCCGACTTCAGCACCCTCTGATACTTGGTGCAGTGACTATTGTACCATGAATAGTACAAAGTCACCAACCCTTCACACTGAGTGGAGTGAGACAGTTCATGAAACTAACTATTTTGTGGATTAGCAAATTGGGCAGTGAGATTTTCGACAAAATCAGTCCAACACTGCTATTTCCAAACCACCTGCCAAATGTAGAGATTTTAGGAAAATCCTCTTGAAAACTTACATAGTGCAGTTCTATTAACTGCCTAGTGTATCAACTATGATAAAGAGTTGAATATTCAAGCAGTGAGTTTTTAAGATCTTTGCTTACAAACTGTTTAACTAGTTATTGTGAGTCTTTCTTTACTTACTGTTCTGGGATAATTAATTTTGCTCGTCTCTGGGTCACCAGGAGTCACAAGTCTATTTCTAGGTTGTTTCTTCATCAAAGTGTGATTTGGTTTTTGTCTATTACTTGCAGTTAGTAGTTGATTCTGATCAGAAGTGCCTTTCAATTCAGACCATTCTTCCCTCAAACGGATTCTTTCAGCAATTGCTGAGCGTCGCTGTCGAAAGAACAAAGAGTATATAAGATGAAGACAAGCAAAAACCTTATACCCATTAAGAATAATTTTAAGACCAATCTTAAAGTAAAAACAATCTCTAATTAAGGCTGCATAGTCTGCACACTAGCGCCACCATTGGAAAAAAAATCATAGTGCTTAAATAAAGACGAAATAGTGAATTATCTCCCTGTAGTTCATTCTGTAGAAGCTTTGTGGTTCTTTTTATCGCTTAAACAATATTTTCTAGCCTGTTGTTTAGTTAAATGGAGTTTTATTGTTAAAAGTGGCCACTTCTAGCAAAAAAGTTCCATAATGTGAGGAGATGTGGTAAAATCTATTATTTTTAAGAATATTGATGTACTATGTAGGCAATAACTTTATACTTTTCCGCGCCATTTGAGCAACAAAATGCTCTGTTGAAAAACAACAACACACAAATAATCTTCTGTGTAAAATCACCTCCTCCTCCATCCTTGATGGCGCAATGGTTTAGCGCCTGGCCCAGCATTTGCGGAGGTTAAGCAACTTTCAAAGGGTCGGTCACAGGATGGGTGACCGAAAAATTTATTATCTCGAGCTCCTCCATGTTTCGGAAGGCACGTTAAGCCGTTGGTCCCGGGTGCATTTGTAGTCGTTAACACCCACCAGCCCGCATTGGGCCCGCGTGGTGGGTTATGGCCTATTCTCCTTATCTACCCATAAGGAAGGCCTGTGCCCCAGCAGTGGGGACATTAAAAATGGCTGATGGTCAAGTAATGAAGCAAACTTACCAGTCCAGCTGCACTTCTGTTATTTTCCTTATTCATGTTGCAAAGCTAATCTACCAATACTACCAGTTACATAGCTAAAACAAAATGGTTAGAGCTACTATAAATATTTGATTATTTCTACTAAAAACAAGGACAACACAATACAAAACATAAAAAAAACATTGAAATTAGGAGGCAGTTACTTACGTAGAATTGACGACGCTAGTCAAATAGTTGAATACGATTCAACTTATTATACATAATTAATATATATTCTAATAATCAAATTTCAAGACAATGTTTCAAAGATATTTAAGATAATAAAACCACAATTTTGTGATTTACAAATAAATGTGGCACAGCACAGATTTTATAAGCAAAACAGTCACGTCACAGACTATTAAGTGTCAGTGTCAGGTCAGGCAGAGGCAGTGTTGCCAGATAAAGAAAATGTAGTAAGAATACAGTGCTGTGGACGTTAAAATACAGTGTTTACGACAAATACTATACAGGGAATGTCACACAAAAATACAGTGTATTTTACAGTGCCTTTGAAAGACATTTTATCATATCAGCCGTACGACACCCACAAATAGTATTTAATATTACTTAATCTATGACACTGCTGGATATACCCGGGTGAAGCTACGTTGTTTTGTTATGTTTCTTACTTCCTGCGTCGGAAACGCACACACGGAATGTCACAACAATTTGCCATCATTTACGTTAGAGTACGATAATAAATTATATTAATTTGCATATTTTTAACTTATTTATTGCGATGCATTGGATTTTTAAAGATTTTCGAGTAAACGACAGTGACGCAGGAAGTAAGAAGCAACGCAGATTCACCAAGAGATTCGCCCACCCACGGAGTGTCGTCCGGTGGACGGTCGCCATTCCAGAACTTTTCCGTTCCAACGGTCATCGGTTCTTCTCGTTATGTGTCCCCTTTATCAAAATATCATGAATTATTGGCTCGACAAAAATTACAGTGCTCTCATACACCGATAAGTGTACAGTAGATGGCGTAAAAATACAGTAAATCTACTTTAATTACTTGCTTCGGCCACACTGGGTAGAACATTATGTGTGGGTGTAATGTAGGAAAGTAGATTGCCATAACAAAAAAAAGAAGAACAGTGACATTAGTTTGACAGTGACAGACAACCAATGACCGGTGGGTGACGTAAGCAACCTCAGAAGATTAGTTATTTTTCTCTGAGTAAGCTAAGCTTAGAGTTCTTAATGCTCTAAGTGAGTAAGCAACAGAGCAATGTTGTTTTTTTTAATATTGAACACGAGTCTTTTGAGACGTGCCCCCCTAGCATGATCACCGAAACACGATATATATTATATTGCGTGATATATAAGGTTTTATCGACACTCAACTATCAAGTCCATGTCTTTTGACAGTTAAACAAGATAAATCGCTATAATAAAATATCATATCGCGTTTCGGTATGGGCATGTTAGGGGGGCTGAGGAACGAATGAATAGGTTTTATTTGAGTAATATCAAAAATAAAAAAATAAGCTTATTAAATAAATGTAGAATTCCTATTATTTTGGATTTACAGAACACAAACGCTTTTTTCATAGGAGATTACTGCGTATGTTTGCAGTAGTCCCGCACCACAAATACCTCGCCGATGAGACCTGATATGACTCCCACGTATTAAATGTCACCGCTCAAGATCCGTGCCGACGCCTGTAGTGAGGAACTCCTAGCGTCAGTAGGTACGCTTTGAAGTATGTAAGATTTTAACATGCTTTACTTACGAGGAAAGACAAATAAGAAACATTGCTATGAACTTCTGCTAGGCGTTATGGCGACAACTTATGTGGCGTGCTGAGCTGACTCACCGTGTTCCACAACAATGCGGTCTAATCACTTTATCAGGATTTTTTGTACTATGAACTGGTTTACTGCCAATTTTTAATTTTGAAAAACACTGTTTTCGTCGCGAGATCTCTATACAACAGCAAAATCTAACAATGCTTAGTTAAGATAAATAATATTAGAAAAAATACTAGAAAAAATCGACTCACCCGTAGCACCTCAGACGGGACTCGAACCCCCTTGCACCCTTGGGATTCCGGCCCAATGCACTGACCAATAATGCTTAGTTGCTTTGGCACACGACATGACACGATCGCTTTTCAATGTCAGTACAGCTTGGTCATAAAGAGTAGAAATTAAATAAAATGTAACTAAAAATTTTTAGTACAAAATATAGTCAGTTGGAAAATAAATAGCCTCGGTGGTCTTGTAGTTTACCCGTTCACTCGTATAAAACACTGAGGTCTTGGTTTCGATAAGAAAAAAAAAATATTTTATATTTATATTATTTTTAAGAAGAAGTTTGCACTTCAAACAGACTCTTCAACGTGAAACCTTCTTTCAAAGGCTCTATGGCTAGACCCAAATATGGGCTGTAAATAGGTTGTATCTCAGTATCTTCCTTGTTATGAGCCAGTTGTGATGCCAAATATAAATTAGGTCCCATTTCTCCACGTGGCTCTCCAATTTCTTCAAGTTCTGCAATATCATCAAAGGTAGGCTTCGAAGGCTGAAAACAAAAGTTTATTGTAGGTAGATAGTTTCTGTTGGACAAAATGGTTGGAGAGTCAGGAAATTAGTCTAGGTATTTTTTAAACAGGTATCTTTTTATATGCATATCGCGTAGTCCCGATGGGCAGCAGGACAAACCATATAAAATGACAAACCCAAATATTTTTTTATCTTGTCTATCGCTCATTGGCCTAAAGTGTCTAAACTCTAAAGTTGGTTAGTAAATAATAAAGCTGTTGTTCTGATTTTAAAATGAAAAGGACAAAATATCTGTTAATGGTCTGTGGACAAAACCTAACCTCATTGCTCCAAGTCATCTCCACCCCAAATACAGGTTTCTCCGTGTACGCCTGGTGTAAAGCCTGTAGCTCCGTGAGTAGCGGCTGCAGCCTGTCCCGAGGGTCGGCTCTGAAGCCAAGCACGTAGCCACCGGAGGACGGGCGCACTACGAAGACAAGGGCTTCGCCGAATTTGGAGTCGCGAATGTTTATCTGGAAGAAGTATAGTCAAGCGTCAAATACTGTAGAGATAGTTACATTGACTACATCTACAATATTCGGTCAGCCGTGAGGCTCGCAAGGCGTCTGGCAGCGTAGAAAGCACCAACCCTTCACACGTAGGGTTGTCGTAATAGGCAGTTGCCTATTAGTAATGCCGCTAATAGTAGTACTGTCTCTAAGCCAATAAGTATAGTTTTACTTATTGGCTTAGAGACCGTACTACTATTCACACCAACAGGTAAAATGCGCTCCGACGCGCACCGGTTGGTGTACGGTCCAACACGACGAAAGTACGAAAAAGGTTTAAAATGGCAATTTTAAAACGTTCCACACCACGCGGACGTAATTATGGTCGCCAGCAAGGAACTCAAATTATCGAAATCTTGGAGAAGTGAAAGATTCTGTGTGCTTTTTCCACCAGAAACTCTATGGATATGTTACGCCATGGAGCAATCACACAGAAGATCCACAGCTTCTGCCTCAAGGTCATCCTTGCAGCTACTATCTGCAGTCCTTTACTCACACTCTCAATAGTGATGTAAGGCATGGAGACGTTGAAAGCGTCGTTGATCTCGGCGTACCATACAATGCGGACGTTGGTCACCAGCAAGGTGCCCAGGTTACCGGAGTCACTTGACAGGTTCCAAATGCTGTGCTCTTGCAGGCAAACCTGAAGAGGTTCAAACAATAAAGAAGATGGACGTAGTATAGTTGTTCTATCTCACGAAGTCAGTCGTCACCGCAAACCGAAACTCATTTAATCGGAGTTCGTGAGATAGAACAACAGCTACAGCTTGACCATAAAGAATAGACAAAAAATGAGGGCGCCACTTTCTATGCAAACACGTCAAAATCATGAATAACTTGGCAACACTGACTATATTTTGTACTGAAAAATTTTAGGTCCATTTTATTTAATTTCTTCTCTGTTGGGCCAAGCTGTAAGTAGGTATTATTAGTAGATGGGTATTTAGTAAAAGCTACGATATCCTCTTTTTGGACAAAATAAGTAAAATGTTTTTGTAAATTATGTAGCTTAAATGAATGGTTTTTTTGAATAGTAGCTAGATTATTCTTGGGATTTTTCAACTAGGATTTATCCTACCTACCTTCTCTAAAGGCAACATCCTCAACTGTTTGTTGTGTATTATGGCCCCTCTCAGCTTTAAGTCTCTGTACATCCTCGAAGCAGCGTAGGCTCTGTAATAAATAAGATGTCAACTCAACATTATTCAACTGCCTGCCTGTTGAGCTTGGTCATTGATTCAGAGTGAGAGGTTCGGAGTTCAATGAGGAAATGTCTTAAAAAACAAATTGGCTGAATATTTTTTTATAGGTAGGAATAAGCTCCCTTATTATTATGAAAAAGTTTCAGAATGTTTTTAGTTGCGTGAAAAATTTGATTTTTTTTTAAAGTTGCTTTGTTTTTGCAAACGTACAGAAGTACCTACCTACACAAATTGTATAGTGTACAGAATTAACAGCAGAATGGATTATTACCCTTCAACCGGTACCGCTTTCAATTTTTTTTATTGCAACACTCGATTACTTTTTGATGCAAAAACCACGTGGTGTTAGTAAAACTAGTTTTGGTTCCGTTTCTTAACTTGGTTAGAAAGGAAAGTTCGAAGCTGTACGGATCAGGATCGTGAAAGATAAATAAAGGAAAATACTAACTTATGCTGACTTATTGAGAAGCTTGGTGGCGCAGTGGTTTAGCGCCTGGCCCTGCAATTGCGGAGCTTGAGCAACTTTTGCAAGGGTCGGTCATGGGATGGGTGACCTAACATTTATTCGTTTCGTGCTTCGGAAAGCACGTTAAGCCGTTGGTCCCGGCTGCATTTGCAGTTGTTAACACCCACCAATCCGCATTGGGCCTGCGTTGTGGGTTATGGCCTGTCCTACTTATCCACCCATAAGGAAGGCCTGTGCAGTGGGGACATTAAAAATGGCTGATGTCACTAACTTATGCACACCGACGACTGTCGTGTAGTGCCTCACGCAGTTGGGCGCGAGGTTGGTAAAGATAAACTCGTATCTGTTGGTTTTGTAGGCGGCGAATGCGTAGAGAGCCTGCGTGGTGCCTCGGAGACCGGAGTTCACTACTTTGGTGCTCGTGGACAGCACGCAGTTCAGGCCTATGGCTGAGATAGATAAAATAGATATTCTACTGTGTTGACCATACTTTATTGAACAAAAAAATATGTCTAGATACCAGTGGCGAGGGGTGATATTATGGCAAAGGTAAGCCGGTAAGCTTACTGGAATCGGCTTGTATGAACCCTTCGCCACTGCTAGATACTAATGCCTCACAACAACAATCACACAGTGTGGTCACTTCTTATAAGGTCATTCTTACATGCAGTTGTCATTTTTACACTGGTCAAATAATTCTTAAAACTAATCTAGTGAATACGGGTTCAAAAACTTACATAGGTTGATTCTGGGGGAGGCTAGTGAGTGCCAGATGATCCTCAGATTGGTGACCACCATCCTCCCTTTTGTGCCGCTGTTCCCTTTAGTGTCCTCTATGGGTTCTATCCTGTCGAAGATTTTCTCTCCTGGCCTAAGGCGTAAGTATCTGACAAGGAATTGAAACATAAAAACCAAGGCCAGATGATACTATGAAGATTGTTTGAGTTATCCAAGTGACCCAGGATTTCCAAAATTCCATTATCCCGATCGAATTGTGTTCTAGATTCAAATACCAAAATAGTGATTAATTAAAAGTGCTTTTTATTCACTAAATAAATAAATATTTGACAACATCACATACATTGCTCCGATTCCAAAGTAAGTATCAAAAGCACTTGTGTTATGGAAATCAGAGACAACGGTGGTATCACAAACACCCAGACCTGAGCCAATATAGAAAAGTTCGTTTTGTAAATTGACCCAACCGGGGATCGAACCCGGGACCTCAGAGATAGCGACACCTTGAAAATCGGTGTACAAAGCCACTCGACCATGGAAGTGGACTGTGAATAAAATAAGCTTTTTAGAGTGGAGATGGTATAAAATCTTAAACTTACTCGAAAGGCAAGTCAAATAAGACTTCTCTGTCCTCCCACACAGCTCCAGTTTTTGATTTAGCCATTATTTATTAAACACTAACTAATTGTGTTATTGAATTGCTAGGAATCACTGAGCAATCACTACGTCTAGGAATGAGCTGCCTTCATAAACCTAGTTGGCTAGCTTCTAATTTGCAGAAATACTTTTCCGCACTTTCTCACCAAAGAGTACGTATACATGGTTGTCATGGCAACCGACGCTCAACACTGGAAAATTGTGGAAAACCGCGTTTTAGTGACGCGTGTGCTGGGTCAAAATACATTTGGCGTTTGGTGATCCTCTCGATCGATGGCCGGGTGAACCTTCTGAACCCTGCCATCTAGGATTTTTGTATGGGATGGAGTTATAATAACACAATATTTGAAAATGAAAGTCAATAGTCAATAGTCAAAATTTCTTTATTCAAATAAACTTAATAATTGAGCACTTTTGAATCGTCTATATTTTCCTACCACCCGTTCCAGACTTTTTAACTGACAAGAAGAACAGGCGCAAGAAACTTATCAGCTTTAACAGAAATAAGTAACGATATTTACAAACTTAAATATATCGTTACCAAATACAGTACAACAGGATTATTAACAACAACAACTTTTAGATAATCGTCTACTTTATAATAACCTTTACCTAAAGGGCTTCTTGAGTTCGTGCGTGAGTATCTGTGGGAGCGAGACTTAATATAAAATAATATAATATTTATATTTATTATAGCATTAATCATACAAATATACAGATATAAAGGCACAGATTACTAAATAGACAAAGGCTAAATTTGGAGTGCAAAGTTCACTTTAAATTTAACTTTCAACCACGGTCTTTACAAAGGTCTACTATAGAATCTAAGGCAACTTTCTTGCCTAAACGTTGACATCTTAACAAGATGGCATCTCAAAATTCTGCGTAACTCTATTATTAAAACCTGTCATTGAGTTTAAAAGCGGCTAAGTGCCAGAGTGGTCCATAATTGATGAAAACATCTTAAGAGCTTAGTTCTACATTATCAGATTTACCGTCCCTTGTCGAATTAACTCGTTATAACTTTGTCACAAGTTAATATTCGTTAGGCTGTCAGCAGTTTTTGTGTGACAGAGTTTCTAAATTAATTCCTGTTTCCACATGGATTGTTTGATATAGTTAGTGGCAACGAAAGGGTTACGACCTTCGCTTTCTGCCACAGATTTCAAATAATAGTTATAAGCTTCAATAAAAATAGTTTTTTGGCTTATACTTAAATGCAAATCTATAGAAAGAGAATCTGACTGACTGATTGCGCAAACCTAAACTTAAAGTTCAGCAACTTCATTAAACTTGAAATTTTGCAAAAACAACTTTTATACAACCTGGAGACGACAATGCGACAATAAATTAAAGGTCGTATAGCTAAGAATAATAAAACGCTCCCATGCAGTCTCATAAAAAACAATAAAAAATATCCAATAGTTTAGTCACAGGAAATATTTTTCAGTTTACGACAGTACAATTAATTTTCGTGCTATTTAGATTGTTGGAAAAAAAAATTATTTCGTTCCTAGGAATTATTTGATAGTTTTAAAATACTCCTATGAACTAGTGTCACAAATGTTTTCATTTATTGTCGTATTGTCGTCTCCACCCCGTATAATTATAAGTAAGCAAGCACTAAAAACATTTTCTATTTTCTATTAAACTTTCCAGCACGGGTACTGGAAGTGATCCACGCGAATTTCTTTTAAAAAATTGTCTTTATGCACGGTACAACTACACTGGCCTTCAAAACTGAGTACCACACTTTTAAAATTAAAATTTCTTTAACAACAGAAGTTAGTTTTAAAAAAATATGTTTTTTTTAAGAAGGTTGTCGATTGGGAAGTTATTGTTAAAAAAATATATAGTTACTGTGAGGCCTTAGCCTCATATTCAAACTTTTTTGGGTTCTGTAACTCTTTTGTTGCAGGCTAAAAAAGAATAATGGATTTTGAATTAAATTCGAATGCGATCGGCAGTTCGCTATTTTGTTTTGTGGACGACCATTCTAGGCTACGCCGTGATAGTGTGTGTGTTGAAATAAATGTCTGTTTGAAAGTGAAAAGATTTTTTTATAATTTCTCGCCTTCCTCACGACAGTACCTATATTTTTTAGTCCTTTTTATTTCGAAAATATATCTTGAGTATTTTAATAGTACATTATGATATAAGTGCGGTAAGTTGAAAATTACAGCTGAGGCTACAAGAAAGCAGAGGCTGTAATTATCAAAGCGCACGTATGTCATACGACGTTTTATAACATATTTGCGAGGAAATGAATAAAACTCGGACTTTCTTAAACGAATAAATTTTTATCACTTGTTAAAGCAGTTATAAATATTTTAACAATTTGTAAAAGTGATTATTACGTTGCCAGTTGGCATTGCCACATGGCCACTTGAGCGTCTTTTTAGAAATGCCAGCAAGTTGGAGTATGACTAGAGATCAATACCATGTTTTGTTTTCACAGTGCTTTTTAGCATTGAATTGAAGTAGCACCACAATGAGCTTGACTGATATATTTTTTGGGCAAGAGGCTTAGAGTAGCCTTTTTCGCTGCCTCTGAGACTTCTGACGGTGTCGAATTATTAAATTCATCAGTATTTACTTGACGACAATTTCAAATAAAAACAATACAGCGAAAAGAAAATCATCAGCGCAAATTTTTAAGGCAAAGGCATAAAAAACAGCCAGTATTACTAATAAATGAAACAAATTTATTTTTTTGTGTTTTTGTTACAGATAAATGATTGTAATTTATTGTCATAATTAATAAAATTAAAGAATTAAATGTTTATTTATTATATTTTATCCCCTAAAGTTAATTTTATTCATAAAATGCTGACCTCTTATCTGACATAAAAACTCTTTGCTAAGATTTAAAAAAGTACTGTATGTTTTAGACGGAGCATCTTGATAAACCGTGCGTTTTACATTACCATAACGCACAAGTAAGTAATGAGATACAATACGATATTGAAATTGGTGTAATAAGAGACCCTTTACGAGCAAATATGTTATAAAAGTTATTACAATTTTAAAAGTGTGGTACTAAGTTTTGAAGGTCACTATATTTATTCGCAAAGTAATTTATGCAAAAGTTTTGTAATATGCCTTTAAATTGAATTTGTTTCTGAAATATTAGGGTAAACAAGGTAAGCTAGGATAGATCAATAAATAAATTAAATTCCTGTCAATTAACTTGGTCTACAACAAGACAAATATTGTGTAGATAGATATGGACTTGTGTATTAAATATTGGACTAGGTAAAGCGTTTATTTTGATTTGGATTAGGGAATTCTATCCCGGCCCTTATTTCTGATCCCTGGATTTCAGGATTAGACAAGTCAATCCCGGGATCCCATGGTTATTTCGGGATTGAAGTTTAAAAATAAAAATAGGGAAATCTCACAAAAATCTAAACAACAAATGAAAAATCGAAGTAATTCATACAAAAAAAACAATTTACATATTTTACGTTACGATACAGACCTAGCTAATACTAATCAAATTACGAATCAGAATAACTCTGACATTCTTTATGTTAAAATTATTCTTTTTCAATGAAAGAGATCTCTTCAAACATTAACAAATTTATAAAAACTTTATCTTACAAACTATGCAAATAAACTTTGAAAATTGTCAATAACCTGTCTTAACATAGACCAAATAGACGACTTTTATTAAAAAACCTACTGAGTAGGTAGTTTGTAGGCAAAGTAAGTTTCTTAGCAAAAAGTATTTTAAAATAATATTCATCAGTCACATTTATCTTAAATATGACAAAGTCTTGAAAACTAAACTGAATATTTCCACATTTTTAATTAAATACAAGAAGTTTTTCTTGTATTTTAAAATGATAGGTAAGCAATTCTGTTTAGAGCACTCGCACTGAGAATCACGCATCGAATTGCTTCACGTAGTCTATTTTGCAACATTTAAAAAAATGATGTCAATCTTGAAAATCCCGTGGTCAAGAAAACTTAATCCCGAAAATTTTGTGATTGAAAAACGGTCGGGATCCCGAGATATTCGATCTCGGGATCCCGACCATTTTTCAATCCCAAAATTTTCCTCTAATTTGGATACAATATCCAAAATGTTTACGAAAAAATATCGAATCTCCACTAACCTCTCCAAAGTTATCTTCTGTAACATGTCGGTCAGAAAACCGATTTGATATTCATTTCCCGCCATCTCGATCTCAATTAACCGTGCTCCGATAGCGGGGACAAAGCGACCGGATGCTGCCGGCGACGTCCGGAGCCAGAAACCGGACCGGACGCGCCAACGCCGGACGGCAATTAACGACAACATCCGAGTGGCTACCGATATGGGAAATCAGTTAGTTGGCTGCAGCGAAACTGCTATGCTAATGATAAGAAGAAACTTTATGAATAAATAAATTTTATTATATGCTTGGACAATTTCACACAGCGCCATCTAGCCCCAAACTAATATGGGTGCTAGACAACTGATATACTATTTATATACTTTTTTAATATATATTTATTATACATAGTAAAACCCAGACTCGTCACAGAAATTAAAAAGGTAAAATCTCATCATTTCAATTTCTGTTCGACCGGGAATCGAACCCGGGACCTCTAGCACGGTAGACCGGCATGTTAACCACTGCACCACTCAAATCGTCAATGAATAAAGGGGTTGTAGAGTGCGTGAGCGATTAAATACGCGATTTCTTCAGAAACTTGTTGAGGGTGCTTAGGGTGTGAACATACTAAAAGTCCTCTCGTCTAGGAGGTGAGCCGGAAAGGGGGGATTGAAGGTCTCACTTTTAGGTTTTTCACTGATGTCTCCAAAACGGTGCATCGTAGAGAAAAATATTTTTCTACCAAATGAAAGCTTATAAAATTTTCTACTACTTTTAACTTATACACTTTTTCCAATTTCAGCATTGTTTTCAAGCTACACGCTATGGAAATGTGAAAATTTGGATGATGAACAAGATCCAAGGAGTTTGTATACACACCTTAATTAAACTAATGAGTGATATATCGTAAGAAAGGCCTTTTTTAGACAAGCATTTGCTGCAAATATATTTTAAATCAATTGTTAGTATTTTTGGAGTTATATGTATACATAATTAATAAAAGTCGGGTTAATTACATCATTTATAATTCAAAAAATGGCTAAACGGATTTTGATAAAATTTGGCATACTGATAGTTCACCTGTATTAATATGTACGATACTTTTTATTCTGATCAAAGGTTCTCTAGGGTCCACGAGGACGGAAGCTAATGACCTCTCACTTGGGTTTCTCGCTAATAAATGTTTTAGTACTTAATTAATGAATATCTGGTTATTGTTGTAAATGTCAATTTTTATTTATTTATTTATCTCTAGGAATGAGCTGGTAGACCGAACTTGCCTGAAATGTACGAGTATACGGTTCATCTGTCAAACGATCCCACCGGAAGCGGCCGGTCTATACACGATGGGTACCAATGCCGGTTCGGTGACGATTTCCGGGAAAGTTAGTGATAATTATTCCTACTAGGTCTAAATCCCAATAGTTCAATGGAGTGTGCTAAAACCGTCGGATACTAAATTTAATTAAGTAGTAAGACATTATTAAGATACTCCCCATAAATGGTCTAATTATACAGAGTCATTAAAAGTATTTTTTCTTAACAACATAATAAAGTTATTTAAACGTGACATTTTTCGAGAATGTCCCCCAGATCGGATCTCCTAATGGAAGATACAAATTTAACATTATCAGATTGTGCGAAAGATTCATTTTGTACTAATTTAGCATTTCGCGAACTTGGGAATAAGTTGAAAATTACGTTTTTGTTTGTTTGTCTATTATACAGAGTCGAGTCGATTTTTTTTTAATATTATTTAACGTCAATATAATAACAAAGGATGTTTTCTGAATAACATAAAAAAATATATTGACATCTTATTAGTTCTGGTTCTCAGTAATCCCTTGATTGCGGCAGCTATACGCGAAATAAAAACTAAAATAATTAAACTTTATTATACAACGTAGTAGTACCTATCAATGAAGTTTTATTTCAATTGATAAATAAGTGAAAAACATAATCATACTTTGAATCCTAAAATATGTTAGGATGGGTAGTGCTTGACTGATCGACGGAGAGAGAGAGCAAGTAGTGAGGGGTTTGGTAGTGGTGCCTCCTCTCGACCAACCCATCTGGTCAGCCTACCTGAGTAGGTAACCTTATGGGGAGTTCTGGAGAAGGCTCTCTTCCTTTCCCCCCTCTGGGGAGAGGTAAGAACCCCCCCGGCTCCCACGCCGAGTCTACTATTTAGGCTCGACGGGGGCGCCGGGGGCGGCGAGAGACAGCCCAGGAGTGGCTTCCTGCGCGCTGACCGAGTCCAACATGCCGTTTGGTATACCTAAAGATTGTATTTGCCCTCACTCTAATAAAAAAAAAAGGATGGGTAGTGGTACCCACTTAAGTTCGCGAACCTCCACGCTCTGCCAAACTGCAACAGTACGTGTGCGAACTTCAGTGTGCGCTTCGCATTTTGTGATCCGATGCAAACGAAGCAAGTAGAAGTTCGCAATAGCGTCCACATTGAGCTCCGCGAAACTACAACATAGGTTCGCGGAACACGAGGTTTGCGAACCTAAGTGGGTACCCTAGTCTTTACTTTTCGTAGTAGAGTCGTAGTGAAAGCGTAGCAACTATCATTTCGTAGCTCGTAGTATGATCGAATACTGTAGTATTAGCCGTAGCGTTGTTTTTTAACGTCCTTCAATTTGGTATTCCTATTTATTTTCCTTGAATCTAAAAACAAAAAGCCTACCAAAATTCAAACCCGAATTGGTTTGGTTCCGTATCTGAGCTCGGTAGTCTGCGGATGGTTCCGTATACATAATATTAAATTAACGACTTACGAGTACTATGTTTTCTGGTAAGTCTGTCTGATTGTAGGTACCTACATATTGGTTAATTAGGTAGTTTATAACATCACGACGGAAGAATCATACAGAAGCGCTGTTTAAAAGTGTATCGTTTATATTGCGTATTTTTTTAAAGATTTTTACAGTGGTTGCATTTCTCGGAGATAAATAAATATTCCAAAGCTTACACACTTATTATATAATCCGGTACAACCATTTTATCTCCCAAATCGTTCTTTAAAGCGGTATTTAAGGGAAAATTACCTAAGTGACGCTTATTCGACTTACCAAAAATATTTTTCCACCATCACCTATCTTAAAACGTTAGATATAAAGCTCATATTCGCTTGATAAATAAGTATGAAAGTTTGTATCATCTCCTTAATTGACTTATATAATGAAGCCGAATGAGTCTAAAAGAGGTAAAGTTGGTGCCCGGATGCGTAAAATTAGTTAATTTAAAGAGTGAAAGATAATTTGCATTTATCCCACTCATTTTGTTACAAAACTTTGCCAAGGGGATAACCGATTTTATATTGATGGGGTGTTACTTAAAAGTTGAGCTTTTAACGCAAAGGGAGCTTTCATATACTTGGTTCCAGTAATTAAACAGACTACGCGACTTTGGTGTTCAAATTTTATTAAGGTACCCCACGGAAAGTAGCGCCCTCAGAGGTTTCTATTTAATAAATTGTTAACAGAAAAGGATTTAATAAAACTTTACGTGGAATTTATGAGACCCATAGTTGGAATTTATGACGACCTCCGTGGTCGAGTGGTTTGTACGCCGGTTTTCAAGGTGTCGGCATCTCTGAGGTCCTGGGTTCGATCCCCGGCTGGGTCAATTTAGAAACTAACTTTTCTATATTGGCTCAGGTCTGGGTGTGTGTGTTTACCACCGTGTTTTCTCTGATTTCCATAAAACAAGTGCTTTAGCTTACTTTGGGATCGGAGCAATGTTTGTGATGTTGTCTAATATTTATATTTATTTATTTATTTATCATATTATAGTCTAATAGCATTTTTAGAAGGTATCATTACATTGCCTAGTAGTCATTCGTTGAAGTAGATAGCAAATGTGTCAAAAACAGCCACTTCTAGCAGTTTTGCTATCTACTTCTAGAAATGACTACAAGGGAATTTAATAATAATACTGGACTTTGGAATTTAAAAATACCACATAAGATTTTATTAAAATTATGTGTTATAATTACAATATTAAATAAAATTCACCGCGGCGTCACTTTCGGTCTGGGTACCGCTTTAAGCAATTCTAGTTTTTTTTATTAATAAATTAATGTTAAAGTAAATTCATCATCATTATTAGAATTCTAATTATAGTCCATTGCTGTGTATAGACCTCTCTTTTTTTTAAATAAGGTTTTTAACGGCATTGTTTTTAAGCCCTTTTATGCCTGTCTTGCATAGGCTTTTTTCTCTTTCTTGCAGTAAAATTGTCAAATCAAATTATAATTTGTTGATTGTGTTGTTGATGTATTTGTAAAGCGGCATGAAGTTACTGTAATTAGCTAAAAAATCCTCTAGTTTCTCTGGTATTTTTTTATGAATCTCTGAAAGTTCCGTGATGAGAGTTAGGCGGTGTAAGCCAAATTTTTTACACGTGAAAACGATGTGCTGTAGATCTTCACTCACATCACAAACAGGGCATCTCTCGTGGGAGAATGTTGCCATCAACTTCACGCTTGGTTGATGAGTTGGAGATCGCATTGTTGGTGGGTTTGATTTTGCCAAACATTTTCAGGCTTAAGTAGGGGTTTCCCTTGTCGCCTTTTAAAACATTTCCAAGGTTTCGTAATATATACTGCCTTTCAAAACTTAGTACAACACTTTTAAAATTGCAATTTCTCTTAAACAATAGAGGTTAGAGTTTTGATATAAAAAAGAAAGTTTTTTTTTTCAAGAAGGTTATCGATTGTGATATTATTATTTAAAAAAAAAAATTTTTTTAGTTTTTTTATTTTGAAAATATATCTTAAGTGTATTTTAAAAGTGTGGTACTAAGTTTTGAATGCCGGTGTAGTTGATTTTTAATTATTTCTGTATGGCTTGCTTCCTAATTAGAGACTGTTCAAAATTAATTAAAGACTGTTCTGAATTCGAAGCCAATTGATTTTCCCTCTGACTCACTTCATTATTGGTGGTCCAAAAATGTGTTATAAAACCAATTATTCCACTTAGGGCTTGCGAACCGGTGGGCTTCTTTGACATTCACAAGTGCTTGTAATTAGCCTAGACATGTTTTGATGTTGTGTATACCTATATTGTATTGCTCGGTATTGCTGTACATGCAACGTCACGTAAACCCTCAGGATAGGACCCCTCGCCGGATTTCAAACCCCATGTTATTTACACCTTCTCTTATTACAAACGGTAAATAACGTCAGGTTTATGGAGCGAATAAAAAATATTTGTTTCTAAAGTTGGGGTTTTTTAAATTTGTGCTTCCTGTTTTTTGAGTTTTTGTGTTAGGTTAGGAGTTTGGTATTTAGAAAAAATTGGACAAGAAGGAGTCGGACTCGCCCACCGAGGGTTCTGTATAAATTTGTAGGTACTTATTAAGACTATATTTTTTATGATTTAATTAGAAATGTTTAGTTTTCAGACTTTTCCCTGTAAGTGATATCTGTGTAAAAGAGTATCACTTTTCCTTGCACATTCATTTCAAAAGAAAAACCATCATCTATATTGTATACATATTATGACAAGAAATGATAAAAAAGTTAGTTTAAGTAAAAGAAAAATGTGTACTTATTTGTGGTCCCTAGCACATTCATACAATGCAATTAATGTAGCAATGTGTACAATAGAAGTGACGAACTTCAGAGCGCTTGCGGGCAAAACGAAACGAACGTATTTTAATCTGTAGAAATAACTCTTTGCCATACATTATCGAGTGAAATTGCAGCTGATCTCTGTCTATTGACAATTTAATCGCATGTATCTTGAATTTTGAACTACAACCAAATAAAATTCAATTTATCAATTTGCACTGTGGTCAAGGAAAGTGCATAGGGGATACGAGTATGAATTCTTTCAGGGTAAACTTTTTCATTATGAAATATTGAGCTTTTCTTCATAGCTAACTGGAAAACTTAAGACATTACTCTCAAGTTCAGCAACTTAAAATTATATGTTTAAGTTTCATAGGTAAGTTATTGAACATATTCAGAAAGTATTCTGTTTAAAAATAAAACTTGCATGTTATTTCGTAAAGATCTTTATTAAGATTTCTGAATTGGCTTTATTAACCGTTACCATTTTTAAGCTAATAAACTTTGTCAAACTTTATGTAATCTATGACTCTGTGTAACTCTCTAAAACAGTTTAGACAGACCGTGAGTGCATTATACTGTAACAACCAGCCGGTAGTCCTGTCCGGTGAATATTGATTCACCATTATACCCGGACGTGAATAGTATCGAGTCAAAGTTATTAAAAGGTCTATTTTTTACCGTCGCTAATTTTTTGTGTGAAACAGTACAACATTTTATACTCGTTGAATGCTGTGGATGTCCATTATCTAAAACAAAAAAATCCGCTGACTGCTATGTAGTGCTAACCCCGCGTTTCCACTACACTCAACAATAAACACCGACTCTCAACTATAAATACCGAGGAAGTTATGTTAAAAGTGTGATACCGAACTCCACTGCACAAGCCCAATGGAGCCGGACCAACTTCTCCATCTCTTGAGCACTCAATTTTGTTTCATGTCATAGCCTTTCCTATCCTGGAAATTGTCCCCATCCTTCTGGGAAACGCACCATTAGTAAAAAAACTCCGCTGCTCGCAGCAGTGCTGCCGCAACAGTGATGGATGCCGCAGCTATAGGTTTATATGAGATTACATTTCAAGCTCCGCAGCAATGACGCGACAGCAATGCAGTGCAATGCAGTGACAGCATTGTGGCGGCAGCACTGCTGCGTGCAGCCGATATCATACCTTAAGTTATTATGAATGAACTAGCTTCTGCCCGCGACTTCATCCGCGTGGATATTCTAGAAATTTCTCCCTTTCCCTCTCCCTCCACCAATTTGAACCCCCATTTCACGCCTTTAGGGATTGAATCATGCCCACCGTGTTAGACTTCAAAATAAATGTGATTTTTACAATCCACACCCTTTCATACAAACTTTCATCCTCTATTTTACCCCCTTAGGGGACGAATTTTGAAAAATCCTTTCTTGGCGCACCCCTACACTTCTTAAGGAACCTACGTGCCTTTGGAATCTCAGCGGTTTAAGCTGTGCGTTGATATGTCAGTCAGTCAGAGTCTTCTTTCATTTATGATTACATTCTTGCATTCGAAATCCGATAAGAAGGTTTTTGCCATTATCAACGTTTCAAGATACAAACATTAAACAAATTCCAAATACTGATAAGTGTAGTTTTACATTTTTTAAGTGCTCGTAACTGCCCGTTGGCACTGTAAGCCTTAAACGTAACGGCACTAACGACTGTTAAGTGTTTTCACATGGCACTCAACACGGCATAGTTAACAGTGGACAGTGGAAAATATCAGTAAAACACATTAGCGACATATTTAAACTTTATAACCGTAACAAAAAAAAACATTTCAAGCACAAATGTTTTTTTAAAATTAAAGACTATCTCCGTAAATGGAGCTAACACCCGTTTGCACAAAACTTAAGAATCACCTAAGTCTTTTCCGAACTACAACTCGACCAAGATAAATAGGCGCATGAAAGCTGCATGACAGCTAAGTTAATGACACCGTTTTAATTGGTCAAGTTGTAGTTAGGAAAAGACTTAGGCGATTCTTAAGTTTAGTGCAAACGTGCAAAAGATTTCTAATACAAAACATCAAAGCTTAATTGAATAAATAATATTTTGAGTTGAGTACTTAAATCTCGTGTTAGATGCACAGTATACGGAAATTCAGTCGTTTTGTCTATCCAAATTGTAGTTATTTTAGTTAAGGTGATTTAAGATTCCTACATATAATTTTTTAGCTCTTCTTACATCGGAGTTAACTTCATAGTTTTAATACTGTGATAATTTTTCACTGTAAGATTTAGTTTTTTTATCTGTTTTATGAACAGTGAAATGGGCCTATAAACTTATACGGGTTACTTTTATTCATTTAAAAGTAGTAGAAATATTTCGTTTTCCTATTATTTTGGGAAAGCCCGCCGATCATAATAAAGTGTACACACTGAAATTTTAGCATTTGGTTTCCGCAGTGGAATGGTTCCACTCATGATTACAAGCAATTTTTACTATGGCCCAACTCTGATATCGCAAAAAAATCAGCTGTTCCATACAAAAGCGCAATACCTACTCGACTTTAATGTATGGAACAACTTTTTTTCGCGATATCAGAGTTTGCCCCAATTAAGGACACCAGTCGATTTTCAAACAAACGAGGTAACTTTGAATCCTTGGTTCTCCGTCAAGGATTGACCGAGCTGTGATCTGATGATGGCCACCAAGGGAGTGAATAGAGGATATTCAGATATAGATATAACGGATACACACCCAACTGATCTAACCAGCATTGTAAGAGATATAAGGATCAGACTTTTCAGTTTCAGGATTTCAATAATTAATAATAATTGCGAGGTTTTTTAAACATACCTATCCTTTTTATATTTTTTCTAGTATTTTTTCTAGTATATTATTTAGTATTATATAAAAATAGCATTGTGAATGCTTAAATCTCAAAATTTCAAATAGTTAAAAAGCTTTCTCATCTTAATCAACTGTTTAAAAATATCTGGAAAGATGTTCAGTTGAATGTTGAAGTTAATTCCTTCTACATTGGTGAGATGGCGCTGGCTTGCAGCGTAAGAGTTGATATACTAGAAGAAATTCGACGTTTCGACTAGTGACTCGGTAGCTCAGCGGTCAGAGCATTGGACCGGTTATCCAAAGGTCGCGGGATCGATTCCCGTCCGAGAACATGATCTGGTGCGAGTCCTATTTTTTCTAGTATATTATTTAGTATTATATAAAAATAGCATTGTGAATGCTTAAATCTCAAAATTTCAAATACCTATCCTTTTAAAATGTTGATCAGATCAGTTGGGTGTGTATAATGATGTGAATTCACTCCCTGGATGACCATCATCAGATTACAGCTCGGTCAATCCTTGGCGGAGAACCAAGGCTTCAAAGTTACCTCGTTTGTATGAAAATCTGACAATCAATTTTCCGACTACCACTATATATATATTTATTCTTTAGGGGTTTATTACAGCAGACTTCTCTTTTATTTCCACTGTAATATACAACGTGTTACAAAAATACCCCTAATGCCGAGTATGGGAGATAGAGACCATTAAACTGAACAACTTTTACTATGGACCAACTCTAAAATCGCGAAAAAAAATCAGCTGTTTCATACGAAAATTAAAATCGAAAATATCAATATGTATGAAACAGCGGTTTTTTTTTCGCGATTTCAGTGTTGGCCCCATAGTAAAAGTTGTTCAGTTTGATGGTCCCTATATACCATATTCGGCATTAGGGGTATTTTTGTAACATGTTGTATACATATCTATTCTTTAGGGGTAAATTACAGCAGACTTCTCTTTTATTTCCACTGTAATATATATTAATACCTATGTACTTTAAAATTTTGCAATGATAGTTGCTAATAATCAAATCTGTAACTCAATCATGAACTCGCTAATGTTTCGTTCCGAAATAAAGGGGACGTAGACGGAGTCAACTTTTTTTTAATAATAAATTCCAACAAGGAAATTTGAATAGCCGCACGCCAGCTGGCGGCAAGTTGTTTAAACTCCCCTCTTTAGGGGGGAAACTGACGTTTTTTTCCTGGGGAATTATGAGCTTACACCTTATAAGACGGGTGGGGAAGTAAAATAAAAAATATTCAGTAAAACATACTGATGAATCGTAAATATAAATTAAAAAGTAGTTTACTATAAAATTAAAACTAAAGTGAAAAACTAGCTTATTCTTTTTGAAGCTCAATCTTGACTGAGATTTTGAACCACGCTTTATAGTCGAATATCGACTACCGGAAAATACAATTAAGTAGTTATTGGAAAACTGCAATGTTTATGACAATAATTCCTATTTCTATGAATACTATTATACTTATACTAGCGGCCCGCCCCGGCTTCGCACGGGTACAATATAGTTACTAATGTGGTGAGTGTGAAGTTATTAGACTATATTACAGGATATCTTATATATAGTGGTGGCCACATAATTAAGGACGCCAATCGATTTTCATATAAACGAAGTAACTTTTAAGCATTGCTTCTCCGCCAGGGATTGACCGAGCGGTGATCTGGTGATGGCCATCGAGGGAGTGAATGGAGGAGATCCAGATTTCTATACACACCCAAGTGATCTGACCAGCATTTTAAGAGATGTAAGGATATGTTTAAAAAAACCGCGAATATAGCATAAAAATGTATGAAAATCTTGCAACTGAAAATACATCTCTTAGAATGTTGACCAGATCAGTTGGGTGTGTATTGCGATCTGAATCTTCTCCATTCACTACCTGGTTGGCCATCATCAGATCACAGCTAGTTCAATCCCAAGCGGAAAACCAAGACTTCAAAATTACCTCGTTTGTTTGAAAATCGACTTGTGTCCTTAATTATGTGGCCACCACTATATATAGATATCCTGTAGAATAGTCTAATAACTTCACACTCACCACATTAGTAACTACATTGTACCCGTGCGAAGCCGGGGCGGGCCGCTATAGCTTAAAAGATCTAAGTGTACAAACGACGGGACACCTAAACCATTGATCTGATTATGATGAAACTTTAGTGAGCTGCTTACCACCGAGAAGGTCCCTGGCTAAAAAAGCTAGTTCTAAATAAAAATATGTTGTGCATTATCAGGATTATCAATCTTGATCATCCAACACTTCTCTATAATATACAACGTGTTACAAAATTACCCCTAATGCCGAATATGGTATATAGGGACCATCAAACTGAACAACTTTTACTATGGGACCAATTCTGAAATGGCGAAATAAAAATCAGCTGTTTCGGACATAAATTAAAATCGAAAATATCAAAATGTATGAAACAGCTAAGTTTTTTTTTCGCGATTTGAGAGTTGGTCCCAATACTAAAAGTTGTTCAGTTTGATGGTCCCTATATAGGTACCATATTCGGCATTAGGGGTATTTTTGTAACATGTTGTATACCTACCACATTTCTTGTCATGTTATCCGGTTGCAAAATAAAAAGGCTATTCGGCGAGCTGACTCTCGAGCAGGCGACATTAGATCTGACCATGGGAGAAACAATCACTGCGCAGATCTACACCAGCCGCTCTTAAACTTTGTCCCTGTGCTTTATTAATTGTCAGAGCATAGGCGACTTGACCGGATATTGTAATCTTTTAAAATTAATCTGATAATCAGATGGAATAATTTTGCACCTTTTTACAACGCAATAAGGAAAAAATGTCAACACTGACAACATAGCGCCATAGATACTATTCAATGAAATGCATTCTACCTACTCTCAGGGGAAATCACCAAAGAGAATGTAATACTACGTTGAGATGACAAATGATATTTATTTTTCTTAATTAATCAATCAAATGCACAAAGAAGTTTCAATTCCGACGTCGAAGTGAATCCCCCAAAAGTAGCTTTCTATCACTTTTTAACCCTGTTAGGGGATAAATATTAAAAAAATACGAAACACGTGTTCAATTAATTTTGTAAAAGAATGTCTATGCCAAATTTCAAGTCAATCGGGCTAAGGAATCGCGTTCTCCCATACAAACTTTGCCACCCTGTTTCACCCCTTTAGGGGTTGAATTCCGCAAAATCCCGTCTTAGTGAGCACCTACGCCCTAAAAGCAGCCCCCATGCAAAATTTGAGACTCCTAGCACTTGTAGTTTCTGAGATTTCGTGATCAGTGAGTGAGTAAGTGATTTTCCCTTTTATATATATAGATGAACACTATTAATAATTATGAACTACTAGCTTTCTGCCCGCAGCTTCGCCCGCGTGGACTACAGGTTGTATCGTGCGGGCGGAGACCCGTGCCCAGCAGTGGGATAAAAAGTAGCCTTTGTCCTTCCCCAAGGTCCCATCTGTATCCGTACCAAATTTCGTCAAAATCGGTCCAGCGGTCTAGGCGAGAAAACGTAACAGTCAGACAGAGTTACTTTCGCATTTATAATATTATTAGTATAATTAGTATGGATTGTAAGTTATCTTATTCAAATGAACATTTTATAGGATAAATATTTTAATTGAAAAAGGTTTCTTAACTTTTTCAATTAGGGTAATCTACAAAACTGGGAATTGAACTTTAATAGGAATTTCAAAGGAATATTTGACATTACTGCATATTTTTTCACTGGAAAATGCAGAATGATGGTCTCCGTTAGAAAAGGCTGAAAGAGCTTAGGAAGAACCCTTTAAATTGATTTATTTATTTTATTATTCGCGTAAGCTATAAGCGCCTCAGTGGTCTAGTGGTTCGCCCACACGTGTAAGACGCAGGGGTCCCGGGTTCGATTCCCAGGAGGGGGGTACATTTGAGTTTGGATGGTGGTAGGGCTTATTTTGTGTCAGACTTAGGTAAGATGGTGGTCCATCTTACCTAAGTCTGACACCATAATAACAACTTAAAAATTGTTGCGTTCCGGTAGTTAGAGGTAAGATAGCCAGTTCCTCAGTGGTGAGGATTCCGGGTAAAGTGCGCTTACACTTTCGGCCTTATCGTCACTTAACATCAGATGAGGTGAAGGCCGAGCACTAACCCGTTGTGGACAAAAAAAAGCAATGTCCTTCTACCATATAAATTTATTCCAAAGAGCTACTTAGCGCTTTGGAAAAACAAAACTCTGACTTCAGAGTTTTGTTTTATGAAGCCAGAATCAAAACAATATCACACATAAACAAGTACAGAATAACGAATTTTCAAACGTCTCGTAGTTCAGCGGTCAAAATACGCCAGGAATCACGAAACGTCGTGGCTTCAATTCCCGCCTGAGTAGTTAAAGCAGGTTTTTTTTGTTCAAGTATAAAGCATTCTCAGTATATAAATCTAACAATACGTATATGAAATTGCCGTTTCGCATGGAGAAATTTAAAGAATTTCAATTTCCAATATTAACATTTTCTTAATTTATTTAACAACCATGAACGCTAATGTTTAAAAACTTGTGCAGTTGAAAGTACTTACTATGATTCTTGATTGTGTTTATTAGCTATGATTTGCCATTCACAACTACTTGCAATTTGATGTAGGGGGTAATTTCTAAACAAAAAACATACTGATTCCTATTGCATCGCAATAAAAAATTTAAAGTTTATGTTTAAAACGCCAAATACCTATGATATTATTTTAACATGACGTATAAACAAAACAAATATTATTTTAACAAAAGCAGAAAACTTTTTTATGTTTTCTAAGTTTACTAACTTTTTAATAACCTTGATGTAAGTACAAAAGAATAAGCCTTCCTTTTATCGTGCCTTAAAGATCAAATGTTCTAAAAACTTTAATAGCCTGCCACAATTCCGTTTGATAATTTCTACTGAAATTATTAATAGCGACGCGTAAATTTAAAATTGGGACAGAAAGTAATGGACTCTCCCAACATTTAAACGAGTCGTGACAGAGTCATATTACAGCTCCATGTAAAGGAACAGAAAAATTGGAATATTACAATTAATAACAATATTAAAAACGTTATAATCTTTTAAGGCCCCTATATACATCAAGTGGCGCCCTCATTTTAATTAAATTTATTGCTCGCTTAGTAAATAATGTATTGAAAATTCACATGTACAGATTGAAGCTAAGGTTCTATAGTTTATTTACAAACAATAACCTCAGTATAATATAGTTCATTGTAGTAGTAGTTCGCAAAAGTGCTAAAAGTGGCCACTTTTAAAAATAGCATTGTGAATGCGAAAAATCTAAAATTTAATAATTATATAGCTGTTTCATCTTTATCGATTGTCAAAACATCTGGAAAGATGTTTCTTTCGAATGTGGGGCATTTCCTAACATTGATGAAATTGCGCTGGCTTGCAGCGAAGAAGTAAAAAGTACTAGAAAATTTCGCCGCTCCCACTAGCGGACTCGGTAGCATAATTATTATTGGTCAGTGCATTGGGCCGGAATCCCAAGGGTGCAGGTTCGAGTCCCGTCTGAGATGCTACGGGTGAGTCAATTTTTTCTAGTATTTTTTCTAATATTATTTATCTTAATGTACATGTGAATTTTCGATACATTATGTACTTAGCGAGCAATAAATTTAATTAAAATGAGGGCGCCACTTGAGGTATATAGGAGCCTTAATACTGAGACGACCTGTGGCCCTACCATGAGTTGATGCAAACTGTTTACGTTACCATAAACTATCGTTTTCTCTCTTTCACTCGCATTGACTGTGAGTAGTATATCCGATAGTTTACGGTAGCGTAAACAGTTTGCATCAACTCATGGTAGGGCCACGGGTCAACATGCCGGTCTATCATCACGCAAGAGTTCCCGGGTTCGATTCCCAGCCGGGCAGAAATTGAAATGATGAATTTTAATTTCTGTGACGGGTCTGGGTGTTACTATGTTTAATAAGTATATATTTAAAAAGTATATAAGTACTATATCAGTTATCTAGCACCCATATTACAAGCTTTGCTTAGTTTGGGGCTAGATGGCGCTGTGTGAATTTGTCCAAGTTATTATTTATTTATTATATTCATAATTTATAAGTTAATAAAAACAAAAATAACTGACAATCTATACTAATATCAAAAAGTGGTAGAGTTTTTAGCTTATCTTTGGATGTAGGAGGTAATCTCTGAAACTCCTCATACGATTTCAAAAACTGTTTCACCGATAAAAGACACACTTCCGCTGAGTGACATTGGCATTTTTTTTAAACGCTTTTCATTTGGAATGGGATATACATTGTCAAGTAAATAAAGAGGTTGGATTAAATTAAATAATCTTATTTCTGTTCAGTATAAGCATCTGTACCAATCGTCTTAAGTCAGAAGGACGTACAAAAGGTAGACAAGGAGTTTCAAACCATCTGCCTGGGATTAATATTTCTTTCTTGCGACGATAAAGCATAATTAAATTTAGAGGAGGTATCAAAACCCTGGGAATGTTATCCGGTGACTATTCTAAGCTAAGCGAATAATTTGAAGCTGTTGTAGTGGTGTTCGTGGGCTATAACTAGTGGCTCAGTGAAGCTGTCAGTAGACGTCGCTCGTATTGGTTGTACGAAGTTAATCCAACTAATAGATGTCCCCACGAGGTTGACACTGCTTTTGAAAAGCAGTACTATGTGCTGTTTGGTATATTAGGTATTATTTTATTATATCTATTCGAAGCTAGATGGCGCTTCTAATTTTGAAATTATTTCGATTGGTTAAATTTTTTAATCCCGAAATTTCGAAAAAATGTCTCTACAAAAATGTTTATAGTAGATTATGCAATAAGGGCTTAAAGTAGTGTATTCTGTCCCGGGCGCTATATTGAACCCCGAGTACGAGGCATTCTATGGTTAACTCCCGAGCGGAGCGAGGGAGTTAAGGCTAGAATCCTGAGTACGAGGTGTTCAAGATCGCCCATGACAAATACACATTTAAGCCCGCGATGCATACTCTACTTTTTATACTTTCTGCGAGGCAACTGAAACCAATGACTGTTATAAAGAAAGTACTTAAGTATTTTTTTTCATCTATTCTGTAGTGGTCAGTTCGACATTCGAATAAATCCTTCTTGATGCGCTGGTGAAAATAAATTTCGTAAATAGTTTACGTTTTTCTTTTTTTAATTTGTATAGGCAGTGCAAAGAAAATGATAACATGCAGCCTAACTCAGAATAAAATCTCATTATTTTTTTTAAATAATAAATATTTGACAACATCACATACATTGCTCCAATTCCAAAGTAAACAGCTAAAGCTCTTGTGTTTTGGAAATCAGAGACAACGGTGGTATCACAAACACCCAGACCTGAGCCAATATAGAAAAGTTCGTTTTCTAAATTGACCCAGCCGGGGATCGAACCCGGGACCTCAGAGATGGCGACATCTTGAAAACCGGTGTACAAAGCCACTCGACCACGGAGGTCGTCAACATACAGCCTAACTCTGAATAAAATCTCATTGCACCTCAACATTTTTGAAACCAACCTCGATCAAGCACGACTACATAGGTTGCATTCCAAATTCAAATCACATTATTCCCATGGGAAAAATGGCTTACTTTAGGAAAGGTTTGCATGACACATAATATGCCATTGACGAGCAAGTAGTATAAAAAATAATTATCATACCAGCTCACAAAATTTCATGACAATCGCTTGAGAAATGCGACCTGTGGAGGAGAACAAACGGATAGACAGCCGCCGGACGGACATATGAAAGCATTTTGCCCAAGCTGAAGCAGAGACGGTTCGCTCGCGCTTCGCGCTTGCTCGATCAAGTATCAAAATAATAAGGCGTGGAAAAGTTGCGACGGAAAGTTTTTTTGATGGATTTTAAGCGTAACTGCGTATAGGTGAACATATATAACTCCTACATAACACAAAATTAGAATTCCCTTTGTACACGCTTAATGTTTGTTTTTAAGTATTAGGGTAATATTTATGTGTTTCTAACTAGTCGATTCTTAAAACAAAATTAAGCTACAACTTCTTGAATACCTACATCCACCAGATATTACATACGTGAGTATCAAATAAAATTAAATACTGTTAAATATCGTACCGTTTAATTTAACTTCATAAGTGTTAACATAATTATATTGTAAATTTCCTTATCCACCCATGAGGAAGGCCTGTGCCCCAGTGGGGACATTAAAAATGGCTGAAGGTAATTGTAAATCGATAGATTCGCAAAAGCGTAGCTCCAACACTGGACGACAACCCTCGCGTACCTACTTAACTTTGTTTGTTTGCTGTTCCCTATAAAGGGCAAAATAAATTATCATTAAGGGATCTTTTAAAGCAATTGTCGGCGATGACAGAGTTCATTCGTTGTCTCACGGAAGAGATGGGGTCCCACACGATACATCACTCGACTATGACAAAATGTTTCCTTGAAAAAGTGATAGAAATTAAGCGAATTTCGCACGAAACGCTGCACGCGAGGCAAAATGCAATGTTCTTCCGCTAAAAATAAGAAAAGTCGTTTTTCCGCTTCTAAATATGAAAAGTCTTTATGTATTACTAGCTCCCGCCCGCGACTTTGGCCGTGTGGACATTCGAAAAATCCCTAGGGGTCCTTTGACCGGGATAAAAAGTATCCTATGTTTTAATCCAACTATATGTGTGCCAAATTACATCCAAATCCATTCAGCCTTTTTTGCGTGAAACATCCAAACTTTCACACTTAGGATGATTATGATTGATTAGTCTATTTGAGTAAATACTTGTTTTCGAATGCCTACAGGTAATGCACAACTTTTAAGTAAAACTATATAGCATTAGGGTCGACACTGACTGCACAATATATTTGCTGCAAAGAGATACTGGACATTAAGTTAAGTAAAAAATTTCGACGATGCCACTAGTGACTCGGTTGCTCAGTTGAAAGAGTATTGGAACGGACTTTCAAAGCTCGCGGGGTCGATTCCCGATTGAGAATATGATCTGGTGACGAGTCGAAATCTTGTATAATGGTATTTACCATTGTGAATACTTAGAAAAATCTTAAATATAAAAAAGAAGTTAGTAGTTTAGAACATTATTAGGTTACACATATTATCATGCTTCAAAATTATAATAATATGTTTTACCCCATATGGGGTGAAACATATTATTGGTCTTTATATATATAGACTAGTGGATCTGTGAGCTGTAGGCCTAGCCTTTGTGTCATTTTTGAAATGGCTGAAATATGGATTCAACCACATATCTCCGCCGTTTTTTAAAATTTCGAAATACTGAATTGAAAAAAAAAAACTATTAAGAACCGGTTGATAATGCGGCCTGTCCGGACAACCGGACAGACGTACTAAAGCATTCTAGCCCAAGCTGAAACGGTGGCGCTTCGCTCGCGCATCATGCTCGCACGGTCAATAAGATTAGTTATTATTATTATTATTATTATTATTATTATTATTATTATTCTTTCTTTCAGGCAGAGCCCAGATTCGCGTTAGTAACAATGAGCACTGTAAAACTAGGTTTAGTAATTACAGCACATAATTCTTAATAAATTACATTATTTAACATTTTAAATACGATTGCCATTAATAATTTCAATTTAAAAATAACAAAAATAAACACCAACAAAAACAAGTTTCAATTATCACCTACTATAATTATTTTATTTTTAACACTGTGTGATGCTGTACCCACCGTTGAAATAAAGGCATGTCCCATCTAACAACAAATACCTTTAGGATATTGATTAGTGCTGCCACGCGATTAGTGCTGCCACGCGATTAGTGCTGCCACGCGATTAGTGCTGCCACGCAAGCGACTCAGCGCAGAGGCGCACCGTTTCCTCACTATCGCACTGAAGTTGTCTGTGGTATCACAAACTATAGAAACAATATAAAGGTCTAAAAAAGAGGTTGGCTTGATCGCCAACAACCAATGAAAAATGTGAAACTGAATTTCGTTTGAATCGAGTGGTTTCACAATAAAGCCGAGCTTCGCTTTCGTATCCTGAAAAATTTCCTCGCCAGTTTCTTCTAATCCAGAGTTATGGCCGTTCGAAGGCGGACCGTTGGGACCATTTGATTATTTCTAATGGCCTCTGGACGGTAAGCACGTAACGTTTACCGTTACACACGTTTGTTTCTTTAATAGGGATATTTGGGATTAATTTTATACTTAAAAAAAAATCAAATTAGCGCGATCAGATGGGAATCGAACCATATTTAAAAATAAAATTTTGACTGCTAAAATCTAAATAAGGGATATTTAAGACGCCGGCGAACAGTGAGCTTCCCATACAAACGTAATACCAAAATGATTTGCAAATTAAGCATAATTAACTCTTCTTGTGATGTTATTCGGATTAAAACAGTATTTGTCTAGGTTTATATTTAAAAAAATCCAATATTCTAAACCAAATAAAAATTAATGCGATTTACAGTTTTATATGAAAAAAAAATGGCATTTATTTTAAATTGGATAAAACTAGTACTCACACATGTATTATTTGTCAAAAATTGAATTTGGCGATAAGCGATATATAAAATAGATTTATTGTTTTTAAAGAAAAAATATATTTTATATCAAGATGTTTTGACAAAAACGAAGACTTTTTAGATTAATGATTGAAAAACACATTATAGGAAAAAACACGTACAAGTTTTACACAGTTATATCACTGTGTTTTCTTATTCCATCCGTTCTTATGTCGATTATCATATAAAAAGTCTAGATATATGTCAAAATCTGTGTAGTTTGCACTCAAACAACTGCCCTACATAATGATGATAAAAACAAATGAAGTGGCTCAAACAGATTATATAATAAATGAGGTGGCGTTACAAGTCGCCATTTTGTGGCTCTTAAGATCCTGTTTATAAAAACATTAAATTTGAATATGAATCGCTCCGCTTCCTTTGTTTAGTTTGAAATGTTTAATTGCGTCGATTTATTTGAATTGTGGGGGAAAGTAAGATTGATATTTGATTCGACGACTTTATTTTGGACTAAGATTTTGTAAGTTAGAATAATTTAAACGAAAGGTCAAAACTCTTGTTAAAATGTATCAAAAATTTAGTTGTGCTTTTTATACCGAGTTCCTTAATATCCGGTCAATATAATTATTTATATTAAATGTGTGTATGTCAACAATGAAAATGTGTGTGTGTGTGCTACCTAGTAACTCATCTCTGAATCAACATTGAATTTTTAACCACCTCTGTGGTCTAGTGGTTCGCCCACCCGTGTAAGACGCAGGGGTCCCGGGTTCGATTTCCAGGAGGGGGGTACATTTGTAATCGGTTTGTTAAGTGGTAGGGCTTATTTCAAGTCCGCCTGGCTAGCTACCACTATCTTACCTAAGTCTGACGCCATAACAACAACTAAAAATTGTTGTGTTCCGCCAATTCCTCAGTGGTGAGGATTCCGGGTGTAGTGCTTTTACCTTTGGCCTTATCATCACTTAACAACAGGTAAGGTGAAGACCAAGCGCTAACCCGTTGTGAATAAAACAAACAATAAACGAATAATATTATATATTATTTCAATGCTACAATAAAAACATTGAACAAAACTCCTCGTCAAATAAGCATCGGTACTTATTTCTGAAACCGGATGAAAATTACATCACGAAAGGCAGAAAATTGCGAAGACAGGTCATTCATTTATAATAAATACGAGCATGGATCTTATCACAATCGAATAATTATGGGTCCCACAAAACAATGAAATAAGCTGCTTATATGTATTATAACCAATCCATAATGGCCGCGAGATTAGTATAATCCGATATGAGCATTATAATATTGTCTATTATTATTATGTAAGCTTAATAATAAGCCATGTCCAACGATTTGATACCCGTACACTAGCGCCGCCAATTCATTTATTTTTATAATTCATAAACCAGGTCAATATTTTAAAAAAAGAAACCATATCCTCTTGAATTGTGTCTAATATTTTATGAATAACTCCTTAATACTTTTCATTCTATTCTTCTTCTTCTTCTTTTTTTGTTATGGCAATCTACTTTCCTCTTGGAAGTAATTTTTGCCAGTGTCAAGTATTAAATAGTTCAGTGGTAGATATTGTTTAATTTTTCATTAGAATGCGGGTGCATCGCATTCCAATGCTGCTTGGAGCATTTGGCACCAAGTATATCAAGACAGCTGTTTACTCGGATAGTTCTGCCGAGGAAGCCACCACTTCAATAAAAGTCTCAGCTTCACACAACCAAGATCGCGCCTATTTCAATTATCCCACATATTGTTCAGTTGCGTAGACACTTGTACCATATAACTGCACCAATTTTAAGACACAATATCCACTATGAATCAATTTGAAAATAATTAAAATAGACACCAAACCGATCTCGACAAAATGGCGCCAAAAACTCCCATTCTATTCTTGTGATGTTATTCGGATTAAGACAGTAAAAATGTCTAGGTTTCTATAAAATAAAAAATCCAAAATACTAACCCAATTCAAAATAAATGCCAATTTTTTTTCACACAAAACTGTAAATCGCATTAATTTTTATTTTGGATTTTTTATTTAATATAAACCTAGACAAATACTGTATTAATCCGAATAACATCACAAGAAGAGTTAACTATGCTCAAATTGCAAATAATTTTGGTATTACGTTTGTAAGGGATGCTCACGTGTCTTAATAAGGAAAAACGTTAAAAGCCATGTGGTGAATAATAAAGGGTTTGTCCAATAGTGGGCAGGGTTGATCGATCAGATGAGTAAAGTTACAGGCGCTACCTGCAGGCCAATCAATTACCTACGCACATCTGCGAGTTGCTTGACTCTTACATCTGTGGTATGTTTGACTCCGGTCGTATCTATAGTCTAGCCCAGTAGTTCTCAGTTTTTCCTACGTACCCCTCCAAGAAAGACCTCAAACTCACGTACCCCTTATCGCAGGAATGATTAATAAAAAAGTTTTTTTACTGATATAATATCTTAGTTAGATGCCCCACTTTTTAAAATAGTCTCCTTATTTAAAAAATATTCATTAATATTAATAATTTCTATGAATGTAGGCTAGCTTAATCATTTATGTGCAATTATAATTATTTATTTTTGACCTATCAATTACAGATTTTGCATAATTTAGCTTTTTGTGGACCCCTTTTTTTGAGGATAGATGCCTACCTGTATGGATAGTTGCCCCACCGTGAAAATACTATGAAGGATAGATGCCAGCAGTGCGGGATAGATGACCTTTATACTGCGTAAACAAAAACATGTTCTACTCTTGAAACAACAATTGTCTCCCAAGAAATATGGGTTGAATTACGAAAAACATTTTGCATTTTTTTAAATGTTTTAATTGTTATCGTTATAAAATAATTCCAATATGACAATCATGATTTTTGTTCAACTAACATATTAAATCTTGATAATAATTGTTATTATAAAATATTAATTATAAAGTTTCAGCAGGCATAATCACGTTTTTGTTTAATTAACATTTAATTCTCATTGAATCCAATCGGATTTAGACTACGTATTTTTATAGTTTTCAAAACATTCTATGCAGTTATCTTTAGAGTTATCCTGTCCATCTCTCTTAGTATTCTTTACGGGCAAACCTTTAGTTTTTTTTCCTTTAATTTCATAGTTAGGTGTATTGTTTTGTAAATAATTTTCTTACGTTTGTACTGTAAATAATTTTGTTTTTAGTATTGCTCGGCCCTGGTTTACCTTTAAATAATTATCATTTTCTTTATCACACAAATCAGCTAGGTCTTCATCGTCATTTTCACTAAAGTAATATTTATTTTTTTGTTTTATTTTTGTTGTCTTATTCTTTGTTGGTGGTTCCTTTCTTTGTTTTTTATAGTTATCTTTTTTCTTTGGTAGTTTCAGTCTTGTTTTGTACTTTCGTGGCATGATTCTGCTACAATCAGTAAAGAGTCCAAATATAAATATACGCAAATACATAAAAAACATAACAGTACCCTAAAAATAATTTGAAAATATACACTGACACCATAATTATAGGCATAATAGGCATATATGGTGTATGAAGGGATAGATGCCCCTAAGGGCACCTATACCTCGAAAAATCAGGGCAACTATCCTTTGTGATAGGGATAGATGCCCAAGTAGTTTTTAAATAAATTAAAAACAAAAGAGCAATTATTTACATCCAGATGCACACTTAATGAACCAGTACATTGACGTAATAAAAAATAAAACGGAATTAATAACTACTTAAAAAGTTATACAACGGCAAATACTAAGCTTTAAATCTTTGACGTGTTCGTGAAGTTAGCCGCGGAGATGATTGCACGCACGAGCGAAACGCATCCACGCCGTAGGACAGCCCCTGGGCAATTCTGGTGTGGGGTGACTGCGGCTCCTACTTATACTATTAATTCTTAGTTGCGACTCTGGGAAGTTAGGTTTTTTGTAAATGAGGCATCTATCCCACTGCGGCATCTATCCCGGTTTTACCCTAATAGATTGCTGCGCGTACCCCTTTATACACTCGAGAAACCACAAGCTACGATATTGTGTTGGCATCCACTGCATGGAGCAAGGTGGGCAAAGAGAAGGACACGTACCCCTTTATACAACCTGGCGCACCCCTGGGGGTATGCTTACCACTAATTGAGAACATTTGACGACCTCCGTGGTCGAGTGGTTTTGTACACCGGTTTTGGTGTCGCCATCTCTGAGGTCCCGGGTTCGATCCCCGGTTAGATCAATCTAGAAAACGAACTTTTCTATATTAGCTCAGGTCTGGGTGTTAGTGATACCACCGTTGTCTCTGATTTCCATAACACAAGTGCTTTAGCTACTTACTTTGGAATCGGAGCAACGTATGTGATGTTGTCAAATATTTATTTATTTATTGGTCTGGACTCGATGGTGATATTTTTTGTTTTATTTATTTTGATCCAATAAACAAGTACAACTCGGCTGATCTAACATGACACCTGGCTCGGTACCTTCGATCAAAGCTCGGAACTCGCTCAGTTTTAGTTCTAGTTGGTGTATAAATTTGGTAAAAATTAACTTCTTTTGTCAGTAAATCTTTGCACAATTGAAATTGAAATTGAAATTGAAATTGAAAATTGAAATTGAAAAATTCTTTATTCAAATAAGCTCACATAACAAGCATTTTTAAATCGTCAATTCTTTTAGCCTACCACCCATTATGACGTCTTTTAGCTGACAAGAAAAATGGGCGCAAAAAACTTATCAGCTTTATTAGAAGGAACGATATTTACAAATATGTATATCGTTTCCAGACATTACATTCAAAGTATTCATACATGTTACCATTAACATAGATTCATAAATAAATAACATTATTTAATTAGCTCATTTCTACTGAATCAAATTACAGGTGTCAAGCTTAATTCAAAATTTAAGGCTCAGCCTAGGCTATTACAAAAAAAATATATATATATTTATTCATACAATTCAATAAACGTTAAGACAAGTAGGCAGAAGCAGACCCATTCCCACTGGCAGCACCCGTTCACGAGCATGACGCATGAACCAGCCATCGCTTCGCTCAACCATATTTGAGGGAACGTAACGACCCGCCTCACACGACACCACCATAGAAATGATTAAAGAGAGCATGACATACTTAGGCTACCCGTGTTAAGGCATCGAATTGAAAACTAATATCCAAAAGCTTTTCATAGGCCTATAGAAAGTGAAAGATTGCAATAAAAAAAATTCCAAAACAAGGTAGTAGTTATGAATTTTATCTTTTGGGTAAGAAGTGCCATACATATAGATAATATTAAACATTTATATATATATATATGTATGCGATAATAGAACTTGTGTTGAGTTAGGACTAAATGGCAGAATAGATAAGTAATCTTATATCATAATTATGACGTAGCCAAAACACGTGGTCAAGTCTAATTTCCCTTGTTCGATTTTTATTTAAGATTTTCGCCGCCTCCTCTAGGCACTATGAATAAGGCGCCGTCTTTCAGCTCCGGACAGATGGTGCGAATGATTGATGGCTACCAACTTAATTATAATACTTACCGAGGTTTATTCTTAAAATTACTTCGACTTGGCCAACTTCAAGTTAGACAATAAAGGCCGACCATTCACCGACGTCTTTTGTTCAGTTTCAACTTGATGCTCTAATTTTCAGGTTTTGTTTAGTCAGTTTTGTTACGTCTCGCTAACTGACTGAGTTTTGAAATACGATTTCCTGCTGCTTATTATTGTGGACAATGCTTATTATTGTATACAAGGAAGATTGGTGGCGCAGTGGCTTAGCGCTTGGCTCTGCGATTGCGGAGGTTAAGCTACTTTCGCAATAGTCGGTCATAGGATGGGTGGCCAAAAATTTATTATGTTAAGGGCACGTTAAGCCGTTGGTCCCGGTTGCATTTGCAGTTGTCAACACCCACCAATCCACATTGGGCCCGCGTGGTGGGTTATGGCCCATCATCTTTATCCACCCATAAGGAAGCCTGTGCTCCAGCAGTGGGGACATTAAAAATGGCTAATGTCGATTATTGTGGCGAAATGGAAAATAAATGGTTATTAAAATAGTTCTTTTGCCACATTTAAAAAAAATGTTACGTTTAATTAAACATGGTTTGTTTTATAAAACTTAACACTGTGTGTCTATTTTGATAATATCATTATACATATACACATTATACATATTATATAGATATAAGTATTCATATAGGTACTGTCGAGTTCAATAATATGTATGTACATTGGACAGTTCATCAACCTTATGCCTTTGTAATAAAGTCAACATCTGTCAAAGGTGCTTACATATTTACGAACTCGACTGTTAGTACATACTTACCTAACGTATGTTTGGTAATGCATGGGTGATGTCACACAATTATGTTGTCATAATATTGTCATCAAATATTAATGTCTGTCAAATTATACCCCAACTTGACGTCGATTTCCAAATATTAATGAATGCATTAATAAATAGTATCTACACACGCATTAACATCAATAATCGCATAATCGTAATGATCATAAGCACTAAGCACCTGGCCCAGCGATTGCGGAGGTTGAGCAACTTTCGCAAAAGTCTGCCATGGGATGGGTGACCAAAATGTATTATCTCGAGCTCCTCATAGTCGTCAACACCCACCAATCCGCATTGTGCCCGCGTGGTGGGTTATGGCCCATTCTTCTTATCCACCCATAAGGAAGGCCTGTGCCCCAGCAGTGAAGAGATTAAAAATGGCTGATAGTCACAGTCATTTGCACAGTTTTTTATATTCAACTGTCAGAAAAACCCCTTTAGCTACGGATCAATAATTATTGTATAAAGTCAACGTTTTGGGGTAACCTAAAGTGTTGCTGATTGTACTACAATCATTAGGATTCCGATACTATTATGTATTCTGTGATTCCGATCAATCGTCCGAAAAGTCGGACGATATACAATTTTCTTTCGATTGGAAATATAAGACTTTTTACTAAACTGCATGTATTTTTATGGTTCTCTTATGAGTGTCATCTCACTATCTCATATTGATGTACACACGACAGCACGTCAGGTTAAACAGTTAAACTGCGAAAACAGCTTTTATTACGTAGAGCATAAAGGTGGTCTCAAGGTCAACATGTATAGTCCGAGGTGCCGTCGTGTGTATAACATACAGAAATAATTATACTTATTGCCGTACTCAGAAATGTCAATTAAGTCTAATGCTTTATTAAAATTGATGCTATCTCTTTCTTCTCCATAGTGATAGTATAAGACGACTCGATATTGATTTTCAGTGCCCTGATTCACAAATGTGAAAAACTTTAACTGATGCTATATGCTTTCCATATTTTTACTCTATGGTTTCCGTAACTTTTGTCAGTTCGGTTCACATTCACCGACAGCAGGTGTTGGGAGAGTTTTATCCGTCGGGAAGAAAATTGACATTTCGAATACGGAAAACATAGAGTATATGGAAAATATATGGAAAGCATAGCATCGGATACGGAATGTTTCGGACATTTGTGAATAAGGTCCCTACTCTAGTGTGGTAGTATACTAACTGCTGTACTCAGAGACTTCAATTAAGTTTAATGCTTCATTAAAGTTGGTGCTATCTCTTTCTTTTCCATAGTGATAGTATAAGACGACACGATACTTAATGAAGATTAGATAGTCCAAATATGGTGTTGTCACGAAGAAAGTCCTACGGAGTTTTGTTGGAACTAAAACTATACGATGTCTAGTGCTATTAGTAAAAAGCTTTTTTCCCTACTGATGACTTAAAATTTAAACATTACAAACGCCTCCTCATTCCCAGTGAGTTTAAGGGAATTCTTTCGTAACGAAGACTTAATATTTAATTACAGTAACGCGACAATGGTTTACTTTTGCGTCGAATTTTAATCACTTCACTGTTGTCAACACTTTGACAAATCCATCCATCAAAGTTAATCCTCCAAAAATAAATCATTACCTACCAAAACTAGAATTTACATTACCGAAAAAAAACAACTAACACGATTTGTCTTCGTTCATCAAATATTTAAATACGCCATCGCAACGGGCAATCGATCAAGCGGAACATAGGATCGGATAAATAAATCCGAATCGACGGGGAATAGGGATGTCTTCGGATGTTTTCAGAAAATTCTGTATGATTATTGACTTATAATTATTGAAGGTTTCATTTTACTCGTTGTTATTATTTTTGCGTTATTTGCTTTAATTATTTATTTATTATCACAAAATCCACAGCACAGAAATATTAACAATAATCTTACAAACTTAGCTTAATGCCAATAACCTTTTATTTAAAAAAAATTATTAAGGACTAAAACAAAAAGGCTGGTCATTTACTTCATAAAAATATGAGCAGCCTTTTTGCAGTCCTCTCGTGACTACGTGTCGAAGCGTCGGGATTTAAAAAATCCAATAAATCCAAACTAAATAATTCTAAAATAACACCTGAATTAATAATATACGCGCTGTAATCCGTAAAATTTGTTTTATTTCTAATGAACTGTACGCGCGGAAGCCTTAGAAGTGTATATAAAAATAAATAAGATAATTATGACATTATGGGATGTTACTTTGACATGAAATAACTAATCAAATCCAATTTTATTGCACTTCTGCACGCCCTGACTTTTTGCACTAGCAAATAAAAAAAAAATCGCGGCACTAGCTATCACGTAATTTTATCTAAACTATTAAGGGACACATAAACCCACTGCCTGACAACATAAC
Organism: Catoptria pinella; assembly: GCA_963556745.1. NCBI lineage: Eukaryota > Metazoa > Arthropoda > Insecta > Lepidoptera > Crambidae > Catoptria > Catoptria pinella. The sequence continues at coordinate 9,895,648 of OY750778.1, read as the reverse complement.
TACTGATCCCAACCAGTTTTACTGTCATCTTATTTTTTCCATGTATTCCTCCCCTCAATAGGGTCCCAAGGGAGCTCTGACATCATTAAGGGCCCACAAATCGGCTTCTTACGGATATCTACCAACCGATCGCGTTGGGAAAATTTCAGCCATCTGCCGGAGGGGAATAAAAATTTAGTGGACTAATACGCCAGTTATGGCCAGTTTATGGGGCGGACAATGGGAAAGTGACTTTGGATGTGGAAAATTATTGTACCTACTATTAACAGGTTTATATATTTTTTTATTTCACAAAAAGGCAACAATACGCCTTCTCATTTATTTTTGACATAAAATGAATCCGTCCATAACATAAAAGCATAGCAAATGAAACGAGCTTATACTGCATCTTTTGATTAAAATTAACTTTATGATTTTACCTATGTTTAGGTTCTAAATTCGAATAATGTAATAGTTCATAAAGTTTCTGATTGGAATAAAACATATATAACAAGGGTTTTTATATGATTGTCTTGATTGCAATTTTTTTTGACGTTTTCTGCACCTTTTTATCATCAGTATAACAGTACTATGATATTGTAGATACAGTATTCGAATTTAATAGTTTGGACCGTTGACAAAATCATAATTTACGAAAATCTAAAAATATAACTATCTCTTTTACTTGCTCTGCCATGTAAGGCTTAAACTGGTTAAACTACAAAGATATTAGGGCTGTAGTTTAAATACATTACAATTAAGTTTAAGATGCGAATCAACTGCTGGATGGAAGCCAAATCTAAAATTTGGGGCCAGGTCAAACCGACAGGAGCAAAGGCAATAAGTAGACGGTTTGTCAACTTTTAAAATATGGCTTTTATATTTGAAATAAAACACTCATAACGGATATTAGGGCGGTTTTATTGAAAGTACTTAATTGCTTTGGTGATTAATCGAAAATTCAAACGTGATCATGATAATTGGCCATTTTTAATGACCCCACTGTTAGAGCACAGGCCTTCCTTATGAGTGGATAAGGAGGATGGGCCATAACCCACCACGCGGGCCCAATGCGGATTGGTGGGTGTTAACGACTATGCAGTCAGGACCAACGGTTTAACGTGCCTTCCAAAGCACGGAGGAGCTCGGGATAGTAAAATTTTGGTCACCCATCCCTAGAACGACCCTTGCAAATCTTTCTTAACTTCCGCAATCGCTGGGCCAGGCACTAAACCTCTGTGCCATTAAACTCCTCGTATATAATAGTAACGTTTTAGTTTATATTATATACACGTACATACATATTTGTAAATATCGTTCCTTCTAATAAAGCTGATAAGTTTTTTGCGCCCATTTTTCTTGTCAGCTAAAAGACGTCATAATGGGTGGTAGGATAAAAGAATTGACGATTTAAAAATGCTTGTTATGTGAGCTTATTTGAATAAAGAATTTTTCAATTTTAATTTAAATTTTTCAATTTCAATTTCAATATTTAGATTTTTCTGACATTTGGGCACCTTTGAAGCTGCCGGCCGTGGTCACGGAGGAGCTTCTGAGCTTCAGTCCCCCGTGACGTGGGCTGCTAGCTAGTCTAGTCAAACATAGTTATATAAATAATATTAAAAAAACATATTTACATACTGATATTAAAAATCAGTAAGTAAGTATGTGTGTGATGTCGCTAGTACTCAAATATCTTAGTTGTAAAGTCATTTTACGGAACGTTTCTCGAAACGATCCAAGATTTGTATTCGTTATTATTACATTCATTTTAATGTTTAAAATGCTTTGGTTGAGTCCATAGGGAAATGTACTAATAGTGTCAAAAGGATTTTATACAACTCAATTGAAAATTCAAAATTCAAAACTCATTTATTCAGTCTAGTCTGTTACAAGCACTTGTGAATGTCAAAGAAGCTACGCCATCGGTTCGCAAACCCTAAGCGGGAGACCTTGTAACGAGAAGAACCGGTAAGAAACTCGTCAAGGGCTGCTTTTTTTCTCCCTGTATATTTCATACAGAGTCGTCAAAATTTGAAAAATGAGGTTGGCATTTAAAGTGACGTCATTTTCCACTACAAAAAGTTTCAAAATATATCACATACATTGCTCCGATTCCAAAGTAAGTAGCTTAAAGCACTTGTGTTATGGAAATCGGAGACAACGATGGTATCACAAACACCCAGACCTGAGACAATATAGAAAAGTTCGTTTTCTAAATTGACGCCTTGAAAACCGGCGTGCAAACCACTCCACCACGGAGGTCGTCATGATATGATTAATTGTATTAATCGTAATTGTATTGCCATTAATATAAAATTACTTAAGTCTACTTTTTCAATACTTCCGTGTACTGATACATAAAAATGAATTGCTGTTCGTTAGTCCAGATAAAACTTAAAAAGCGGCTAGACCGCAAAAAAACCAAAGGAACTAAATGCCTAAATAACATTGCCTCGAATGATTAAAGCACTCGCCTACGGCTTGAACTTCAAACCATCTTCGACAATTATTGTAAATGCTAACTTCCCGCGTTCGCCTGTAATGTATGACTGCCATTTCGGTCTCTATTCAGTTTCGAATTAGTTATTCTGTGGTTTTGATTACAAGAAAGTATAATTCTTCGGTTTCAATAAAATAAGGTTCATAAGGTTCCTTATTCCATGGTATGAACACAGGTTAATACAAATTATATAACATTCGGATTTTATTTTTTCCTGGCTGAACCACTGGGAATTTTTCATCCAAACTTGGCACAATATTACTACTAGATGTAAATATAGAAAAAAAAATCAGCTCTTAATCATAAAAGGCATTTTTCCTTCCCTTATCCTGCTACGGCCTTTATGTTGACGAATCTGATTTCTTACACGTATTTTTCTTTAAAGATTTGCACAAAATCTGTTAAACTTATTCAAGTTGTCTTCTTTAATTTGGCCGCCATTGACACACAATTTATAACCGGGCGTGTTGTCAGTTTGTTTTATCGCATAAATCTCTATTCCTCTCTCCCCCCGGACATAGACTAAATAAGTGTCAATATTTTAACTTCATACAAGTCTACTAAAGCTAAGTTTACGAGCCGTGCACGAGCGGAGCATGAGCCGAGCACGAATTCGTATATGCCCCTGTAGCACCACCGAAACACGATATGTATAGCGATGTATCAAAATCCATTGTCTTTTAACAGTTAAAAGTGATAAATAGCTATATCATATCGCTTTTATGTGGTCATGACTGCTAGGAGGGGCAAGACCGGCTTGCGAGCCTCAAATGAGCGCACTGCGAGCATTCGGTTTGTGCTCGACTGTTCTTCACCTATTGACGGTTTTTTGACGGATACGAAGGGATTTGCATAGCGCGCACGGACAGTGTATATTGGAAAGTTGATTTGGACACTTGACGCCACGAATGGCGACGCGCAGAGTGGCTCCGCTTTTTGATTATCTAGAAATGGCGTCATTTATATTCACTTCTCGCTCGTACACTAAACGCCACACCTATCGCTTTCTCAGTCACAAACGTTGAGGTAAGCACGGTGAACCGCCATTTTCAATCCCATTCTTCATCTGCGCGGTTTGTAAACGCACCTTTAGGAATCTCGGTATACTTCGGTACACAACCAGCTAAATAAATTATTAAAGTCCTATCTATACTACAAAAAAGAATCGCGATAGTCAGCCGATATTCATCACAGTGAGGTTCAAAATAAAAAATCTAACAACGAACATCATTTGATAATCGCAAGTCTTATTTGTAATCCGCCCTCTGATTTCAACTTATTCTGCGCGCCGGAGATTAAAGGGCCAAGTTTTTAATCTCAGCCACTGGAAATGCGATTACGTGACTATGAAACAAGGAAAGGAGCTGATTAACGCTAATTTCGCTTAACTTCGTTAGATGCAACTTGGGTTTTGTAGCGATTGTTGCAGGCGAGTTTACCACAGGGGTCAATGTGAGTGGAAAAAATGTTGTTTAATACTTAGGTACCAGTGGCGAGAGGTGAAATCATGGCGAAGGTAAGCCGTTCTACAAAAATGTTATGATCATAACCCAGATCCCATTTTTATAGCTTTTAGTAAAAATAAAAAAAAATTACACTCGCAGGCTCGAACCATATTATTAGGGGCAAAACGTAGATATCAATAACTTTTAAAGAAATCGATTTTTCTTCATCCATTTTTTTGTGATTACTAGTGAAACCTGTGAACTTCGAATTACCTACAATTTATATGATTACTGTAGGTCCATTAGTAAGATTAATAGAAATATGTAGTTAATAGTTATTTTTTAGTTATAAACTAAACGGCAACTTTAGCAGCTTTAATTGACAGACAAAATTCTAACTTACAAAACATTCTTGACTATAATTTTATATAAATATAGAACCAACTTCAAATATCATCCGCACTAGGCATTTTCTTAGAGAGCATAACAAACATTTAGTACAACAGTCTGTTATTTTAAATAGCCTTTTAATGGAACTGCCCCGTAGCCCATAAAGCGCTGGTACCATTACAATCGGACCAAACGCTGGACCGCATTACCGCGACCGTTCCCGCGGGACTAGAGCCGGTAACTGCTAATTGGGTGCGAGTACATTACTGTATCTCGAATATGAGGCTACTGTCTATTGGTATGTATAGCGTCTTTTCTCACCCGGTGGGCTGACCGTCCCGAAAGCTGTGCAGCCAGCATCTGAGTGAGTACACCACAACCATTCATTCTCCAGGGCGATCAGCGAACTATCTATTGAAGTCTATGGAATGAAAATCCATGGAAGTGTAATTGCAAACAAATATTGCTTAAAAATAGCACAACGGGGCTAAAAAATTACAATCCGCACACATTTAGTCGGGCCAGCCACGCGCCCGGTGACAGACGTTAGCGTTCTTTATAGTAGGTAATCTCTCTTTTATTTAAAATACAAACAGCAGTTTGTAATTTGACATGCATTTAAAAAAAAAAGAGAGAGTTTATTAGAACTTACGTCCTGTGTAGTCAAATGGTGTAAAAGACGAAAAAAGGCAAAAAGATTCATAAGTATTAATTTTTTTTTTAATTATAGAAAATATCTATGAGTTTAAGTACAAATTATGATCGCTATTATGCAACCGGTGTCAGTCGCTTTGTGCCGCATAACTAAATGCCAGTATTTTTTGTCTCGCCCGCCCACTTAGTTGTAATTTTTGTGTGGTGTTATTTTTTGAGCGGAATTTTTGTTGCATAGATTTTAGTTCGCTGGCCGCGATCCAGTGGCTTTAAGAACCCGGGGCAGATGCCCTCGGAGAAAAGCCCGGGAATGGAACAAAGGTTCGAACCCGAACCGAACAATAAGTGGGCGAAGAATTACCCGATGTCGCTTAATAACTATTTCATGGGCTGGCTACGTGAAGCGGCTACCAGGTGGCGCGGCGGCAGCGTGATGCCAATTAACAGCAATGGATTGAGCATTTCGACCGCGTATTGAGAAAAAATACGCGCGCCGCGGCGACTTTTTTCTTATTAAAACAATAATTTAACTTTTAAATTTTCGAAATCATGTTGGATATGTGACCCAGATGAGATAGAAACTGATTAAGTATTAACAAAAAATCCTAATGGCGTTTATAACATCATCTAATTGGAATAAAAAATTAACGACACAACAACATTGTAAACAATTCAGAAAACAGTAACATTATATTTGACTATGAACATGAAATTGACCAAATTAATGACATTCGACAATAAAAAGTTCAGTGCAGTTTTCTCGCTAAATTATAGCTTAGATTTATCTCAATGCTGTCTAACTGGACAACGGACCTCAGACTTTTCTTTGATGAAGTGACTGAGTGACTGCAAGGGGTCCCCCATTAAATTATCGGGTGAAATGAATAAATGCGACTGGGGAATTGCTGGTTTCCTTATACTTGATACGGCATCTGCGGGTTATAAAACGAAAAAAAAGAAAGAAAGAAACAACATTTATTCTATTTGTATTTAAAAAAGAGATAAACATTTTTATAAAGCCTCCAATTGGGCCTCCATTCGATTCTGGGTTATTCCAGAAGATATCTGCACCGGTATAAAGCACAGAGCCCCGTAGCTGCTACGGGGGCTTAGTGCGTAGGCTATGCTACGGCGTAGCATGACTACGGAAACATTCACATTTATCGATACTCGATCATAACTTAACTGTTAAAATTCTCCCTTTTAATTTGGTACGCCCTTAGTGTCACTTACATTATTATTACTATTTACATAAATTATAAATGATTATTGACATTATTTTTACATAAATATAATAATAATAATAAATACTTGGACAATTTCACACAGCGCCATCCAACCTCAAACTGAGCAAAGCTTGTAATATGGGTGCTAGACAACCGATATACTACTTATATACTTTTTAAATATACAAGGTGTTACAAAAATACCCCTAATGCCAAATATGGTAGATAAGGACCATCAAATTGAGCAACATTAACTATGGGACCAACTCTGAAATCGCGAAAAAAAATCAGTTGTTTCATACATTTTGATATTTTCGTAATTATTTTTTGTAAACAGCTGATTTTTTTTCGCGATTTCAGAGTTGGTCTCATAGTAAAAGTTGTTCAGTTTGATGGTCCCTATCTACCATATTCGGCATTAGGGGTATTTTTGTATCACGTTGTATACTGATTATACATAGTAACACCCAGACCTGACACAGAAATTAAATTCATCATTTAAATTTCTGCCCGGCCGGGAATCGAACCCGTGACCTCTTGCGTGGTAGACCGGTATGTTGACCACTGCACCCCTTAAGACGTCATATGAAAACTAAATTAGGTTACTAAGATTTTATAAATCATTAGATGAGGTAGATATGCTAAACTGGTAATTGTCTAATTGTTAGTTAGAAGCGACGAAACAGTGGAAAATATTTGCATAATCTATCTATAGGCACTTACTTAACATTCCAAAGAAAAATCTAATTAATTATTCAGTCCAAAACTAACACTTTTGTATGATTACTTCTAAACAATGCTTATTTCACTTAAACCAATATCCATACAACTTGATTACAATCGGGTACATACTCGCAAACAGGGTTGCTAGGTCCAAAAACACAAAAGCCTGACTCGGCGCTTAATTTAGCCAGACATTTTACCCTAAAAGCCAGATATACCTTTTTAATAGCTAATCATAGCTTTTTTAAAGACGGACATATGTTTCAAAAGCCGGACAATATTTATTACCGCCTTGAAAACAGCGGTCGTGGGGCAGTCGTGTCGTGGCAATACTTAGGACTCGCGCGGCAGCCATACAAAAAGTCTAACAAAAGCCGGACAACAGGTCAAAAAGCCAAACGCGTCCGGCTAAATCCGGACACCTGGCAACCCTACACGTAAACATTTGCCAGCTGCCTTGTTAGTTTATATTGGTATATGTTTAGTATTGACAAATGTTTGATTTGATTTGATTGTTACAAGAACTTTATAATAATATTCTGATTGTAGAACGTGCACTGGCAAACACTGATAATTTTGTTTATGGCTGATTTACAAAGGCAATGCAAATAATAGGCAATTTACATTTTAATCGACGTGATACTCTTTAGAATTCGAGTGCTAAAATTATGTAAATAGATCTTCGATTATTATAGATAGATAAAATATTTATTTATTATCATTTCTCATATTCGGAAAGTGATGTATATTTAAACTGAGCAGCGGGTTAAAAACTCTGCGTTGCACCCTAGGGTGTAAAAGAATTTTAAAAATATAACTGAATTTGGTTACATAGTCGACCATAGAGTTGGTATAACAGCCAGTGCAAAATTAAAAACATTGGGCGGAGCGGCGACGACATAAGAAATAAATAAATATGGTCTACTTTTATGTAGTTACTACATGTTTTTATTAATATTTATTTAAAATTATTAAGTCAGATGAAGGTGTGGCAACTATTTTCCAAGATTTCTTCTCTAAAATACCTATTGCCACTACTAGTAATTTGAATTCATCTCCCAACCTTTCTGTCTCCCTCTTGGAATCATGTGTTGATAAGTGCAATAATATATTTAAATTTAGACATATCAATAGTGATACCATCCTGAAAACATTTAATTCAATAAATATAAAAAAAACTGAAGATCTTTGGGGCATTTCAACTCACATAATTAAATCAATAATAACTTCTATTGCCCCCCATCTTGCTTTTATTTTCAATAAGTGTGTTGATGAAGGGATATTTCCAGACTTGATGAAATATGGTAAAATTATCCCTCTTTTTAAATCTGGGGACAAAAGCGATCCCGCTAACTTTAGACCCATTTCTATTTTGCCAGCACTTAGCAAAATTTTTGAGAAGATCATTTATGATCAATTATTAGCGCATTTTTTTATCAACAAACTACTTCACGAGAAACAATTTGGGTTTACTCGTGGTAGATGCACAACTGATGCTGGAATTGCACTTCTCAAACACGTCTTTGAGGCATGGGAGGGTAGACAAGATGCAATTGGTATTTTTTGTGATCTCTCTAAAGCATTTGATTGTGTCAGTCACAGTACTTTAGTACATAAATTGGAACATTATGGTGTATCAAAAAATGCAGTAAGCCTTCTGCAATCGTATCTATCGGCGAGAACTCAAAAAGTTGTTGTGAATAAAACAGAGTCTTATGAAGCACCCATTACCATGGGCGTGCCGCAAGGATCGATATTGGGTCCATTACTTTTTCTTATATATATTAATGACCTTCCTTACTATACCAAAAACTTGTGTGAAATAGTACTATTTGCTGATGATACTTCTTTAATTTTTAAAGTCGATAGAGGATGTGATTGCAGTGACGATGTAAACAGCACTCTTTCCAAGGTGATGCATTGGTTTACCAGTAATAATCTGAAGCTTAACTCTAGTAAAACTAAATGTGTCAAATTCTCACTTCCTAATGTGAGGCAGGTTCATACTACAATAAATGTAAATGGCGAAACAGTCGAATTGGTAGACTCCACAAAATTTTTAGGTATTATTATTGACTCGCGGTTGCAATGGGACCCTCATATCGATGCCTTGTCAAGTAGACTTAGTTCCGCTGCCTTTGCCGTTAAGAAAATAAGGCTTTTGACTGACATTGAAACAGCAAGATTGGTTTACTTCAGTTATTTTCATAGTCTTATGACTTACGGTTTGTTGTTGTGGGGCTCAGCTGCTAATATTAATAACATATTCATCTTACAAAAAAGGGCAGTGCGCGCTATTTACAACTTACGGTCTAGAGATACCCTTCGTGACTTATTTAAAGAAATTAAAATATTAACAGTTGCTTCCCAATTCATCTATGAAAATATAATGTATGTAAAGAAAAATTTAGATAGTTTTGTAAAGAATAGTAATGTTCATAAATTCAATACAAGAAACAAGGACAAACTTGCTGTTCCAAAGCGCAGACTGCATAAAACCGGAACCTCTTTTTTGTGTAGATGTATTACCTTTTATAATAAGATTCCACAAGAAGTTACAGAACTGCCTTTAGAAAAATTTAAAAATACTGTTAAATCCAATCTCATGAGTAAAGGCTATTACACTATTTGCGATTATTTGAAGGATAATAACGCCTGGGCATAGCTTTTGTATTTTTAATTTTTACTCTAATGTTCAGTATAGATTAAGATAAGTCCGTGGTTCTTTCGTGGGTCTAGTATAAAGTTCTGTACTATAATTTCAAGTGATTCGAGTCATCGATATTTTTTTTTTTTTTTTCTTTTCTTTTTAAGTATAGTTTGTAAGAAGTGTCCTACCTACTTAAAAAACGTATCTACAGGTTTCTTGACTCGTCGCCTTAATATGGGTAGCTTTAGTATGTCATGCTCACTTTAAACATTTCTGCGGTAGTGTCGTGTGAGGCGGGTCGTTACGTTCCCTCAAATATGGTTGAGCGAAGCGATGGCTGGTTCATGCGTCATGCTCGTGAACGGGTGCTGCCAGTGGGAATGGGTCTGCTTCTGACTACTTGTATTAAGGACGTCGCATACATATATATATATATATAAATGTTTAATATTATCTATATGTATGGCACTTCTTACCCAAAAGATAAAATTCATAACTACTACCTTGTTTTGGAATTTTTTTTTTTTATTGCAATCTTTCACTTTCTATAGGCCTATGAAAAGCTTTTGGATATTAGTTTTCAATTCGATGCCTTAACACGGGTAGCCTAAGTATGTCATGCTCTCTTTAATCATTTCTATGGTGGTGTCGTGTGAGGCGGGTCGTTACGTTCCCTCAAATATGGTTGAGCGAAGCGATGGCTGGTTCATGCGTCATGCTCGTGAACGGGTGCTGCCAGTGGGAATGGGTCTGCTTCTGCCTACTTGTCTTAACGTTTATTGAATTGTATGAATAGATATATATATAATTTTTTTGTAATAGCCTAGGCTGAGCCTTAAATTTTGAATTAAGCTTGACACCTGTAATTTGATTCAGTAGAAATGAGCTAATTAAATAATGTTATTTATTTATGAATCTATGTTAATGGTAACATGTATGAATACTTTGAATGTAATGTCTGGAAACGATATACATATTTGTAAATATCGTTCCTTCTAATAAAGCTGATAAGTTTTTTGCGCCCATTTTTCTTGTCAGCTAAAAGACGTCATAATGGGTGGTAGGATAAAAGAATTGACGATTTAAAAATGCTTGTTATGTGAGCTTATTTGAATAAAGAATTTTTCAATTTCAATTTCAATAAATATTTCTACTTTCCTTGTATTCGAAAAGAAAAGTAGAGTGTTTAACACGGGTAAATGTCATCATTTTGACCCTTGTCTAATAATCTATTATTCTTCTTGTTTTATCAAGCCGCCCAAAAGGCCTCTGACTTGGCTTAACGACTGTTATCAGATGACAACAGCCGAGATCGACGGTTTAAAGTGCCCTCCGAAGCACGGAAGCGCTCAGTTGTAATGCCACTTAACGGTCACCCATCCGACACCTGGCCGGACCGAGCGTTGCTTAACAAACGTGATCTAATACGATCAGTCTGTTAAGCTCCGCCATGAGCGCTTCGATTTATTTCATCAACATGCACACATTATAATATTTACAAACCTAAAACCACTCGGCTATAGAAGTCATCTACGTAGATATGAATTGAAAAGTCATAGCGTCTGTCACACCGTCGTTAAGTTTTCAAATAAAATGCTTTATTGCGATTTTGTATAAAACAGTATATTTACCGATAAAACCTTTTCATCTGCTTGATTACTTTTCCACGTTTTTTTTACACCGTGCGTTCGTGTAAGAAAGTAATTTTAATCTGTATTACATACAATATACGTTAAGTGAAAATCACACAATGGCAATACATTATTTACGCCAGTACAATTCGATACGAGTTTTATCATTGTGCCGCAGGTGTGGTCCGGGCCTAATATCTCAAGACTGTGTGAACGGAATTTGGTATGTTTCAGTATTTTCATTGTTGTAGATTATAATGGAGTACATTGCTGGTTTGCGTGATAGTCTTTTCGTTTATTGTTGCGAAGAATTCGAGATTAAAATTTGAAAAAAAAAATGGCCAAGAGCATGTCGGGCCACGCGCAGTATCTATAGGGTTCAAATTTAAATGATGAATTTTAATTTTCTTGACGGGTCTGGGTGTTACTATGTATAATAAGTATATATTTAAAAAGTAAATAAGTAGTATATCAGTTGTCTAGCACCCATATTACAAGCTTTGCTTAGTTTGGGGCTAGAATTGTAAAAAATAAAGTATAACCTACTAGTTAGCAGAGTGATAAGTAATAATATGTGATTTTACATGTTCAGGCAATACTTGTGTAAAGTAATTGGCAGTATCTGTATGTAAAATCAAACAGTTGTGTTATCAAAGAATCTAGCAATATACTAACATTTTATTAAATCTTAAAACCGATTTATAAAGACAAAGAGAAAAGAGTAGAAAGCATGAATGAAAACCATTGTCGTATTTTCCTATATCTTTCTAGCGCATGTGAAGTACAAATAACATGGAATAGAAATGAAACCGAACAAACCAAATATGATAAGGAAAACGGATAAATATTAAGTATATGGCAAAGAGAGAATTATTTGATTTGAAGAAAAAAATATTTGTATATTTCTCAGTAAGTATATTGAAATGAAATTGCTTTTTAATAATGTTTTTAAACGTAGTTGGTTAGGTTTAAAGCGTGACCACAGAGCACGCAAATGTGTAGAATGACCAGCAAAAAAATGGCGAGGGAATTCCAAACTTACGGCCATACCACAAATCACTGTTTAACAGGTGTTTAACTTAGACACTGTTTAAACGTGATGCTGTCAATTTTTTGACAATATTGTTTGTAAGAGACAGCGTCACATTTAAACAGTGTCTAAATTAAACAGTGTTTTAAAATCTCTTGCGGTAAGGCCGTTAGTGTCCCAATGTTTATTTGTCTCAAAAAGCTCCCGACGCAGCATAAATGCATGGCCTGCGACCAGCGCTGACCTTCCCTCGGGACCGGTTTGCTGACTTGAAATGAATGTGTGAATGAATGACATTTGAATTTATTGAAAACTGACCCTTGTAAGAGCTCAAACACACAGGGTGCGATTCGATCCGCAGGTTGCTGCGTTCTATGCGATGTATAGAGTTCTTTTATCCCTTCCACACTGGTTGCGTTCCGATCCCACATATCGCATAGAGCGCAGCGATCTGAGACCGAATCGCATGGCCGGAATGCATCCTGTGTGTTTGAGCTCTAATATGGCAAGGCGGATTTTTTGGCGCCATTTTGTCGAGTTCGGTTTGGTGTCTATTTTAATTATTTTCAAATTGATTCATAGTGGATATTGTATCTTAAAATTGGTGCAGTTATATGGTACAAGTGTCTACACAACTGAACAATATGTGGGATAATTGAAATAGGCGCGATCTTGGTTGTGTGAAGCTGAGACTTTTATTGAAGTGTTGGCTTCCTCGGCAAAACTAACCGAGTTAACTGTCTTGATATACTTGGTGCCAAATGCTCCAAGCAGCATTAGAATGCGATGCACCCGCATTCTAATGAAAAATTAAACAATATCTACCACTGAACTATTTAACACTTGACACTGGCAAAAATTACTTCCAAGAGGAAAGTAGATTGCCATAACAAAAAAAGAAGAAGAATATGGCAAGGCAACTGTCAAAATTAGTTCCTTTTCAAACTGGATGTGCATTTAGTAATGTATCAGTTGGAAAAGGAATTAAGTTTCATATATAAGTAGTACTAGTGTACTACGTATTCTGTGACATCACTAATCAAGCGGCTTTAATAATTTGACACTGACAACTAGAATGATTCCTTAAAGTTTGCTATGAAATTACTTGTTGATTACTTTACGAGACCAAGGTATTAATAATATTAACTTGTCCAATCTATCGCTCAGCCTTGAAGTTTAAGTTCCATTTAGTTTACGAGCTCTAATAGTTTGCTATTTCATCGAATTTGCTTTGATCAAATTTTACCAGATCTAAATTATGTCGGCCTGTTTCACAATGTAAAAGTAAGTTCTGAGTAGCTTACTTAACATATTTTTCATATCACAACTGTCAAATCATCTGTCAAATCATCTGTCAAGTAAGTTATTCTTACTTTTACATTGTGAAACATATTGTGTAAATTAAAGTAACTTTGTAAGTTTTGCAGGTGAACCACTGAACTGTTTTCGATGAATTTTTACTCCTTACTATTATATAATAATATTATATAAATGTGAAATTCAGTTTGTTTGTTTGTAACGCTTTCACGACTTAACCCTTCAACGCCCGAAAAATGAGACACAATAGATATTCCATTGTTTTTCGGCCGCATGCGTCAGCTCGGGCGTTGATGAATTAACTACAGAACCGATCATCATGAAATTTTGCATACACGTTGTCAGGGGTACAAAAAAGGACATAGAGTACATTTCATTCAGAAAAAATACTGTTCCTGAGGGATAAAGTAATAACTGTCCACACAGACGAAGCAACGAGCGGTCGCTAGTTCTAGTATAAAGATAGATTTGTCGCGAAAATAAATATCGAAGGGAGTAAAATCAGGGATGAAAACATGGGGTCCGGGGCCCTAATTAATAACGTGATAATTTGTCAATTGTCATGACAATTTGGATTATTGTTGCGGTGTAGCTATGGGTAGTTTGTTCTATTTTCAAATTGGTTGACGCAATGGATATAAAATTGTCATGACAGGTGACGAATTGTCACGTTTACTAAATAGGGCCCTAGAAGTTCCACGCGGACATGGACACAAAAAACTCGTCCATGAGGCGGACGAGGTCGCGGGCGGTCGCTAGTGTTCATTATGTCATGGACGAATATGTTTATAATGTGAGCTGACTCATGAACTAACGGTAATTAAAAAACCATTTTAGTCCATTCATTTAGGCGTGGATTGTCTCATAGAACAAATTGATGTCTGTTTTATCTGAAATAGATTTTGATTTACGAATAAAACTTTATATCATGAAACTCAACATTGCAATTTTTAAATGTGAGATTTTAGCTATTTTTTATACAAAACTAAATAATATAAATACAATTGTTATTAGTAAGGGGGCCAATAAACAAGCCAAAATTGAATGTTGGAGTCAATGACATGCTGAGAAGCTCTAGTTGTTCAGTAGTTGGCACGGATACTGTCTGAACATAAAAAATGTTGGAATATGGATTGGAACTGAAATTCATTTTCCGTGTATAAGTCCCATCGATTGCGAACTATCAGCGCGTATTGTAATCACCTCTATTGGTTCGCAGTTCGTATTCTCGGGGATAGAATAAATAAAGGAACAGTATTTTATCACCTAAAGTTCAAAAAATGCCTACAACCGCCTCGGTACCTACTTTACACTCTATAACATCAAAAGGTGATGTATCATAGATTAAATGATACCTACTTATATTAGGTATACTATAATATTCCATAACATGGAATTCTTGGCATTGACTTTTCGGACCTGCCTTTCTATTGTCTAATTTCAAAATCTATCGCAATCGCTTTCAGGATGAAACACATTGATGCTTCTTTTTGGCACAAATAAAAACTTACCCAAGAAATGCAGCAATGTGTCGGATCCAACTGTCAAATGAAAGCGATTGCGATAGATTTTTAAATTAGACAATAAGCCCCCTGTACGGAGAAGAGTCCTGAACTCGCCGGACTGGTCTCCGCCATGTCCGAAAGTCGATAAAAAGATAACCCCCGCGTTAAAAAAATGTATTAGCACAGATAATATTAGGGAGTAGTCGCCCTGCATAGGTGTAACTGAAACAATAATAATCAGATTAAGTTTTACAATTTAATATCGCCTAATGATTACATGTGAGAAACCTTCCACAAAATTTTAGAAATGGATGAGGAACTTTTAATGTTATTTACGTAGATAAATTGCCTCACACACACCGTCATCGTCCTAACGGTGGCGCAATCAAGACTTGTGTACTGAGGGCATTACAAAAAGCATCGCGCTAATATATTTATATACATGAATCTAATAATCTAATAGCTAATACATATTTATAACTTGACAGGCAACTTGGCAGGCGATTTTAATCAATTAACGCTTTTTATTTACAATCGCTTGTAAAATCTAATCGCAAACCTAATTCAGTGAGGTGAACATTCGATTTTACAAGCGATTGTCGATATTAAGCGCTGGTTGACTAAATTCCTGCCTGCCAAGTCGACCCGTGTAAATACCACCTAAGGCTAAGCGTACTGAAAATGATAGACGTATTTTCGTCAACTGTTTTATTTATGGTAACACAAAGTATAAAAACATATAAAGGTTTAAAAAGGAGGTTGGCTTGATCGCCAACACGTACAAAGTTCGTCCCACTCCGTGACATTATTAACTCATGTTTATACATTGATTGATTGATTTTCAACCTTATGGTTCAAATTCAAGTAAATCGATCAACGAACATCGTCCGATTATCGTGTTTCTTTTTTGTATTAGGTCTGCTGAAATGTACCGAGATTCTTTAAGCGCGTCATATCATACATAGTTATTCTTTGATTCGGGCGTATTACGCAAATTGGGCCTCAAAGGACCTGCAACTGCAGCGCTGATCACTCGCATTCGACGTTTTAGTGTGACTGTGCATTATCGACTATGAATGTTAAGCAAGGTTGGTTCAGGCTTGTTTTTGAATGGGTGACCAGTGACTTAAAACATAAGTATATTATGTGGTTACCTCATGCATACTCTTTTTAGAATAGTGATCACTAAATTTCAAATACCGATATGATATATGATCTCAGCAATGAACTTTATACTCGTATTATTTTTTGTGCATGTCATTTAATACCCATTTTATTTTGTGCCTTACAAGCTAAGATTAAGCCACAATATTAGGTGATATTGATGTATTAAAAAGGCTTTACAATCTTGCAGTAATATTCGTGCAGAAAAATGGTCTAGCGTATGCACTGTACAACAAGGGTTTCCAATTCCTGACTAAATCTAAGTCCGGATTTTAGAAAAAAACAATTTAGTAACGACACTGCGCCATGAGAGCCTCAATCATTATTATAGCATACAACCATTACTGTAAAGCATGGTATAACTAAACAGTCGAATAGCCATCAATTCGTGTAAGTGTCTATGTCTATCTATACAGTTTACAAATAGGAATTCATTCGGATGACTACCACTCACTAACGCGCTACCCGATTAAGCGCAGTGTGCGCACAGCCTAACCGCACAGGTTTCACTGAATATGTAATGTTGTACCTACATACTACAAACGCTAATGTAGAGTAACTTAATCAGTATGACAACTTTAACTTTACTAAAAGCAAAACATCTCGCTAATAGTACGACGTTTTTCAACACATTTGCGAGGAGAAAAACAAAAATTCTAGCACACAATGACAAATACGATTTAAAAACAAAATATAAATATTATAGAAAAGGCATGCAAGTTTTTTTCACGCGCCCAATGCAAGAATATTTTGCGAACAAATGGGTGAGTGAACATGCAACCTACTTCAAAATTATAATTTTAAGACATAAAATGCAAATACTTTATAACAATTTATTGTGAATTATGAATAATATAATAATAAAAATGTTCGTTTGACTTAATTAAGGACGTACACATTTATATCTTCCAAAAATGTATAGGTATGGATTTGTTGCTACTAAAATAAATACTGTTAAATTGAGAATGCTCTGTTATACTCTCTACTTGCATATTTTAACTTTGTAAGGATAATTCTATAACGTATTAATGTGTAATGTTATAACGCACGTGTGTGTTATAGCTCGGTTTATGGTCGTCAAAGCGATGTAATAAGGTTCACTTTATGAGCAAGAGTGTTGAAAAAAAAAGTTTAGATTGCACGCTTTTAGCACAGAAAGATTGTTTTAGTTTATTCACACTGTTAACTATCGTAGCGGATTCCGTAGCAACTCGAGCCATCGTAGGCCTCGTAGCCGCTTGCCGTAGCAGAGGCAGCGCGGGTGCGGGGGTTGTTAAAAAAGTATTTTATAGAAAAGAAAAAATAATTGGAAAAAAGCCTGTCTAACCAGCTGTCTTTACTGTTAAAGAATTCAAACGTTGTTATTTCGGTTAAGTTTAAAGATGCATTTTTAAATAGGTTGAAATATTTTCATTGAAAATTGGTGTGATATTAACATATTAATAAAGTTAATCAATTTTCAGTAATAAACTTACACAAATAAGACGGCTAATAGGTTGTATCGTTCAAAATTAGCGCAATGTAGCCGTGTCTTATTATTTTGTCGACTTTATAAAAAACAAAGGACATAATGCAATAAGTTTGTTGTCTGAATATACTGAATCAATGTATACTGTGGCAGATGTTTATTGGTAATCTATTTAAACTTGAATACAATAGTGAATAGGTGAAAATAATTCAGCGAAGTTAGTGAGTTTACATTTTGTCTATTTGGCTGTTTGCACTAGAAATATCTCTCGTGGTATTTTCAACTGCAATACGTATTTATAAATGGGCAAATGGCTTTCGATAATCTCATTGTACAAATTCCCGGAAGAATTTTGTAAATTGATGGTATTGGGGTTAACCAATAGCAGATATTTCCGAGTTAAGTGACAAAACGGAAAGTTATAGAATTTAATCAATATGGAGCCAAGTTTTAATGATCTCGGAAATCTGGCCGGAGAGGGCCTGCTACGAAAAAATATTGTCGATAATCGAAAGATATTTTTTATTCAATTTTACTGAATCGAAATCGATTGATTCAATAGCGAATTATGGGAAATGAGCCTCTGCACTCTGGTTTACATTCTTATATTGGAAAACCAAAAAGTTTCCTAATGACCCTCATTATGCAATACCTCATAATGAATATAATAAATACTAAATAATATACTAGAAAAAATTCGGCTCGTCACCAGATCATTTCCCGCCTGAGAAACCTTTCTTCTAACTGTAAAAGTGGGTCGCATCGCATATCGGGCGCAGCCTGATTGATATGTGTTGCGGGCCGTGGCGAACAAGCCCTGGCAGGTGCGCCGATTTAATCTACTATTTATGGGTCGTAATCAACAGATGCTGGGGTGCATAGTGAGCGAAACGATTTGAAGCTATACCACAGAATATATTAGAAAAAAGCACTGAAATGTAATAATCGAGTCATCAGTTGTGTTTCCATACATCCGAGGAAAACAAAAAAATACTAAATCTTAATTATTAATTATAATCTTTGTTTATAGTCTTAAATTTTATAGCCTTGACGTGATCAGTAAAAGCGAACAATAATAGAAAAAGCCCCTGTGTTCACTTGATATTATTAAGTATCTAATATCCTTCGGTAGACTGAGGTCTTTAACTAAACAGACAAACAAGCAATTTACTCGCTACGTATACGCTCCAAATGCCAGTACGACTTATCTATTATTCTAGTTCTAGATTTTAGTAGGCTTTGTGATGTAATCAATTGGGTTTTTTCAAAGGTTAGTATGATACAAATTAGTTTTCACGGGCGGACTTAAACATTACTCCAATAGCCAGACGTACTCTATTGGAGTCTGCGCTACCGTTTTTTTGGCAAATATTCCAAAGACACCTAAAATTACCTTAATTGGGTAATTTTCGAGCAACTGTACTTATTGAAAAAATATTTTTATTTTATTAGGTATCTATATTTTTCTCACTAATCACTTCTATATTTTTCTTTTGTTTTTGTTTGATTTTACAACCATACCATATTTAAAAGAAAAAAAAACAAACACAATAATTCCTGGGCCCTATGATTCCGATCCCTTCGCCATACCTTACAAGTCCAGAAATATCAAATTTTAATGTCAAATAAAATAATCATTGTCTATGGATGAATCAATCATTGTGTCAATTTTTGCACTTTCCTTTCCTAAATCAAACGGCAATGGCTGGCGTGGCGTCCATCTTGAAAATTGTGTGAAAAGTTTAATACAAGTTCGGAAAATGCCAACACATATTTTCTTCACTGGTTGGTGACAGTTTCTTTTTGAATCACCATGAGAGAACGGGCTATACCTAACCTTACCACCCATCCAATGACCATCTACTTCAAAACTAGCTTAGCTTACCTTATACCAAGCACGAGGATATGTTATTACTCGCAGATGGACGACTTCCCCTAAAGTCTTGTGTTATTAGTTTCACAACATTGATATTTTTATCGGCCATCTATAGACTGTGTTCCTGCTCTACGGCAACTAGTACCGCCCCCTAGTGGTGGGCGACAAAACTAGCAGGAACGTGATATTTATACAGTTCATTTTTAGTATTAATTTTATAACAATATTACCAATGTGTCATATTTGGCTGGGTATTGATTTAGGTCAAAAACTAAATTAATTATTTATGTATGTTGCTGCTAATTTATAATATAAATATTTGACAACTACACATACATTGCTCCGATTCAAAAGTAAGTAGCTAAAGCACTTGTGTTATGGAAATCAGAGACAACGGTGGTATCACAAACACCCAGACCTGAGCCAATATAGAAAAGTTGGTTTTCTAAATTGACCCAACTGGGGATCAATCCCGGGATCTCAGAGATGGCGACACCTTGAAAACCGGTGTACAAAGCCACTCGACCACGGAGGTCGTCTATCTTTTCTTTATAATATTTTTTCGTATGGTTTAAAAACCAAAAATAAACAACACCATAAACTATTAGATTCGTTTTGGTCATCATAGCATAGCATAGACCATCCCTTAATTCTTTTTGTTAGTCAATATTTTTAATAATTGGTTACTTATGGTACTGTATTTTTTACATTATTATAAGTGGCGTCAGTTTACAATAATAATATTCTTTGTGAGAAACATCATTAAGGTAAATTGACCTTTAAGGCCATTGTTACAATATTATCTCTAAGAGTGATTCTATTCATTTATGCAGACAGAGAAATTTAACGTAAGCCACAATCTAAATATTTCATACTAATATCTTTTTAGTTCAAATAAAATTATTTAAAATATTACATTACATACAATGTTGCATTATTTTCTATAAGTCAAAGATAATTTGCTAAAGTATTCATTTATTTTATGGAAATCGTAAAAAACGACAAAAAAACAACTACCAATGAATTTATCCTACGCCAATCTGTCGGGAAATCAAACCTTGGATCTCTTACAGAGGGTCTTACTAGCTCACTAGATCACCGAGGTTGAATCAATGGACAATGTTAGCTCTAGACACAGAATAGATATTAGTATTCTAGTTAAAAAAAACAGAAATAATGATACCGAATCTCACAGACTAATAATTTTGTTTGGAGAAACATGAAAGAAGGCGAAAGTTAATTGTGATTACCATTTCAAAAGCTTTAATAATATCATGCCTACAACTTAACTCGTTCCCACTTTATCTATTTGCATGGTATCTGATTAACTTAATTACAAACACCACGCAAACAGCTCACTTAACCACAGTATATAATGCTACTAAACGTACTTAACAGTAAATAACTCCAAATACTGGAGCTGTTCAAATATATCACATGACTCAAAACACGGTGCATCACTAAATTACACCATGTAGGTCCAGCTATTATACAAATTTGGCGAGTCATAAACAATATTTGTGAAGCTACCTTTGCACTGCAATTACCTTCGCCGAATTCATACAATTTATATGTAAAGTAGGTCCGTCCTAAGGCTTGTAATGGTATGGCTGTAAAAATCTATTTGTTTTGTCGACAGGTGAATTGTTTTATTGCTCTGAGCGAAAATTTTATGCGTTTAAACGCTACACTTACTACTAAAGCTTTAAAATTAGCAGTCAACTATAAAATTACGTGCCGTAAATGCCTTTGTCCGAATTGACACTTTTTAATTAAATTATTTTTAACTGACATTTCGGACACTGTTCGTTAAAGCGTTTTTGTATAGACAATAGTCAGAAAAAAAACTATAACTGTAAAATTAAGTGTCTGAAATGTCAGAAAAAAATTAAAAATAAAGTGTCATTTCGGACAAAGTGTCCGAAACTATTTTGTCCGAGATGTCAGTAACTCTGTCTATAAATGGAACTAAGTGTTATTACATATTGTTACAGGGTGAATCTACGTTGTTTTGTTATGTTTCCTACTTCCTGCGTCACTGTCGTTAACTCGAAAATCTTTAAAAATACAATGCATCACAACGGAATTTGCCATCATTTACGTTAGAGTACGATAATAAATTATATTAATTTGCATATTTTTAACTTATTTATTGCGATGCATTGGATTTTTAAAGATTTTCGAGTAAACGACAATGACGCAGGAAGTAAGAAACAACGTAGATTCGCCTTATAGATTAAGCCATCGACTACATAGACGACAGCGACACCGTCACCGATGTGTCACCTGCGATTCAATTTTAAAAGCGACTTACTAGGTAACTTGAGGTGGACCGTCATAGACCCATGTAAATAGCCCATTATGCAACTTCAGTAGAATCAAATACACCAAGTAATGTTACGATATTAATTAACCCGCCATATCTGGCGTTGTTGTATTACATAATGTAATTTAGTGGCTGGTGTTTATAACCAATCAGCCGGGTAATCCGGTCCCACGAGGACTGCTAATTGTATTGCGATCCCATTTGGATATAGGGCCCGGATTGTGATTGTTTTGGTAATAGTATTCGATAATAATTTCGACAAAACATAATAACACTTCACAGAATATTTTGTTCAAGACTCAAGCTTGGCCGAGCTGATGCTTTACAACAACCTTTAAACCCTTCAAGGCCCGGAAAACGAGACACAATAGATATTCCATTGTTATCCGGTCGCATTCGGCCGCTCGGGTGTTTATAAATTAATATATTTTGGAGAGCCTTAAAATTATCAGAAATCTGTCGATACTTGACAAAGGTTTATCTTTATTTCTGTATTGCCGATATTTATTTTAGTTAGCAATTTATGAATAAGAATAAAGTTCATTATGAGCTACATTACTTATCTATACAGGATAATTGATAAAATCTAAATTTTGACAGATCAGATATGGGCGTCTTTCTTTTGTGAGCAGTTAACTTCTTGGTAGACAATAATATATACAAGGTGTTACAAAAATACCCCTAATGCCGAATATGGTATATAGGGACCATCAAACTGAACAACTTTTACTATGGGACCAACTCTGAAATCGCGAAAAAAAAATCAGCTGTTTCATACAAAAATTAAAATCGATAATATCAAAATGTATGAAACAGCTGTTTTTTTTTCGCGATTTCAGCGAGTTGGTCCCATAGTAAAAGTTGTTCAGTTTGATGGTCCCTATATACCATATTCGGCATTAGGGGTATTTTTGTAACACCTTGTATATATAAATAAATAAATGCTTGGACAATTTCACACAGCGCCATCTAGCCCCAAACTAAGCAAAGCTTGTAATATGGGTGCTAGACAACTGACATACTACTTATATACTTTTTAAATATATACTTATTATACATAGTAATACCCAGACCCGTCACAGAAATTAAAATTCATCATTTTAGAATCGAACCCGGGACCTCTTGCGTGGTAGACCGGCTGATGATGTTGACCACTGCACCACTCAGGTCGTCAATATGGTTCTAAAATAAAATGGACAACATTACACCAACATTACACACATTGCTTTGATTCCAAAGTGAATAGTTAAAACACTATGGAAATCAAGAAACAGACAATGTAGAAAAGTTATTTTTTAAATTGACCCGGCTGGAGCTCAAACCAAACCTCAGAGATGACAACACATGGAAACTGGTATACAAGCCACTTGGCTACGAAGGTCATCTCAAAATATTTGAAATTTTGAGATTTAAGCATTCACAATGCTATTTTTATATAATACTAAATAATATACTAGAAAAAATAGGACTCGCACCAGATCATGTTCAGTCAGTGACTCGGTAGCTCAGCGGTCAGAGCATTAGACCGGATATCCAAGGGTAGCGGGTTCGATTCCCGTCCGAGAACATGATCTGGTGCGAGTCCTATTTTTTCTAGTATATTATTTAGTATCATCTCAAAATATTATTTTCCGATTCATTTGAAAGCTTCTTCGTAGAAAAATCGCTTCTCTAAGGGTGTACCTACACAGCCAACGAATGCCAACGAACGATTCCTCTCTTTCGACTTGCTTATTTTATTGAGACAGAGATACATTCGTTGGGTTTCGTCGGGCCGGTGTGTACCCAGCATTAGACCATTGGTCGGTTACGTGAGCAGGAACCGTATACAAGCGAATACAAATGCTGTTCAAAAGCCGCTGACATCGCGGTCGGAACTCGATTTGTGTAATTGTCGCGAGACGGCGCTGTGAGTCGTCCGTCACGCCGCACTTCTACAGCCAAGTAAGAGGAAATAGACTACCGTGGGGCCATAGAAATAGCAATTTTATACTCTTCTACGAATATACATATACCAAGAACACCGCATGAAAATACGCTTCAGTAGTTTTTGAGTTCACCGCGAACAGAACAGAACCTTACTTTATGTATATGTACAATAAAGATTTATAAATAAATAAAAAAATAAACAGACAGACAGATAGACGCAGCGAGGGACTTTGTTTTATAATATGTAGTGATTTTAATTCGATTCTGATTTGTATTTTATTGCGATGTAGTAACGATGACACTCACTTGACAATGCAATCATCTACAGCTAATGAATTAGATAAGTAGAATAATAGCACATAAGTGTTTTAATGATGTTTCAAATGTTGCGTTTGATTATAGAATTAAGGTCGCTGTATACTTGACGAGAAAATACTTCGGACTTGACTGGGACGGCTGTGCACCATACATTTTTTCCTGTCCCGTCTGTGTTCTTGTCACGTATATTTTGTTACTATATTTTTATACTAACGACCGCCCCGAATTCGTCTGCGTGGAAAGATTTTGCTATCCCTCGGGAACAATTGTTTTTTTCGGGATGAAAGGTACCCGATGTCCTTCTCTGTACCCCTGACAACGTGTATGCAAAATTTCATGATGATCGGTTCTGTTGGAGGATGCGAGGACTGGCTGGCTAGGACTCGCTGTTACTGGCCAGCAAGTGTCAGGCATGTAATCTGCCACATTGGCTGATGTCACTCCTTGATTGAAAAGCTAATGAAAATATGTCTGCAAACTGTTGTTTATAATATTTAAATAGTATTTGGGTGAAGCGCCTCTCTGCTAATGGGTGAATTTACAATAGGTTCAGTAGTTAAGACGTGATGGCGTTACAAACAAACAAACAAACGGACTTTCGCATTTATAATATTAGTAAGGATGCAACGATGTCAAAAAATCGCTCCGTTCCGCCCGAGACGTGAAAAAACCCCATCACGTATAGAGGATATGACGTTGTAAATAATACGTCAATATCTTCCACAGTATATATTTAACAAAGAAATAGCAAAAAAAATGATCTGTAAGTGCAGGTCTTTCTTATTTTTTTTTAATTATAAATAGAAATCTTTTCACATGTACAGTTTCAGAAGAAAACCAATAAATTAATTATTAAGAAAAACAATAACTTAATTATTGTTTTTCTTCTGACTGTTTATAATGGACTGATTATGTCAGAGCGAATAATATATTCTATGACAACGAACATAACATTCAAATTATTGCTTTTCAGAACAAAGGTAGAAAGACAGATAGTTTCGTATTTTATTAAGAAGGTTAAAACGTGAAGAAGGTTGCAACGACAACGTAACAAGGTTGTATCCATTTTGGACTTCTAATAGCCTACATAAATAAATAAATATTTGACAACATCACATGTGTTATGGAAATCAGAGACAATGGTGGTAACACAAATACCCAGACCTGAGCCAATATAGAAAAGATTGTTTTCCAAATTGACCCAGCCGCGGATCGAATCCGGGACCTTAGAGATGACGACACCTTGCAAACCGGCGTGCGAACTACTCTACCACGGAGGTCGTCAAATGATTTACATCAGTTATTTAAATTGACCCAGCCGGGGATCGAACCCTCCCGGGTTCAACAGAGATGACGACACCTTGAAAACCGGCGTGCGAACCACTCTACCACGGAGGTCGTCAAATAAATCATCAGTTATTTAAAAACGTTCACTTCACAGCCCCACCTGAAAATTAAAACTGCATTTGTATTCAAGGTCCGGGAGTCTAGTTTTACAGCGGCAATTTAAATCAATTCTCGAGTTGCTATAAAGCCTTCAGATGGCAGCACTATCGCCAACAAATTAAAACGTTTCATTTCAGGCGTGCTCTGATATAAATGACCGATTTCGTATATGTCAAATTGTTGATTGGACTCAAACCGAAAATAAATTGGTGGTTTTGTAAATAGAAATTGTATTCGCCGAAGAGCGAAATGGAATTTTCCATAGATAATTACTCTATCGAGTTTTACGCGCGTTTCTTTTCTCGACAGATGTTTGTGCTAAGGGTACTGATACAATGGTGGTATCACAAATACCCAGACCTGAGCCATAATATATAAAAGTTCATTTTATAAATTGAGCCAGCTGGGGATCGAACCCGGGACCTCAGAGATAGCGACCTTGAAAACCGGTGTACAAACCACTCAACCACGGAGTTTGTTAAGTTTTCATTTGTAAAGTAAAATTTGCTGTATATTATTTTAGTCATTTTAACCCTTCAACGCCCGGAAAATGAGACACAATAGATATTCGATTGTTATCCGGCCACCTGCGTCAGCTCGGGCGTTAATGAATTACTGTTTTCTAATATTTGTCAAAAAAATTGAGATTTTTCCGTCACTTTTCTTGACTGGTAATGAATGCTTGTAGTTTGTAAGATTAAAATTTACTTAAAAATACATTTAGGTAGAAAATAATATACTTTATTTCGCAGATGTAAACAACATTTTTATCAAACGGACCAATGAACTTTCATATACAGGGAAATGTTATTGACACGAAATTGAAATAAAATACTATTATAACATGCAATAATTGGTTTATAATAAAAATCTGTTTGGTTTGAACCAAACGCGTTTAAATTGCATGTTATAATAGTATTGTAGAATTGAAACTAGACTGAAGATGAGTAGACTGAATTAGACTGTAAAATTGAAACGCATTTTGTGGGGTTAGGTATTAAATAGCCCAATCCAAACCTCATTTAAATATATAAACTTTTTGTCTTAT
Organism: Catoptria pinella; assembly: GCA_963556745.1. Classification (NCBI taxonomy): domain Eukaryota; kingdom Metazoa; phylum Arthropoda; class Insecta; order Lepidoptera; family Crambidae; genus Catoptria; species Catoptria pinella. Next base: position 9,869,020 of record OY750778.1, on the reverse strand, counting down.
CCGTATTTTTCTGTAACAAATACAAACATACAACATTTTTTTCTTGTTTATAAACTGAAACAGTAAAGTAAGCTCGCAAAAAATGTTTTGTTTCAAAGAATACTTCTTTCACCTTAACTTTAATAAAATTATGCACACACCTGGCATTTTCACATACTCAAAATTCTTCACGAAACTCAGAGTCTATGTCTATAAATTGGCTAGGCGATGGGAAGACCCGCCTTCCCACTAAATCAGCCTTAATAACAGGGTCAGCGCGCGAATGAGGGTCGAACCAGACTTATAGCCCGTAAAAACAAACCACATCGTAAACTTTGGGAGCCGCTGCGTTTAAAAACGGTCCGGATAAGTTTGCGGCTTACCTAATAACCCACGAGAAGGAGCGTCAATATGTGTGTAGGATTTTTTGGTTCGGTTTGTCACGGTAAATGGACTACTTTAAGGAAGAATGAATGAATGAAATATGTTTTCTTATAAAATGGTGGAGCAATCAATATATATATAATATATATGTATATATAATAATAATAGCAAGTGCCACTTGAACCCAAACAAAGAAACAACAATAAATACAATGGCACCAAAATATTTGTTTTATATATAATTTTTATTGCTACTCTTAATATCTTCGATAGACTATCAATGTTCTACAAAAGATAGCCTAACACAGCGTTTCTCAAATGGTGGGCCGCGACCCGGCACCGGGCCACGAAAATAAAAATACATTGTCTCATTGCTTACAATCAGTCAAACAGCTTCATACATCTCATTAAAATATGATCGTTTCTATAATTGATATAATATTAGGTAAAATTATTGTTAAAAGTTACGTTTATTTTTATTTTAATACACTTTATTATTATTACGTGGACATTTAAATAAGTTTTTTTAATTTTCCATGTAAGCACCAGGCGGGTTAAAAAACTTATGGTGGGTCACGATGGGGAAATATACAAATTACTGGGTCAGGGCATAATAAAGTTTGGAAAACGCTGGTCTAACAGTTGTTTTCTTCATATTACATGGTTTTTTTATAAACTACTAAACGAACTAAGTCGAGCGAACATACCAAAAGTCTGTGAGAAACAGCATTAAATTATGATCCCGAACCCCAAATAGATGTTAGCAACTATTTCCTGGACAATTTCACACATGACGTAAGTGTTCTATTATATTCTACAAAAAGCAATTCAATATCATAGACTGGAAAAAGGAAATTGAAGGTTCGAACATAAGGCTTGGGTCCGATATGGAGCGATTTGGCCCTTACTTATGTTTAAGACGTATTAAAAATTTCTCTTTTCCCCACATTTAGATTTTTTTTTAAATAACTTCTAAGTAGGTACTTGGTTATATTATACAAGGTGGAAAAAAGACGGAGGGAAAGTATCGTTTTATTGAAAGGAAACCGAACTGCCCCTTTACTTTGACTATCAAAAGTAACATCAAAGTAATATCATAAGTGAGATGGCGCTATACGCGATGTAAAGCTCTGTCTCTATCACAACATTACTTCAATATTACTTTAAGAGTTTAGAGTACCCTCCCTGCATTCAAAGGTTTTTGATAAATCACTTGGCTCAACCGGGTACACCCAGTATTTTTATGATAACAATCGATAGGGTCAAATTCTTCTAAATAAGGCGTCGTCCTTTAATCACGTGATGTGTTTTAACACCCCCCTCAAAGTCACGTGTATTTTTTTGTATTTATAAATTACTTACCTTAAAATTGTCGTAGAGATTTCGCCGGAAGGCCGCGGGAGGCCGCGCCTCTACGTTCGATCCTGCAGGCCGGGCCTGTGTATGTGGACGGTTTATAGCCGTTACGCCCCACTGTTAGTAACGCCGCCGCCCAAGGCATTTGTTTGTACTGTTGTAGGGAGGAAATGAAATGGGAAAAGCGTCGACCAATAGGCTCGAAGGGCTCGGCATTTAGCGAATCTACATGAGATTGGAATACTTTCGGTTTTGCGGCGACTGGTGGGGATAGCGGGAAAATAAAAGGTGCCAGAGAAACGAACCATTAAAGCCTGTCCTGACTGTTTGCGAGTCGATTGTTTTTTTATTTGATTGGCTATTGATGTTTAAGAATTTATAATCCTCATACATTTCTTTATATAAAAGTACTAACCTTCTTACCAATAAAGATTGTATAGCAGATGTAGTTACACAGTGTTTAGTCCCTTTCTTTTTAATGTCAAACTCAAATATTTTGACAGAGAGTCACCATTGTGTAATTATACATCTGCTATACAATCTTTTTGAGTAAGGGGGTTTTTAAAATGTACCTTAAAGTAAATAAGCAAAAATAAAATATTTGCATCAATGTTCCGTACCAAAATGGTTAAAAGGAACCCTTATGGTGCGACTCAGTCTGTCTGTCTGTTTGTCACAGCTGGATATCTCGAGAACTAACTAATGACATCAACTTGAAATTTGGAATAGTTTTAGATGACGTTTGTCCAACTATTTTACAAATAAGAAAGATATAAAAATAAATACAATATTTTTTTTGCAACAGGGACTGAAAGGGGGTCTTAAAAATTTGAAGTGGGGCTACTAAGGCATGTGGGGTATCATTTGCACACTGTTTGCACACTTATAATCATTTTTCCTTTTAGGCTGCATAGTTTTCGACTTTTGATGAAAAATAAAAAAAAATACAGTCCCCTCCCCCCCATTATCTCTGAAGTTTGCATAGAGAAAAAATAGATAAAAGTTTATGTAAAGATTACAGGAAAAACTGCAATATTCTACACCGCATTGTATTGACATATATGATGATACGGAACCCTCGGTGCGCGAGACCTACTCGCTCTTGACTCGTTTTTTTATTGAAGCTATAAGTTACGACTTTGATGTTATAGTTCATATAAGAGAGTCCCGTTGTTATAATGCTAAGGACAAGACTACCTAAATTGTTTTGAAGCCTAGTTCCAAAATTTTCCTAAATAAAATAATTATTTTATGTCAGGTATTTACCTAGGTACTTGCTTTAATTAATTTTGTAACTTTATTTTCTAAGGACGAAAAATGCTTTCTGGCTGATAAAATACAATAGACAAGTTAATTAAATTTACGATAAGCTACATCAAGTCACCTAATGCCGACTTAGTTGAATTATTCTGATTAATGGTTACGTAAAATTATACGTGAAAAAGATATATTAATGAATATAAATGATACTTCATTGTCTTAAAAGACATACGCTTTATATTCAATCTTTTCTTTCTTGGAATAGCAAATTATTTTCTGTATTAATTATAAGTAAGTAAAATATTTTTTTTATTTTCACTTTCTTTAATTTTCTTTTTTTAAGCTGATTTAATACATGAATATCTCTATGGTGGTGATCGCAGGAAATCATTGAAAAAATAAGTTTCTGTAATTTAACCCTTCAACGCCCGGATAATGAGACACAATAGATATTCAATTGTTACCCGGCCGCCCGCGTCCGCTCGGGCGTTGATGAATTAACCTTTAAGAGAAGCGTAATATAGAACAAGTTATTTTATGGAACGTGATAAAAAATTAAGCAACTATTAATCTTTGCACTGTTTTCGTCGGTTGTTCGCACGCGCGTAAGTTGCTACGTTGATAGAGCAAGCAATTTTGGCCTTAAAGGTGACAGAGCGCCTACTTCCCTGATTGTACTACAATAACATGTTGATTTGCAATAATCTTTATTATTAACTGTCTTCCAAAGTCATTCCTTAATAAGAGCGATATAATAAATTCGCATCGCGTCCGACAAATTTATGCCTTCAAGTTGCAAAGAAGTGCGGAGCTCGTGTGAAACATCTCGAGAGTTCCAGAACTTTCTCTCCATACGCGGGAGTTCGTGCTAATATATGGTGCGGGTGATGCCGCTAAATCTATGTTAATTGAGTTCCATACTCGACTTCTAAGGAGTCTGTTATAATTCCTTTAATCTGGATTGTGTTCTGAATAATCAGAATGACGCTTTGGGCACTTGGGTAATTTTTTTACATTTTTACAAAACACAGTTGATTGATAAGTTTATATTGATAAACGCATCTGGACCAGCGATTGCGGAGGTTAAGAATCTTTCGCAAGGATCGGTCATGGGATGGGTGACCAAAAATTTATTATCTCGAGCTCTTCCGTGCTTCGGAAGGCACGTTAAGCCGTTGGTCCCGGCTGCATTTGCAGTCGTTACCACCGTGCAGGCCCGCGTGGTGGGTTATGGCCCTTCCTCCTTATAAGGAAGGCCTGTGCCCCAGCAGTGGGGACATTAAAAATGCCTGATGGTCTAAGTTTCTTATATTAATTTTAGTCCTATTATCATATCCTGTTATTTAATTTATTGTTCCTACTGGGTAATACGCCCCAACTAATATTAGCAAAGTGTTTTTTTATTGCAGCGTAAGAGTTGATATACTAGAAGAAATTCGACATTCTCACTAGTGACTCGGTAGCTCAGCGGTCAGAGCATTGGACCGGATATCCAAAAGTCGCGGGTTCGATTCCCGTCCGAGAACATGATCTGGTGCGAGTCCTATTTTATCTAGTAAATTATTTAGTATTGTTTTTTTTTATGTTTGTTACGCAATCACGCATAAACGGCTGAACGGATTTTGATGAAATTTTTCACACGGATAATTTTAACCTGCGGGTGGAAGCTAGTAATGTAATAGTAATAGTAGCTTCCACCCGCTCGGGACTTGTCCACGTGGATATTCCAGAAAATCTTTAGGGAACCTTTGACCAGACTAAAAAATATTATATGTTTTAATCCAGGTTTCATTATGTAAAAAGTGGCCACATTTGAAAGGAAATATCAAAAACACTTTTTCCATTTCCAACATTTTTTCCATTGGCTGAAAATAAAAAAGGCCTCAAATTAATTTAAAGAGTGCTCCATAAAAACAATTAGCGTTAATTTCTCAAACATCGCGCGTACACAGGGGGATGCTAAATGATCGATGAGAGGCGCAGAGCCGATCATTGCACGCTCCAGTTGCTACGAGTGGTGCAAGGCATAAGAGGAGCGGAGCGCGATTTAGAACCGAATGTCGCATTGAGAATAAAATAATTTTATTAATGAATTGAGAAAAAATACATTTAAAGGATGAATCAACGAGGCACCAACTAAATTTTAAATATTTCTGTCAAATAATATAGTTGTATTGTTCAAATTAGAGAGAATAATCGTTTTATCTACTTTATTGGTATTTCCTGAGTTTTTTTAATAAAAATAAAGCCAATATACAAGGTGTTACAAAAGTACCCCTAATGCCGAATATGGTAGATAATATGGTCCCATAGTAAAAGTTGATCAGTTTGATGGTCCCTATATACCATATTCGGCATTAGGGGAATTTTTGTAACACCTTGTATAAAAAATAAAGCGATGGCAAATCATGCCAAGTCGTAAATTAGCAATGCACTCAAATCTTTGACGGAATGTTGATATGTGGACGGAACTCCGACTTTACGTTACATTGCTCATAATTTACTAGAGATAATAACTAAATATTTTATGAAGATAAAGATCGACAAACAAAAAAAAAAATCGAGTTTAAATTTAAATTTTATATAAAAACGCAATAGTTTATAACTTACACCACAATGAACACAGCATCGGCGGCGAGGCGGCAAACGGTGCAGCCAGGATACTGTATAAACAATACAAATTAATCTAACTTTATATCCCATCTGCCCGAATGTTGGCTGCTACCTCGAATGCTGGCTGCTACCTTCTAGTCTGTCTTTCATATGCACAGAATATTAATAGTGGTATTTCTCTAAATTCAATGCTGATCTGGGAGTTAAGTAAAAGCAAATGCTAATAATATTTTTTTAGTTTCTAATTCTAATTAACAAAGAAGAGCCACATTTTCGTTACGATTCATTATTTACGAACAATTCACTAACTCCCGGTTTCCGAGGTACTTTATCGGAGGTTTAACTTTATCGGAGGGGCCCACATTATCTGGTTTAAAATTATAAAGTTAACTTTAAACGACCTCCGTGGTCGAGTGGCTTTGTACACCGGTTTTCAAGATGGCGCCATCTCTGAGGTCCCGGGTTCGATCCCCGGTTGGGTCAATTTAGAAAACGAACTTTTCTATATTGTCTCAGGTTTGGGTGTTTGTAATACTACCGTTGTCTCTTGATTTCCATAACACAAGTGCTTTAGCTACTTACTTTGGAATCGGAGCAATGTATGTGATGTTGTCAAATATTTATTAATATTAATATTTGTAAAATATGGACCACTCCAATAAACCATTGATAGAAACCGGGCATTAGAAATTCTATTTGCATTCTTTGTTCCAAAAATATATAAAGTTATTAACCTTTTCCATTCTCAATTCCCAAATGAAAGAAAATGCCATTATTCATTCAAGATAACATAGTTTTCTCGAAATAACATGTTTGTATCAGCGTTCTTTCATCATTAGTGTGTTCCGTAGATAGATTTGGGTTGCATTAATGAGCAGACAAACTTTACGAACCAAAAACACGTTTTTCGATGCTAATGATGAATATTTCTTTACTCTAAATCAAGAAGAATAATAAAATAAAAATAAAAATCTAATATGATATTGTACTCCCATAATATCTATCCAATTTTGTGTCTTTTCTAGAGTATTATAGGTAAAGAAATAAGTTGCAGATTTTCCATTCTACATTCGCCTTAACAAGAGATTTCAATGTCAATACTATTACAATCATTAATGTCTTTTAATACAAAAAAGGATTTAACCCTTCAACACCCGGAAAATTAGACACAATAGATATTCCATTGTTATCCGGCCGCATTCGTCCGCTCGGGCGTTGAAAGTATTTGAAATGATTTAATTAAATTTTTATTATTTTATTTTCGATTTAAAGACACATCAAAACTACTTTGTACATTTAAACAGAACTATCCAGTTTTGTACTTACACTGAGTTATCGGCAGTTACCGTTGACTCGAGTTATACAATGTCTATTTATAGGTATTATTTTTATATTTCTGCCACTTGACATATTTCAATAGGCTGTTTTGCTTTCCGGATAGTCCTTGGTCCGTAATGGATGCCGTGTTTCAAGTGAAGTGGGCAGGCCCTCAGATTTTTACGACCTGTGATTAAATATAAAAGCCGAGCCTAAGAACCGATTTCTCAACTTACCCTGGATTTTTGACGTATAAACATTGCCTTGATTTGTTATGAATATGAGTATTGTGGCAGTTTACCGTGTTTGTGGTTTCGGTCATCGTTTTGATTACGACCTTTGCGGTAAGCGGGGTACACGCGCGGGCGCCGATCGCGGGTCTCTGAAGGACTAGTGCGCGTTTAAATTTTTTACTTTTCGAAAACTGACCTTTTTCTTTCACTCGCATTGAATATGAGCAGTTTAACTGATGGTTTTTGATAGTGAAAAGTGAATACATTGACTCGCACTAGGCCCTCTGTTTTTTTCAAATACCCGCTACTCGTCGCGCCGCCCGCCGCCGCCGTGTCGCCCCCCGCCCGCCGTTCGTCCCTTCGCGTGGCCAGGCCGTATGACAGTTGCAGCCCGTGTGCGTTGCAGACGTAGGTAGCTCATGAGGACCAAAGTATTAAATATGGAAAACGCTACACCATAATGCAGTGCAGCTAAATGTACACAGTATTTTGTAGATCTGTAAGTCAATCTATGTTGGCCCGCTGAGCACCAGTATTTTTCCGAAGTTCAATCTCTCTGTCACTCATTGCGGTATTAATGCTCTAAGCAAACCATGTTTCTAAGTGGTAGAAAGAGAGAGAGATACAAAAATATTATTTTTGAGAATTATTGTTTGACACCCCCAAAACAACTAATTAAAAATAAACCGTTGGTTACATAATGATATCCACCTATTTTCGATATCCATTGAGAATAATTGCATAAGGATATTCCGATTCAAATTATTAAAAATATGATGTCACTATCTGATCGGCAATAAAATAGTTCCGTCCAAACTCTAATTACTGACAGCTAATTTAGTTGTCGATGTAAATTAAAGGTCTGTCTCACATGTCACAAGTTAAATGTCAAATGCGTAAATTATCTTTCGGTAAATACTGCGACACAAAAAATACCTTTTGCTGTCATAAATATATTTAAGAGAATATGGCCACTTTTAGCAATAAAACTCCATTAAAGTGAACGACAGACTAGAAAATATTGTTTAAGTGATAAAAAGTACCACATAGTTTTTTCGGAGTGCACTACAGAGAGATAATTCACAATTTCGTCTTTATTTAAGCACCGTGATCTTTTTCCAATGGCGGCGCTAGTGTGCGGACTTTGCGATCTTAACATAAAAAAATATTTTTAAATATAGGCCGTGGTTAGTAGACATGTGTCAGTATGGTAAACAAGCTTTGCTGTAAATATTAAGAAATACATAAAAATGCCTTAATTAATTGACTAGATTTCAGAACCAGGACTCTTATAGTACGAAACGATAGCTTCTTGACTTGAAACGGCCCGTATACTGAACAAATTAGTCGATCTTTATGTTTCATTCAGTACAGTCAGCCTCACTTAGCTGACCACTTCTGTACTTTGTCGCAGCAACTATGACGCTATGATATTGTTCTCTTGCAACCCCACCACAATAAATGAAACAACTACTGCGATATCATACTAAAATGTTTATTTACTTCTAAAGCTGACTTCACACGTTTTGACGTTAGTTCTGTTGCAACCCCACCATAATAAATGAAACAACTACTGCGACATTAAGGATGATTCATGCTAGACCGGGCCGTGCCGTGTCCGGGGCCCAAGCTATGTTCTGAGAGCTCCGGCTGCCCCTCGGCTGTTGAAGCCACGGGGCTCAAAATGCATTGATCTTTATAAGTAATATTAGAACTACCAACGTAGCATAGGCCCTGAACACGGTACGGCCCGGTCTAGCATAAGTCTTCCTTTATACTAAAATGTTTCGTTACTTCTAAAGCTGACTTTACAAGCTATGACGCTAATTCTGTTGCAACCCCACTATGATAAATGAAACAACTACTGCGATATCATACTAAAATGTTTCTTTACTTCTAAAGCCGACTTCCCACTCTACGACGCTAAGTTCTGTTGCAACTCCACCATAATAAATGAAACAACTACTGCGACCAGAAATGTTCACTACTTCTAAGACCGCCCCAACATATTTGGAACGGGTATTATTATTTCAATATGGTAATAGTAAAGGTTAGATGTCTAAATAGACAGTTATCTAACATTACCATATCTTTGAACCGATATCTATAACGGTCTCGGTTATTTTAACTGTTGGTTTACAAAGGATCGTGTAACAATGCTGCGGTTTGGTAAATAAACATGGCAGTGGCTATCTTTGTTCAGATTTGGTTTGAATTGTATGTTGTAATAACAAACAAACCGTGTGTTCTTGTTGTGATATAAATAATCAATGGATTCCTGAAAGATTTGTTCCTTGCTTTAAACAGGGTGCTTGGTAATAAATATAATTCTAATGTACAGGCTGTAGCTCTATGGCGCAGTGGCTTATTCATTAATTTATTCATTTATTATAGTATTTATTATATAATTATACTATTTGCCAACAAACATGTTACATTAATGGTAAGTAATATCTTAAAAACCTATATTAGGTTTATCTAGATACTAGGTTCTTAGCGCCTGGCCCAGCGATTGCGGAGGTTAAGCAACTTTCGCAAGGGTCGGTCATGGGATGGGTGACCAAAAAAATATTATCTCGAGCTCCTCCGTGCTTCGGAAGGCATTTTAAGCCGTTGGTCCCGGCTGCATTTGTAGTGGATAACACCCACAAATCCGCATTAGGCCCGCTCTGTGGGTTATGGCCCATCCTCCTTATCCACCCATAAGGAAGGCCTGTGCCCCAGCAGTGGGTACATTTCACGTAACCCTAGACGCAAATAGACTATTGTATTCGATAATCATTACCATCAATGGGCAAAAGCAAAACACAATTTCAGTTTAGGGTTGCCACTACTTATGCAGTTTATCAAAAAAGGAAAAACATTTTTTTTCGTAAAGTTGCTGGTTTTCAGGGTTTATAATAATTTTCCGGGGTTGTGCATGGTATGGCATCTACCATTTTTGGATTTATAAGACTATTACCAAACACCCAGTATAATCACGAGGTGGATACCATGCATACCACCGGAAAATGGTTATAAAGCTCTAATTATCCAGAGAGCACCACTTGACAGATTTTATGAAAAACTATATAGTGGCAACCCTAGCCCGAGACGGTGGTTTGGTTTTAATACAACGAGATTGATTATAAAAAAATTCTAGGGTTATCACTTTTCTGTTTTTCATAAAAATAACAACAAAATATAACAGCCTTGTGGTGGTTTTAAGATTAGGAGAAAAAACACACTTTTTTATTTACTTTAGAATACGAAGAACTAATGAAAAACTGTAATCATTCACCATTATTGAAATTATCACGGGAAGTGAAATTTCACGTGGATGATGTTGTATTATCTGTTGTCATGCTCTGTGGTTTTGGGAAAAGAAAATAAAGTTCTCTCTGGTTTTGGATGACATCAAAAATTGTTGACAACAGATAATACAACAGATGATGTCGCGGGCGGAAGCTAGTCTTAAATTGTATCTATATTCTATCAGTCGGTTTCGCCAAATCAATCAAAGGCGCAAATAAGTGGCTAATTTTAAACGTATTCAAAGTGCCACATGAATTTGACGGACGCATATGGTGGAGGATTTAGGGGTTCAATCAATGTACCGCTAGATATGACATAATGTTCATAAAAATATAAAAATAATTATACAAAAAAAAATTAACGACCTGAGTGGTGTAGTGGTCTACTACGCAAGAGGTCACGGGTTCGATTCCCGGCCGGACGGAAATTGTTGAATTTTAATTTCAGTGACGGGTCTGGGTGTTACTATGTATAATAAAGGTGTATTTTCAAATTTCAGCTCAATCTGTAACCGGGAAGTGGATCAAATTTAACTCGCGATATTCTATTACTGATGAAAATAAAAGCTTGTAAAAATGTATAGGTATATAGTATATCAGTTGTCTAGCACACATATTACAAGCTTTGCTCAGTTTGGGGCTAGATGGCGCTGTGTGAAATTGTTTAAGAATTTATTTACTATTATTTATAATTAACTTTTTAAAAATACTCAAATAAAAAATACTCGCAGATTTATTAAGGGCCAGTTTCACGTTATTAATTTACAAATACACAAAAGATAACTTCATCAAAAAAACTATTTCATTTTTAAATTGAACCAGGACATATAATGCTATCTAAAACCTGTAAAACTAGGTGCTACTTTTTCATGAACTTCCGCAGACTGTGAAAAACAACTTAGCATTAAAAATATCATGCCATAATCTTACTGAAGTTGTCAACCGAAAAGACATCAAAGTCCTTAGGGATAGTGTACTCCGACAAACACACTTAAAACTTCTATCCAAAATATGGAGTTTTTCCTATCTACAAACAAAAAGTTTTTGAAAGAGTAAATAAACAACAAACTGTTCCGGAAATATGTCAATTATTATTGTATGAAGTATCCTTGAAAGTGATCTAGGTACCGAACCTTAACGTCAAACATTCTAAAATGTCTCACATTAATTATTTGCAAACTAAGTTAGTTTTCTTGAGCTTTTCCTCTAAAGTAAGCTTTGACTTATTAATAACTTAAAACAATTATTTAAGACCTTTAATGTAAAACTCATTTTGTACTTATTAGGATGTGTCCAAATACAAGATTTGAGCAATATTTATTTTGATAACCTAGTAAACGATATTACAAATAACCTATACTCAGGACAATATTACATTATCTATGTTAATTGTTATGTTATCTTATGTTGCTATGTTAATTGTAACATGTATGAATGTAATATCTGGAAACGATATACATATTTGTAAATATTGTTCCTTCTGATAAAGCTGATAAGTTTTTTGAGCCCATTTTTCTTGTCAGCTAAAAGACGTCACGTGGTAGGGTAAAAGAATTGACGATTTGAAAATGCTTATTATGTGAGCTTATTTGAATAAAGAATTTTTTAATTTCAATTTCAATATCTGCTTTAAGAAATCAAACGACACTGTCCCTTGTTAGCCCATATTATATTGTAAGCCTACATCACAATGATTATAATTGACATTAATATTCATAAATAATATTTACTTAATTATTTTGACACGATTGTAAATGTCTAATTAATGAGATTTGAGTCAGTTTTATAATAATGTACAAACCTCAATGCTAAGATATATAAAACCTCTTTTCTTTTTTTTTCTTACGAACATTTTCTTTTTTTTTCTAAAAAAGGGGAAGAGAGATAAAATTGATTTATCGTGGGCTTGTTCGTTTTAATTGTAAAATATTTATATTTCTAAGTAATTTGGAAATAAACAGTTAATTATAAAAGTTTAATCGCTTTCTTATTCTGCAATCACCTGCGATCCGAAGTAGTCCCCACACCCTGTTAAAAAGCTCTCCAAAAGCCGAAACACGTGTAGAGAATTTTCGTATAGGTACCTACTAGGTATTTCTAGACCATAATCATTATTGAAAAGAGGATATCATATTCGTATTAGCAATATGTTTTTATTGATAACACAAAGATCAAAGAAGCTTATCAAAGCTACTAAATAAAAAAAATTTAAAAAGATAAACACAAAAGAAAAAACGGTCAAGAGTGAGTCGGACTCACGCACCGAGGGTTCCGTACCATTATTATGAAAAAGTTTACTATTTAGAGACATCGTTTTATTTTACCCTGTAATCGATTAGATAAACTTTTATCACATAAAATAATGTCAGATCTTTCTCTTTGCAAACTTCGGAGATAAGGAGGGGGGACGGTTTTTTTTTCATCAAACGTCGAAAACTATGCGGCCTATAAAAATGTTTGAGAATGCGCAAGCAGCGCCCTTTCATATGACCCCATATGCCCTTTGGGTACCTTTTTGGGTATTAGCCACAACTATATAAAAAAGTATGTAAATATAGAAAATTAAAAAGAGAACCTGAAGAATGGAATTTAGGATAAGCGGAATTTGGGTTTTGTTAGTTCAATCACAGAACATCTTTGTTTACTTTATGGTTCCACCGTAAAATGGCACCATAAACTCCAAAGAGTTTTTTATCTTCCAAACTTCTACCGTTTCGAAATCCATGTTAACCTATTGCCTTCACAATTGAACGCTCTGATGCCTAATAAGTACCTCTGAATCGGCGAACCTTGAGGGATACATTCCCACCACAAGCCTCCGGAATTTTCAATAAGGTTACACGATTTATATACTAATGTATTGGTTCTAACACATTATCGTGGGTTATGTAATGTGGAACTGATTATTCGCGGCTGTTATTAGCGAATTATTTGCCGTTAAATGATAAAATAATAAGTGCATTTTTGTTAACTCTATTCATAATGGTGTAAGTAGGGAATGCAATGCCATAGGAAATTGTCAATCCCGGTACTTGCGGGACTGTACATTATCAATGAAAAAAAACCCAGTATTTGCGGGATTCCGCATGGATAGTAAGACTTCGCAAATAAATTATGAGCCTCAGCCAAGTGCGGTGTTTATAACCAGTGTTAGGACGTGACATCTTAAATAAATTTCTTAATTCCAGTTCCTTCTTCCAAATTTTGCTCCGAAAAAACATATATTGTTAAACTGAGGGTCTGTTTCACAATCAAAAGGTAAGTTCTGAGTAGTTTACTTGACAGATGATTTGACATATTTTTCATACTTATCATTTGTGAAGTAAGCTACTAAGAACTTACTTTTACATTGTGAAACAGTCGCTGTGTAGGAATAAAAGGCTTCGATAGCAAATAAAAAGGAGAGTTAATAAAAGCAGCTCAATCCAGCGTTGACACATATAATTGTAACAGTGACAGACACTACCAATTAAAGATTATAACAAAAGGTTAACATGAAGAGAATAAATCTACTATACAAAAGAATTTTCATCAGACACTAAGGCTCGGTTGCATCATCTTAATTTAACTATAACAGTACATGACACAAACTTATCTGAGCCGGTGGCCAAAACAGGAACTAAATGTTATTACATATTGTTACCTAGGTTACGCCATAGACGACAGCGACACTGTAACCGAGTCAGTTAAGTTTGTGTCTGTTAATGTTAAAGTTTAATTAAGATGATGCAACCCAGACTAAGTATTTATTTTCGTAAAAAACCACTTACTTTTATACATAAAGTAAAAATTGATTTTTAAATTGTCTTGTCTTAAAACTGACGAAGTCAGACGTTGGCCATGAAGTTCGTTAGTTTCTTAATCCCGTTAACTTAACGTGACTAAACTAACAATAAAACATTTTCTTGACAAAAACAACAACTATATAGGTACATACGTATTTTCCATCATTGATCATAATGGTTTATACAACTTACTTAAATGTGGCTTGGGCTTCTGCCAAAATTCACTTCAAGATCGGGACCGTAAAATTATTAAATATGGTTGAGCGAAGCGATGGCTAGTTCATGCGTCATGCTCGTGAACGGGTGCTGCCGGTGGGAATGGGTCTGCTTCTGCCTTCTTGTCTTAACGTTTATTGAATTGTATGAATTGATATATATATTTTTTTTTGTAATAGCCTAGGCTGAACCTTAAATTTTGAATTAAACTTGACACCTGTAAATTGATTCAGTAGAAATGAGCTAATTAAATAATGTTATTTATTTATGAATCTATGTTAATGGTAACATGTATGAATGTAATGTCTGGAAACGATATACATATTTGTAAATATCGTTCCTTCTAATAAAGCTGATAAGATTTTTGCGCCCATTTTTCTTGTCAGCTAAAAGACGTCATAATGGGTGGTAGGATAAAAGAATTGACGATTTAAAAATGCTTGTTATGTGAGCTTATTTGAATAAAGAATTTTTCAATTAAATAATAAGTTATTATAAAATACTACGGTATTACGTCCTAAGTCACTTAAGTAAAAATTATTGGTGTGGTTTTAAAATATCATAATTTATTAAATTGAGATTTTTCGCATTCACAAATGCAATTTTTATATTAAGATAAATAATATATTAGAAAAAATACTAGAAAAAATAGACTCACCCGTTGCACCTCAGACCTGAAATTATCATTATCATAATTTGTTTCGATTAATCAGGCTGTATGTAATGTACTTATACTTACTTATAAGTTTTGTGTAATGTGGTTTATATCTAACTGTATATTTTATGTTAATTATTAATCCTAGAAACTTTTCTTCAATGTAAATTTATTTCATATTTTTTAATAAAATCTTCATTAACCTTCAACTCATTTCGAAACAGTTTCAAAAGTTATGATAAAAATTTATATCGTCATCCCGTTTCGTAGCAAATATTAGTTCTTACCCTCCTCGTGCGTCAGCAATCTCATTAGTTACATAAGCAAAATTACAGCATCAATATAACTACGTAGTCTAAGCTAGAAAAATTTCAAAGCTTGTTTACTTTTCTGTACTAACGAGCTCTCACGGAAAACTTCCACTCCCATGCCCCGACATTATATTGCATAATCCGACTATTTTGAGACGTTCCGGGAAAGAGAGTGGGGTCGTACCTGGCGGGGTGTATTCAAATTGGCTGTGTAATACTACGGTACACTCTGTAAGGTGGAGCGTTTATTTTATTTCAGTGCGCCACGGGATGTGAATGGGGATGGACGTACGCCGCCGCGCTCCGCACTTCCAACATCGCGATCGGTAACTTTTAAAAAGTGGTTTTTCAGTTCCCGCTCAAAAGTGCGCGTTTCAGTGCTTTGGATTATTAAAAGAATATTCAGATTTTAGTTTTATAATGTGAATTGCCAAAATAAGTAAGTTTTTCATTATTTTACAGTGATTTCGTTGGGGTAATGATTTCTAGTCATGTGAATGGATTATTTTGAGTGGTCCGCCCTAATTCTTCATTGATTTCTATACCTTTTGTGTTATTTTCGACACCTTTCAAGCCTTTTGATAGAGTAATAAATTGGATAGTGATGTTCAAATCCCGAAAACTTTTACACCGGCTAATTTATGAATAAGTACTATGTAAAATTTTGATGGATGGAAAAAACTTCGTTATTTCTTTGAATAAGTTGAACATTGTATTAATAGTATTTTTAAACTTGTATATTTATTCTCATTGAATATTTTTTAGTAATCATTAAAGGACCACGGAAAAATGCGTGCGGTAAATCCAATTATGACGCTTGAAAGAACCGGAAATTGCATAAAAAGATTCAATTATTTTGCTTTAAACTTATAGGGGTATATAAAAGAAATATTATCAATTATTATTATTTAAGAATATCTCTTTTATTGTGTACCCTTATTACGATATAAAACCATTTTTGTAAAGTTGATAATTGAGAGACTAACGTCTTTTAAGCTCTGAACTGCTTAATTTTTAACCTGAAGGGTTAAACGCCCGGAAAATCAGACACAAAAGATATTCCATTGTTATTCAGCCGCATGCGTCCGCTCGGGCGTTGGTGAAAAGTGTAATTTTCATATCATAATAGTCTATCTATTCCCTAAATATGAACATTTATTTGAAATCCATCGTATATTATTTGTACCCATAAACTGATTTTGACAGTTGAATAAGTTTTGACGAATTTATTTAGTGCATGAGCACAAATCGTATTGATGGTTTCCCACTGTGTAAAACTGCGCGGGATCCAGTGAAAATGCGGTGTACCATTTTGCGCGTTCGCCATGACACTAAAATTAAATTAATGTAATTAGTATGATAAGAAATAAAAATAACTCTTTATGTGTGGTCGATACTAATGTGAGTAATATAAATTGAGATTTTCGCA
Organism: Catoptria pinella; assembly: GCA_963556745.1. Taxonomy (NCBI): domain Eukaryota; kingdom Metazoa; phylum Arthropoda; class Insecta; order Lepidoptera; family Crambidae; genus Catoptria; species Catoptria pinella. The sequence continues at coordinate 9,852,190 of OY750778.1, read as the reverse complement.
TTTTACTAAAGGTATGCAAAAACTGAGACGGGTCCTATTAAATAAAAAAAAACAAAACCTCCAATTAACAGTTTAAAAACAATTACGAATATAATAGTACGCGACACGTGAAACAAAAAAACTATAATATTAAGTACTTACCTATGAAATTGACGTTTTGTATGGAGAATTTTTAACAAACTGCATTTCCATACTAACATTTTCTTAATTTATTTAACAAACGTGAATGCTACTGTAACAAAACTTTTATGTACAAATGTTTGAACATTAAACTAACTTAGACAACATAACTGAACCGAAAAAAATAAGTTTCAGCTAAGTTACAACGGATAAAGTGGTCATTTTCGCTAACAAAAAAGGAGTCACCATCAAAGTATTATGTTAAGAAAATAAAATAAATGGACTTTAATGATGCTGATACTTTAATAGGACTTTAACGGCAATGGCCATAATTTTATGTAATATCCAGCGACTGATAAATATTTTGAATCACAGAAGTTATGACGTTCTCTGTGAGTGAGAAAAAAACACCAATTTCATAGGTAAGGATTTAATAATTCGAGATTAGTTGGCATCAACTAAAAAATAAATAAATTGTAAATAGTCATCAGGAAAAGTTACATTTAAAAATAACAATAGCAAATTTTCACAACCAGAGCTAGGGTTCAAATAATTCTATAACATTTTACGAACAAATAACAAACATTTAACTGCCTGCCCATTTGTCTTTTATTCCTTTGAGTGGTTAAAAACTAATAGTACTTCGTCTAAAGAACAAGTAAGTCGACACAATTCATTCTGGGCAGGAAATGTTTAAGAAACTTGTCTTAGTTGCGATATCTTGACGATCGTTAAGAAGACAGTGGTGACTTGAAGTTGGAAAGCAGCAACTTGGACTGGAGTGGAGATGTTGTAAATTCTTGTATTGTGTTAGTACTGGTAAAATAGATGTGATAGATAGACTACGGTACGGTTGGAGTCTCGCCACAATGTGAACTTCAACTCATTCGTGGTGAGGGCACCGACCGAACATCTAAAGACCTTCATGAATGAAGATTTTTGTTCCGACGATTCCGCGGTCGGTTACCGGACACTTCGTTGCGCAACACGTCGCTGCCAGCCAATAATTAAATATTGTTATATTATATGTATGTTATTCTAAAAGGTATTTATTGTATGGGCCATTAATGCCTGAAATAATTGGTATTATTATTACTACTAGTGAACCCTGTGAACTTCGTATCACCTACAATTTAATGATTATCAATTTTTCCTTGAGAATTGAAAGAATGTCTATGCCAAATTTCAAGTCAATCGGGTCAAGGAATCGCGTTCTACCATACAAATTTTGCCACCCTGTTTCACTCCTTTAGTTGAATTTCGCAAATTCCCGTCTTAGTGAGCACCTACGCCCTAACAGGAGCCCCCATGCAAAATTTGAGACTCCTAGCACTTGAAGTTTCTGAGATTTCGTGATGAGTGAGTGAGTGAGTGATTTTCCCTTTTTTATATAGATAGGAATTTACTTGTATTTTCTAAAATGCCACTGATTAAACGGCGCAGTTTAGTAAAAAGACTAAGCTGTCAAATGATTAAGCTAGGTAGCGGTGTTTATTACAAAATATTTTGTTATTTATATGTGTGTATATGTTGATTAATCATCGTGTTGCTCAAATCACTAGAGACGAATCAGGATGAAATTATAAACAAAGATATACAGTGTGTTTCATAATAACCCGTAAAATTTTGATTTTGATTTGTATGGAAAACTACAAAGTGACATCCCTAGATGCAAATTAACTATTGTTTTGGATAATCAATGCCATTAATGGGCAAAAGCAAAACACAATTTTGGTCTAGGGTTGCGACTAAGCATTTTATCATGATAAGAAAAAAGAAGTTTAAAAAAGTGGCGGTTTTCAGGGTTAATAAAATTTTCCGGGGTTACCCTATTTACCATATTCGGCTTTAGGGGCTTTTTTGTAACACGTTGTATAGTTATTGTGACGTACCCTTAGGCTGCGTGGTCTGACCGGCTTGCCCGATCGAACAGACCACAAAGATTTTAAAATCCTGTTGATTCGATTGATCGATCTATAAGTCTTGTAGTTCTACCAATTTCACCTAGCTAATTCTTCATATCCTACAATATGATTTTCTTAGCTATGCGTTATCGAGTAGTAGACAGCGATTTCTCAACTAGTTGAAATTTATTTTATCTACCCATTGAATGTAAACTTTGTTAATTATTGTGATAAAAATTACGTCACTTTAAATGCTAAACTTTCAAATTTTGAGGACTCTTTATAAAATATACAAGGATAAAAAAGCAGCCCTTGACGAGTTTCTTGCCGGTTCTTCTCGTTACAAGGTCTCCCGCTTAGGGTTTGCGAACCGATGGCGTAGCTTCTTTGACATTCACAAGTTTTGAATTTTGAATTATGAATAAGACTAACGGGATTTTTAAAATATCATTTTGTCCCATCGAACCAAGAGAACCTTTTAAAATCCTCGTTATCCGACCACAATTCTTTTTTTTATCTTGGTGGTCCGATGATTATTATTATCGGGCCATAGACAATTTGTAAGTACAAGAGATCAGTTAAAAAGATTTTTTGAAAAAGTGGAATTCCAATATAAAGTTTTAAATTTCCATGGTTTTTGACGTTATTAGAATAAACTATATCGGGATTTACACCATGTACCTGTTTATTTTTGAGAATTCCACTCAAAAACAGTCACGGGCGGATGCTAGTACAGTAAAAACATAATTTTATATGGCCTCTTTTAAAAAGGAGCGCTGCTAAATCGACCTACATTACTAGCTTTGAAGGCCTATGATTTTCGTGACTTTCTCCGTGCCAATTTGCGATCCCCACAGCTTAAGGTTTCTACTGGTCTAATGACGCGTGGTACGACATAGTTCCTGAGAACAACGGCCAATGTTATTGTTACACGACCTTGTAAAAGTATTTTCGTATTTCGGGTTTCCATGAAAATACGAAAAAAACTGGGAAATGTTGGATTACATTTTTGGAAACAATTTTCTTTTTTCAGCGTAATTAGGCCGAAGTGTTTGCATAATTATCATAATCGACTTACGCAATAAACGATATAAATTTCAAAATTTCCATTTTAATTTCCAACGTACCCATAAATCAGATTTTCTTTTTATTCCGACATTTGTACTCCTAACGGGTAAAAATCTAAACTTTTTTGTTCAATAAATATTATTTCGAATATTCTGGATAATGGTTCCTAAAGGTTCATAATTTGCAATTATTATTATTGTTTTTCCAAAAACTTATCATGTAGTGAAATAAAAGCAAGGACAGTGTCATCCTCTTTATATTTAAAAAACCAGTCAAGAGCGAGTCGGACCTGCTCACCAAGGGTTCCGTACCGTCATAATGGAAATACACTGCCAGAGTAGAATAATTGTTTCAGTTTTAGGTCAGCGCTATCTCTTGACCGATAGTGGAAGTAAAGTATTTTTTCTGCGATGTATAGAATATTGTAGTTTTAGGTCAGTGCTATGTCTTGACTGATAGTGGAACTAATGTATTTTTTGTTGATTATTGCTGAAAAAGTGTGCTTTAAAGATACTATTATTGCTATTTACTATTTTGCAAATGAGAATGAATAATTTAATGTTCCAGGTTGAGCAAACGTCATCTAAAACTATTCGAAATTTCAAATTGATAGCATTAGTAATTCTTGAGATATCCAGCTGTGACAGACAGACAGACTGAGTCGAACCATGAGGGTACCTTTTTACTATTTTAGTACGGACCCTTAAAAGGAATGGCTGTTCGTTAGTCTGGCTAAAACTTAAAAACGGCTTGACTGATTGGATTTTTGTTTGTTTATTTATAGTTAGTACTGGGATGGTTTAGCAACAAAAAAGTAAGAAAAACCTTCAATCCGATATAGGTGATCGAAGGGGTAACCCAAAAGAACAGCTAAATAATCGGAAATTAATCATTGGCAATTTTGTATGGGAATCGAATGAATTTAAAGTTCTTGGGAATCGCCATTTCGGATTACTTCTGACAGCTAACTTTTGATAAAGAGGTAGAGGTTTTAGTCTGAAAAAGCACTCGGTTAAAAAAAGCATTCGCAGTCTTGCTTTTGTTTTAGTATTCAATTGCTTTGTTATTAACTAACTATTGAAATATAAATAGTATAATTGATAATATAATTGTAGGTGATACGAAGTTCACAGGGTCTTTAGTCAGAAATAAAAAACGATTAAAAGCAATAAACACCGCGCTGGTATTGGTAAAAAGCAATCTATCGCACGAAAATTTACATCATTACTTTTGTCCAAGATACCATAGTCACCTAACAAACTCGTGACGTCAGACACCTTAAATATTCGTATATTCCAGCTTTTTGAGGCTGCAGAAGAAATTTCAGTGTATCTTAGAAAGCGGAAGTTATAAAATGTAAATATACTAATTGTATATCGATTATTTATCGATTTGATTATTATTGATTATCGACGACCTCCGTGGTCGAGTGGCTTTGTACACCGGTTTTCATGGTGTCACCATCTCTGAGGTCCCGGGTTTGATCCCCGGTTGGGTCAATTTAGAAAAACAAACTTTTCTCAGGTCTGGGTGTTTGATACTACCGTTGTCTCTGATTACCATAACACAAGTGCTTTAGCTACTTACTTTGGAATCGGAGCAATGTATGTGATGTTGTCATTTATTTATTTATTTATTAACCATGACTATACTTTAAAAAGGCGTTTGCGAATATTCTGTTATTAAATATGGAAAATACAGAAGATGGGGAATAAAAGTAATAAATTCATATAAAACTCCACTATAAATTCATTGAAATGGTCGTACAAAATAATAGAAGCTGGTGTCAAATGAAATAACAAACGGTTGTTCAGTAAACGCTGGGTTCCACTGACGGCGTTTTTTCATCTTTAAGTAAAGAATATCATATGGGTGAGATGCGATATGTTCTGTGGATTGGACCTATGAAAACTAGGCCGCACTTACTTTCATGCTTTTTTTTTTTATATAATGACAGAAGAACTGTGACTTTCCATAGAAAAAAAAGGTTTATTTAATATTAATTCATCAACGCCCGAGCGGACGCAGGCGGCGGATAACAATGTAATATCTATTGGCGCTAGTATCAAGAAACATGATCAAAAAGTATGGAATAGCACCTCGTAGTATGGAAAAACTACATCTCGCTAACGAAGTTCACTCAGCGACTCAGCATATAAACAACTTCCAACCATCATCGGTTGAACCGCGGTCCCCGGGCTAATACCACCCAGCCCGGAGGAAGATCTTCCCTTTGGCCTTCGTATCAGTGGCTACTTACCTCCATTTTCTCCATACTACCTACATGTCTCATTTTCCGGGGGTTGAAGGGTTAAAATGTAGCTAAATATTAATGTCTGACATTAATAAATATGAACAACTTTTCATACACTGCTCCAAAGCTAGATAAAGTAGCTATGAATTTGTGTTATGTAAATAAGTACAAGGACCCATACACCCACAGCTGAGACAATACACTTAGACATTTTCTAAATTGACCGGGTCCGAATTGAACTAGTTCGATAAGCCGGCACCAAGAAAACCAGTGTACAAATTACTCGACCATGGAAATTGTCAGTGCCTGTATTATGAGTTTATACAGTTACGTTTACGATACTCGATAGCGAGTGTAGTAAGCAATTTTGTACGCAATTTGGCACAGCGCCACTGGCGGTAACTACACTAAACTAAAAGTTGTCATACAAATGTGAACTACAGTCACTATTGAGTATCGTAAGTACACTCATAATACGCCTACTGATGTTTTATTTTCAACCTTCGGCACAGTACTTGGTGTCGAAGGGGTTCATATTTTACTAGCGGCCCGCCCCGGCTTCGCACGGGTACAATGTATTTACTAATGTGGTGAGTGTAAAGTTATTAGACTATACTACAAGATATCTTATATATTTATACGACGTACACAACTTACCCAAGGGGTGTTATAAGTTCGACCTGTGTGTGTCTGTCTGTCTGAGGCAACCTAGCTCTCAAACTTATGAACCGATTTTGATGTGGTTTTTTAAGCATGATTTAAAAGATCTAAGTGTACAGACGGCGGGATTCCTAAACTATTGATCCGATTATGATGAAACTTTGGTGAGTTGTTCTGCTTATGACCGAGAAGGTCCCTGGCTAAAAAAACGGAGTGTGACTTAACATCTCAACCCAGGCTCTTAAATCACATTAAGATTTTTATAACTTTATGTATTGTGTACTAAAACCAGCCCCTTTGAACAAAGGTTTCCTTTACTTGATAACTGTCTGAAAAAGCTGTTAATGTCACAAATAGTGTTATTTTTTAATGTTTTTAATAACACTTCTCAGTATTTGAGCATAAGTTTACAATTGGTGTCAATCTTTAATAATTTATGAAACCTTTAAAATATTTAGTTATTATGAGCCTTAAGTCAACAGTAATGTACAGTATATACATAGTAAACAGCAATGCAGTAAAGCAAAGTTGAAATATTTTCATTATAATTCTTTTATGGCGTCACAGGAGCATTGCAATACGCATGCCGGGTGCAGCTAGTCATATTTTATAACTCCGCTTTCCTCTTTTGTTAGCACCACACCTCATCGCTACCGTATTCAATACAATGCAAATAGGCTTCGCTGGCGGACAGTGATAGGGTGTATTAACACGCACTCGCGGTGTGTTTGGCCAACCGTTAATCAGGGGAGTGTGTGCGGTGCAGAAAAATCTACCGTTTTATATGGGAATGATTTTTTGTTCGCGATTTGCTGTGCTATACACGTTTGGGATTGTCTTGGAACGAAAGGTACACCTTATGATTTAAAAAATAATAAATAATATTTGACAACCTCCGTGGTCGAGTGGCTTTGTACACCGGTTTTCAAGGTGTCGCCATTTCTGAGGTCCCGGGTTCGATCCCCGGTTGAGTCAATTTAGAAAAAGAACTTTTCTATATTGGCTCAGGTCTGGGTGTTTGTGATACCACCGTCGTCTCTGATTTCCATAACACAAGTGCTTTAGCTACTTACTTTGGAATCTGAGCAATGTATGTGATTTTGTCAAAATATTTATTTATTTTTAATTTATTTTTGCAGAAGATTTTTAGTTATAAAGATTTAACAGATTTATAGCTAAAGTCACGGAAGATAGTTGATCCTTTTCGCAAACCCCTTTCCAATAACATTAAATTATTAATTACATCAAATAGGACACATTTTTTGAGTCCGGTTAAAAATAAACTTGTAAGTAATTCAGTTTTTTGTAATTCTGTGTTCTTCTTCAAAATCTGAAATAACAATATAAAAACAGGAATAACAGAATGATGAAATGTTGAAGCATACTTCAGCTAGTAGATTTATAGAAAAACAATAAAAATCTATCTTATTTAGTGTATTTTCTTCGCATATTTACCCCAATATGAGTTTTATAGACATTATAAACACATATATGATTTGAACAAAATCCTGCAGAATTGGAGAATCTCCGAATTCACTTGCGTGGCTTATTTTTAGGGTTCCATTGTGAATGCTTAAATTGAATATTTTAAAAATTCAAATGGTGGCTGCCGACTTCCGAAAATTGTTTATTATTTGTTTATACAAGGAATCATTAATTTCCTGGTAACTATTGTTATTCCGGTCACTTAGCAGAAACAAAACTTTAGTGAATATATGACATTTTATATTTTTACACGGTTTTGAGTATACGGTGAACATTAATTTGTACTTATCCATTTTTATATATCTATGTTCTAGCAAATAAAATTATAATTATCATTGTTATTATAATTAGCAGGCCTATCGGTTAATGTATTAGATTTGATGTGAGACATTAGTCAATTTGCATGATATACGTAATTTCATGTCAACTTTCATTTTACTGTCGATGTTTTAATGTTCGCTTTCATAATTTTTCAAGTCACGATAAATAGTGGTTGTTCATAGAATAAAAATAACTCAGAGAGGTAAATTGTTAAATAATGTTAAGATGCTTTTGAATGTCCGATAGTGAATGACAATGCTACGATTACGCTATTTGAAATTTTGAGATTTAAGCATTCACAATGCTATTTTATATAATACTAAATAATATACTAGAAAAAATAGGACTCGCACCAGATCATGTTCTCGGACGGGAATCGAACCCGCGACCTTTGGATATTCGGTCCAATGCTCTGACCGCTGAGCTACCGAGTCACTAGTGAGAACGTCGAATTTCTTCTAGTATATCAACTCTTAAGCCAGCGCCATCTCACCAATGTAGAAGGAATTACCGGATATCCAAAGGTCGCGGGTTCGATTCCCGTCCGAGAACATGATCTGGTGCGAGTCTTATTTTTTCTAGTATATTATTAAGTACTACGATTACGCGTTAGCAAAATGTAAAAAGTTTTTTCCAAACCAAACATAAAATATCTTTTCTTGTAATTTAAATAATTGCTATATTACGAGTATAACATAATTATACTTACGTGAAGCAGTTGTTAGTCTTACGTTTATATATTTTTTATAATTTGAACCTAAATAATAATAAAAATTTACACCTACGGAACCTTTACAACCAAAGTTTGCGCTTGACGGCTGTCGCGTTAATCGGTCGACTCGACAATACAGCTCACATAACGTTTTATTTTTATTTTAAAACTGCATTCAGTTTTAACGTATTGTCGGCGGATTCTTCCTCCTTTTTATGTTTTCGCTGTGCGCTATTTGAAATGATGTCAAACTCTCTTTGTGGCTTTTGAAGACCCACAGTGGGGGCTTAACGAAAATAATGAAAAAGAAATTGGACAGGTACAAATCTAACTCGAGCATTGAGGGTTCCGTACTATATTTTTAATGTGACACTAGCGGCTACCCACGACTTTGTCCGCATGGAATTGTTCCACGAGTTTCATATCCTATCCTATTTCGTTGCAAAATTCTCTTTTTCAAAAGGTGTCTTTCCCCATGGTCTAATTTATCTCTAACCTAAAATTCATCAAAAACGGTTTAGTGGTCTAGTCGTAAAAAGGTGAGACGGGCAACATAAATTCTTTCACATAAAATAAAAAGTACTGTACTACACGACAAAGATAATTAGGCGCATGACAGCTAAGTTCATGACACCGTTTGGTTTATTTCCAAGTTGGTCCCATTTTTTGAAAATTTTATATTGGGTTAGTAGTTTTTGAGTAATCCTTAAAATACTGTAATTTTTAAGGCAACTTTTGCCCCACCCGACTTCAAAAGACGTTTTTTAATATAAGTACTTGAATAGTAATTATGCAGATTTGAATATTATTTCTTGCTTTTTAGAGCTGTCGCTTTTTGAAGCTTTTTTTATAGCTTTTTTTTAAAGGTTTTTTGAAGGAGGTTTATTTTTTTAATTTTTAAATTAAATACCTTCACGCGCAGCTGAACAAATATATCTTTGTATTAGCATTAATGCCTTCACGCGTAGCTGATGCTGATATTATTATTTTATCAAGAAACCTTTTAGTTTTTCAGTAAAATTAAGTTCGCACTACAAAAAAAAGTACTAGGAACGGTCGTCAATCTACGTCACAAGCCTTGAATAACTCTGTCAGAAAAGGAAGGATAAGAGAACATAATGGAATGCGTTAGTAAGAAAGGACTTTTTACGTTTAAAGGCTGGTATTCACCGGGAGCATTCGAATCACATACATTAACGGCCTTACCACAAATGATTTTAAAACACTCTTCAACAAGTGATTAACTTAGACACTGTTTAAATGTGATGCTGTCACTTTTTTGACAATATTGTTCAAAAGAGACGGCATCACATTTAAACAGTGTTTTAAAATCTTTTGTGGTAAGGCTGTAATTGTTGCGCATTGTCCACAAACTCGACCACGTTGTTTGCAAACCAAACATTCGCTTTGCGAACACATTTTACGATATCGACACGGCCCTCCAAGCATGACCACTGAAATGGGATATGACATAGCCATTTAGCGCTTTTATCTGCCAAAAGACACTTTGACAGTGGGTGTCGATAACACATACACAGATCGATAACACATAGTCACGTGATATGTATGTATAGTGGTGGCCACATAATTAAGGACGCTAGTAAGTTTTCTTACAAACGAGGCAACTTTGAAGCCTTGGTTCTCATTTCTATTGGTCATTGATCTACTTACATCTCTTAGAATGTTGATCGGATAAAACTTTGTAAACCCGTTTTTAAATTGAAATTAAAAGATTATTTCTTAAGCAAATAGTAAGTATTAATAATGTAAAGGATAAGTAAAAGTACGAGAATTAAAGTAGGTGTACACAATTATATAAATAAAAAAAAGAGTGTGTATAGCGAACTGGATCTCCTCCTTTATGCTGGATAGCCATCATCAGATCACAGCTCGGTCTATACCTGGTGAAGAACTAAAGCTTCAAAGTTACCGCGTTTGAATGAAAATCGACTGAGGTCCTCAATTTGGTGGCCACCTTAAAAAAATTATAATAAAAAGTCGGAAAAACATCCATACGTGTTAGTAACATGAGAGCTTATAATTGAGACATGAGAGGTTATGTTATAATACTAAATAATATACTAGAAAAAATAGGACTCGCACCAGATCATGTTCTCGGACGGGAATCGAACCCGCGACCTTTGGATATCCGGTCCAATTAATGCTCTGACCGCTGAGCTACCGAGTCACTGGTGAGAACGTCGAATTTCTTCTAGTATATCAACTCTTACGCTGCAAGCCAGCGCCATCTCACCAATGTAGAAGGAATTACCTTCGACATTCAACTGAACATCTTTCCAGATATTTTTAAACAGTTGATTAAGATGAGAAAGCTATATAACTTTATAAATTTTGAGATTTAAGCATTCACAATGCTATTTTATATAATACCAAATAATATACTAGAAAAAATACGACTCGCACCAGATCATGTTCTCGGACGGGAATCGAACCCGCGACCTTTGGATATCCGGTCCAATGCTCTGACCGCTGAGCTACCGAGTCACTTAAAGATTTATTATATTATTATTACCACTATTTATCGTGTTTCGGTGGTCATGCTAGGGCGGGCTGATATTCATTTTAACGTTCTCACCAATATGTTTGGTTCGCGAACAATGTGGTCGAGTTTGCTGCGTGTACGAAAATTCGTGAACGAAAATTGCTCTATTGCTCTCGGTGAGTACCTTCCTTAAGGCGAGTGCGTGGTAATTTATTTATATGTGACTACATACTTTCTCATTTCCGTGTATATTGAAAAGGAACTGTAGAAGACACGGAAGGTATTAATTATGTCTTGACTTCAAAAGCCACTTTAATTATTTTACAGTTTAATTGACTATAGTTTCATTGTTCAAGGACCAATGGTTTTTGACAAAAGCGCTTCGAAACGTTTAACCACGTTTATATTTAGATATGAAAATTATCATTTTTTAATTAATTATATATATCTTCGAGGAAGTTTAATAAAAGGCATCATAAAAATTTAAAATCATTAATAATTTTAAAGTTGGTAACTAATATGGTTACTTTTACCGTTTCCTATCTCTATAGTTTTCTTCCTGTAATATTATCATAATAGAAGTTTCCTTTTGATAAAAATATGATAAAATAATTCACACCATTCTGAAAAGTAAGATTTTATAAAGCAAAAGACGCCCAGAATTTTCCAAGAAATTTCTAGCTACAGAAAGCAAAAAAATCTCTGTTTTCTATGGTTAATATTTAGTTCTCTTTGATGTTAGTTTTTCGTAACAAAATATATATAGGGTAAGCTTTACCTATCTTGGCACACCCGCAGTGATTGGCACTTTAACATTTAAACGCAGATATTAATAATTGTAATGGTAAAATCGTACTAATCTGTTATTTTCTTTAATCTGGCATTACTACACTTCAAAACTTTTATAATAGATATTTCTTGCGGATTCTAATGGCAACACAGTATTAAGAAATAAGAACGCGCGAGAAACTTCTTGTTTTTTCTAGCTAATTTTAACGGATCCAATAAGGAAGAGTTATGGAAAAAAATATTGTTTTTTATTATTTTGACTTTCTTAGAGGTGCGAAATACCTTAATTATTATTATTATAAATTATATTACAGTTTTCAATAATATTTCTTCCAGTTTTGTTAACACAACTTCAATTTACAATGTGCCAATCATTGATTAAATAGCTTGTACTAAAGTGTAGTTCTTTAGCAACCGTGCCAATCACTAGATTTCAAAATATTTTTTTTTGAACAATGTTTTTACTCACAAATTATTTAGATTTTGAAATATTTTCATAATACACTTGAAAAAACATTTGCGCTACAGTACTTGCAATTATTGGCACTATACTTTAGGTGGTACTATTCATACATTTTCGTGTTTGCATTATCACAGTATGAACAATTTTTTCCCTACAGTAGGCCGACGGAGACATCTAGTCAGGCCAATCGTGCGGGGCGTGAGGGGGGAGAAGCGAGTGGCACGAGCCCCAGCTGCATACTCTGCCATTATAAGAAAACAGCAACACAATGTTAAAAATATTAAAAAATCAAAGATGGCGGCCAAATTTTTTGTTTGTGGGTCGATTTCGATGAAACTCGGTTTGGGGCACTATTTTGTCAAGAAAACAGCAACGCAATGTTAAAAATATGAAAAATCCAAGATGGCGGCCAACTTTTTTGTTTGCAGGCCAATTTCGATAAAACTCGGTTTTTGGTTCTATTTTGACAAGAAAACAGCAACACAATGTTAAAAATATTAAAAAAATCCGAGATGGCGGCCAACTTTTTTGTTTGCAGGCTGATTTCGATGAAACTCGGTTTTTGGTACTATTTTGACAAGAAAACAACAATGCAATATTAAAAAATTCAAGATGGCGGCCAACTTTTTTGTTTGTGGGCCGATTTCGATAAAACTCGGTTTTTGGTTCTATTTTGACAAAAAAACAACAATGCAATATTAAAAATATTGAAAAATCCAATATGGCGGGCAACTTTTTTGTTTGTGGGCCGATTTCGATGAAACTCGGTTTTTGGTACTATTTCGACAAAAAAACAGCAACTCAATGTTAAAAATATTGAAAAATCCAAGATGGCGGCCAAATTTTTTTTTATGTACCGATTTCGATGAAACTCTGGCAAAGAATTAGAATTAGAACTTTTTTTAATTGAAAATAATGTTAATATTTTATGTGTCACTGAACACTGGCTTAAGAAGTATGAATTAATTACAGGATTCGAAAGTTATAAAATTGCAAGCTCATTTAGTAGGAAATCCACCACTAGAGGGGGATCCTTGATAATTTTGCAAAACAATATGAATTTTAAAGAACGTCAAGATGTGATATCCCTCTCTATTGAACAACACATTGAACTGTCATGTGTGGAATTAGATCAGTTGATAATGATTTGTGTGTATCGCCCCCCATCTGGTAATTACCCTCAATTTGAGTCCGCTATGGAGGATGCTTTAAAATTAGTCACCAAAAAGAATAAAAAAATTGTGGTGTGCGGTGATTTTAATGTAGACATCCTAAAGTCATCATCCATTGCAAGTAGATTTCTGAATTTGTTTAAGTCTTTCAATTTAGTAAACACTTTTTGTGAACCTACACGGGTCACTGTTTCATCTAAAACTTGCCTAGACAATATTTTTAGCAACTGTACTGTACTTGATAAAAGAATATTAAATTGTATTCGCTCTGACCATAGCGGACAAATAGCTTCACTTGAGCACCATCATGTTCCTCATCAGTATAATGTAATTTGCAGACCTCTAACTAAATATAAATTAGAAAATTTTCATAACAATGTCACTGCCAAAACTCATTGCTTACCTGATAATGAGGATCCCAATACTCTTTACAATGATTTATTTAATTTAATTAAAGTAGAATTTGATAAAACATTTAAGCAAAAATCTATTAAATCAAAAGTCTTCGAAAAGAAATTCAGTGATTGGGCAACACCAGGCATTTATGTTAGCAGAAATAAGTTGTTTGAATTATATGGTCAGAAAACAATTTCAAATGATCCCGAATTTCATGAATATGTAAAAAACTATTCAAAAATGTTTAATAAAGTATGTACATTAGCAAAAGCAAAATGTATATCTACAATAATTAATCAGTCAGATAATAAAATAAAAGCCACTTGGAAAATTATAAATAAAGAGACTGGGAAAATTAAAAGTAATGACCGTGAATTCTCATTAGTATCAGACAATAAAATTATTAAGTCAGATGAAGGTGTGGCAACTATTTTCCAAGATTTCTTTTCTAAAATACCTATTGCCACTACTAGTAATTTGAATTCATCTCCCAACCTTTCTGTCTCCCTCTTGGAATCATGTGTTGATAAGTGCAATAATATATTTAAATTTAGACATATCAATAGTGATACCATCCTGAAAACATTTAATTCAATAAATATAAAAAAAACTGAAGATCTTTGGGGCATTTCAACTCACATAATTAAATCAATAATAACTTCTATTGCCCCCCATCTTGCTTTTATTTTCAATAAGTGTGTTGATGAAGGGATATTTCCAGACTTGATGAAATATGGTAAAATTATCCCTCTTTTTAAATCTGGGGACAAAAGCGATCCCGCTAACTTTAGACCCATTTCTATTTTGCCAGCACTTAGCAAAATTTTTGAGAAGATCATTTATGATCAATTATTAGCGCATTTTTTTATCAACAAACTACTTCACGAGAAACAATTTGGGTTTACTCGTGGTAGATGCACAACTGATGCTGGAATTGCACTTCTCAAACACGTCTTTGAGGCATGGGAGGGTAGACAAGATGCAATTGGTATTTTTTGTGATCTCTCTAAAGCATTTGATTGTGTCAGTCACAGTACTTTAGTACATAAATTGGAACATTATGGTGTATCAAAAAATGCAGTAAGCCTTCTGCAATCGTATCTATCGGCGAGAACTCAAAAAGTTGTTGTGAATAAAACAGAGTCTTATGAAGCACCCATTACCATGGGCGTGCCGCAAGGATCGATATTGGGTCCATTACTTTTTCTTATATATATTAATGACCTTCCTTACTATACCAAAAACTTGTGTGAAATAGTACTGTTTGCTGATGATACTTCTTTAATTTTTAAAGTCGATAGAGGATGTGATTGCAGTGACGATGTAAACAGCACTCTTTCCAAGGTGATGCATTGGTTTACCATTAATAATCTGAAGCTTAACTCTAGTAAAACTAAATGTGTCAAATTCTCACTTCCTAATGTGAGGCAGGTTCATACTACAATAAATGTAAATGGCGAAACAGTCGAATTGGTAGACTCCACAAAATTTTTAGGTATTATTATTGACTCGCGGTTGCAATGGGACCCTCATATCGATGCCTTGTCAAGTAGACTTAGTTCCGCTGCCTTTGCCGTTAAGAAAATAAGGCTTTTGACTGACATTGAAACAGCAAGATTGGTTTACTTTAGTTATTTTCATAGTCTTATGACTTACGGTTTGTTGTTGTGGGGCTCAGCTGCTAATATTAATAACATATTCATCTTACAAAAAAGGGCAGTGCGCGCTATTTACAACTTACGGTCTAGAGATACCCTTCGTGACTTATTTAAAGAAATTAAAATATTAACAGTTGCTTCCCAATTCATCTATGAAAATATAATGTATGTAAAGAAAAATTTAGATAGTTTTGTAAAGAATAGTAATGTTCATAAATTCAATACAAGAAACAAGGACAAACTTGCTGTTCCAAAGCGCAGACTGCATAAAACCGGAACCTCTTTTTTGTGTAGATGTATTACCTTTTATAATAAGATTCCACAAGAAGTTACAGAACTGCCTTTGGAAAAATTTAAAAATACTGTTAAATCCAATCTCATGAGTAAAGGCTATTACACTATTTGCGATTATTTGAAGGATAATAACGCCTGGGCATAGCTTTTGTATTTTTAATTTTTACTCTAATGTTCAGTATAGATTAAGATAAGTCCGTGGTTCTTTCGTGGGTCTAGTATAAAGTTCTGTACTATAATTTCAAGTGATTCGAGTCATCGATATATTTTTTTTTTTTTTAAGTATAGTTTGTAAGAAGTGTCCTACCTAATTAAAAAACGTATTTACAGGTTTCTTGACTCGTCGCCTTAATATGGGTAGCTTTAGTATGTCATGCTCACTTTAAACATTTCTGCGGTAGTGTCGTGTGAGGCGGGTCGTTACGTTCCCTCAAATATGGTTGAGCGAAGCGATGGCTGGTTCATGCGTCATGCTCGTGAACGGGTGCTGCCAGTGGGAATGGGTCTGCTTCTGATTACTTGTATTAAGGACGTCGCATACATATATATATATATAAATGTTTAATATTATCTATATGTATGGCACTTCTTACCCAAAAGATAAAATTCATAACTACTACCTTGTTTTGGAATTTTTTTTTTATTGCAATCTTTCACTTTCTATAGGCCTATGAAAAGCTTTTGGATATTAGTTTTCAATTCGATGCCTTAACACGGGTAGCCTAAGTATGTCATGCTCTCTTTAATCATTTCTATGGTGGTGTCGTGTGAGGCGGGTCGTTACGTTCCCTCAAATATGGTTGAGCGAAGCGATGGCTGGTTCATGCGTCATGCTCGTGAACGGGTGCTGCCAGTGGGAATGGGTCTGCTTCTGCCTACTTGTCTTAACGTTTATTGAATTGTATGAATAGATATATATATAATTTTTTTGTAATAGCCTAGGCTAAGCCTTAAATTTTGAATTAAGCTTGACACCTGTAATTTGATTCAGTAGAAATGAGCTAATTAAATAATGTTATTTATTTATGAATCTATGTTAATGGTAACATGTATGAATACTTTGAATGTAATGTCTGGAAACGATATACATATTTGTAAATATCGTTCCTTCTAATAAAGCTGATAAGTTTTTTGCGCCCATTTTTCTTGTCAGCTAAAAGACGTCATAATGGGTGGTAGGATAAAAGAATTGACGATTTAAAAATGCTTGTTATGTGAGCTTATTTGAATAAAGAATTTTTCAATTTCAATTTCAATTTCAATTTCAATTTCAATTTCACTCATTTTTTGGTACTATTTTGCGTTACTGTTTTCTTGTCAAAATAGTACTAAAAACCTAGTTTTATTGAAATCGGTTCATAAAACAAAAAATTTGGCCGCCATCTTTGTTTTTTTAATATTTTTAATATTACATTGTTGTTTTCTTGTCAAAATAGTACCAAAAACCGAGTTTCATCGAAATCGGCCCACAATAAAAAAAGTTGGCCGCCATTTTGGATTTTTTAATATTTTTGATATTGCATTGTTGTTTTCTTGTCAAAATAGTACCAAAAACCGAGTTTCATCGAAATCAGCCCACAATCAAAAAAGTTGGCCGCCATCTTGAATTTTTTAATATTTTTAATATTGCATTGTTGTTTTCTTGTCAAAATAGTACCAAAAACCGAGTTTCATCGAAATTGGACCACAAACAAAAAAGTTGGCCGCCATCTTGGATTTCTTATATTTTTAACATTGCGTTACTGTTTTCTTGTCATAATAGTAACAAGAACCGAGTTTCATTGAAATCCACCCTCCCTAAGTCTTTTCTCCCTCCCTCCCTACCTAGGTCTCTCCCTCCCTCTTTAAGTCCGTCCCTCCCTCTCTCACCTTCATTCTTTCTTTCTAACTTTAAAACTTAAGTTTTGGAGAAATAACGTCACCCTATCTCATACTAAAAAATTAGTGCCAATCACTAGTAGGTTTGTGCCACTGATTGTACTTGGAGTGCCAATGACTATAGTTTTCGATGTTTTTAGATGTTTTTTTTTTTTTTTCATAAAAAACGTTTCTTTTTCATATTTTTTTCGTTGTTATTGTAATAAATAAACCCTAAAGATTTTTTTTAAAGTCGTAAATTACGCCTATATATCTTACTGATAAAATAATCAACAAAATAAGGAGAGATTTCGCTTAGGGTGCCAATGACTCTATAGTTTACCCTATATTTTTTTTTTTTTGTTTTTTGACAACATCACATACATTGCTCCGATTCCAAAGTAAGTAGCTAAAGCACTTGTGTTATGGAAATCGGAGACAACGGTGATATCACAAACACCCAGACCTGAGCCAATATAGAAAAGTTCGTTTTCTAAATTGACCCAACCGGGGATCGAACCCGGGACCTCAGAGATGGTGACACCTTGAAAACCGGTGTACAAAGCCACTCGACCAAGGAGGTCGTCATAGAAAATAAAAAAGGTGTACAAAAATATTGTTGCAAAGTATTAACGAGTAATTTGTCTTATCGACTAGAATCGAAAATAATCACGACGTTGATCATTTCATATTTTTATAATATTCATGTTATAAATCGGTACATTTCCATCATCATTATACAACGTGTTACAAAAGTACCCCTAATGCCGAATATGGTAGATAGGGACCATCAAACTGAACAACTTTTACTATGGGACCAACTCTGAAATCGCGAAAAAAAAATCAGCTGTTTTTTTGTTTGTTTTTTTCGTAATTAATTTTTGTATGAATCAGCTGATTCATACAAAAATTAATTACGAAAAAAACAAAATGTATGAAACAGCTGATTCTTTTTTCGCGATTTCAAAGTTGGTCTTTTAGTAAAAGTTGTTCAGTTTGATGGTCCCTATCTACCATATTCGGCATTAGGGGTATTTTTGTAACACATTGTATAAGGGAAGATGCCTGTCTAAGATCCACAAAATGCCTGATTTTACAGAAAAACGATTATTGATAAAAAAACGCAGCGCGGCAGCGAAATTTTTATCCAGTTTCGTCGACTAATCTTGTAATCTGTGGTTCCATCGGGCAGCCCGCCGCGGGCTTGCGTGATTGAAGCAAGTATGCGAGCTTACAAATTTTAGAGAGACCCGCGAAATTAAAAATGCCTTTCTCAGCTAAGCGCTAGCACACCTGTCTAAACCGTAAAATGCCCGTCAAATCCGACAAATACCTGTCAAAAGGTAACCCTTAGACACTTCTATCAGTTAAAAGTTGGTGCTATTCTTCTTTGAAATTCACATTGCTTTGTGTTACACGTCATTTTCTATATATATTGTGTAACGTCTGATAACTAGCCACAGTCGTTAAGATCTATCGACATATTCACATCCTTGTTGCACCACATCGCAGCCGCACTATTTATTGTCGTCTATTTCCGACATAATCTCGCCGCTTCCGAGTTCCACCAGATGTATGGAAGAACGTGTTATTATTACTTTATAGATAGTGCAGTGCGGTGCTGAGATATCTCCAGAGAAAATAATAGAGAAAGGTGTTCATTGAATTGGACAATTTTCGACTCTTATTTTTGTAACAACCTCTCTGCGAGCTATGAAAGAAAAAAGTCAGTTTGAAGTCGGTTTGCAGTCGGGCTCAAAGTAAAAACATTATTTTACATCCTTTAAGTATTTAATCTTAGCGCGAAAAACTATCGAATACGCATCGAATTCGTATCGAGACAATATTCAAAATTCAAAATTCAAAACTCATTTATTCAGTCTAGGCTGTTACAAGCACTTGTGAATGTCAAAGAAGCTACGCCATCGGTTCGCAAACCCTAAGCGGGAGACCTTGTAACGAGAAGAACCGGCAAAAAAACTCGTCAAGGGCTGCTTTTTTCTCCCTGTATATTTAATACAGAGTCGTCAAAATTTGAAAAATGAGGTCGGCATTTAAAGTGACGTAATTTTCCATTACAATAATTAACAAAGTTTACATTCAATGGGTAGGTAAAATAGACAGTGATCTGCTGCAACTTCACTCAAGAATGTATAGCAAAGAGCAAACTTTACAGATTAAAATACGTCGTTTTGTACCGCAAGCGCTCTGAAGTTAGTCACTTCGTTGCACATTGTTAAATTAATCGCACTGTACTTGATAAATTGTTCGTGCTTTGGGGTACTGAATTTATGACTAGGTACTTATAGTGTGTTTATCATTTTGCTATTTTTCCAGGTACTCAACAATGTGGGCAGTGCCTGTGAGAAAACAATGACGATGTGTCAAAAAATGACAGCGCGCCATTAAGCTCCAAGATGGTGGACGTTTTTGGCGGGAATCTGGTGCGATGCGCTCTCGCGTTTTTTGCCATCGCACCGATATGTCACGGGTTCGTCCACGACAATATTAATAGCGAGGATTTGGGTAAGTTTTTATGAAGTCTTATTTATGATTTTGGGGAGATAAGGCAATCAGTTATCGGCAGTTGTCTTTAAACGGATTTTAAATAGCTATTTAAAACAACAAAAACAAAACTTCTTGACGTGTCATTTGTTTGTCGATAATATGGTATTTTAAGAAATCGGTTTCTCAGAAAATACGAAAAAAGAGAACTTTATATTGCGCCAACTTGATAACGGTTAGCTACTATAAAATCAATTTTATTTTGTCACAACTTTTTCTTATTTTTCTTTATGCCTTTCGTAACAACAAACTTTAAAAAATCAAGTTATAAAATTCATGCGAAATTGGTAAGAACATCAATCAAAGACTACGGACGTCTACGGGCTACGAGCTACGATAGCACGTCCGTAGCATAAGAACCGTTAGAACTCACTCGTGGTCGTTCTCAAGAAAACCTCATTACTATTGGGAATGACCACTCACGACTGAGTTCTAGTGACTAATATCTATTCTTAGTGAGGTAGGTCTACTGTGCATCGTTACTAGGCAACTGCTGTTATTTGGGCCTAGGGATAGATTAAACGGCCTTAAATTTTTTTTTTGTGCTTGGACAATTTCTGATTTACTATTTGTATATTTTTTAATTATATACTTATTATACAATATAGTAAAACCGACACGTCACAGATATTAAAATTCACCACTTCAATTTCTGCCCAGCAAGGAATCGAACCCGGGACCTTTTGTGTCTTGATCACTGCACTACTCAGGTCTGCAACAGGTCTGCACTGCAAAAATTAAAATCGAAAATATCAAAATGTATGAAACAGCTGATTTTTTTTTTCGCGATTTCAGAGTAGGCCCTATAGTAAAAGTTGTTTAGTTTGATGGTCCCTATATACCATATTCGGCATTAGGGGTACTTTTGTAACACCTTGTATATGATGACTTGAGTGGTGCAGTAATTGCTATTACCATTGGGCATTTGGTGTCAATAATATATCAGTATTACATGTATGTATGTATGATGTAACCATCTACCCTATTGCTGTTTTGGACGTTTTAATCCACTCTTTTTCACATAACACAAATATAACACAAAGTGCTCTTTGCAAAGCTATTACAAATATTTGAAAAAAGAGTTCCATCGAGTTTATTCTTAAATAGACTTATAAAAATAAAAAACCTCAGGATTCAGCGGCAACATCACATTAAAGAGATACGTTTCGTAAGAAAATATTTGAAATATAACCAGAATAAGTGTTCAGAATATGAAATACAAAAAAGGAACATCCAATCTCTTTTTACAGATTAAATAACTTTGACCATCGCCGACGAATTGAATGGGAAAAAATAACTTCTGAGGCTTGAATTTCCTAAAAGCTCAGTGATATCGCAGAAAGTTAATACGGATCTTTGTGAACGCGCCCTTATGGGGCGGAAGGGCACCATCTACTAATGGAGGGAAGCGTATTAGTTTTTCTTATATTTTATCTTTATGATGAAGTTTATAGATAGGTAGATATTTATGCAAACAACATAATATGAGCATATTGCTTGATATACAACGTGTTACAAAAGTACCCCTAATGCCGAATATGGTATATAGGACCATCAAACTGAACAACTTTTACTATGGGACCAACTCTGAAATCGCGAAAAAAAAATCAGCTGTTTCATACATTTTGATATTTTCGCTTTTAATTTTTGTATGAAACAGCTGATATTTTTTTCGCGATTTCAGAGTTGGTCCCATAGTAAAAGTTGTTCAGTTTGATGGTCCCTATATACCATATTCGGCATTAGGGGTATTTTTGTAACACCTTGTATTTCTTCCAACAAGATCAATCATGAAACAACATGTGCATGATTCAGAGGTTAGAAATTAACTCACCCGCATTTAACTGATTCGAAATATTTATTACTTTTTTCTTGTGACGAAAATACCTATAATTCATCGTTGTTGCTGTGTTATCACAAGCAATGTAGGTTAGGTACATCGTAATTTTCGAATGGGGGCAATGCATGTATGATGAATCTTACAATACATTTATCACACTGCACCCTAGTCATGGCCCTCACAATTATACGAAAGGAAACAGAAAGTCAGTAAATATGGATTTGTTACGGATTCGTTGTGTTCCTGACTTGTCGTATTCCAGATTAGTCATATTTCATAATTGTTGTAATACGTAAAAACCCCCGCTTAACTCACTAACTCTACAAAAATATCAGCAACTCTTTACAAATGATTCGGCTTTGTGAATTGAAAGTTGTAAGTTGACCGAGCGAGTGGGAAGCGTCTCTGTATCAACTTGGGCAAAAAGGCAAATATGTCCGTCTGGCCGTCCGTCTGTTCTCCTGTACAGGGGCCCTACCGGCTAACTTTTCGAACTTCGGCGGGTTTGCCGAGCTTCAACTTAAAACACATAAATCGAAGTAAGGAGTTTAGTATTGTACTATTCGCCGAAGTTATTTAGAAGATATCGATGTTCGTGTGACATCATGAATTGAGATTCGCCATTTATGCCCGATTGGGGGCTCGATTTATCTGTTTTAATTTCAAGCCCGGCAGACTTTCCGAAGTTCGATGTGTTAGCCGGTACGGCGCCAGGTCGTTTTTCTCTCTGATTCTCGTGAAATTTTGTGAGCAGATTCGATTATTTTTTAAATATTTTTTGTCGATTCAGTTTTTAGAAAATTTTCAAAATGGCGGAGATATTTTAAAGCCAGACCTACAGCTCACAGAGCCACTAGTATTTAAACCTTTGGATGAGGTCTGTCGGGAATATTTTTTTGTTTTATTCTTTCATTTTGGACTTAAGTCAATTCTGACAAAAGATTTTGGTTAACCGAGGTAAAGTTTTTGTTCCATTATTTTAATTTATTCATCAAAGTAAGTGACAATTTTGATTTGGTTTTTCATTTTACTACGAACATGCTTCATATTAATTATGATTTGGCATCGACTGTATTATGAAGAATCTGGAATACAGCGAATCTGGAATACGACAAATCTGGAACACGACGAATCTGGAATACACGAATCTGGAATACACGAATCTGGAATACACGAATCTGGAATACGACGAATCTGGAATACGACGAGTCAGGATCACGACGAATCCGGTACAAATATTTTTTGGTATAACAGATGCACAAAGGATAAAATTCCAAATAAATAACCAAAGGACTACAAAAATAATAATTAAGAGAGTCAGCTGCATTTATCAACAAAAAGCTTACGCTCAATATTAAGTTACGCCTTCCATAAGTCAAAGTGAATTAGCATTTCAAATATGGCGAATATGAAAGGAGGAAAGGAAAACATTTTCTTTTTTTTATCAAGAGTAAATCAAGCGTGGGAGCTTTGTAAAACGAAACGTAATGCATATTAAAAATAATCTGAATAAATAGGTAACTTATGATTGTAAGCAGGTTTCCATATCACTGATTTTCTTTGAAATGGGTTTTTTACTTCATAATTAATAACCTTTGATTCGCAATAGAAGGCTCTTGCTAATGGATTATAAATCGAAGTTCAGTGTAAAAAGCTGAAATTAAATCTATTTTAGTACATACATTGAATAATTCTATGATAAAATTGCATGTAGATACTTGATAATAAAAGAATATAACCTGGGTTCTAAAAGCAGCCTGGGCTTAATAAGCAGTATGGACGATTTGCTCTAAAATATATTCTGTGAGTTTGTCATTTTTAGGTAAAAAAAATAAGAAGTAGCAGGGCATATAATCCGATGTGACACA
Source organism: Catoptria pinella (assembly GCA_963556745.1). Lineage (NCBI taxonomy): Eukaryota > Metazoa > Arthropoda > Insecta > Lepidoptera > Crambidae > Catoptria > Catoptria pinella. The sequence continues at coordinate 9,828,261 of OY750778.1, read as the reverse complement.
TTGAGATTTTTTTTTGCCAAATGCAAAGTAAGTCATTGTCAGAGCGATGAATTGCCTCTTGCACGTGGCCTCTTGCACGTTCTCAATGAATTGCCTCTTGCAAGATCTTGCACGTGGACCGCGCGGTGGCGCGCGGTAATGTAAACGATAAACACAGTTTAGTTTAATCTTACATACTAATCGTACAGCGTGGTCAGTAATTCCGCGGTACCGCGCGATCATAATATGATCTTAACCTTAGTGTAATTATTACATTCAAGAACGCATTCCTGCAACGACAAGTGTCAACAAAAAAATATAAAGGTAACAAAAAAATAAGCAGTTTGGCAATTATTTAATAAAAAATATTAATTATTATTGTGATATTAAGTATTATATTTAGTCGTAAAACCCTACGCGTTACAGAGCAGTCGATGCTCTGAAACACACAAGCTTTTCCGACGAATATAATTTGGAAAACCCTGTGCGGTCCAGAGCAGCTGGGTAGTGTCTGTACCCCACAGGCATTTCTAATATCGCTGCCGGGTATCCGGTACTAATAATTACAAAATAGTCACAAAATAATCTTTATAAAATAAAACTTGTTTTCTTATTTTATGTTAACTTCATGTTTAATGAGAATAAAATTCTATGAACCTAATAAGAGATTTGTGTAATGTTATGTATACTAAAGGTGAATCTACACTGAGCCATCATCGAGTGGTATTTTCTGAGTATCATTATCTAAATGTACATAATTGGTTAATACATTTTCCCAGTTAAGCCTTCATTCTTAAGTACCACAACGTCCATCACCAAAAACAATTCCATACAAAGCCTTCCAATTTCACCTGGAATTTTCCAAAACCCAGAGGGGCACTAAAAACTGTTCCGTCAGCCCGCGTGCCAATAGGAATAATTCCGCAAATCTGGAATACCGTTAGCCGCGATAATCCCAGGAGATTTCAGATATTCACAGTATGTTGCGCGCCGTATCCAGAATACTAAGGCGAAACAACATATCCGAGAAATATAAGGCAGATTGGAGTTACTATGCAAGAATAAACGGCTGCTAGACAGGTCACTGCAGTTGATTTCTTAAGGGGGAAAGTGCAATTCAAATAAATGAAACTTGAATGATTATTATTATTATTATTAAGAATTCACGGGTCAAAAGTGACCCGGTCCTTTAAGGCTTGCGTGGGGATATGGATCCAACACGTAGAGGCCATTTTTAGCGACTTTAATCTAATATGCGTGTGGTACACCTGCTGGATCTAGTCTCTGACTACATCAGTTTAATATACTCAGAGACTATCCCCAGCAAATGGACAGGAACTATGGATTCTACTGGTTAATGTCTAGTGGGCTATTGGGCTGGGATTTGGATGGACTTGGATTTGGGCTATGGAAAGAGACTACCGGACACCTGCCTTATCATAGTCTCCGGACTGAAAAAATGGCAGGCGGTGACTAGCCAAGGACTAAATGGGCCCCCCAAAAGAGCCGCGATGGCAAGAGAGCAACATCGGTGTCCTCGGCTGCAGGGTGTAGAGAGGTGTGCACCGCTTTCTACCCACTGTACAAGGGACAGTGTGCCAACTCGCGTCTTACGCATGTTTCACTTCCACCCTGCGAGCGTATAGCTCTAACGACTCCACCCTGGACGGCCAACGAAGGCGAGCCAGGGGCGGGAGTCCGCAGGCCCCTTTAGGGTCCACCCCTGCTGCGGGGACGAGGCCTGGATCGACTGCTGCTGGAAGCTGGAGGAGGCGGGTTATCGTTTACCCCATCGGCGTCGGACCCTCGAACCTACCTGTGCGCTTACAATACCTGCTGACTGTAACTTCTAAATCCGACTTAAATGATACGTACTTGTCTTATTTTTTGTATTAATCTGGAGCCATATTTTGTATCATTCATTTGAAATCGTTTGTGTGACTCTATTGACAAGTAAATCCAAAACCGCTGACCAAAGACATTAATGACAAATGGCTGACCAAAGAGCGATTCAAAAATTCGAATTTTGCCGAGGCCGAATGATTAAAAAATAGGGCCCCTTATCTAAAGGTAAGGCAATTAATCAAATCAAATCAAAATCTCTCATGAGAATTAAAATGATTTGGTTTTTGTATGTCTATGATAATTAGCAATCATTTTGTGATTAACTTCAAAAGCAAAAATACATAATAGGCATTTTGCTTAACCCAATAATTGATATTATGAATATTCAGTATTACTCACATTTCTTAATAATAATAATTAAATGTTATATCATCTTATATGTTTAACGATTATCTATAATCAACAAAAACTAAATTACATATGTAATAAAATAAAAGAGTTGAATAAACCCATATTAAAATCGTTAACCGCAGAAGTTAAAATCGTAAAACCCAAAAAAAAAATCAGGCAATCAGTTATGCCAAAGGAGTATTCTGTTTATTGGTTAGCTCATAATTACTCGAGAATTTTATTGATGTAACTTTTAATATTAAAAGGCCTCTTGTTGGAGCTGATCATAATTCTTGAAGCTAACTTGAATAACAAATAGGCGATATTAAAATATAAAAATAATATATAAATAAATAAATAAATATTTGACAACATCACATACATTGTTCCGATTCCAAAGTAAGTAGCTAAAGCACTTGTGTTATGGAAATCAGAGACAGCGGTGGCATCACAAACACCCAGACCTGAACCAATATAGAAAAGTTCGTTTTCTAATTTGACCCAACCGGGGATCGAAGCCGGGACCTCAGAGATGGCGACACCTTGAAACCCGGTGTACAAAGCCACTCGACCACGGAGGTCGTCAAATATATTGTATTACAAAGTCACTATTGTTTTGGTTCATAAGTACTAAGTAATATTTTTGGTTAGATTAGGTGTAAATTTATTGAACTAGCGATCGCGAAGCGTCTATTTCTCAGCTTGGGCAAAAATGTTTTCGGCTGTCCAGCTGTTTTCCTCTACAGGTCGCATTTCTCAACCGATTCTCGTGAAATTTTGTGAGCAGGTTTCTGTCTATCCAGTTAATCGAAGCTTTTCAAAATGGCGGAGTAATGGGTAATAGTATGTTTCAGACATTTAAAAAAAAAAAAAATGTCACATTAGTTTGGTCTACACCTCACAGCCACTAATAAATTAATTATTAACAAAGCAGTAAAAGTTTATAGTCTCGATTTCAACACTAGAATTGCATAAAAACTTTTTGGCCTATTATAAAAAAAAACGTTCCGTCAACAAGAGAACTACGAACAAAATATTTATTTTTATTTTTTTAGTATTAAAGATAGTCTATTATTAATACGACAGTACTCACAATCGTACATAGCTAGTTACGACGACGCTGGCACGAAATTTTCAATTTTTTATAAAAACTTAGGTTTTTAAACCTCCAACTTAGTTAAAACAAATCCTTTGTGGAAATAGTTGACATTTTGTTTCAAAGGTCCTATACATACCTCAGCGCCCTCATCTTAATTAAATTTATTGTTCGCTAAGTACGTAATGTTTCGAATATTCACATGTACAGGTTAAAGCTAAGGTTCTATAGTTTATTTGCCAACAATAAGCTCACTAAAATGTAGTTCGTTGTAGTATAGTAGTAAGCAAAAGCCCAAAAAGTGGTCACTTTAGGTACTTTTGTCATAGGAGGTTTAAGCCACTGATGTCAAGCTAGTTGATCTCAGTGTTATTGGGTTATTCTGCTGTCTGTTCACGAAGGAAGGGTAAACACATCTTGTGATCACCAATCTAAGCTAGTGCTCGAATTAGGCTAATCAAACTTATCACAGCCCGTCAGGCACAGGAACACTGTAAGGCATTCACCTTAATTGACTAGCTCCCAATCAGGTTTCAAAGGTTTGCTTTAGAAAAAATATGATTACAATTAAGATAAATAATATTAGAAAAAATCGACTCACCAGTAGCACCTCAGACGGGACTCGAACCCGCACCCTTGGGATTCCGGCCCAATGCACTGACCAATTATGCTACCGAGTCGCTGGTGGGAGCGGCGAAATTTTCTAGTACTTTTAACTTCTTTTTGCTGCAAGCCAGCGCAATTTCATCAATGTGAGGAAATACCTCCACATTCGAAAGAAACATCTACTATAATTACAATTACCAGATGTGCCCATAATTTACTTATATATATCGCGAAAAAAAAACAGCGGTTTCATATTTTCGATTTTATTGTTTGTAAGAAACAGCTGATTTTTTTTTTCGCGATTTGAGAGTTGGTCCCATAGTAAAAGTTGTTCAGTTTGATGATCCTTATGTACCATATTCGGCATTAGGGGTATTTTGTAACATGTTGTAAATATATGTTTTAAATTCGGTATTGAAAGTATGTCAATATAAACTCGTTTTGAAGTTCATAATTGGAACTTTACGATATGAAAGTAAATAAAGTATGTTACTTATTTAGAGAATTTTCGCGACATGACACAAGTTGATATTAGACTACGTAGTGACCTGTGCAAACAGTCTTCACCGACCTGCCCGTACCATAAAACAGACGATAATTACACTACCAGACCTGCCCATAATTTTCTCATGATATACCGCGGGCCCGACAAGCAAACATGAGCTACACACGGGTAGTGCTTATAAAAGCAACATTATGCAAATCTTGAATCCTTTGCGTAAATGGACAGTACTAGTTCGCAAACAATTGCTTTGTTATTCAATTTTCGTACTTAACCACGAATAGTAAGGCATCGATCCGTCTTAAAAAATCGAAGATAGTGTTTTATTTTTAATTATTAAAATTGTATGGTTCGCAAATTACGACAGCCAAAACATTATTCAAAATATTTTTATACTTCAAAAAAGAGCTGTTCGTGCCATATATAATCTTCGTCGAAGAGATTCCCTCAGAGAATTGTTTAAAGAAATAAATATACTAACTTTGGCTGGCCAATACATATATGAAAATTTAGTATATGTAAGGAAACACTATGATTCATTTGCTAAGAACAGCGATAATCACCATATTAATACAAGGAATAAAGATAAACTTGCCGTTCCAAGATTTAGGCTTGCAAAAACTAGAGGTTCATTTATGGGGAAACGCATAACCTTGTTTAATAAAGTTCCACAACAAGTGATTGATCTACCTTTGCATGAATTTAAAAATCATGTCAAAAAGACGCTCATGGGTAAAGGTTATTATAAAGTAGACGATTATTTGAAAGACCGGAATGCGTGGAAATGATGTAACACAATAACTCGCTAGTAAGTACTTTGTTGTTAATAACCTGTTGTATTTTTTTGTATTTGGTAACGATATATTTAAGTTTGTAAATATCGTTACTTATTTCTGTTAAAGCTGATAAGTTTCTTGCGCCTGTTCTTCTTGTCGGTTAAAAAAGTCTGGAACAGGTGGTAGAAAAATATAGACGATTCAAAAGCGTTTAATTACTAAGTTTATTTGAATTAAGCAATTTTTTACTTTTTTACTTTACTTTTACTATTATGGCAAATAAAAAGGGCACATATATTGCTCACTTAAAGTTTATGTAAATTTAAACCTATTAAATAAGGATTTTGTCTGCAATTATTCGACTTCAAAGTAGTCTAAATAAAAGAAACAAGGAGATGAACAAAATTATATCTAATTCTCTTGATAACACTGTAAAGCAAGGTTCTGAGAGGCTACTAGAACAAAATAATTTTACGATAGGCGAACGATGTTCGTCGAAGAATGCGAAGCAACAACGCGATTGTCATTCGTGTATCACCGCTTTGTTATCTAACTATATCTATTGTGTACGTACTTCGTTTGTCCACCGCGCACCGCCACTACTGACGTCGTCATCTAGAACGAGATGACGACACCGAAGTTGCGATACATACATTGACTGTGCCCGCCAGCCCACTGTGCAAACCCGTCACGTTATCTTAAACTCATAATAAAATAATTTCGTTCTTGGTAACGGCTCAGTGACGGCGGCGGCGCGGTGGACAAACGGCGTAATATCACAACTTCGTCCGATGATCGTATTTTGGTTTATAGAAATAGTCCCTCCGGTTTGAGATTTCTACCATTCCTCGCTACGTTATCTTCACACCCCGTTTGGGTACAGTTTGCATAAATTTCAATTCCAGAGATCCTCAATGAAATGATATTATGCATTCGCGAAATCATCCGAGTTTCGCCTGCAAGTTATTCTTGCGGATCTATATATTTTTACATGTCGAAGGCAAAATGTAAATATTGAAGGAAGCCTGCGAAAAGGATGTGGTCCATATTCGTTAATCTATCTATCTATCTATATTATATAAAAGAGAAAATCACTCACTCACTCACTCATCACGAAATCTCAGAAACTACAAGTGCTAGGAGTCTCAAATTTTGCATGGGGGCTCCTTTTAAGGCGTAGATGCTCACTAAGACGGGATTTTGCGAAATTCAACCCCTAGAACGCTAGTTCTCCCATACAAACTTTGCCACCCTGTTTCTCCCCTTTAGAGGTTGAATTTGTCAAATTTCAAGTCAATCGGGCCAAGGAATAGCTTCCTTGGCCCGATTGACTTGAAATCTTGAAATTTGACATACACATTCTTTCACAAAATTAATTGAACACGTGTTTCGTATTTTTTTTATATTTATCTCCTAACAGGGTTAAAAAGTGGTAGAAACCTACTTTTGGGGTAATTGACTTCGACGTCGGAATAGAAACTTCTTAGTGCATTTGATTGATTAATTATAAAAAATAAATATCATTTGTCATCTCAACGTTGTATTCTCTTTGGTCATTCATCCCCTGAGAGTAGGTACATTAAATAGCGAATAATTCAATTAAACGTACTATGAACATTGGCTATTTTGTATGGGAATCGCCATTTCGGGTTACTTTTGACAGCTAACTTTTGATAATGAGGTTTTAGTCTGAATAATGATCTTAGTAATGATAAAAGGACCGTAGGGTTGCTTTCGTTTTAGTATTCGGCTGCTTTGTTTAACTTACTAATTAAAAAGATAGCGCTGGTTCTCAAGGTAAAATTGATAATCATTAAATTGTAGGTGATACGAAGTTCACAGAGCCCACTAGTATAATATAAAACACTTAATATTGTCCTGTAACTTCAATGTACTCGTAATATCATGTTTGAAAATTAATCTCTTTTTATTTACCATTCTTCATGTTTACACTGAAAAAACTGTGTTAAAAAAACAATAAATCCGAACTAAATAATTCTTAAATAACGCCTGAATTAATAATATACGCGCTGTAATTCGTTAAAAGTGTATTATTTCTAATTCTTCATGGTCTTCGGAAGATCTTTAGAAGTTAATTATTCTAATTTATTTTATTTTATTTTAATTTCGGAAGTAATATGCAAATCCATACATAAGGGCTTAACGATAAGTGTGTTAGGTAGAAAAAATATAATTTCGATTTATGTATCATTTTGCCAGTAATAGAGAATAATAAAAAACCCTATTCTGTTTAACCATAATACTCTTATAACAACACAAAGGAAGTATAAGTTAGTTAAAAGAAAAGGAATTACCTTTACTAAACCTCTTATTGTCAATTTTGTGAAATGATTTTCCCAAACAAAAGCGTGGTTGATATTTCGTAAGCGACCTTTTAAGGGTCTTTTAGGCCAAACATGAGATATTTACATGCTTAACCCTTCGGAGTTCAAAGGTCTCTAAATACGTCGATAGCATCAAATGATGTTAGGGAGATTGTGGTCAGAAAGTTAAGCAGGGCTACAACCAGAATGTATGTACCCAATTTGGAGATTAAATCTGTTGTATAAGGATAAGAATCTTGTTACCTGTTTCATTTAATAGTAGATTATGCAATAAGGGCTTAAAGTAGTGTATTGTGTCCCGGGCGCTATATTGAACCCCGAGTTCGAGGGATTCTATGGTTAACTCCCGAGCTGAGCGAGGGAGTTAAGGCTAGAATCCTGAGTACGAGGTGTTCAAGATCGCCCAAGACAAATACACATTTAGGCCCGCGATGCATACTTTACTTTTTATACTTTCTGCGAGGCAACTGAAACCAATGACTGTTATAAAGAAAGTACTTAAGTTTTCTTTTTTCATCTATTCTGTAGTGGTCATTTCGACATTCGAATAAATACTTCTTGATGCGCGGGTGAAAATGAATTTCGTAAAAAGTTTACGTTTTTCTTTTTTTTTATTTGTATAGGCAGTGCAAAGAAAATGATAACATGCAGCCTAACTCAGAATAAAATCTCATTATTTTTTTTAATTAATAAATAATAATAAATATTTGATAACATCACATACATTGCTCCGATCCCAAAGCAAGCAGCTAAAGCACTTGTGTTTTGGAAATCAGAGACAACGGTAGTATCACAAACACCGTTTCGTTCGTTTTCTAAATTGACCCAACCGGGGATCGAACCCGGGACCTCAGAGATGGCGACACCTTGAAAACCGGTGTACAAAGCCACTCGACCACGGAGGTCGTCAAAGAATAAGAAGGATAAGAATCTTGTTACCTGTTTCATTTAAATAATATTAGGTATGTTACATTGCAGGATAAAGACCAATTACTTACTTAGTTACTTATGCGGTTACGTTTTTATCAACCCGGAAAATTTTAGAGGTAGCTTGATAAAGGTTATACAATAGATTTCAGGACAACAAATGGCTTTTTTTAAAAACAATCTTTGTTTTGTCAGTCCTAAGCCCATAAAAGTAGGAAAAGAAAATTTTGTATAAACTAATAACATATGTACACTTCTAAGACTTCCGCGCGTCCAGTTCATTAGAAATAAAACACTTTTTACGGATTACAGCGCGTATTTATTAATTCAGGTGTTGTTTTAGAATTATTTAGTTTGTATAATTATTGGTTTTTAGAATTCCTGACGTTTCGACACCTTTCCAGGGGCCGTGGTCACGGGAGGACTAAAGCATAAAGGCTGCTCATATATTTTTTTTTTTAATATGAGCAGTCTTTTTGTAGACATTGTCATTTTGTAGTCATTAATTGTTTTATCATGAAGTGTCCGCAAAAGTGGAGTGTTTATAAAATATTTTGTGAGAAGGTTTCGGAATTACCCTGGTGAGTTAATTTAAATTTTTATCCTACTTAATATTGAGACGAGTATCGGCCCTGTAAATTTTTCTGGGTGATAAAAAAGTAGATACCGGATGTAATAATTAAGCATATTTGCTGAGCAACCCGTGCCGGGTTTTTACCTTACTCATTCAAAAGACCATACGACCATACGACCATACGTAACACCGATTCAGCTTAGCATAACTACTATTACCATTCTGAAAAAAATTGGCACAATATTCTGCCTATATATACACGACACGTACACATAGATATTTTAGTACAGGCAATCTCGGGCCAAACCAGCTTAGATTCAGTACTATATCAGTTATCAAGGAGTTCCTACCGCAACACTATGACGGTAAGTAATAATATAATGATAATAAAAAATGCTTGGACAATTTCACACAGCGCCATCTATCCCCATACTAAGCAAAGCTAGACAACTGATATACTACTTATATACTTTTTAAATATATACTTATTATACACAGAAACACCCAGACCCATCACAAAAAAATCATCATTTAAATTTCTGCCCGGCCGGGAATCGAACCCGGGACCCCTTGCATGGTAGACCGCCATGTTGACCACTGCACCACTCAACATTCGAATAGGTACAGCCAAGCGGCCCATCTGACTGTGTTCATACAGAGGTCCACGGAGGTCGTCCCATGGACCATAACATGAGTCCATTAAGTATTCAAACTAATAAATTAAAGTTTTAAAGCATCTTCTGACTCAAATTTGTTATTATTCCCTATTTACCCAGGTAATAAAAACAAAGTTGACTCGTAACATATGAATTATACACTCACTTTCAAAAATAGGCATCGTACGTGAAAGTTGATATAAAATACGAATGGTTCTTATGGTATTGTAATAAGGAACTTTAGAACAAAGATGTTATCGTTGATTTGTGGTCCACTGTACTTTTACGAAGTCATAAAGAGGCAGAGTAACGGCTCATTTGAGTTATAAGTGTCGTCAAATGTTGCCAACGTGTTTGTTGTTTACACTACCGCCAAACTTGAGTATTTGGGTCTTTATAGGACTCTTGATTAACTGAGATGTAGAATAGAAGACCTAATATTCATACTATCTAGAATAGCAACGTTTGTTCGAAGGACATATTTGTGTGATGAAAGTTTCAGCGATGGCTCGTCCGTATGATACATAATATTAGGGAAACTGATCTATAAGAATTAAGTTCTACAAGTAGGTACTTATGTTACTTTGGCTTTCGGAAACTCGCTTAGATAAAAATCAAATTAAATAAAAGAGTTTTAAAAATATAACTTTATTTTTCCAATAACAATTCATCGAACAAATATTGTTTCACACAAACGTGCATCGCACAAGGCGTTCTATCGCAAAAACGTTGATCGCACACTTTCGTAGTTTAACCTTCAATTGACCAACAGCCATTTTTAATGTCCCCACTGCTGGGGCACAGCCCTTCCATATGGGTGGGCCATGATCCACACGCGGGCCCAATGCGAATTGGTGGGTGTTAACGACTGAAAATACAGCCGAGGCCAACGGCTGAACGTGCCTTCCGAAGCACGGAGGAGCTCAAGATAAAAAATTTTTGGTCACCCGTCCCATGACCGACCCTTGCGAAAGTTGCTTAACCTCCGCAATCGCTAGGCCAGGTGCTATACCGCCGTGCCACTTCTTCTTCTAGATTAGAGAGTGTGTAGCCTTCTGTTACACACTCTCTAATCTAAAAGATAGAATTGTCAGTGAGAGCTACAATCGTTTATTTATTCTCTCAACACTTCGTAGCATATTTTCGTAGCCTCCGTAGCTGCTACGCAGTCTACGCTACGAGCTACGTCACAAGCCTGAACTTATTTTGCTAGTTAGGTATATTCTTTTATAATAACATCATTTAGCGGTTGTCTCGAACTTTGTATAAAAAAATTATGGTAAAGGAGTAAGGAGAAAGTAAGTTGGTTCTTTTAAAAAAATAAGATGAAAGTTATTTACAAGGTTTTTGACGTCAATTTGAAGTAATTTTTTCAATTCATCTTTTAAATAAATCTTAAAGAAAAAATTATAAATCTTTAACATATCTTTTATACTTGACATTCCAAAATTTTCACTTTTATCCTCTTTCCGATACTTGATCTTATTTCTGCCCAAACATTGAAGAATTCTTAATTGATATAATCTTATTAAACCTCTTGACAAAATATTTAATTAGGTTTAAGTAGCTACTTAAGCAGGTACCGGTCTTCTTCCTCTAAGTAGTGTACTAACCACAGCAAAAAATATTTAGGTAGTACAGTAAATTATTATTAGTAATTAGTAGTGATATTTTATCTTTAGACTTGTCAGAGAGAAAACAAAGGTTTTACAAGTCTTAAGTCTATTTATCTTAAATAATAAGATATTAATGTAAAAAGAATTTTAAAAGCAGTTTTAATTAAGTGTTATTTTTTATTCGGGATGTACAACAGTGTCAATATTATCCAGCCCCCTTAGCATGTCTACCGACACACGATGTCAATCGCCTGATATAGCGTTTTTTCGACATACGACTGTCAACATCTATTGTCTTTTGACAGTTAAAAGTGATAAATCGCTATATCATATCGCGTTTCGTTGGACATGCTAGGAGGCCAGTGAATTGTAAATCGATGTATTATAAGTTAAAATCAAAATGGATTGAGGTGAAATATTGTGGTAGCCCAAGCCACTGCTGACTGTATGATCGTCAACTCACGTGCTTTACCACGTAGTAGAAAAATTTGTGTGCGCACATATCGCCCCTGCACGTTTAGACGTATGTTAGTGACGGCGCGGCGAGCAAGCGATTTCAACCGAGTGGTAAGACGGAAGTGTTGTTGATAGTACATAACTAGAGATGGGCAAAGGACCCGATTTTTACCCGATTTTTACCCGACTGCTAGGTTTAAACCCAATAAAAACCCACATTGTATGTTAAAGAAACTTTTTACAGTTTTTTTATTTCTATTGATATGTCAAATTTGACGTTGCTATAGAAAAAATTTCTTGTTAAAACAATACAGAAAAATATTCAAAGGATAATACATTTCTTATTTCTAAAGATTTTATTTAGTTCAAGAAAATGGTATATGGGCGTTAACTGGGTTTAAACCCAGCAGTCGGGTAAAAATCGGGTACTTTGCCCATCTCAACACATAACACTTCCAAAACAACATCTCGCACGGACGCCGCAAGATGGCAGAAAATTGCGTGTGTCCATAAAACCACTCTGAAAACTCGTTCCCACGTTTGTGTGTTAGCAACAATAAATTAGGTTTCTCAATTCCCCGCACGCTATCGCACCAGCTTTCGTCTCTGAATACAAAACAGATGAATATGGTTTAGGATGTGTTTAATATTTGTTTTTAGTGTTCCTACAAAAAAGAACACTTAGGGATTGCACAAGAATACAATAGACGAGATTTTTTTTATTTTATTCAAATAAGCTCACATAATAAGCATTTTTAAATCGTCAATTCTTTTATCCTACCACCTTATGACGGTTCTTAATTAATTAATTAATTCTTTAAGCTGACAAGAAAAATGGGCGCAAAAAACTTATCAGCTTTATTAGAAGGAACGGTATTTACAAAATATGTATATCGTTTCCAGACATTACATTACAATTAACATAGTTTCATAAATAAATAACATTATTTAATTAGCTCATTTCTACTGAATCAATTTACAGGTGTCAAGCTTAATTCAAAATTTAAGGTTCAGTCTAGGCTATGACAAAAAAAAAAAATTTATAATTCATACAATTCAATAAACGTTAAGACAAGTAGGCAGAAGCAGACCCATTCCCACTGGCAGCACCCGTTCACGAGCATGACGCATGAACCAGCCATCGCTTCGCTCAACCATATTGTAACGTAACGACCCACCTCACACGACACCACCGCATTTCGTGTCATGTCTAGTTCTTCACTTATCACTAGCTAAGTGCACCGCCTGACGACACTTCGCGTGGCCAAAACATATAGCTTTGGCCACGCGAAGTGTCGTCAGGCGGTGCGACAAGCAATACATGGGTGTGTGATGCTAATCAATCGATTTGCGTTAAGCGTTTCGACCGCGTAATGACAAGAGAATCACGCTGCCATTCGAACATTGCGTGAGGCCAATACAAAACATTGTCAATTAATTAATCTATGAAAATGAAAGTAACACAACTTTAAAATGATGTTGTCATATTAAATAGCAATGCGCTAATGATACTCTTGTAACAACATATAAGACGACCACTTAATATTTTGCGATACCTTTTTCAAATCTATATTCTCAACTCAATGTGGACCTTATGTTAGTTCATACAAAGTTGACTATCGAACTAGGCGTGCCCTATACAAATCATTGCACAAAAATAGGGCACCGTTTTATGCTCGAAATGCAAACATTATCGGATGACGGATGGCGACGTGCTCCCGATTATTGCTGGGCAGTGTATGCGCTCTTTTTGCATGCTTTTATAAGACTGCTGTTTACTTTTTATGCACTGTTGCTGAATAAACGGTTTTGGTTGATATGACAGCAGTGGATTTTACGAGTAAAGTATTTCATCAGTGTTCGTATAGAATTGCGAATACAGAACAATGATACATTGATTTGTTTTATAACTATACAAACATAGATTTCCTTACCTGCAAACATTGCTGCGAATTACAGATTATTCTCGCCAAAAGTAACCACAAATACTACCAGGTATTTCTTTTTATTTCAAATATTAATTTTTAATCCTCTTAAACATTATTTTTAGACCGGCTCAAATATTTTTTCCGGTGAAACGTCGAAAAATTCATTCACTTCTTACATAATGCTACATGCTACTACATAATGATAAGGTCAGAGTTGATAGCATCCAGGTTAATCTTGGAGTACTTTTGAATGTAAGATCAAAAAGAAACAAACGAAGGTAGAAATAAAACACTTTTTACGGATTACAGCGCGTATATTATTAATTCAGGTGTTGTTTTAAAATTATTTAGTTTGTATTTATGGGTACCTGAATTAATAATGTACGCGCTGTAATCCGTAAAAAGTGTTTTATTTCTAATGAACTGTACGCGCGAAAGTCTTAGAAGTGTATAAGTGAAGGTAGCTTCATAATGTGTTGTTGATACGCGAAAACACGTCCTCTGCTTTGCATGAAACAAATGAAAGCAACAAAATTAAGATAAATATGAGAAAAAAAATGGTCAAGAGCGAGTCGGACACGCGCACCGAGGGTTCCGTACCATCATTCTGAAAAAGTTTACTATTTAGAGACATCGTTTTATTTGAGACATCGTTTTATTTTTCCTGTAATCTTTACATAAACTTCTATCACATCAAAAAATTTCAGATTTTTCTCTATGCAAACTTCGGAGATGAGGGGGGGAACGGTATTTTTTATCAAAAGTCGAAAACTATGCGGCCTTAAAAAAATTAAATAAAAAGATTTGACAAAGTGCAAGCAGCGCTCTTTCATATACCCCATATGCCCTAGAAGCCTCACTTCAAATTTTTAAGACTTCCTTTCAGTCCCTGTTGCAAAAAATATATAAATATTTTTATTTCTGTCTTATTTGCAAAATAGTTGGACTAACGTCATCTAAAACCAAGTTGATAGCATTAGTAGTTCTCGAGATATCTAGTTATGACAGACAGACAGACAGACTGAGTCGCACCTTAAGGGTTCCTTTTTACAATTTTGGTACGGAACCCTAAAAACAACCCGTCTGTAACAGTATTGTGAATGCTAAAATATAAAGAGAACATTATAAATTATAGAAAACATCTTCTATTTTATTTTAGCAATAAATCAGTGTGAAAATCATTTTTAGTAAATGCTTTAGAAAAAATAATTCTTGGGGTGAACTTTGGTTATTTTTTTTAACACAAATTTTGAAACTTTGTAGGTACTAGTGTCTATTTAAACGATTTAAGTGTTTGTCTCTGCATAAACAAATTATTTTAACAGCAAAGAATTTAGAGACAAGAAAGTTTCAAATCCATTCATCATTAACAGATGCACGAATTCCTTTAAAATGTTTTAAACTGCATTATTTATAGACACGAAAACAGTTGGCGACACCTGTTTCCAAACATTAGAAATAAAGTTACTTATAATAAATCTTTGAAAGAACTATTGCATTATTTTTAGAAGTGATTTAAATTTACAATAGAACTATCTTGAGTTCACCTTTAAATTTTGGAGCTATTTCATTGGATTAAGTAAATTGTTTGTTTTTTGCTTCGCAAATTGTTAAAAGAAGTAACTATATTACTATTTTAAGGAATTAAGATTTTACACAGTTTATTTTAATTAAATTATCACATGATTTTTGTTTAATATATAAGTAACAAGAAGGATAAACATCGTTGCCGTCTTATCGTATATTTTTAACTGACTTCAAAAAAGGAAGAGTTAGTGGGAATATGATAATCTTAAACAAGTTAAGGATGTCTTGGACAAGGGGACTTATGGGACTCCTTAACAACAAACAGCGCGAAAAGTGGAAATTGAGTTATTAAAAGTAATATATACCATTAAAAAGTGTGAAATATATTTATTAATATTTACACTTACATTTACATATATATAACTACCATAAAAAAGTTAAAAGTTTAAATAAGTAAGATAAAAAGGAAGATATATTTTGGCCCCACCCGCATTCAATACACGTTTTTTTAATTCCAGATATGTGTACTTAAGACGCCGGCGAACAGTGGCTTCCCATACAAACGTAATACCAAAATGATTTGCAATTTGAGCATGATTAACTAATCTTGTGATGTTATTCGGATTAAAACAACATCTAAATAAAAATTAATGCGATTTACAGTTTTGTATGAAAAAAAAAAATTAGCATTTATTTTTAATTGGGTTAGTGTTTTGGAATTTTAATTTATTAGAAACCTAGATATATACGGGCTTACCACAAAAGATTTTAAAACACTGTTTAATTTAGACACTGTTTAAATGTGATGCTATCTCTTACAAACAATATTGTCAAAAAAGTGACAGCATCACATTTAAACAGTGTCTAAATTAAACACTTGTTAAACAGTTTTGTGGTATGGGTTTACTATCTTAAACCGCATAACATCACAAGATTAGTCAATTATGCTCAAATTGCAAATCATTTTGGTATTACATTTGTATGGGAAGCTCACTCTTTGCCGGCATCTTAAATATTAAATGCAGATTTGAATATTACTTCTTGCTTTTTAGTGCTGTTTCTTTTTGAAGCTGTTTTTTATACTATCATTTTCACTACTTGTATATTTTCAAGTCACAAAGCCTTTTACACAAGATTGTAAGACGTGATAGAGCATCCCTTTGTTAGATTTCTATCTAAGATTTCTTTTGTGCTATAAAGGAATTTCACTTAAATATTTATCGTTGTTTGCAAAATACTGCAAATACGTCTAACTAACACACAGAAAGTAAGGAAATATTTTTTTTTTTACGGAAGCGGACATTCGCCTAATACCTGTTAAACGTTTTTAGCTTTTCTATTATAAAAAAAACGGTGAAGAGCGAGTCGAACTCGCGCACCGAGGGTTCCGTACATCATTCTCTATTCAAACTTAGGAGATAAGGGGGGGGACGGTAATTTTTTACATTTTTCATCTTAAGTCGAAATCTATGCGACCTAAAAAAAATATTTTGAGGATGTGCAAGCAGCGTTCTTTCGTATGATACCCCATATGCTCTAGTAGCCTCACTTCGAATTTGTCAGACCCCCTTTCAGTCCCTGTTGCAAAAAAATATAAATATTTTCATTTCTTTCTTATTTGCAAAATAGGTGGGCGAACGTCATCTAAAACTGTTCCAAATTTCAAGTTGATAGCATTGGTAGTTCTCGAGATATCCAGCTTTGACAGACAGACAGACAGACAGACAGAGTCTAACCATAAGGGTTCCTTTTTACCATTTTGGTAAGGAACCCTTAAAAACTGGCTATCGTAGTAAGTTGCTTAACCTCCGCAATAGCTGGGCCGGGCGCTAAAACATGCGCTAAAGTCAAACTTTTTACTTATTCATCATTAATTACTGACAAACAGCTTCCAAAGATTTCCTGATATATTTTATTGACTTATATATTTCCGTGCCAATAACTCACAGTTTTGAGACATTGAATTAGTTGTGGAGCTTTATCGACATTTTAGTGAATTTGATGATAGAAGAAGAAGAATTGACGACCTCCTTGGTCGAATGGCTTTGTACACCGGTTTTCAAGGTGTTGCCATCTCTGAGGTCCCGGGTTAGATCCCCGGTTGGGTCAATTTAGAAAACGAACTTTTTTATATTGGCTCACGTCTGGGTGTTTGTGATACCACCGTTGTCTTCGATTTCTATACACACACACAAGTGCTTTAGTGGAATCGGAGCAATGTATGTGATGTTGTCAAATATTTATTTATTTAAGTAAAGGTTATTATTATTACAATCTAAATTGTAATCCAAAAACATATATGTGTCGCACATAAAAGTAAAGTAATTAGGATGTCCTTTATTTACTATAACGGGTATATAACAGAAATCTTCACAATTGACATGAAAAAATGTAAACATTTTCGTTCATTGTCTAATTTATAAAAGGGTAAAACATCAGAGGGCAAAGATATGAACATAAATTATAACCACAATTTTTCGGTGGCCGTGTTTCCGCCGCCTTATGTGTGGTACAATTCAAAAACGACCAGCGATTGTGATCTCGGACTGTCGATTGAGTTGACTGATGTAGATTTGCTATTGATCAAATATATTACTGGTATTTCGAACAAAAGTGCAAATAAATTCCTAAATCTAAAATGTAAGATATTGGAGAATTCAAGTTTCATAATTTGTCCCACTGCACCCCTTTAAATAGATAAGGAGGGGTGGACATAACAAAATTTTGAATGAACAAGGATTTGAAGTAAAATACATTCTGACGAAATGCTCCAAAGATCAAACACATCCTTTGAACAGATACGCTCTTGACGGACGTCTCCAAACTCTAACCCACCACCACCAGGTGAGCCCCATGCTGATGGTTGGGTGTTTATAAATTCAGACAGGACTATCGGCTTAAGCATATTCTCTACAATTTTAGAACCAGACACAATGCTAGGAATGGTTTACAGTTATTATGTAGAGTATAGTACATAGACACCATTTCCTTAGGGCGTGGATCTTATTTGAGCCTCTTCTTCAAGTTTTAATTGTTGTAATTAAAGTTATATAAGTCCCTACACTTTATTAAAAATGTCGCTCCCTTAGCTTTGATTATTTCAAACCAAATTCCTAAAAAAGATTTTACAAAAAAACTATTTTAAGGTTTTCCTCAATACATAAATTAATGTGTTTCCTCGTTGTCCTACTAATTTGTCCTACTAGTGGGACCACGAGGAAACCCTATTTTTCGTAGTCCTACTGTGGAGTAAGATTATTGAAACTGAGCTAAAATGGGTTTCTAAATAATCAAAGTTAGTTGGTAGTTAGTAGTTTAAATGTACTTTTATTATTATAAACTGATGAACACAACTTGACAAGTAATAAAAAACACAGAGTACAAAAAAAAGGAAAATATGTTATAGTATAAAAAGTACAGAATTCAAAAATGTAAAAAACCATAAACTAGTAAAAAAGAGGGCGGCTCGGCAACAATTATTAAGTCCCTCGTAGTCCTACTGCGGTACAGTCACACAAGATATTCCTAGATTATTTTTGTAACATTATTTTTATACTACCTGCTCGTCAATGGCATATTATGTGTCATGCAAACCTTTCCTAAAGTATGTCATTTTCCCCCATGGGAATAATGTGATTTGAATTTGGAATGCAACCCATGTAGTTGTGCTTGATCGAGGTTGGTTTCAAAAATGTTAACGTGCAATGAGATTTTATTCAGAGTTAGGCTGTATGTTGACGACCTCCGTGGTCGAGTGGCTTTATACACCGGTTTTCAAGGTGTCGCCATCTCTGAGGTCCCGGGTTCGATCCCCGGTTGGGTCAATTTAGAAAACGAACTTTTCTATATTGGCTCAGGTCTGGATGTTTGTAATACCACCGTTGTCTCTGATTTTCATAACACAAGTGCTTTAGCTACTTACTTTGGAATCGGAGCGATGTATGTGATGCTGTCAATATTTATTTATTTATGTTATCATTTTCTTTGCACTGCCTACAAATAAAAAAAAAGAAAAACATGAAAACTATTTACGAAATTTATTTTCACCCGCGCACCAAGAAGGATTGTTTCGAATTTCGAACTGACCACTACAGAATATATAAAAAAATAAGTATTTTCTTTATAACAGTCATTGGTTTCAATTGCCTCGCAGAAAGAATAAAAAGTAGAGTATGCATCGCGGGCTTAAATGTGTATTTGTCTTGGGCGATAAATACACTAATAAATACACACACATAAATACACCGGGACATAAATACACTACTTTAAGCCCTTATTGCATAATCTACTATTATCAACCCGCTGCTGCCCGTCACTCAAAGCACCACACCTAGTGAATATTTCCCGCGCCCCGCCCCGCTCCGCCCCGCGGTTGTTTTTATTTGCGTCGTAATACGTGATGTTCATTACCATATTCAAGTGGTTGGCTCGTTTTAATCATTGCTCCCTGTAGGGTCTGTGGTACAAAGTTTGGGAATTGACCTTGAATTTAGAATTAGAATTAAACTTTGAGGAAGTTGATTTGGACTTATGAAGTTATATCTAATATATAAAATTCTCGTGTCACAGTGTTTGTAACAAAATTCCTCCGAAACGGCTTGACCGATTCTTATGAAATTTTGTGTGTATCTTCAGTAAGTCTGAGAATAGGACGTAAACTATTTTTTATACCCCTAAAGGTGCTCCACCCCAAAAAAATATGTTTTTTTCTTTTTGGATTTTTTTGGACAATTTTTAATATTTTAATTTTTTTATGATTTGACATTTAAAAATACATACAACTCTAAATGTTCACTCTTCTATCACCAACTTCTATTTTAAATAGCGATATTAGTAATTTAATTATTTTCTACTGTCGGCGCAGTTGATACAATAAGTTAGTTATTTTTTATTTGACTACCGAAATATTCACTAAAATTAATTTATATGTCAAAACAACATTTGTGGGGTCAGCTAGTATTATTGTAAAATGAAACTTTCAAACTAACATTATTAGAAGTTAACAGGTCACCGTGTTTTTTGTTTGGATCTTAAAAAAAAACATTAAATTGAATAAAAAAAAAAACGTTTTTTTTCGATAATTATAAACGGATATCTGCATGTCTTATATCACCATTTATTTTCATACCTTCAGCCGTTTTTTTATACAAACGTAACACCAAAATGATTTGCAATTTGAGCATAATTAAGTCTTCTTGTGATGTTATTCGGATTAAGACAGTTTTTGTCTAGGGTTTTATTAAAAAAAAATCCAAAATACTAACACAATTCAAAATAAATGCCAATTATTGTTTTTCGTACAAAACTGTAAATCGCATTAATTTTTATTTAGTTTAGTATTTTTCATTTAACAGAACCCTAGACAATACTGTCTTAATCCGAATAACATCACAAGAAGAGTAAGGTTGCCTCTGTTTATTTTTCTTTTTTAATTACTTTTTATTTCTTGTGTATTTTTGTTTTCTATTTTATTCTATTCTAAATCATTTTGGTATTTGTATAGGAAGTTCACTGTTTGCCGACCTCTTGAGGTTGTAAGTTTGGATGTAGGAGTTCACCAACTAAACTTCTGATCTGATTAGTGAGACTCTAAAATGTTATTATATTGAAGCTCATCTACTAGTACATATTTATTTTCATTACTTCTTTTCGGAAACTTTAAATACTGCTCAGAGGGCCAACTCGAATCGTCATTCTACTAAAATTAAAGCTAGTAGAATAGACTGACAATGTATGGGATAGACTAGCTAAGTGTTAGCTTATGTCATTCCCGTACGGGATGTACGGGAATGACATAAGCTAATACATTGCGTTTATTTTAGTAGAATGGCCATTTGAGTAGGGGGCTGAACAGAATCCTAGTAAGTATCAAATAATATTTCAAGTCATTAATAAATAAATAGAAATATTTGACAACATCACATACATTGCTCCGATTCCAAGCTAAAGCACCTGTGTTATGGTAATCAGAGACAACGGTGGTATCACAAACACCCAGACCTGAGCCAATATAGAAAAGTTTTCTAAATTGATCCAACCGGTGATCGAACCCGGGACCTCAGAGATGGCGACACCTTGAAAACCGGTGTACTAAGCCACTCGACCACGGAGGTCGTTTAAAGTTAACTTTATAATTTTAAACCAGATAATGTGGCCTCCTCCGATCTGTCGTCCTATGTCTAAAAAGCGGCTAACCCTAAACAGTTGGTTTCCTACATAACAAAAACCCGCATGAATCTAGGAAACACAAAATTTTCAACTCTGTAATTTTCAATTTCCATATTTCTGTAACAGTCAAATATTTCGTACCCCACCTTAAAACTGATTGCTAATTAAACATACCTGGAAATATTTTTTTATCAACCCGTTTCGCGTGCCCCGCGCCCGTTATACAGTAACCGCTTATGTCTGCGATTGTACACGGCCTTGGTTCCGAGTGCCACTTTGACCCGGTACAGGGTTAACTTTTATTACCACGGATAATTATGAAGTTTCAACATCACCAAGGAGTTTTGTCAATTTTGGATTATTCCCGCCCTTAATTTGAGTTGAGGTTTTATTAAAGTGAGGTTTTCACTTAAAGTGTTATTTGAGTGTTTTAAGTTGAGTTTGAGTGTTTATTTGTTGTTATTGAGTTGTCCAACTAGAGTTGGTAACAAAAGATGATAGCTTAATTTTGTGGTAAAATGATTTATATTATCTGTGAGTTTAAATTGTGAAGTTACTTAGATACAGTTTAAATTGTGAAATTACTGTGACTTCGTTTCTACTTTACTTCCTGTGTTTTAATTTAATTTAAGTATCGGATTTTAATTGGGATAATAAAATCAAAATTTTAAATAAAATTCAGAGAAAAACAATGACGTGCAATTTAAATAATATTGTATAATTTTTAATGCTAAAATATCAACGGAAAATAAACATTAAATAAGTGATACTAAATAATATACTAGAAAAAATAGGACTCGCACCAGATCATGTTCTCGGACGGGAATCGAACCCGCGACCTTTGGATAACCGGTCCAATGCTCTGACCGCTGAGCTACCGAGTCACTAGTGGGAACGTCGAATTTCTTCTAGTATATCAACTCTTACGCTGCAAGCCAGCGCCATCTCACCAATGTAGAAGGAATTAACTTCAACATTCAACTGAACATCTTTCCAGATATTTTTAAACAGTTGATTAAGATGAGAAAGCTTTTTAACTATTTGAAATTTTGAAATTTAAGCATTCACAATGCTATTTTTATATAATACTAAATAATATACTAGAAAAAATAGGACTCGCACCAGATCATGTTCTCGGACGGGAATCGAACCCGCGACCTTTGGATAACCGGTCCAATGCTCTGACCGCTGAGCTACCGAGTCACTAGTGGGAACGTCGAATTTCTTCTATAGGACAGAGAAAAAATATAGGACTCGCACCAGATCTGGTGCGAGTCCTATTTTTTCTAGTATATTATTTAGTATTATATAAAAATAGCATTGTGAATGCTTAAATTTCAAAATTTCAAATAATTAAATAAGTGTTTTCCGTGTAAAAGCAATTTATCTTCGTAACTTCTAAAAATACGGCCTTTTAGAAAGACTATATTTTATAAGAGGCTTAGTAATGAATAGCGATGTATCCGATACCGATACCGATATATCGGTGATACTTCGGGTTTGTGTCGATATATCGGCATCGGCGATATTTTTATTGCCGATTCAACGATACTTTTCATATTTCCAAATGAGTTCTGTCACATCGGTGAGACTATTTTCCACCGCAGGTCTTTTTCAAACAGATTTGCGAAATCGGCTTTCTCCACAAAACTTAAGAATACTTTGTTTTAAAACTATTAACTAATTCTCAACCTGTCTATAGTTTTAGGTTTTATTATTCATATTCATTTAATCTTCACAAATTTATAATAGTAGTACATAACATACAATGTTAGTGGTTAAAGATGTTTGTGTTATTATAAATTCACCTTTTCAAGGTATTGAGATATAATGGTATTAAAAACTAAATATTATATTAACTAGAGGAAACATCAATTAATTATATTTTTATACAATGCTAAATGAAATTAAACTCTTAACAATACTTCTAAAATTAAATCATATCACAAATAATAAATATCTAATTAAAAAATAATCTAAATCCATATTTACAAATTCCCATAATAAAACAGTGTTACAGTTTACATTCGAAATATTCTTTCATGTTATAAAATGATTTGTCTAATAATTTATTTTTTAGTCTATGTTCAAATGTACTATTTATATTTAGCTTGCCCTGTTATAATTTGTTCTTTTTATATTAATAAAAAAAACAACCTGGCTTGTATTTTATTGGTTTTACCTTCTTTTTTGAATTCAATAAGCGTATCGGTATCGGTATCGTCGATATTTTTATAAAAGCAAAAAGGCGTATCAAGGCATCCCTAGTAATAGGATAGAGCAGAGGTAGCGGGATATTAACTTCTTACGGTTTTTCGGATTTTACCTGTTAATGATTGTTTTATAAAACCTTTGATTATTTAATATGAATAATCTTAAGTAAAAAACATTGCTTTTTATGATACCTCTACGCGTTCCTGTGAAAAACAGTTTTGATAGACGGGAAAACGAAGCGACCCTAAAAATAGCACATGGATCTAATTGCTTCTGAAGAAAAATGTAGTTGGGTAATCTTACTTAGTAGTTTACTAAACTAGCTTCTACTCGCGACTTTGCGTGGACATCAGAAAGATCCCTAGTGAACTTTGATCAGAATAAAAGACTCATATCATCATACAGGTTATAAACTATCGGTGTGCTAAATTTCATCAATATCGTCGATGTTTTTGCGTTATTGAGTCCAAACATAACATCCAAATATACAAACTTTCACGTTCAAAACATTAGTTGGTTTGTACGGGACTGCTGATTTTATTAGACTTTGAGAGTAAAGCTCTAAACTAATTTGTATTCATGAGCAGAAAAGCCTTCAGTTACACCCTGCATATTCATACTCAGGAAATGGCGACCAATTTATATTTTAACTCGATACATAAGAGGAGATAAATCACGTTCGTTTCCTTTACATCAAAAGGCTTGACCGGTCTATTCGCCCCAAGGGCCCCGCTAGCCCCCCTGAGGTCTTTCGAGCCCCCCTCAGACTTCAAACAGAACGGAAATGGCACCAGAAAATATAGGGCCAATTGATCGAACAGAGACATACTTACGCTAAGAATACGCCCCGTTAGCCAAAATACTAATGTAAAAACTAAAACTTTAAATGGATTTTTTTAAGACCCTATAATATAGTCTAGTATTTTTAGAAGGTATCATTACATTTCCTCGTAGTCATTCGTAGAAGAAGATAGCAAATGTGTCAAGACAAGAACGTCCAGTTTTAACAGTTTTATTATCTACTTCTAGAAATAACAACGAAGGAGTGTAACGATACCTTCTAAAAATACGATTAGATTTATAAAATTATGGATTATAATTACAGTATTAAATAAAATTCACCGTGACCACTTTCGGCCTACAAAACCAGAGGCTAGAACTAGTACATGTAGAAGTATTTTAGTCAAATTTCACGACCCGTCTCCCGGCAAACATGGTTGTTTGTTTTGTAGAATATTTTTTGAAGAAACCAATGAAAAAACATTGTAGAGCGTGAATTTTTTAGTAAATAATCATTAAGATAAATATAAATCAATTGTAAATTATCCATTCAATCAGATTATTAGATATTCGCCTTAATACCACAGAATACCTAGTATGTTAATTCTACCTTTTTTTTCAAACAGTTTGCCTAAAGAATTATAACATGCGGTGAAACTCTGTATTGGCTAAGTGTAACTTTTAAGTATATATTTTAAGCATGGTTGTAGCAAAATGGCTGTTGAGTTTCCTAATAAATAAATAAATAAGGTTGTAGGTATTAATGCTTTGACTCTGTTCGATTTCACCGTTTCTCAGAGTTCATGCACGCCTCATTGCGTCGAAGCATCCACCGGGAACAAGGCAGTTGTTTCGAACGTTTTTCGGTAGTCCATGCAAATAAGGAGGGAATGAACTCCTTTAAGTGCTGCGAATTGGATGGAGTGACTGACAAAATGTTCAATGAATAATGCTGCACTGAAAACTCTAATACTTTATTGCGAGAGTCGAGCAAACAACAATAGTTGAAAAACTCATTGAGTCGTAAACGAAGGAGAATATTTTAAACAAGGGTTATGTTTTTCGCGCGTATCTTGTATGTATGTTTGTATGTAATATTCTTTATTACCTCAGTATCAAACGGCTGAACGGATTTCTATTAGTAATATATCGTTAGATTCGTCTCAACAGCCCAAGTGTTCTTAGGTAAGTGACGTTAAAAAATTCCAACATGGCGGCTGTGCGGTGCTATTATTTGAAGTGAAAAAAATAATTTCTTTTTAGAATACTGCCATATGGATATCAAATTAAAGGGCTTATCATAAGGACTTCAAAAAGGTATATCATAACCGTAATAATATAATAACTAAAAAGACATACTATTGTTTAAACTGAACAACTTTCTCCACGGAACAGTCGAAATAAGTCGAAATAAGTAAAAAAAAATTCATCCTCCCATACAAAATGGGAACTTAGTATGGAAAGGCGAAAAATTAAATTCATTTTTCGACCTATGTTTCTTGGAGAAAGTTGTTCAGCTTAAGCAACACTATCACCTGTTTCAGTAATGTAAGATAATTTGGTACTGCCTTATTTTTAATTTAACCTTTTTCAAGTCTTAAAAGATTTTCATATTGTGACCGACATGAAAAAAAACTTTTTTTACAATTTATGAAATGGACAAAAAAATCCACTTGAGTTAAAAATAATATAATAAAAAAACAGATTTTCAGTAATTGTCCAAATGATCCTAGACACTTTTGATGTTGTGTAGAGGCGCAAAAGACTTTCCTTTCATCTCATCTGATGTCAAGTAATGAGCCTGAAGGTAAAAGCACTTATCCTGAAATCCTCAACTAATGAGGAAAAAGGTACATTATTACCTATCTTGCCTAAGACTACCATAATACAGCAACTGCAAAAAAAAAATCAGCTTTATCAGATATTTGAAAATAGGGTTCCATCTGATAAAGCTGATAAGTTTTAAGCTCCCATTTTTCTTGTCAGCTAAAAGATGTCATAATGTGTAGGATAAAAGAAAAGGGATGGTGATTAATTTTTGGAACGGTTTATTATGTAAGCTTATAAGATATAAAGTATATTTTCATTTCATTTCATTTCACTAAACATATTCTCATTAAGAACAGATATTGATGTAATTCTGAGTGAGTTCAACTGAATAATAAATTCAGAAAAATACGTAGCAATATTATACAAAAATATTATAAGAACTAGAGTCAATAATTAGGACCCGATAAAACCCGAGAAGCAATTTCAACATCAGATACGAAATCCTACGTAATAATCTTGAACAAATGATCAGGATTCAATACTTCTATCAACACGTAATATCTGACCGGTCCATTTGTATTCATTACACGCAAAAACACACGAAAATAGAGAAAATACATTATGGTAACAATTTATTCCAGTACAGTGGAAGACAGTAGGAAGTAAACTACGCATCCATTTTGTCTCACTTATTTATCTATTTTCCTACGCCCTTACTAATAAAGATTGTATAGTTACACAGTGTTTTGTCCCTTTATTTTTAATATCAAACTCAAATAGAGAACAGAGAGTAACCATTGTGTAACTATACATATGCTATACAATCTTTATTAGTAAGGGGGTTACTTTATATCTCTATGATCTCAAACCATATAAATGACTGACAACAGACTCATCAATTATGTATAACACATCTAGATGAAAACTCCGTTAAAAAACTGCTTTTAGAATATTCTAAAATTAGTTTTTCGTCATTTCTTTATTTTGATTTACTGAAGTTTTTATTTACGGGTGGTATTGAAAACCACATACGAAATATTTAAAATGAATGAACGGAAACGGATTCTGTGACAAGATGAACGATTTAATAATAGACAGAAATATTTAAATTTGATTTTTATGAGCTTAATTCATCAACGCCCGAGCGGCCGCACGCGACCAAATAACAATAGAATATATATCTATTGTGTCTCATTTTCCGGGCGTTGAAGGGTTAATAAATTGTCAATGTTTTTTCATATTTCATCTGGATCCTTCTCTATCCATCTGGGAATTCATTAAGGGGCTGACATGAGCCAACTAGCGCCGCCAGTCGATTTTTTGTATTTATTCTAAATAAGCCCAATTTCTTAAAAAAGACAAGGCCTTGTGAATGACGTCTAATGATTATTGAATAACGTCACAACATTACAAAATGCGTGCAATAGTTTAAAAACGGGTTTGAACCAACAGTAGCCACTTTTAACAAAATCGAGTTTTAAACTGTTCGAATGCCTTTTCAAACTGTGTAAAGTTATTCAATAAATATTAGACGTTATTAACAAAACCTTGACTGATTCCTTTTTTAAGAAATTGGACTTAAATAGGATTAATCAAATAAAATCGACTGGTGGCGCTAGTTGGTTCATGTCAGCCCCATAAGATTCACCGAACACAATCAAATGTCATAATGATTCTACTGACACTAGTTACACTGAATAGTAACCAACGTGTTTAGTAATAATATACTTCTATATTACCTACAATGTCACCAATAAATATAGTCCGGGCTGCTGCACAACTAATCCATACTAATAAGTGGGATAAACATTATTTGTATGGGCAAAGGCGGAAAATTGGCATTCTTTATTCACTTATTAACAAGCAAACCCTTGCTAATCGAAAGTAGCCCTTATATTTGCCATGCCAATAGAGACAATTAAATGTACACAAATGGTTGTCTGAGAGTGACAAAAAATAACTTTAGTCCATTTTGATCGACCATCTCCACGCTTAGCAGGCGAGTTGGAGATCGCAGTTTAGGACTATTTTCATCAAAATACATTGCTGTGCTTTTTCTTGGCCATGGAGGTGACGAGGAAGCTAGGATGTACTAAGTCTAAACCATTAGTCGGATTTACAAATGCTTGTCTGAGAGTGACAAAAAATAACATTAGTCCATTTTGATCAAACATCTCCACGCTTAGCAGGCGAGTTGGAGATCGCAGTTTAGGACTATTTTCATCAAAATACATTGCTGTGCTTTTTCTTGGCCATGGAGGTGACGAGGAAGCTAGGATGTACTAAGTCTAAACCATTAGTCGGATTTACAAATGCTTGTCTGAGAGTGACAAAAAATAACATTAGTCCATTTTGATCAAACATCTCCACGCTTAGCAGGCGAGTTGGAGATCGCAGTTTTGGACTAATTTCATCAAAAACATTGCTATGCTTTTTCTTGGCCATGGAGGTGACGAGGAAGCTAGGATGTACTAAGTCTAAATCATTAGTCGGATTTTTAAAATACTCTCAAGTGTGAAGGATTGTTTTTTCTTCTGCCGGACGCCACAAAACGCAATGGTCTATCTCCAAAAATCAAAATTTTCAGATTCGTTTATCCAATCTGAATGTAAATATCCTTCATCAATTTTAAGTACGATTAGTAGTTACTTTATCACGGAAATCAGAAACTATTTAACAATTTTAAATAGTCATCTCCCAGTGGACAGGCTTTGCCGCTAATCCGGCGACCGCACTGCGTTCATAAATCGTGATAAAGCACGCCCTCACTCCCTCAGGAACCCCTGGAACTTTGCTGTTATTAAACTTTTGCTTTTTAAAACTACTCGCAGGTAGTTTTTCAGGAGATTGTGTATTATAACTACTTTTCTGTCCGGTTTAATAAAGATCTTTATTAAACTCAGGTGGAAATATTTTTACTTTTTTACCTTTTCTTTTTTCTTTAATATTTCTCCTATTTATCGCTTTCTATACTAAGCGAACTTTACTTTAATTCGAAACGGAAGTAAAAAAATCTAGAATATAATGAAAATGAAAAATAAAGATAACAATAAAACCTAGTATATACTATGGTAAAATGGAGTGACCTAATAGAATTCTGAAACCTATACTATTGTGATCCTTAATCCTTAATCGCGTTTGAGATGAAAAAACAGATATTGGATTATGCATTTCACATTACGTTTTATCAAATATACAACATGTTACAAAAATACCCCTAATGCCGAATATGGTATATAGGGACCATCAAACTGAACAACTTTTACTATGGGACCAACTCTGAAATCGGGAAAAAAATCTGCTGTTTCATACATTTTCAAATTTTTGATTTTCATTTTTGTATGAAACAGCTGATTTTATTTTCGCGATTTCAGAGTTGGTCCCATAGTAAAAGTTGTTCAGTTTGATGGTCCCTATATACCATATTCGGCATGAGGGGTATTTTTGTAACATGTTGTATATGTCATGCTTATTGATATTTTTTTCTTTTTGTTCCAGAACTGTTCGTAATTTTGCAATTTACAGAATATGAGCTTTAAGCAATTAAATTTCTATGAAAGGAACAGCAGAATGTCTTTTTCTAAAAAGTCAGAGCACCACAAAGTAAATAACATTATTTCCTTAGGGCATTCTAAAACTCGTCTCGTTATGCACAGTCTGTCTTTTAAGATAGTCAGATGCTCAGACACAGCTCTCGCTGGGTAGATTGCAACGCAGAAGAAAATGCATGAAAGGGAAGTTAAATTGCATGAAGAGATGTTAAAATTGTATAGAGTTTGGGCATAAAATACGAAGTAGGCAGAAAAGTCGTTGAAACCAATCACAGTTGACTGTGCACGTATAGGTGACCTAGACATTAAGTAATTACATATAGGCAATCAACTAAAAAGGCGGCCTAGTGCTAGTCGGACTTGCGCACGAAGGGTTCCGCACCTAAACACCGGCAAAAAAATGATATCGTATGGGAGCCCCCCTTAAATATTTTTTTACGTCCTTCACGGGTGAGTGAACCACTAGGTCACAGAGGCGGTAAAAAACAGAAGAGGAGAGACTTAAATGACAGAACTATTCGAGCGAATTGGGTGACGTCATATTTTGTGGCACTTCTCGAGCACCTTGTTCAATTATTTCATAACATTAAACACATAAAACATATTCAGTTTTGAAAGTATAAAACAATTTCATAAACCTTAAAGTCTGGATTAAAACTTAGAAAGAAATACTATTAATTTATATTTCCATTCGTATAAACAATAGCCAAATCAGCTTTTGTAATTATAATTATAATTATATTTAAATCAGAAACTTTAAGTTAATAAGTCTAGACTAGACAATTTTGCTTGTTCTTTAAATTAATGTACAACTGAAAACAATTATTGTTAAAAGAAGTATTTATTCAAATTCTGCTACTATTTACCGAAGCAGTATCTTTAAATTGGAATTGAAGCAATCATTGCAACGAAATTCGACCACATTTCAGCCGATTCCCAATCTTACTGGCACGTAATACGCTCTATATTTCCTCAATAATTTGGGCCATTAAACAACTATTACACTGGTGTAGTGAAATTGAGATAGTTCCTTAATGTTTCGGGCAATAAGGTTGGTTTTCGTTTGGAGGCTCTAAAAAGGTATCACACGGATCCAGTGCATATAAATAAAGCTAGATGCATACTTTTCGATTGGTACTGAACGTACTGCCGCTCCAATAAGCCAGGCACGAGCGGTCGTAGATGGAAATGTTACTGGAAGTGGCTTTATTGCCTGGCCACGCGAACTGGCGAACATGGAGTGTGATGACAATTAACTGGTGTGTGGTGAGCGGATTGTAGAGAAAATTCGCTCGCCGCGTCGCCCTTCGCTCTTACGCGTGGCAAGGCTATTACCACTATATTCTATGCTATTAATATCTAGCGGATTCAAATTGTTGTTGTCATAAGGTTAGTTAACCTAACCTACTACTGGCGACTACGCCAATTGGTCATGCGGTCACTTTGACAGAGAGTAATCATTATGTAACTAAACATCTGCTATACAATATTTATTAGTAAGGGGGTAAACAAATATTTAACAGACATCGACCTTCGTAGATTAATATTGATCAACGGCATGTATCGACGATCGATAGTTTGGTAACGAATAGACAAAAAGATTACAAAATTACGACACTCGAGTTTTTTTCAACTCAATAACATAATACGTGACATGACATAAATTAAAGATTCAATGTAAGAATTGTAATGTTTATTTTATCCCAAGGTTAAGATTCTTGAGCCAAATAATTTATGGCATACAGATAGTAAACTTGGCGCCCAAATCCATTGATAACTCCTAAGATGTATGGCAGGATTACAGGGATTACATACTGGGGTGAAGCTGAAATAAAACTAAGACTTACTCGTAGATGTAGCACCCGCATTTAGAATGATTTCTAGAATGATTTTTGAGGTATTTTTAGTTATTAAGTGAAAGTGTTTAATAATGCACTTAAGGCATCGATAAACTATTTTCGTATCGACTGTCTCGCTCAAACTCTCGTGAATTACACTAATTATCTCACTCATGGCAAGCAGTTTCGCCTAACCGATTTTTGTTCGTTTAAATAAAAATCTGTAATATATTTTAAAAATCCAACTGCCATTTTAAAGTGTGTGTTTAGACTAATCTACTAGGTAAATTGAAACTGCTTAAATCAGTCAAGTTTGTCTGTAAAATGCAAATCTCTGTTTTAAAAGAGGTTTCTTTGATTTTTTTTCTCTGTTATAAAGGTTAACGAATCGTGTTTCTGCAACTGACAAAATAAAGTCAGTGAAATAAATAATCAGGTTATTAAATATAACTTTCATATGTTTTGTAATTGATGAGAAAAATCTAGATCCCTGCCACCAAAATGTCCGATGCGTCCTCTTAATTAGAATTATTAAAGTTTGAGTGTGATGCTGCTTTTAAAGTTGTAAATTCAATTAAGGGACGTAAGCGGCTTCGTAAATTGATATTAAGTATTCTATTTTCATATTATCTTAACATATTACGAACGAGTCGAACAGCCAAAACAGAATTATTGATATTAATAAACGTTTGAATAAAATATTAGTTAAAGTTGGTTCAGTTTAATAGTGTTCAATCAAAGCTGAATAATATCATGGATGGCTAGAATCCTTAGACTGCATCCTTAAATAACATTTTTGTATTTAAAAAGTATTTCTGCATCTGTAGCTCTACCATGAGTTGATGCAAACTGTTTCCGCTATCGGATATACTGCTCACAGTCAATGCGAGTGAAAGAGAGCAAACGATAATTTATGGTAGCGAAAAGAGTTTGCATCAACTCATGGTAGGCCATCGGCATCAAACTTTTTCTATGCACTGCACTGCGATTCTGTAAGACTTCATTCTTAACCTTGCATCTGAATCCGCTGTGAGTTTCTTGATTGGTATTCTCAAAACTCGGTTGATAATTCGCATGTGCACTAGCGCTGCCCTTGCGAGCGTGTCAGCGAGTTGAACTTAATTGAACTGCATTGCCACATCCAGTTCCATAGCGCAATGTCGCTAGGAAATGTGCCTGCGAACAAACGGTAAACGTTCACGTTTCCGCGACACAGAAGGCTTGCTAATACTCACTGCACCTGCAGTCTATTGTACTAGCGATACCACTATGAAATCGGCATTGCAACTAGAGACTTTCCAGGGAACGTTCCTTAAAAATCTACTAGATGGCACTGTCCAACATACTTGCTTGATAGTTTGTTATTTCCACGTGCTATAATTACAACGACATCGTAAAAAATATGATTTTGACATTTTGACAACCCTGTACTCGTTCAAAGGTAAGTTGCACAATACACTACAACATGTTAATAACTTTATTTATATGTTCAACATTCAAGAAAACACACTGTAAAAATTATAAGTATTTTTACGATGCTTCTCTTTGATCAGACTATAATTGTACCACGTTCAAACTAGATGACTCCGCTCTTCCATTACATGTTTTTATAATTTAACTGTGCTTTAGTCTTTAAAAGTATAACAGTATTAGATTAATTTAGAAAATTATACTCATATTTACTTACTACTAAAGTTACATAGCTTTATGAATAGAAGTGTGTGTGTGTCTGTGTGTATGTTTATGTGTCTGTGTGTGTGTGTGTGTGTGTGTGTGTGTGTGTGCGTGTGTGCGTGTGTGTGTGTTATTTTATTGTAAAAGCAGCTCTCATAATTAAGAATTCAGTCTTCTCATAATTAATGAATTCCAAAAAAGTTAAGTTTCATACTTCGATATATTCGCAGCTATGTACGAGTATATGCATAAGCGCTACATACTCCAAAATCTGAGGGCTTTTTAATTGATTGCTGGCTTTTTTTGATTTTTGCTTTTTAGAGGTATTTAATTTTGATGTTGTTTTTGTTTTCATTTTCAGGTTTGTTGAAGGAGGTTTTTTTTTAAAAAAAAGCCTTTTTCCAAATAACAACGAACCTTTTTTATACCATTGCTTTATTCACGAAAATGCTGGCTGTTAGAGTAGTCAGTGACAGTAAGACTGATTTCGTTCCTCAGCCCACTATCTAAAATTGCATCTCCAAAATAGCTGGCGTTATTGCGTATTCAAAACGACACTAAGTGCGCATTAGTTGCTAATGTGCGAATAGCAAGAAAGGGGGTTTAGCGCAATAAAGATGGCCGTGTTTTAGAGTTTTGTTTACATTATGAATAATCACCCACCAATCCGCATTGGGCCCGCGTGGTAGTTTAAAGGTCCATAAGAAAGGAAGAGCTGTGCGATGATGAATCAGTTAATAAAAATAGAGAAGAAAGAGTTGTCCTCTTATTAGACGTATTCTACAGCGAAAATTTTATGTCAAGTGTGGGACTTTTTTATTTTTATTAGTAAGTTCTGAGAAGCTTACTTGACAGATGATTCAACAGTTGTGATATGAAAAATATGTCAAATCATCTGTCAAGTAAGATACTTTGAACTTACTTTTTGATTGTGAAACAGGCTTAAAGTTGCTTCTAAAGATAGATAGTGAAATTGATTATCTGAATGTGGTCGCATGTTAAAAAATACCTGCATTTCTCTAAAGATGGATGTGAAATTGACTGTCTGAATGTGGTCGCATGTTAAAAAATACCTGCATTTCTCTAAAGATGGATGTGAAATTGACTGTCTGAATGTGGTCGCTTGTTAAAAAATACCTGCATTTCTCTAAAGATGGATGTGAAATTGACTGTCTGAATGTGGTCGCTTGTTAAAAAATACCTGCATTTCTCTAAAGATGGATGTGAAATTGACTGTGTGAATGGGGTTGCATGTTAAAAAATACCTGCATTTCTCTAAAGGTGGATGTGAAATTGACTGTCTGAATGTGGTCGCTTGTTAAAAAATACCTGCATTTCTCTAAAGATGGATGTGAAATTGACTGTGTGAATGGGGTTGCATGTTAAAAAATACCTGCATTTCTCTAAAGGTGGATGTGAAATTGACTGTCTGAATGTGGTCGCATGTTAAAAAATACCTGCATTTCTCTAACCATATTCAGTAGTTATTCCAGAAAGTTCCAGAAAATACAAACGGTATAATTCTATTACAATGCGGTCGTTACGTTATCTGGAATTGCATCGCAAAGATTATTACGTATTCACGGTTGGCTCGTAGGGACGGTTTACATGGCTCCTGGAGGTTTACGCTTGCTTTGCTAACGTTCCTTTGAGTAATAACAAACTTATTTACTAACTAAATTAGGTTGGGAAAAGTGTTTGTGGAGCTATTTCCGGGAGCTTTTGTTACTTTATGTGGAAGGTAATTTTTTCGCTTGACTTTTCACCATATTAAATTTAAAACTAAAATTGCGGTTTTACACTTCAGATTAAAACAGTGAACAAAAACAAGAGCTAGTTTTATGATTGAGATAGAGGCGCTTCCGTAACTTAAGTAATATTCCTTTAAATCCGTTTGTTCGGTGCTACATTGTTGATTGTTTTGTTAAATAAGTGTTAGTTTAAGTAAAGAAAATATTATTTACCAATGCATTTTAAGAATCATTGATATCCGCTCAGGAGAAAGTTCGCATCAATGCTTCGGCAAACGAAACAGCAAATTGCTTTTTATGCAATTTGTATATTTTATTTTAAAGTTGGTACGTCATCATCAGCTACAGTTTACGCAAAGCGTGCTCGATATAACATACATTTTCATATTTAATATTTCAAATTTACTTTATACCATTTATTTTGTTTTTATTGTATTTAAATTTTAGGAATTTTAACAAAATACTTAAAATTTATCCTATGCATCTATAGTGGTGGCCAGATAATAAAGGACACCAGTCGATTTTCATACAAACGAGGTAAATTTGAAGCCTTGGTTCTCCGCCAAGGATTGACCTAGCTATGATTTGATGATGGCAATCTAGGAAGTGAATGGAGGAGATTCATATCGTTATACACACCCAACTGATCCGATCACCATCCTAAGAGATATAAGGATATGTTTAAAAAACCGTGAAATTAGCATAAAAATGTATGGAAAACCTGAAACTGAAAACTGTGATCCTTATATCCCTTAGACTGCTGGTCAGATCAGTTGGGTGTGTATAGCGATCTGAATCTTCTTCATTCACTTCCTGGATGGCCATCATCAGATCACAGCAAGGTCTATCCTTGGCGGAGAACCAAGGCTTCAAAGTTACCTCGTTTGTATGAAAATCGACTGGTGTCTGTTAATTATCTGGCTACCACTGTATACAAGGTGTTACAACTGAAATTGCGAAAAAAAAATCAGCTGTTTCATTCAAAAATTAAAATCGAAAATATCAAAATGTATGAAACAGCTGATTTTTATGTTTTTGTTTTTTTTAGTTTGATGGTCCCTATATACCATATTCAGCATTAGGGTTATTTTTGTAACACCTTGTATATGTGCAAAACATGTCTAACGCTATGGCTGGGAACACTTACTTATCTTGAAGTCGAAAATCTTTTAACTAGAATCGCTCAACTAAACACATTCACATACACACACATACACGTAACACATACACACACACTAATGCACCATACACACTCATAACACCTCTTAGCTAGATTTTTATTACGTCACCAAACATGCATATATTAAAACCAATTGTTTTTCTTTATAATTTAATTTGTTGATTTCTTTTACTATTGTTGTAATATTTTCTTGTAATCTACTGTTATCTATAAGGGAAGTAGCAGGTCATTCTCAATACAAGTATCGTTAGATTACTTACAGGGAAGTCTCAGCTATGTTTTGTATCAAAGATTACCGAAATAAATGTATTTTTTAATTGTATTTACGTGATTTTGATTTCTATAACACAATTTAAACTCACTTCGGAATCGGAGCAATGTATTGATGTTATCCAATATATCGATCATCGATAATATGACGACCTTCCGAGTGGTTTGTACGTTGGTTTTCAAAGTGTCGCCATCTCTGAGGTCTCGGGTTCGGTCCCCGGCTGGGTCAATTTAGAAAACGAACTTTTCTTTTTCTATATTGGCTCAGGTCTGGGTGTTTGTAGTTCCATCGTTATCTCTGATTTTCATAATACAACTAAGTGATTGTGATGTTTGATATATTTTTTTTTTATATCAGGAACTGTACTCACTACTTACAGTCTAAGTTACAATTTTAATATATATTAATTCTCAAGTTAGATTAAGTATGTGGTCTGTGGCGACTGTCGATGCAGTGACTGTCGATATTATGATCCAGACCCCAGAATTGGGTCTAGCCATGCAAGTTGTTGTTTACAAAATATCCGTAG
Source organism: Catoptria pinella (assembly GCA_963556745.1). Classification (NCBI taxonomy): domain Eukaryota; kingdom Metazoa; phylum Arthropoda; class Insecta; order Lepidoptera; family Crambidae; genus Catoptria; species Catoptria pinella. The sequence continues at coordinate 9,791,312 of OY750778.1, read as the reverse complement.
GATTGCAGTCCTAAAAAGATTCCACTCAATCGTCACTCGATTGAATCGTGACGGAACCCACGAATCCACGGTAAAAACTGTATAAAAGTTAACATATTTTTTTCGACACGCATTGACTGTTCGTGGCATGCCGCGCGCCGCCAATTTCGTTGTCGTAAAACATTATGACTCGTTCCATGGCCCAAATGACTTTGGAGCACTCGATAACGCACCACTCTAAATTTGGTCTAATGTACATTTTTAATGAAACAGTATGAACAATACTCGAATAGGGGGCAGACGTCACGCGAGTTCAGAGGAATAACAGGGCACTGATAGCCGAGTTGTGTGTTTATTTTTTATTTTTATAAATTTTATTTCATTACCTTAACTTGGCTTTGAAACTGAATTCTGTAATTAGATTGTAAGTAAATACAAAGGTGAAACCTATCCTGTTATTGAAAGTTTAACTCAATTATAACTAGTCGCTCCGTGAGCTAGACTTCGCGTTGAAAAATAGCTCAAATCGTATGTTGTTTTAAAACGAATAAATAATATATGCAGTCATAAGTTCTCTCATAACCTTATTTATGAAAAAAACTCGAATATTGGCCAGAAATGTTTTGATTGGTTTTGAACTATATGAACTTTTGAGTCGCCTAAAAATAAAAAAAACAAAATTTTCTTTGCACCGCGCTGCCAAAAAAAGTTTTTATTATTTTTGGTCATTTTTCAAAACGGCTGAATTATGTTTTTATTACATATCTCCGCCATTTTGAAAAAAATCGAAAAACTGAATCGACCAAAAAATTCAATATAATTATCAAACCTGCTGCTGCTGTTGAGAAATGCGACCTGTAGAGGAGAACAAACAGACAGACGGATACCGGAAAACATACGAAAGCATTTTTCCCAAGCTGAAGTAGAGACGATTCGCGCTCGCTCGGTCAACTAATTTAACTATGACATGCCAAATGAAACATACTCGGCCTTATTAATAAACGAATAGTAAGTTTACACCTGGTTTAACAGAAAATATTGTTTAGCAATATTAGTCCTTACGTTTGACGTCTCGAAGCATTATATACCTGAGCAAACTTTTTGGTTAAACTACGTGTAGACTTACTCTTCGTTTATTAATAAGGGGGACTAGGTAATCCAGGTATATTACCTAAGAGTTTTAATTATATAATTAATCACATAATAATGTGATTAATTATATAAAGACAAATATTCTGACAACATAGTTATTTGGGTAAATTGAGCGGGTTAATTTTGCCTTTATTCTATACCTGTTATTGACTGCTAGCCTAGTGACTGAATCAAAACACAGTAGATAATATACCTACCTGCAAAGGTACTTTTTTTATACAATGACTTGTAAACATTTTAACTCGATTAGCTAACTCGCTTATATTCTTTTTTCAATGTTTCAATATTGGGTTAACTAATTTTGATGCGCTGTCCTAAAAACACTAGGAACCTAACTCGCATTATTGATTCCAAACATAAATAAATCATTGGGCGAACCGTAACCAATTCCATCAACGTTTTATCAAATATTAATGCAGATGACAGCGTCATTTGGAGTAATCAAACAATCATTAGTTCTATAATTCTTGTAAGTATACAGGATGTTAATGAAATTCAGTGCTATGAGCTTCGTGATTTAGTACCAAATTTCCTAATTTGGAAATAAAAAACCTGCAGCCTAAAAATCAACCTGAGTCGTGATATAGCTTATTTTAATAAAACTGCAGACGTTTTATTTATACTTACTGAATTTTAAAATAATATATATATTTAAAACTCAATAAACGACGACCTCCGTGGTCGAGTGGCTTTGTACACCCGTTTTTAAGGTGTCGCCATCTCTGAGGTCCCGGGTTCGATCCCCGGTTGGGTCAATTTAGAAAATGAACTTTTCTATATTGTCTCAGGTCTGGGTGTTTCTGATACCACCGTTGTCTCTGATTTCCATAACACAAGTGCTTTAGCTACTTACTTTGGGATCGGAGCAATGTATGTGATGTTGTCAAATATTTAAAAAGTCAAATATTTAATAATAAATATATTAAAAACTCAATAAAACCGTTTCTGCACAATTTTTACCGCCAACTAGGAGGTCAATGGCCCATACGATGTTGTTCTAATATTTTTATGTATTTTGTGTTCCTTCTTTGGTACTCATTTACTCAACCAGTACCCGAGTGATGTAATTCAATCAACATTCTGTATAGTTGAAGTGTACGGTACGAAAGTAAACAAGACAATTTGATTCCAATATTACAGTTGTAATCATGTTCTGGATAAGCAAGAGTAGTGCTTTGAAGGTTTTGAGACGTCGTGAGTGAAATTGTACAAACATAGAATAATTAAACTGAACATTTGAAAAGGTCACAGATGTATACTTAGGATTAAAGAGCGCTGTTACGCATATAGTTTGTGCTTACATGTGAGGTAATGGCGAGGGAATGAGTTGACACAGCCTTATAAATAAAGCTGTATTTCTTCATCTGTTTTTTCTTTTAGTTGAAAAATAGTCTGAATAAAATCTGGTCACACAATCATTTAGTCCCAGATTAAGCATAATATCCACTTCTAAGACTTTCGCGCGTACAGTTTATTAGAAATAAAATACTTTTTACGGATTACAGCGCGTATATTATTAATTCAGGTGTTGTTTTAGAATTATTTAGTTTGTATTTATTGGTTTTTAATTAAGCATAATATTCAAAACAAAATAATTTTCTAACACATAGAAATCTTAGCAAAGAGCTCTATATTCACTTTTTCTCTATGTGACAATAGAATCAAATATTTAATTCCCGTAATCGCTTCATATAGTATAGATAGTAGTATAAATATTAAAATTATCTGTGAGCTAACGTTATATTTACCCACAGATCGAAATTCAGAAACTAAAAAATTTACGAGATTTTAGAGCATGAATTTAATATTTTGTCGTTTCGTGAGAATTAGAATAGTTAGACTAATTACTTAGATTAGAAATAAGCGTCACAAAATCTCGACATTAAAATGTTTTATTCTTGAAATACGAAAAAGATGCTTTCGTAAGTGTCTCGAGAGTCTGGAGATAGACGAATATGTGTCGGAGACGTCTTGCACCGACACAGCTGAATGGCCACCGTTTGTGACGATTTAGATAACGTGCCACACATTAGAGACACACGACAAATTCCTTCTTTTAGCAAATTTGAATTAGAATAAAAAAGCTAAAAGAATTGTAATAATTATTTTATTGGGAATAATAATCATTCCCTCTATGTGGATTTTTTTTTTAATTCATAATTTGTTTTACAATGAATAGACGAATATGATGTGTCGCAGACGTCTTACACCGAACGGTTGAATGGCCACCGCTTGTGACAATTCAGACAACGTGCCACACATTAGAGACACGACAAATTCTTTCTTTTAGCTGGATTACAATAAATTTCTATACTTACTTGAAGGGAATTCTTTTATTTGGAAATGAAATGAAAATGCATAATTTGTTTTTACAAGAGTCTGAAGATAGAGTAATGTTGTCGAAGATGACTTGCACTGACACGGCTAAAAGGCCACCGCTTGTGACTTAGATAGCACGCCACATATTAGAGACACACGACAAAAACGACACACGACGACCTTCTTTTAGCGAATTATGTTTTGATAAATATACTAACCCTAAGGCTAAAGTAACTTTATCTGTCAGCTATGTACCTTTTCACGCTTTAACCACAGAACCAATTTTGATGAATTTTATGATAGAGATAGATTGGACTATGGGTACGTTAATACTATTATTAATTCAGTGCTATGGGGAAGACATTATGCTACTTTTGTTGCGAAAATGAATATCGAAGTAAGTGATGCAGGAAGAAAGTTCTTATGAGGACTTCTTATTCTAGCCATTAATAAAGCTAGTCGTATCTGTCTGTATGTCACAGTCAGGTAATTTCCTTAATCTTGCACATTTGATGAACCTCAGTTCAGTTTGATGGTTTGATGCAGCGCATGCAGTATAAAGTATGCAGGTATGCATACTCCATATTGAATCAGTAATCCCTGAGGTTGTTACGAAATTCTGTATGATCTTGTATGGAAGTCTGTGAATGGGTTACACATCCATAAATAATATACCTACTAGAAAATAAATACACATTCATGTTTAAGAAAGATTTTTTTTAAAAGGGATTCGGATTTCGAAACTACATTTATAAAAGTATTATGTAAGGAATGTTGTCTTGTTTGTCTCATTAGGTACGTGATGGTAGATCTGCTCAGTGGATTTCTACAATTCAAATTAAATAGAATTCTCGTGGAGCATTATAATGTTTGTGTCTTTGGCATACATATTTCATTTTGTCCCGGAGTCATGGAAATAGCTAAAGAAATAATTACTCTAGTGGCTCTGTGAGTTGTAGACCTCGTGTTTGTGACATTTTTGAACATTCTTTGAAATGGCTGAAATATATTTTTTTCCCATTATCTCCGCCATCATGAAAAATTTCGAAAATCTGAATTGACAAAAAATCCATATAAATATTAAACCTTCTCACAAAATTTCACGAGAACCGTTCGAGAGATGCGACCTGCAGAGGAGAACATCCGGACAGCTGGACATACGAAAGCATTTTTGCCTAGGTTAGGTGAAACGAAGACGATTCGCTCGCTCAAAAAGAGTATGAATAACTTTTAGTATTTATATTCCGTTATCAAGGATTAAAATGATTGGTGTGATTTATCACTAAACAGTATAAACAAATTCGCTATTCGTGTCTGTCTGTTTGTTGTTCTTCAAAACTACCCACGGATTTTAATACGGTTTTCACTAGTGGCCCAACCATGAGTTGATGCAAACTGTTTACGTTACCGTAAACTATCGTCTTCTCTCTTTCACTCGCATTTAATGTGAGCAGTATGTCCGATAGTTTAAAACAGTTTGCATCAACTCATGCTGGTATCGTTTAGATAATTTCTTCGGGAAGCTTTATGTGTATAATGTATTATACATTAGCAACTAGTACAGAATATTGAGTTAATTTAATTTAATTGTATAATTTCGCAAACCGTAGACAAACAGATTTTGTTGCAATGTCAAATTCCTCAATTTTTTTAATCTGAAATTTAAAACGACAATTATACCAAGCGACAACCATTATGAATTCGATATTGTGTACGTTAATGATGACAGGCGGAATCATTTTTGAAACATTTGAAAATGTTTAGAAACTGTTGCTACATTAGAAAAATGATAATAATGTCTCGTTATTTGTCGGTTATCTTGAAGTAAGTTTTAGAAAATGGACATCGTTACTGCTATAATATACTGTGTTGTGTATATGGTGTCCACGAGCACTTCAAAAAACGACGCGACTCTCCATCCAAAACATGCAAAGTTAATAAAATCCCACAATATTGGAGTTTTTGGTTCAGCATTTTCGATTTAAGAAACGGTTTTACAAATAACTTTTGGGCTGCGTTACCTTGAAGACGTTACGTTAAACAAACAGCCACGTTGTTTAGATAACGGTGAGGCAAACATATTACATGATGGGACACACGATCGTTCCGCCCGCGACACAAACTTATGAGCATTTGGAGCGCACCAAGCATTTCATTCAGATTTCGTACTAACTTCCTCGCAGCGAGGAAGCGAGACTCGCTTGCGAATTCGAGAGGTAGAATTAGATTTCTTTATTTCTTTACATGTAAATTTGCTTCATGTTTTGTAGAATTTTTGTTACTTTCACGTAAGTGACACCCACTTAAAAAAAATATTAGATATTAGTACTCGCATTTAGAAAAATCTACGTGTACCGTATAATACTTATTAATTAGCTGAGCGAGCGCAAAGCGTCTCTGTTTCAGCTTGGGCAAATATTATTTCGTATGTCCTTCCCGCTGTCTGGATGTCCATCTGTTCTCCTCTACAGTGGCCCTACCATGAGTTGATGCAAACTATCGTTGCTTCAACTCATGGTAGGACCACAGGTCGCATTTCTCAACCAATTCTCGTGAAATTTTAAGAGCAGATACGATACTTATGTAGAATTTTTCAGTCAAGCCGGATTTTTAAAAATTTATCAAAAAAACATTAACCCATTTCGAAAAATGATCAAAATTAGCAGCGCCATCGAGCTGCGAGTATACCAAATAATATACCAAACAGCACGTACTATATGCTTTGAAAACCTCGTGGCAATATCTACTAGGCTTATTGATTTATTTTTAAACAACATACAATTTCAGTTCCTTTTTAACACGAACGTTAAAAGGCAAACAAACTCGAGTTTTTCTACGAGATATTAAAGTTGATGATTTCGCGGAAAAGAAGTAGGAACCTAGCGACTTTATAAAAAAAAACGATGTTCCTGGACTTTCCAGAGAGAGTCCGTTTTTTAATAACGATTAAAAACTGACTCTTTGACGTAAAACACTCTCTCAACTCTCTTGACGTAAAAATGCTATGTAAAATGGCTAAATAGGTTGAGGTACTATTATAACATCATATTTGTAATCACCCTATTTACTGTAATTAAAGTTGTTTTGTATTTGTATTTGATTATAGTGAGGCTATCTACGCCAATTTTAGATAGACTTTTTGATTAGTAAACTTGTACTATTATGTATTCTGTGTAAGTGAAATTGAAATGAAATGAAATTTGTTTATTTTGACATTTTACAATGTTTCTCTTAATACTAGTTAGGTAATAACTTATTTAGGTAAATTGACCTTAGAGCAACCTTATAGCAATAGTATTTATTTAAATATCATTGGGTGGGAGATCATGGGAGATTTTAATATTGAAAGAGTTATAATACTAAATAATATACTAGAAAAAATAGGACTCGCACCAGATCATGTTCTCGGACGGGAATCGAACCCGTGACCTTTGGATATCCGGTCCAATGCTCTGACCGCTGAGCTACCGAGTCACCGGTGAGAACGTCGAATTTCTTCTAGTATATCAACTCTTACGCTGCAAGCCAGCGCCTATTATATATTACTACTATACTATTCTAGTATATTATTTAGTATTATATAAAAATAGCATTGTGAATGCTTAAATCTCAAAATTTAAAAAAAAAAAATTGAAAGAGTTGTTCAGTTACATGCACTGAAAAATGAAAGCTTGTCACGTGACTTACAAATGTTTTTTTTATTTTCAACAAAACATTATTTTGGCAAAAACAGTAGTGATCGTTAATGGCTGCAGAAGTGGAAAAACTTAGTCGCAGTCACCTTAGTCCACCTCCAGAGTATACTGATTTTGCTTTCAAATCACCCTGTGTTAATCTCTGTATCCCTTAGGTGCAAGCCACACAGAACTGAGTGTGTGTTGTGTGTTGCGGTCGCGACGGTTCTATACATTTTGATTGAATCAGGCATTACTTGGCGGAAGTCCCAAACCATTGTGAAAAGAGAAATATATGTAGCTTACTCCCGCAAAAAATATATGCAGGATGCACCGCCCGCCCGCCCGCAAAAAAATGCACATGCACACCACAAAAATATCAGTGCACAATACCTGCATTTAGCATGACAGCGACACACCTTGCACCTTCACCAAATTAGACTACTCTACACGTGTTTCGCCCCAATCCGGAGCATCCTCAGGAGTTAGATCGTGCGTGAACCAACACCGTTTCGGTGTTAGGGCGGGCGGGCGGTGCATCCTGCATAAATTTTTTGCGGGAGTAAGCTACATATATTTCTCTTTTCATAATCTATCCATTTTAACCGACTTCAAAAAAAGGTGGAGGTTCTATGTTCATCTGTTTATTTTGTATAGAACCGTCGTAAAACGGGCGACCGTCCTCGCCCCGTCTGTGCCCTGTCTGCAACGGGCGTCTTTTCTGTGTGGCTTGCGCCTTATGTTGCAATCAATTTTTCCTTCAATCAAAATGAAGAACATCTTTGCAGTATCTTCACAACGGTCCTATTGAATAATAAAAAATGTCTCCCATTTCGAAACATAACGTTGCCAAAACATTCGTCGAGCTTCAACCCTGTATGGATGTAGTTACAAATTCCTCTAACCTCGATTTATTGGCAAGAATATCTTGAAAACTGGTTGCGTTTGCATCCGCTCTTATTTGCAAGCAATAGGAGTTGTTTTCCTTTGAAGTAAATTAAAAAATACAATTGTTAAACCCTCAATTCAACCTGTCGTGAGGCGGAGATTCGCGAATCGCCCTCTGTTTCATGCGATTGTATTCATGGGTTTTGTCCCGGACTTTATAGCTGTATTGAATCTTAAAATTGAATTCGTGTGTTGAGAGCTGTTTTTTATTTAACTGTAAGCTTATTGCTTTTGTGCACTGGTGTATGTGTGAAAACATTTTATGGACATAAGCGTAATTCTGGAAAGAAGCTGTAAAATTTATATACGATTTGACAAGCGCTTGATGCATAGCGATCCTGCCTACTGTAACTTAAGAGTCCGGCGAAAAGTGAGCTTCCCATAAAAACGTAATACCAAAATAGTTTGCAATTCCAAAACTAAACAATTAAGTTTTATGTTAAAGACACCGTTATTTTGTAGTCGTTTTAATTAACTGGGAGTGTTCTACCAATTAAACTAAACATTTTTACCAAAGAAACATGGGTCGAAAAATGACTAAAATATTGGTTCTCCCATACTAACTAGACGGTAAAAAAATATGTCGTTTTCGACCTATGTTTCTTTGACAAAAATGTTTAAGTTTCATTGGTAGATCACTCTCAGTTAATTAAAACGACTTAAACATAACGGTGTCTTTAACATAAAACTTAATTGTTTAGTTTTAATATTTCACATGAAATGAAACACTAAAAAGTTTATAAGTATTAACACTTCGTTCAACTTTTTGCCATTTCGGTTTATTTAACTAAATAAGTGGTTTTGAATAAGTTAGAATCTGTCAAATAACTGTTTAAGTTATACATTAAGTCAATGGAGTGTGAGGCACGGTCCTTGAATTTTAAAACAGTTTTAGAATTTCAAGTTGTAATATTTACATTTACTTGAAAGGTTGGAACTTTTGCCTCAACTTCAAGTTCGTGTCGGAAACTTTCCTATTTTTATAGAGCCTTAGAATGTTGAGAGAAATAGGATTGTAACATTATGAAATTGGAAGAAAGATGCTAAAATTTTGTTTGTTAGATAAAACTGGCTGAATATTTTATAACTTTTTGAAATAAGTATAGTCGAGAAAAGTTTTGTGATTTCAGTACTTACTCTTAGCACGAAAATCTATTGACTTTGACATCTAGTACAACTTTTAATGTCTGTTTCTTTGCATCGTTTGTACAGCAAACTATGAATTCAAAAAGAAAAAAATACATATGCGATTTTGCGCTCGATACATACAAGTAAAGCAGTTTGTAATTGAGCAGTGGTGAATATAAACTGTACAACTCAGTTGAGCAGTTGAGCAGTGGGGAAGAAAGGAATTTTTCGTTCTATGGGTACATGGTGCTTAGTGAGAGTTTTTTCACCTCACAGTCGTTCGTGAGCAATCGTAAGAATTTTGTATGGCGTTGATGAAGTTCATCACGTAACCGCCAGATGGCGGGACACCAATCTCATACGAATGCAGTTTAACTCGCCCTACGCACTCAGGACATGTTACAGTACCACCTCGGGTTGGAAATAAGAAATAAAACCCAAAATATAGAATGCTGCATTGCATTACATTACTATTCCCGACCTAAAAGTTTTACACAAACTAAGCAAACAGAATAAAACACCTTAAAACATGCAAGATAGTGGCGGCAAAGAATACTACCTACGGAAAGACCTCTTCGCGGTGACAGCTCGCCTTTCCCGCGCAATCTGATTACCGTGTGACACAATCCGTCTCCGTCACGGACACGTCAACGGGTTTTTACCGTGACTACGACTGTTGTGTGGAATACATAGAGGTTCACGGCCTTACCACAAAAGATTTTAAAACACAGTTCAGCAATTGTTTAACTCAGACACTGTTTAAATGTGATGCTGTCTGTGAAAGAGACGGCATCACATTTAAACACGGCCTTACCACAAAACATTGTAACATTAATATAACATTAAGTAACATTAATTATACCCCGTAACATTACTGATGAAAAAAACTTAAATAAATTTAAATGAATGTTGAAAAACTATCTAACAGATAAATGTTTTTATTCACTGCAAGAGTTTTTAGAACATAACGATAATAAAGTAAATAGATAGATAGGTAAGAAATTAAGTTTGTTACAATAAAAAAAAATGTTAGGTAGTAAGTTTAAGAATTTGTTTTTATTTAATTTAAATTTTTAATCTTGTTGAGTTTTAGTTTTTCAATTAGATGTATCTAGATGTAGAAAATAACAATATTATGTTTGTAAAACTACTGATTACCTACTTAAAAATATTCTTATATAAGTATCTATAAAGATATTCTTTTTCATTGTTGCTGTGCCCTTGCAGGGTTTCATGTTTGATTTTGTTTTTTGTAACATCTATGTACTACAACATGAAAAGTGCAATAAAAATTTTGAACTTGAACTTGAACTTGTTTAACAAGTGTTTAACTTAGACACTGTTTAAATGTGATGCTGTCACTTTTTTGACACTATTGTTTGTCAGAGACAGCATCACATTTAAACAGTGTCTAAATTAAACAGTGGTTTAAAATCTTTTGTTATAAGGCCGGAAATATTCGAGTTATGTGTGGCCGGGAATGCTATGTTGTGACACATTTTACTTTTGACTTCGTCACATTCGCCGCTAATAACCCACTGCTTGGCGTAGTCCTTCCCAAAAATCTCAAAGATTCAAGATTGTTCTCACATCCAGTGGCTTCTTCCACGACCTTCACTAGATCGTAGGTCTACTTATCGAGGGCGTGCCCAGGAAGAGGTGCGCAGCCGCCTTTTCAGAACAAAACAAAAATATATAAATAGGAGGAACCTTTTTAAATTTTGAGATTTAAGCATTCACAATGGTATTATAGGAGGAACCTACTAGTTTATCTCTACAATCTGTACAATAAAATAAACAAAGAGTATAAATACGACAAAACATATCATGAATATAAGAAACTTTTTTGAAATGGGTTCAGTCCAAAACAAACGAAGAAACTGATATACAAACTCCTTGTGGAAAAAATATTTTCGCTTAAATCTTTCTTTTTCTCGTAATCATGGTATAAAATATAAGGTGGAACCAAATTAGGATTCTAACGATTGAATCATGACCATAGAGAGTGATTCAAGTTTTAGTATCCTGAACGACGCGAGTGATTCATGGCCCTCGCTATAAAACTGTTTTATTCAAGAGTTGCATACTATATAAGGTGGAACCAAATTAAGTAACAATACTGGAATAGGTGATAGTGTTGCTTAAACTGAACAACTTTCTCCAAGGAACATAGGTCGAAAAACGATTTTTTTTTCGCCTTTCCGTACTTAGTCGATCAGCTGACTATACAGCTACAGCCATCAGCTTACACATTTTGTATGGGAGACTGATTTTTTTTTTCGTATTTTGACCCATGTTCCTTGGAGAAAGTTGTTCAGTTTAAGCAACACTATCACCTGTTCCAGTATTGTTACTTAATTTGGTTCCACCTTATATAGTATGCAACTCTTGAATAAAACAGTTTTATAGCGAGGGCCATGAATCACTCGCGTCGTTCAGGATACTAAAACTTGAATCACTCTCTATGGTCATGATTCAATCGTTAGAATCCTTCACTTGCTCGTGATTCATCTATGGCCCTCGCTTTAAATCCGTATTTTATTCACTAATTGCATAATATATTATTATTTTAATTTATTTTATTAGACTAAAACATGCTAACTAAAATATGGTAGTACCGCAGGTAAGCAAATATCTTCTGTGAACAGTGGTAGTACTACATATTACATATTTCCTAAAATCATTAATTCATTAACGCAACAAAACATTTTTTTATTATTTCGACTAAATAATAGTGCATTTATTGAAAAAGAAGAAAAATACCATCTTCAGATAGCAAAGATTCAAGATAAAAAAAATAACTAGCAACCAATATCTATTTTAGCAGATTTTGTTACCACAAAGACAAAAGACAGCAACCCTGTAACATATTGTTTTACCTTAAGGAAAATCGTTGTGACAGACACTGATCCGTCACAGACACAATCTATTTAGGGCTGTCACCGTGCGTTCCGCAAGGATGAATCGACAAGTTTAGTCGGAGACGGAGAATCAATCAATTTAGTAGTCGACAAGGGAAAAAGCTTCGTAGCCGGGAATCTTGCAAATGTCTTCCTCAAAAAAAGATTTTTGAATTTTATGGTTTTTTGGATTGGGTTGATTTTTGGGTTTTGAAATATTATATTTGTTTTTTATTAAGGTTTTAAGATTAACGAGTACCGGTCGAGAGTCTTATCGTAGACTTTTAAACAGACGACAGTGTGTAAATAAATAAATAACAGATTCAATTTTTTTCCAATTAAATCTTTAATATATACCTACTATGAATTTGGTATTCTCAGAAAAAAAACGACATGATGGTAAAATACGTATTGATGATTTCGTTCTTTATTGTTCTTTCTCATAGTTTATTTCTAGAAGTACACTGCCTCTATAGTTAAATGATGTGAGGGTACAATTACTTCAAAAATAAATTCCTGCAATAAAAGCACTGTGTCCATTAAACTGTATTACAATGCACTGCGCACAGAAATAGATAAATCCAGTTTCAGTGTTCAGTCAGTCAGCTCAAAAGTTAATTGAGAACTAAAATTAATTTTGTCAGCAAAATGGAATATAACATTAGCACTGAGCTTTTTGTACTGTCCCTTGTGGAAGCTATAACGTTGTTTTTGTTTTAGCCTAAATGCCCTTATCCAAAGGTGTCTTGTTTTTGTCAGTGTGTTTGGAGCATAACATTGTCTTGCGCACATATTCGGCTAAGGTTGTTGCACCTTTCGTGCAACAAAGCATGTGGACAGACTGTTATATCAGAAAGTTATGTTTGGGCTAGCCGGCTAGTGAGGATGTAAGTTTGTTGTTCCCTCACTGCTGAGGATCGTGACTTCCATTCATCCTGTCAATTAATTGTCTCTATGAAGGAGATTCATCAGGTGACTGAGCGCAAGCGATAGAGGGAGATTACACAATCAGTCTGCCGCCAGTACATTCATCAGTCCATATTTCAGTCTGGTTAGACTGGCGGGAGACTGATCGTATAACCCACTGACTAACACTTACAGGCACTTACAGGCACAGTCAAGGAAGTCAGCGCTCTGCCACTTAGCAATCAATATGCTTTGCATGGTTTTTGTCAGTTGCTCGCGCGGTTATTAAGTCGTTAGCGCAAGTGATTTTAGCCTATTGGTGACAGAGCGTCAACTTCCTTAACTATACCTGCAGGTGCTTGGATATCTGAGCGGTACATCGTTCGGGACTCCTCCGCCCTTCCTTTGCCTTCTACCTTTCTTGTCACCATGAGATGTTCCATAAGTATAAAGCTACGGAAGTGTGCCTTAATTTTTTATGATTACTAATACTCGGCTACGTTGAGACTGAAGTTTCTTAACATTCAGATGCACACAAACAAATTAATTTTGTAACCATTTATAAAGTTTTATTCTTAAAATAGTTAACTAATAGAAATCAAAACAACTCGTTGCACACAACAGCGAGCTTTACCAAATTCACTTGTTCTGGAAAGCTCTGGAAATTTCGAGAGTCTTGTGTTAGCAACTTTCTGTATAAAATTCAACTAGAGCTCGTACAACAATTTTGTTCAAGCCTCTGTTGTATTATGAAGCATTATTACTTGTAAAGTACAAACAACCAGAAGCTATCTAGTTTTCTTAGTCTTCACACACAAAATGCGTGTTTTGTTTACAACTTGAATCGAATCGTTGAAGTAATGTCTGTTGTTTTTATTGTTTATCTTTACCATTAAGAATAAAGCAAATCATCATTATTTAGTGCCATTTTCGTACTAAAGTTTGGAAATCATGCAGTAGGCGTATAATGAATATACGCTTACTATACTCGATAGCACATTTGACATTTGTATGACAACTTTTAGTTTAGTTTACTTACCGCCAGAGGCGCTGTGCCAAATTGCATACAAAATAGCTTACTACAGTAGCTATGGAGTATAGTAAACGTAACTGTGCACACAAATTCATAATACAGGCACAGTAGCATAGTTTTTGCTGTTCCATGTAGCATCTTTTAACTAACGATGGCTAAGTCCAGTCCGCTGTTTGAAGGAGTCCAGCTATTTGCGTCATGGATGACCCGGGTCCTATTTTTGAATTTCATAATACTTCTTCTTCTTCTTTTTTTTTTTTTTTTGTTATGGCAATCTACTTTCCTCTTGGAAGTAATTTTTGCCAGTGTCAAGTGTTAAATAGTTCAGTGGTAGATATTGTTTAATTTTTCATTAGAATGCGGGTGCATCGCATTCTAATGCTGCTTGGAGCATTTGGCACCAAGTATATCAAGACAGTTAACTCGGTTAGTTCTGCAGAGGAAGCCAACACTTCAATAAAAGTCTCAGCTTCACACGACCAAGATTCATAATACTTAATGAGTATTATAAAATTCAGCGACACAATGAGTTGAAAAATAGAGCCTAGGCTGTGGCTTGGGTGTGTATGATATGAGTATTACTCATTCGACATAGCCGAATGTATCCGTAAAATCCGTATTTCTGAATCGCTCGTTGTTCAGCCAGTTGTCAGTCGTGTCTTTGGTCAGCGGTTTTAGAGTGACATTTAGTTGTCAATTGTGACATTACGCCGCATGCACCACACACTTCCGAATCGGATTGATTCCGAACGCAGCAAATCCATGCACAATAAAAGACAGCAATGCATGGATGTAACATTATAAGTAACTATCTTAATTTTCAGTTTTCAATAACTTCATTGTTTTTTGTTTTTTAGTTATGTTGTTTTAAATGAAGGTATTTGGTAACGATATAATTTCTTTGTGAATATCGTTACTTTTGATTTCTGACAAAGCTGATTAGTTTCTTGCGCCCCTTCTTCTTGTCAACTAAAAAAGTCTCAAATGTAGGAAAATATAAACAAATCAGAAACACTTAATATCTAAGTTTATTTGAATAAAGAATTTTTCATTTCATACAAATCTATGGACCTACCACACGCATGCGTTATTTTTCCGTTCGGAATTTTGATATATTATCCGTACTCTTGCTCACAGTCAATGCGAGTGAAAGAGAGGAAACGATAATCTTTGGTAGCGAAAGTTTGCATCAACTCATGGTAAGGCCACCGGACGTCGCTTAGCAAATATAGCCGCCCCATAAAACCCCAAAAAAGTGAACTTAATACTATTTTTTTCGTGTTAATAATGTGTTGTTGTGACCACTTATTTGAGGCATTGTAATAAATATTAATACCTACACAAATATTCTGCTATTTTACCTGTCACGTCAGCGTAATTATACTCGCCAAAATGAATTGTCTGTTTTTAGCTCACATGAACTGTTTTGAGTCTCACTTAATTAAATATTAATTTTATACTGACATTTTGAGGATGACGAAGCTAAAAGTATTTAGCTTCGTCGTCCTTAATTGATGAAATTTGACATTACCTTAATTGATGAAATATTACGTTTATGTTGCTTAAAAATTGGGACACTCCTACGTTTGCGTTACGCTTTTGTTTTCGTTTTATATTTCTCATTCAACTCTGTAACAGTTTCAGGATTTCCGCTTCACAATGTTATCTTAGCAAATGTTTTTTAAACGAAAGCAAATATTATCCGGTTTGATTAACTACAGGTAAAATTGGGTCGAATATTATTTTTCATTCTTGCGATATTCATGAAATGACTAACGACTTTATCAGCTTGGGCTTTAGGGAACCTTTGACCTGTATAAAAAGTAAAGTACTTGGTACAAATAAGGCCTTGTTTAGTGCCTGCATTAGAAAACCTAGATAAATAAATTAAATCGGAAAAAATCTTCATGGACGCGTACACAGACGCTCTATAACCCGCCCGAGTGCACGAGCGTCCCGTTACGCGTTCGCTACGCCAGTTGGCACGCATTTTTCGATAGAGGTGGGCGATTCCATGCTGCGTTATACAAGGTGTTACAAAAATACCCCTAATGCCGAATATGGTACATAGGGACCATCAAACTAAACAACTTTTACTATGGGGCCAACGCTGAAATCGAGAAATAAAAATCAGCTGTTTCATACAAAAATTAAAATCGAAAATATCAAAATGTACGGAACAGCTGATTTTTTTTCGCGATTTCAGAGTTGGCCCCATAGTAAAAGTTGTTTAGTTTGATGGTCCCTATGTACCATATTCGGCATTAGGGGTATTTTTGTAACATGTTGTAAATTTTGTGTGATTTTGTGGTTACTTTTCTCTTAAAGTTACGCGGTTTAAGTTAGTATATGCTTCTCTTGGTAATTTCTTAATATCTATGATTAGCTATAAATGACCTTGATTTGTAATATTGGCTTGGATTTATTAATGATATTTTTTTAAAGACAAATAAGATACTTGATACAAATAAGGCCTACCTAATTTGAAACACTTATAATTCAATAAATATTAAAGGTTACTTAAAAAATGGTTAATTCGCTTTTTTCATTCTTTAAATGTAGGAATCTTAGAAAAAAAATAACTTATTTAGGAAAAAGGAATATAATAAAAGGGTATTTTAATGACCTATACGAATCTTTGAGACCGAGATTTTCTTTTTAGAATTTATGATAAGAATCTTTACTTTTTGATATTAAATATTTAAATTTATTGATGATGTAAGTTTATTTAATTTTGTTTCTTATTTATCTTAACTCTCACACTCACACAAACAAACTTTCGCGTTTATAGTATGAAAAGAATATCTAAAAGAAATCAAATTAATAACATTATGACTGAATTGTCAAGAGAAACATTTTTTAAATAACTTAGTTTTTTTATAAATTATTAATAGAAACTACTTATGATTTTTTATTTCATAAATTTCAAATAATTATCGAACCTGCTCACAAAATTTCACGAGAATTGGTTGAGAAATGCGACCTGTAGAGGAGACCAGCCGGACATGTACGAAGCATTTTTACCCCAAGCTAAAACGGAGACGCTTCGCTCACGCTTCGTGCTCTAAAAACGGTCCAAAACTGCGATCTCCAATCCGACTACTAAACGTGGAGATTATAGAATCCTCCCACGGGAGAAAACAGACTTGCGTACTATATTGCGTGCGTAAAATTTAAGTTTTAAAATAGGCTGATTATTCAAAAAAATCAAAGTTGAAATTGCAAAAGTTATGAAACCCGTTAGCTTTAAAATTCATTACTAAATTAATATTCGTCGTCCATATTGAATATGACGTAGGTTGTTACTCTCATAAAATATTAAAAGTACTTAATTAGTTCCTTAAATTCATTTAACTCGTTATAAGGGTTAACCCCAGATCAGATTGGCATATGCCTGGGTTAAAATAATATTAGTATTAAAAGGATTAACCCTGAATCACGGAATGTTGTTAATTTTTAATTAATATAGAACAAAGGGCTATGTATAGACATAAGTTTTCTTTGATTGTTTTAATAATCAATAAAAAAAGACATTTGACAAGACACCGGAGCTCGGTGGCGCAGTGGTATAGCGCCTGGTCCAGCGATTGCGGAGGCTAAGCAACTTTCGCAAGGGTCGGTCATGGGATGGGTGACCAAAATTTATTATCTCGAGCTCCTCCGTGCTTCGGAAGGCACAAACATAAGAGTCCGATATAAATAAAGTAAAATGTTTTTGAATTTGGAAAGAATAGTAATTTGTACCTAGATAAACATACACATATCCTGCGGAAATTAAAATTTAAAAATTTTCGATTCACTTGTCATCCTGTCGTAAAATCTTATCTGAATGTTGACACAAACAAAACTACGCTTTAAACCGGCCACATACAGACGGAATTCCGAAACGGAATATCGATAATATCTGGAAATTATTAACGCAAAATTACCGCATGTATGTGGTAGGTCCATAGATATGTGGTGGGCCTTAGCAGATAAGGCATAGGGCCAGCTGCGGCCCGCGAGCACCAACAATCCGGCCCGCGGAAGCGGTCCGGATCGTACCAACATACTGTTATTTACTGTATGTTGGTACGATAAGCTAGCTAGGTTCTGGCCCTTGGGGCTTCGTGGAGGAGTTAGTCTGGTCCTTAGGCTAAAAAGTTTGACGACCCATGATCTAGAATGTTCTTGATCGAAGCAGCAGTCAGTTGGCGCAGCACAGATAATCCAACCTCTACGACAACAACGCGCAGATTTTCTTTTCATTTGCATAGAGAAAAATCTGAAATTATTTTATGTGGTAGAAGTTTATGAAGAGATTACAGGAAAAATAAAACGATGTCTCTAAATAGTAAACTTTTTCAGAATTATGGTATGGAACCCTCGGTGCGCGAGTCCGACTCGCTCTTGACCGTTTTTTTTATTCTCCAAGTAATTATGTAGCATAGAAATGGATGCTCTATAATCTATGTCGATGGGATATTTCTACTTGGCGGAGTACATAGTTTTTTTATTGATAATATTTAAACGCGAGTAAATTTTTTTTTATTTTATTGTTATTTTGTAGTTGTGTAAAATGTATACACTTCTAAGACTTCCTCGCGTACAGTTCATTAGAAATAAAACACTTTTTACGGATTACAGTGCGTATATTATGCATGCATTCATTATAAAGTTCCGAGCGAGTAATTTCATAAAAATATGAGCAGCCTTTTTGCTTTAGTCCTCCCCAAAGAGAATGTAATCACTCCGTGTCCTCCCGTGACCACGGAACCGTCGGGAATTCAAAAAACCAATAAATCCAAAAACTAAATAATTGTAAAATAACACCTGAATTAATAATTTACGCGTTTCAATCCATAAAAAGTGTTTTATTTGTGTAAAATGGTTATGTTAAGCTTTCAGTGATAGGAAAAAAGAAAATTTGCATCACAGTTTACGTTAAAAACTGATTTTTGATTAAGTTAAGTTATAATTGTTAATTTTTTTCAATATTCATGCCGTTGTTATTATTATAAAATATTACACATTACTTTTGAATTTTGAAAGCCACTGTGTAGGGCGCGAGCGTTGTTCCAACAAAAGTAATAACCATTTTAAATTTATTTTTGCTGCCTTTGCATAAAACATACTTTTTATTAAACGTTTAAAGTCAAAAGATTGTAATGTTTCCAATCAGCGATGGAACAGTGCATATTAATTGAAGTGCAGTCGACTTTGTTCCAGTGTCCACCGTGGAGGTTGAGGCGGTGGTGGGCCGGAGTGCCTCCTTGCCATGCGATATTGAACCTGACTCGCATGAAGATAGGGTCTACATGGTGCTGTGGTTCAGGCACGCGGGAGGAAAGCCCTTGTACAGGTTAGTAACAACTGTATAGTGGTGGCCACATAATTAAGGACACAAGTCGATTTTCATACAAACGAGGTAATTTTGAAGTCTTGGTTCTCTGCTAGGGATTGACCTAGCTGTGATCTGATAATGGCCATCCAGGGAGTGAATAGAGATGATCCAGATCGCAATACACACCAACTGATCTGATCAGCATTCTAAGAGATGTAAGGATCAGAATTTTCAGTTGCATGATTTTCATACATTTTTATACTATATTCGCGGTTTTTTAAACATATCACCACCACCTTCGCTAGATCACCGCTCGGTCAATCCCTGGCGGAGAAGCAATGCTTCAAAGTTACTTTATTTCTTAATTATGTGGCCATCACTATATATATAAGCACAATGTGATTCATCTGACAGTTATGGTGGTCCTGGGAAAGTTCAGAGCGCTTGTGGTACAATACGATGTAATAAATGTACTCTGTGCGGACCATACATTCTCGAGTGAAGTTGTCGCAGGCCACCGTCATTGTCATGTCAGATTAATCGCATTGTAACTACCTACTAGAGCTCGCGCCACCAAAGAAATTGCGTAGATCTTTATGTAATTAAAAGGCTTTATTCCAATAGTAATTTGCAGCTGCCGTAGACATGGGTGCCTCACTGTCCACGAACGACCACTGCAGCTGCACACTTTTCGGAACTACCTCCTTACTAATAAAGATTGTATAGCAGATGTTTAGTTGTACAGTGTATTGTCCTTTTATTTTTAATGTCAAACTTAGTACTTAAAATAGTTTGACAGAGAGTAACCATTGTGTAATTATACAACTGCTATACATCTTTAGGGGGCTAAACAATAAAAAACACGTTAAACATCAAAACACTTTAGTCATCAAAAATAATATGTTTGTATGCTGGGTACACACCGAGCCATCGAACGCCCACGAATGTCTCTGTCTCAATCTCAAATAAGGAAATGGAAAGAGAGGTAATGACGTTCGTTGGCCTTCGTTGGTCCGGTGTGTAGGCAGCAGTCCCTACAAAGCGCACTGTCAAAAGTGAGGTAAATGAAACTGAGCCAAAATGGCTCAGTTTTTAGATTTTTTTCTTTCATATGTTACGAAATCAAAATTTCAATTTCCCTACCTTTAGGGGATTAGTAACTATTTTATTGAATTTTAGTTACGACTAGGTAACGTGTGAAGGATATAATAGCCAGTTTTTTTGCCTCACTTTACATACAAGGACTCGGCTTTTTGGTGTTATTATTCTGAAGCAGTAATATACCCAAGGGAACCCAGTATGTCAGCATTAAGTTCAAAAAATGCTTAAAAATTAGCAATCAAGTACATCATTCAGAGGAAAAATCATGGATATTCATTATTTTCTTAAATCTCTTGAAAAATCCTAAAACGGCCGTTGTCAAGTTTATAATAAATTTCAATAAATAAATAATACCCATCCCTATTCAGATAGGGACGCCTCAGGGTTGGCACTTATCCCGAATTCGGCATTAGCATACGATCCGTCGGTAAACTCGTTTTCTTGAGAGTTGAATATGAATGGCGAATGTCGAATAAGTTTTTAATATGGCTGAGCGGAAGAACATTTCGATTTAATTGTGCAATATTTTATTGGCATTTTCAATTGAATGTTGAACTGATTCCGAAATTGGCTCCACCAGAATACGGATAACATAAAAAAGATATAACATATTTTGTGTAATAATCTAAGGAACAGGCCAAAGAGACTTGCCTTTTAATTATTGGGCTTAATTTGAGGATATTAATTAAAAGGTTTGAAAAGGCAATTTTCTTAATTATATAGTCTCCATATTATTATAACATGGTGGTCGCCCTCAATTATTCTACTAAAACATTTTAATCAAATGCCCAAACCATTATTGTTGCGAAAGACAAATGTAACCAAAATACAAATAAATGTTGATGTTTCACATCGAGGAATTCAATAGTACCGCTATTGAATATCTAGAATACGAAACATTGTCTTCACGATTGCATTGTTACTCCTCTTGCTGCATCGGAATCGACCGACTCAAATTATATGTTCGTGCAATTATTAGGATTCAGGAAAAGTATGTCAGTAGCTTGAAACTCGGCTACTGTTATTACTTATTTTAATTTTTTAACGATTCTATTTAGAATACAAGTTCTTTCTATCGATCTACATAGTTCTGGTATGACCATTAGCCATCTTTTTAGTGTCCCTACTGCTAGGGCACAGGCCTTCCTTATGGGTGGATAACGAGGATGGGCCATGACACACCACGCGGGCCCAATGCGGATTGGTGGGTGTTAACAACTGCAAATGCAGCCGGGACCAACGGTTTAGCGTGCCTTCCGAAGCACGAAGGAGATAATAAATTTATCCATTACTGACTCTTGTGAAAGTTGCTTAACCTCCGTAATCGATGGGCCAGGCGCTATACCACTGCTTCACCGAGCTCCTCAAGCTGTTCTGATATATGTGAAGATAATATACATGGCTGGTACAGTAAGAGGCAAATATCTTGAAATCGGGTGGGGATTGCGCAGAACCCGTATTTTGGGCATACGTAGCGGTGGGGTACGCGGGCGGCGGGAGAGGGGCGCGCGCTATTGGTCAATCAGTTGACTCATGCGCGAACTTTCCTCCACTCCGTCGAAAAAAATTCAAGATGCACGCCTCGTACTGTACGATTTTGTAGCCGACTACAGGCAGCAGCAGCAGGCGAATCGTGTCGCCGCAACACTACTCGTTTCTATATATTTCTATGAAAATGACGTGTCGCTAACTACGGAAGGTATTTGATAGAAATATATGGAAATAAGTAGTGTCGCGGCTTAAAGTCTCCTGCTGCTGCTGTCTGCAGTAGGCTACGAACTCGTATCTTTATAAAAAATAATCACAATAATCGGATGATGATTATCGTTCGCTTTACTTGACAAAACCT
The DNA here is from genome assembly GCA_963556745.1 of Catoptria pinella. Taxonomy (NCBI): domain Eukaryota; kingdom Metazoa; phylum Arthropoda; class Insecta; order Lepidoptera; family Crambidae; genus Catoptria; species Catoptria pinella. The sequence continues at coordinate 9,769,000 of OY750778.1, read as the reverse complement.
TATGCATCAGTTAATACTTAGTGTGACGGACATTTTGTAGCAAATAACCGCATCTTCGGTGTTTTATTTGATGGCCAATATTCATTTACAATGCAGTTGCATTACCCGTAGTTTCAGCACAGAATATATAATATTACTAAACAGTTTCAGTACAAATTCGCCGCCCGCCCTGAACATCAGTTAGCGGCCGCAGGCGCTCGTTAGTAGTGACGAGCCGCGCATATCACGTTACCGTCACTGCGGTTACACGCTGTGCCGTATATAATGACGAATATGGAAAGTGATGTTATTGGTCATTGTTCGAATGTATTCATAGTAAAAATGAAAAAGGAACTTTTTTCGATGAACTTAATATAAGAATTTTTGATACGTTTACTTTTTTAACCCGACCCCTATTTCACAGACGTGACAATTGTAAATTACATTGACAATTTGGTGTCCATGGCGTCAGCCAATTTGAAACCTATTTGAAACTTGAAAAATACTTGTGAATATGGATAGTGATATGCTGGTTAATTAAAAGACAGCCACGTAACGGAAATAAATGTATAAATAAAGCAACAAACCAAAAGTTTCAAAGCACAAATTATGACAACCAAAGATAACACAAAGAAAACACCGACGTCAAACGTGACAGATTTCTTCTTCTTTTTTTGTTAGGCAATCTACTTTCCTCTTGGAAGTAATTTTTGCCAGTGTCAAGTGTTAAATAGTTCAGTGGTAGATATTGTTTAATTTTTCATTAGAATGCGGGTGCATCGCATTCCAATGCTGCTTGGAGCATTTGGCACCAAGTATATCAAGACAGTTAACTCGGTTAGTTCTGCCGAGGAAGCCACCACTTCAATAAAAGTCTCAGCTTCACACAACCAAGATCGCGCCTATTTCAATTATCCCACATATTGTTCAATTGCGTAGACACTTGTACCATATAACTGCACCAATTTTAAGACACAATATCCACTATGAATCAATTTGAAAATAATTAAAATAGACACCAAACCGAACTCGACAAAATGGCGCCCAAAAAAAAACGTGACAGATTTTAACCAAAGACAATAATTTACAATAAAAAAGGTGCGATATGTACAATACTGATCAAACAACTTACATACACAGCAACGTACATCAAATTGTCATTGTAATTTACAATTGTCACATCTGTGAAATAGGAGCCAGACCGTGTCAACTAGACTGTATTAAAAAATATGTCTTATCCATGTGTTGTATTTTCCATACTACATAAAGAAACATTGTCATCTAAAATAAATTAAAATTTTGTGGTGTATTCATATGCCATTATTATAAAAATACCACTTGTTCATGTGATATATCGAAATCATAACAAACACCAAATGATTTTCATCTTTTCCCATCACTACAGATCGAAAGTGGATTATGGCTGGGCTGCATTGGAAAATCGACGCTCGCTCATTTGAGGTTAATATTAGCGTTTGCAGATTTATAGATTGCTAGTTTATGCACATGACTGCGTGCTGAATTTGTATGATAAAACGTTGGTATGCGTTAATAAGCATCCACCAATCCGCATTGGGCCTGCGTAGTGGGTTATGGCTTATTCTCCTTATCCGCCCATAAGAAAAGCCTGCAGTGGGAATATTAAAAAGCTTCCGAAAACAAAGTGCCTAATGCGTCCGGGTCTTTTTGAGTTCCTAGAATTTATTGCAATGTAACTTTTAAACAGAGTTTGGAGTTGAAAAATAAATTAGATTTTAGAAAGTGCATGAAATTGCACATCGAAATAGATATGTAACATTGAATTTAAAAACGAAACACTTATATAATATATTAATTTATATCAGCAATTCACATACACAACACTGATTTGTGATTATGTATTTAGAAATCTCTGAAAAGGGTCATTTTCTGCAGTTTCCAAAATCAAATATGTAGGTAACTCTTTTTTTTAATGGTAGCGGGAATGCTTTTACGCACCCCGGAGGTATGTGGGATTCGCCGGAGCCCTACCCACTAAACCCCCTACTAATTCCCGCATTAACACACAGGACCTACGGGACTGTGATGTCACGCACCGTGCAGTCCTGGTGTAATGTAACTCTATTTGCAAATTCAAAGCCGATATGGATTAAGCCCACAAATAGATACGATTGATGACATTCTATTAAAAGCCTAAAACTATTCAGTGCACTTCATCAAAACGCTTGATTTTTAGGGTTCCGTACCAAAATGGTAAAAAGGAATCCTTATGGTGCGACTCAGTCTGTCTGTCTGTCTGTCTCAGCTGGATATCTCGAGAACTACTAATGCTATCAACTTGAAATTTGGAATAGTTTTAGATGACGTTTGCCCAACTTTTTTGCAAATAAGAGAAAAATATATAAAGTTTACAGGAAAAATAAAACAATGTCTCTAATTAGTAAACTTTATCAGAATGATGGTACGGAACCCTCGATGCGCGAGTCCGACTCGCTCTTGACCATTTTTTTTATTCTCCAAGTAATTATGTAGCATAGAAATGGATGCTCTATAATCTATGTCGATGGGATATTTTTACTTCGCGGAGTATATAATTTTATTATGAGCCATTCCGCAAACGCAGTGCCATAAAATAAAGCTGTTACAGCGGAAATTTTCCTACAAACAACCTTAAAAATAGTGAAGCGAATCCTTAACAATAACAGCAGATAGGACCCTACCATGGTTTATTTATTTTTATTTATTCATTTAACAATAAGGGAAACAACGGCATTTGTTAACACAGTTTAAAAACACACAGTTTTAAAACATTGGCCATTTTTGATTACTATTGACAGCTAACTTGTGATAAAAAGGTTTAGTCAAATAGAGGTTTTAATCTGAAAGATCGGTAGGTACGCTACTCGGTGAAATAAAGCTTACGTAGTGTTGCTTTCGTTTTAGTATTCAGCTGCTTTGTTTTAACTAATTTAATAGATGGCGCTGGTTTTCAATATTTTAAAATTCTCATTATCAAGGTAAAATTGATAATCATATAAATAGGTGATATGAAGTTTACAGGGTCCACTAGTTATTTAAAAAAAGAACTCCTGTCCTGTACCACAATGTCTTTATAATATTAAAAAAACCAAACCCTCCTATTATAATATAAAGATATAAGTAGTAGGGGTTTTGTATTTCCTTTACTGTTGAGAAAAGAAAATAACAAGCCGAAAGAAAACATTGGTGCCACTTCCATCTGAGACGAAGGTATCCGAAAAAATAGTTGGACCAATATCCTTTACCTTTCTGTCGTTTTCCCATTATCCACTTATCTGCGTTCGGAATAAAGTTCGAATTTGCTTTTTCTAAAAATGAGGAGTGGTATTGAAATTCCATTGGAGCAAAAACTGTTGAGTGGTGACGTCACAACTCGACAAGTTGTGTCTAAATGAGTTTGAGTAAGAGCTTTCTTTGTGTTTACAAAAACGAATTGGACAATGCAAGTTAGCTATTACCTACGATAGCTAATTAGTTCAAACTAGAGAATTGCTAAGATTATTTTTAATGGAAGTTAAAATATAGTGTGAGCAGCTGACCGCGACTTCGTTCGCGTAGATTTTGATCCAGGTCCCCACTATTTCACTCACTGATCCAACGATATCTCTCTTCGACAAAAGGTGGCAAGCACTATTATACTAAAATTTATAAAAAAAAAAATTAAATACACGACTGCCCCGCCAAAAACTAACCAAAAAGTTAAATATCAAGTGTCTTTGCAGTCGGGGGACCTCTTAAAAATAGTTCTAAAGTTAGGTCCCCGACTGCAAAGACACTTGATATTTAACTTTTTAGTTGCTTTTTGGCAGGATAGATTACTTATTTTTATTGAATAAATTGTACAATACAATACAATCCAGGAGTTGACTTTTTATAATATTAGGTAGTCGCAAAAGTTCACGGCCTTTTTTCCTTTTTTTAAAGATACCACAGCGAAGAACATCTTTATCATCAAAATTACAAGACCTGAAGCTGTTGAACAATGTTGTTGCAGTACTATTCGACAAAGCATCTTCTCCATTAAGGCTCCTATATACCTCAAAAAGTGGCCACTTTTAGCACTTTTGCGAACTACTACTACAACGAACAAAATTTTACTGAGGTTATTGTTTGTAAATAAACTATAGAACCTTAGCTTCAATCTGTACATGTGAATTTTCGATACATTAAGTACTTAGCGAGCAATAAATTTAATTAAAATAAGGGCTCCACTTGAGGTATATAGGGACCTTAACATTACAAACCATAGCATTTTTTTATTTTTTTTTCGTTAAGGGTCGAAAAACAATTTCAAAACGTATCTAATAAAAATTAATAAAAAACATGAAAAAGCAAGATAACTATCAATTTGTTTTAATTTTACCGCTATTACCAGAAAGTCAGCTGTTAAACAATTTATTACATTCCCGCCATAGTTTAGTATTACCAGAAATATAACATGCAAAATTCATGCTTCAAAAAGGCCGCGAACTTTTCCGACTACCTATTATTATTATGAAGGTGAAACATTAAAAATGTTACATTCGAAATTATTTTGTCACATGTCCGCCGTCCGGCTGCCGGGGCGTGGCACTCGGATCGGACCGGATTGCCTTGTTACGGTATTAAGGATATGGAGTTTGGTGCAAAGTGTGAGCTCAAGCGATCTTAGGATTTTTCCTTCTATACATGCCCATCCAGCTGGGATTGAATGAGGTGTTATGAATTGTGATGAAAGAAAAAAATATATGTAAAAGTCACTTAGCATGAATTATTTTAGTTTTAGATTTTTGCATTCTCATTGCTTATTTATAAGCTACATTTTAAAGAAACTACATTTTTTTCTATCTCTTGTAATGAAGCTTAGCACATGAGTAGGTAATTATTTTTTTATACTACCTGCTCGTCAATGGCATATTATGTGTCACGCAAACCTTTCCTAAAGTAAGTCATTTTTCCCATGGGAAATAATGTGATTTGAATTTGGAATGCAACCCATGTAGTCGTGCTTGATCGAGGTTGGTTTCAAAAATGTTGTATGTTATCATTTTCTTTGCACTGCCTACAAATTAAAAAAAAAAAACATGAAAACTTTTTACGAAATTCATTTTCACCCGCGCACCAAGAAGGGTTTATTCGAATGTCAAACTGACCACTACAGAATAGACTACAAAAAAATACTTAAGTAGGTACTTTCTTTATAAGTCTAGTTTCAATTGCCTCGCAGAAAGTATAAAAAAGTAGAGTATGCATCGCGGGCTTAAATTTGTATTTGTCTTGGGCGATCCTAAACCCCTCGTACTTGGGGTTCAATATAGCGCCCGGTAATAACTAACATAATACACTACTTTAAGCCCTTGTTGCATAATCTACTATTTCTCACTTATGCTCTGAAATGTTATCATTCCGTGATTTTTACTAGTAAAATGGCAATTACCTCTTTTGCCCTCCTTTTATCTTTATCGTATACCTTGTCCCATCAGAAATTTCCCACCAGCCTGATATTTAATTTAATTTAGGACCGCTGGCGTAGTGACGTCACGGCAACTTCGCCCGTTGCACTCACTGCCGCTGTCCGGGCCAGGCGACGAGTGCAACTATACTGTGTATAATTGTTCTAACATAAATTGTTTTTGATAATATGTAGCAGCAATATTAATTTGTGAAATGGGAGCTATTTTATAGTATACGAACACATTTTAACTGCCTCTGTGTCTAGTGGTTAGCCCATATATGTAAGACGCAGGGGTCCCGGATTCGATTCCCAGGAGGGGGGTATAACTTGTCCGTTTGACTAGCCATCACCATCATACCTAAGTCTGACGCCATAACAACAATTTAAAAATTGTTCCGGCCGTTAGAGATAAGATAGTTCCTCAGTGGTGAGGATTCCGGTTGTAATGCGCTTACATTTTCGGCCTTATCATCATTTAACATCAGGTGAGGTGAAGGCCAAGCACTGTCCCGTTGTGGATAAAAAAAGCATCTGGAAATTCGTCTGTTTAAGGTTTGCGAACTAAGCGCATACATTTCGTAGTCTGAATTGCTCCTGTGCCGCTATGCTACAAGCAACTTTTTTATGTTTTTGCAGTCAGAAATAGTTTATAGGCAAAAACGTAGTGAACATTTTATCTTTTTAAATAGTGAGGTTACTCCTTTGTTTCGGCGCAAATGCAGACATGGCGCATAATACTACAGTACCGCACTTTCAGGAGGGAAAAGTTAGATACAGCTCATCTGAGTGCTAGCGGTCGGGGAACGCCAACCCTCACCCCTCACCTTATAGTTGCCCTGTCAACATGGCCGAGCTACTCCACTAATAGGGTACAATGTTAAATGTAGTGTTGAGGCAAAACTTTAAGAATGTAGTTTTGAGGCAAGACTTTAAGAATTAGTGTTGAGGCAAAAGTTCAATTCTCATGACAAATAATTATAACTTGAACTAATTAGTTAGGGTAGGGAAAGCGAATAACATTCTCTTTCTCTTTCCTTTGGCGCTTTCATCAGAGGCATCAACGTCATTGTGGCATTGACGCGAGGCGAATTGAAAGTTGAAGATGATAGGGAAAGGGAAACCGACTAGGGACACACCCTATGAACAAGTATTTCTAATTTCAATGTAAGAATATGAATGTATTAATATCCTTTAGTTGAGGAGTATTTATCCACCATTACCTCTGTAGCTTCGAAGAGGAAAATATCAAATCATGTTTGCAGTGTTTTGCGGAGAAGATTCAGAATTCATTTCGTTATTCGCAAAATCATGTACGGTTTGCAAAAGACTGTATTGCTATAATCGCCGGTAAAATTTTTTTTTTCGTTGTCTATAATAAAGTACAGATTTCATCGATAGTAAAATAGGTAGTAAAACATAAAATATGTCTTTCATATTCGTATATGCCAGCTGTATAGAGTGAAGAATGAATGATCTTAAATCTTTGTATGTGACTATCAAATAGTCAGATACAAAGATTTAAGATCATTCATTTGAATAAAAATGTCAGAAACTGACAAAAATGTATGAAAATATCAAACTTCACGTTCCAATTAACTTATTCCAGAAAAGAGTATCCGGCTCCTGTGAAATCGCTCCTTAATATTTACGAACAATTAATACATAGCATTTTCTTACTTTTAATAATTTTATAATTATTATTCAACTCTTCGACTAATTTTCTGTGAGCAAGTGGAACAAACAATATAGGTAAGTATAGTGGAAGTAAAAGTTATTTTAACACAACATGTCAATCACACTTGTTTTTGCAGACCGTTCAGTACATTTCGCAAGATAAAGAGGCACCGCGCCGTGTGTTAGATATTCCCCGAAAATGTGTCTACATATTTGTGCTACGGTTCATTAATCCACTCTTGCTACGGTGCTACGCCGTAGACGTCTACGAGATTATATCGTTTCTCCACATTGTTGATTACGAAGCTAGCTTGTTTGTTTGCAGAAAAGTACCGTTTTACTCACATGATAAAGTAGCAGGTAATTTATGCAGCACTTTAGATAGCAATTTGAGGCATATCCGTGTAGGCATTTTGTTATTCCTTATGAAATAAATTGAAATAATATATTACGGAATCAAGAATTTAGTTCTAGGACTATTTCGGAATTATGTTAAGGTCTTCCCATATTACTGAGGTTTAGAATTTAATATTTTTCTCCTTTGATAAAACCAATGCATTTCTGAAACACTGTCAAATTTTAATTCATTTCTCCTGAAAAATATGGACGGCAAAGTATTACATAACGATAGTATAGCTCCACAAAAGTTTAATTCTGCTAAAAAATATGAAGCCGACCAAGACTCACGTAATAAAATTAGCCCCATTCAGTCTTGTTATCACAAACGTTTGAAATCCCTTTGTTGCGTCGGCTTTCGACAAACGATCTGTCCTTTAAATCTAACCGACAGATAAACTGACAGCGAACTTGCAGGCATTTACGAAATTATTGTCATTCCAGATTGTAATATCAGCTTGTTTATAATTAGAATCATCTGTTAATGTTATCATTAGTCACAGAACAGCGAAATTATTGTGTTCAGTGACGTTAAAATGTGTCAATTATTGTGTTCAGTGACGTTAAAATGTGTCAATTTAAAAAAAAACTGAAAATAAAAACAAAAACACCTTCAAAATCAAACAGCTGTCTTTGTTTTTATTTCCAGATTTTCGAAGGAGGTGTTAAAGACTACACTACACTAGACTAGTGAGCTTCCCATACAAAAGTAAAACCAAAATGATTTGCAATTTGAGAATAATTAACTCTTGTGATGTTATTCGGATTAAGATAGTATTTGTCTAGGTTTCCATTAAATAAAAAATACTAATTAAATTAAATAAACAAACTACTAGTTCCAAAATACTAATCCCGTTCAAAATAAATGCCAATTTTTTTTTTTCATACAAAACAGTAAATCGCTTTGATTTTTATTTCGTACTTATACAACATGTTACAAAAATACCCCTAATGCCGAATATGGTATATATAGGGACCATCAAACTGAACAACTTGTATTATGGGACCAACTCTCAAATCGCGAAAAAAAATCAACAGTTTCACACATTTTCGATTTTAATTTTTGTATGAAACAGCTGATATTTTTTTTCGCGATTTCAGAGTTGGACCCATAGTAAAAGTTGATCAGTTTGATGGTAGTTATATACCATATTCGGCATTAGGGGTATTTTTGTAACATGTTGTTTATGCGTGCGTATACAAGGCGTGCAACAATTATCACATGTGATCGGCTTTTCCCAGTGCACATGGGATACAATACCATTACTGACGTCTTAACTCCCAGAAGTATGTTGTACAAATAAAGTTTATTTACATAAAACTGTAAATACCAACGATGAACCAACTTGGTTGCGCTCTCGAGCGTTCATAAATATTTAGCGAGTGTGGGATATCGTAAAATTTTATTTATTAGTCCTTTTAGAAAAATACTACTGCAATAAGGTCGATTTTATGTTACTTCGTATTTCTTTGAAGGTAGGTATTATTGTGGCGTAAAAGATAAAAAGATCTTCTAATTTGTTTTTTCATGATAGCACGATAAAAGATAAAGGCTATTTTACTTTACTTTCACTTATTGAATGTTAGCAACTGCTATAAGCTAGCGTTGTTATACTAGCAACAATGATTGGCTATTTTTCAAGTACATTTTACACACTAACACACACATGTTTAATCATGATCGTCATGAGATGAGCCATTTTTCTTTGCTTACTGCTTGGGGCAGCCCTATTCGATGGTTATGGAAGATGGGTCATGACCATGCAAGCCCAGCACGAAGTTGTGAGTTTTTAACGACTGCAAATGAAGCAGACTAATGTCGTGACGTGCCTCCTGAAGCACGGAGGAACATGAGATAATACTTGGTCACCAAGCCACATTCACTAGAGTCACCGATCGTAGTGAATGTTTCTTAGGGTTGTCAGCACGGAATAGCATTTTTTCATGCACTATCCTCTTCTATCATCATTATTTGTTAGAGCGAGAAAGCCGAGTGCATCGCTGATGCTGCCGCGCGCTGCACTCACGCAGTATTATTATATTCCTCGCTGTAGCAAAAAACGATGACAGAAGAGAATAGAGCATGAAAAAATGCTAAACCGTGCTGAAGAGGATTTTGAAAAAATGCTATTGTGTGTTGACAAGTTAGGGGTTCAACCCTTAAGGCCCCTATATACGTCAAAGTGGCGCCCTCATCTTAATTTAATTTATTGCTCGCTAACTACATAATATTTCGAAAAATCACATGTACAGATTGAAGCTAAGGTTCTATAGTTTTTAAAATTTTGAGATTTGAGCATTCACAATGCTATTTTTATATAATACTAAATAATATACTAGAAAAAACTAAGAGTTGATATACTAGAAGAAATTCGACGTTCTCACTAGTGACTCGGTAGCTCAGCGGTCAGAGCATTGGACCGGATATCCAAAGGTCGCGGGTTCGATTCCCGTCCGAGAACATGATCTAGTGCGAGTCCTATTTTTTCTAGTACCTATATTATTTAGTGTTCTATAGTTTATTTACAAACGATAACCTCAGTAAAATTTTGTTCGTTGTAGTAGTAGTTGGCAAAAGTGCTAAAAGTGGCCACATTTTGCTTTTGTGCTTACTACTACATTAACGAACTGTATTTTATTGAGGTTATTGTTTGTAAATAAACTATAGAACCTTAGCTTCAATCTGTACATGTGAATTTTCAATACATTATGTACTTAGCGAGCAATAAATTTAATTAAAATGAGGGCGCCACTTGAGGCATATAGGAGCCTTAACCGCCGCAATCGCAGGTCGATAGTGCTAAGCAAATACACTATTAAAGCCTCACAGATACAGGGCTTAGATAAGGGATGTTAAGGAGCTCCGTAACGGTAACTGAAACTATTGGATATCTGAAATAAAAATCTTTTCGCAACCGTATCCGATACAAAAGTTTCGGATAATTTCAGATAGGGGCGGTGTCCAAACGAGACACGTGCTATAAGAAGTTTTTCTGACCAGCCGTGTCGACACACTAGGTGAGCGCAAACTTTCCGAAATTAACGGATAATCAGAAATAATTACATATTATCCATATCCGAAACCGGTATAATATTATGTAACATCCCTTTGGTTTGGTTTAGATGTCACGAATGCAGGCCAATCACTAATGTTTGAGCTCCTCTAGCGATGATTGTCAAAGGTTAGGAGACAATTTGTACTGATTGGATGTACACGTCTGTTAGCTGGAAGGTGTCAATCCTGCTATTAGTGTACAAACGTACATATATGAGTATTCAATGGCATTGAATAATACATCTTTACAATCGTATTAATTATTGAAAACAAAAAATATTTTTAGTTTTGTCTAAAATTTTACATTTCTGCTGCCTTAATCTGACGACCTCCGTCCGTAGTGGGTTTGGACACCGGTTTTCAAGGTGTCGCCATCTCTGAGGACCCGGGTTCGATCCCCGGTTGGGTCAATTTAAAAAACGAACTTTTCTATATTGGCTCAGGTCTGGGTGTTTGTGACCACGACCACCGTTGTCTCTGATTTCCATAACACAAGTGCATTAGCTACTTACTTTGAAATCGGAGCAATGTATGTGATGTTGTCAAATATTTATTATTTAAATTTATTTATTTATTATTTAGTCGCAATGTATTCGACAGCTGACTGGTCTTCTTTTTATCGTATGAGAATTAGTGGCTACCTCTGTTGTTAGAGTTTATCAAGCCGCCTGTAAGGCCTCTGACTTGGCTTAACGACTGTTATTAGATGACAACAGCCGGGACCGACGGTTTAACGTGCCCTCCGAAGCACGGAAGCGCTCTGTTGTAATGCCACTTAACGGTCACCCATCCGACACATGGCCGGACCGAGCGTTGCTTAACAAACACAAACGTGATCGAGTACGATCAGTCTGTCAAGCTCCGCCATGAGCGCTTCAGCTGACTATTATATGAATACAACACTTTTGAAACAAAAGTTTAAAAAGTGAAATTAATCAATGTTTTTGTTAATTTTACAAAAAAATTGTTTAAAAACGTTCGTAATTCTATAGTTTATATCTATGAAATAGATGCCTGTCTTAAAAAGGCAGATTAAATTGCTTAGTATTTGCAAATATTTATGTGTATAATAAAACATGAAAATAATATAAATCTCAAGAGTTCTTACCAAAATCGAATAGTCCATGAATGTTCTGAAACAATATGCTCAATATTAGAATTTTAATTAATTTTTGTGTTAGTGTGTGTATGTGTATAAAGGCACTTAATTAATAGGTACATACCATTTCTTAATACTCATCTTTAACACACAATCTTCTCAGTAACAAGCTTCTTAAAGCTACTCAAAAATATTTAGGTGTGTAATTAAAAATAAATTAATTTTCATCTCTTAAACCAGAACTGATGAATTAATCAACATACTTTTTGCCACTTCATCGACTAAACATTATGTCAAAATTACTTACAGTATTATTTTAATTCTATGAAAATTACAATTTAAACAATACTGTGAGTAATTTTGACATTATAGGGACATAACAAAGATGATTTAAAATTATAATTATTATCTATTAAGCGGTTTAATGTTCTCGACATTGATTGAACAAAGCGGAAAATTTAATTATTATACTGAACAGTCACGTCTAAAAATATGTTTACAACAGTTTAGAACTATGTCACTTTTTTGTAGTTGTCATTTGTCAAATCAGCTGTTCTATGTATTGGTGAATTTACATCTTAGTCACAAAGTTCAAAACTGTATGCATATTTTTATAGACGTGACTGTACAGTACAATATAATCCGCACTCGATGAGAATGGGATGGAACCTTGTCAAACTGAGATGCGTTTGTTAGCCGGCCAGCCACAATTAAATTGAAATTAACTAATTAGTGAAATTTTTATTTACTTTGACAAGGTTCCATCCCATTCTCATCGCGCACGGATTATACCTTAAGTTTGCTGACGCTATAATTACGAACTTTTGATTTTGCGTGGTTACTGTAAAATAATGTTAAAAACTCTTATCCTATCTAAACCAATTTGCTTGTTTGTTTGTTTGTTAAGCTTTCACGTCTTAACTTCTTATGCTATCATCGTGAAATCGGCAATATAATTACATTTTAGTTTTGGTTAATATTCAGTCGAACTCTGGTGCTATCTTTACAAACAGAGAAGCCACTACGAATAAAGTTGAGTAAGAATAGGCGCCATTTTACAAAAATGAAACAGAATACAACACTTTAAAACCTTATCTCCATCGCAAATCCACCGGCATTTATCATAGGACTGGCGTAAAGCCGGCACACACGATCGCCTCTTCTCGCGTCGTTAGCTTTACTTATTTATCTAAGGCCGCCTGAGCACTTGCGACAGCAAAACATTTTTTTATTAAAAAAATATTCCAGCAGTAGTTTTCACGATAAAGGTGGTCTAATTTCAAAATTCCTTAAGGCTTCAAATTCCTCTTATCCTAGGTATTTTTTTATTTACCCGGTATTTCAAATGTCAATTGACGCATCAATAATTATACAAATGTCAATAATACTGATTTACAATTAATGATTGTGAGAATGCCGGATTATAATTCCAAAAACTTAAAAATATTATACGTGTGATTATGTTGCCTGCAGGATTTTCTGATACATTATGCGTGGTCTGGTTCTCCTTTTTATTTAATGAATCACAAATTCTATGTTATGTCTCTGTTTGTGTTTTACAGAGTGTTTACTCTTAAAAATTTGTGGAACTATTTAAAAAAAGAGAATCACTACATTTGATCTACATACAAGCAGCATTGGAATCCGCTGTCTAATGACAAACCACAAGACAATTAATTTTACCAAATTACTTCTTACTGGCCACCATACACCCACTTATGAAGATTGAATTGTCATTGAATAAAATAGAAAAAAATGAGGAGCTCAGTGGCGGAGTGGTATAGCACCTGGCCCAGCGATTGTGGATTTTAAGCAACTTTCGCAAGGGTCGGTCGTGGGATGGGTGACCAGAAATTTACTATCTCGAGCTCCTCCGTGCTTCGGAAGGCACGTTAAGCCGTTGGTCCCGGCTGCATTTGCAGTCGTTAACACCCACCAATCCGCATTGGGCCCGCGTGGTGGGTTATGTTATGGCCCATCCTCCTTATCCACCCATAAGGAAGGCCTGTGCCCCAGCAGTGGGGACATTAAAAATGCCTGATGGTCGAAATCTACAGTCGCAAGTCTGCGTGCGGCCCACTCCGTGCTCGTTAGCGTCTGCGACTTTAAATAAGCCCACGGTATTTTCACCGTCAATATATATTCAATAATCCCTCGACTTACGATTTGTTTAGAAGCTTAAGTTATTTAAGAGAAAAGCTTCCAAGATTTTTTTTAGATTATGTAGTACGTAGGTCTTATTAATTGTGCGTTCAGGATAAAATAAATTTGTTGAGAATGCTTTCAATGCAAGTAGATAATAGATATTCGGTTCTTATTTCATATGGTCTTTAATGAAAGATGTAAGCAGACAACCAGCGTGATAGGAACATCGTGATAGGGACATTTAAGTTCAACTTATAGGTGCCTTTAATTTTCATATAAGACTATGTCCACATCTCTGGCGCGGGTAACTCGCACTACAAAATAGAACCTCCTCCTTTTTTTGAAGTCGGTTAAAAACACGCAAAGATGTGGCAAGGGTACTGCATTGTGGAAACATCCAGAGCCAAAAGAAATATGTTTTCCCTGTGCATTTTTTTATCCACTACGGGTTAGTGCTTGGCCTTCACCTCACCTGATGTTAAGTGACGATAAGGCCGAAGGTGGTAGCGCACTACACCCAGAATCCTTAGCACTGAGGAACTGGCTATCTTACCTCTAACTGCCGAGACACAACAATTTTTAAACTGCTGTTATGGCGTCAGACTTAGGTAAGATGGTGGTAGCTAGCCAGCCGGATTTGAAGGAAGCCCTACTACCAACCAAACCGAGTAAAATGTACCCCCTATGGGAATCGATCCCGGGATCCCTGCGGGTGGGCGAACCACTAGACCACAGAGGCGGTTAAAAGTAGCGAGGTAGCGAGCTAAGCCGCGCCCGTGAGGTATCGCAGTGAGGAATCTTTAGCATGTAATTGCCATAAAGTTGGACTGATGCAAAAACATATTTTTGTGTCTAGTGTAAAGAACTTGATATCGGTGGCTAAGGTCAACTTCGGCAAATCTAATTTTATTAATATATAGAAAAATATAACTACAGCACTTGTTTGTTTGTGTAATTTATCCGAAATAACATCTTTAACGCTTCCTTACGCTTCATTTTCCTTCAACAGCTTTGATGTGCGTGGGCGCAGCTTTAACAAAGCGCTGCACTGGTCGGACCCACTCGCGTTCGGCCGGCGGGCCTACTTCGTGACGATGTCCAGGCCTTCATCCCTCACTGTGGATGCCATACAGCTGGACGATGAAGGCGTCTACCGCTGTCGAGTCGACTTCAAGAATTCACCGACGAGGAATTTTCAGATCAAGCTCAATGTTGTTGGTAAGTACAGTCAACGGCACTATCAGTCACTGTAAGACTATACATATTGACCATAAGACCGTACTTAAGGCCCCTATATACCTCAAGTGGCGCCAAGTAAAATTTTGTTCGTTGTAGTAGTAGTTCGCAAAAGTGCTAAAAGCGGCCACTTTTAGCACTTTTTACTGAGGTTATTGTTTGTAAATAAACTATAGAACCTTACCCTCAATCTGTACATGTGAATTTTTAGCGAGCAATAAATTTAATTAAAATGAGGGCGCCACTTGACGTATATAGGATCCCTGTTTAACTTGCCATGCTGCCGTGCGTACATAGATACGGATTTCTCAAAAAATCATTGCGATATTATTGCACACACAGACAAAGCACATTGCAAAGAAAAGATGAATAAACAGAAAGGGCGGACTCAAAATGCTGCCTAATTGCTAAGTAGCAATCTCTTTTAGGCAAGCTTAAGTTCTAAAATAATAAAGGGGGAGGATAAGGGAGGGGGTATAATGTTAGTGACATCATTTTTCCCTTATTTCTTTACCATTAACTTCCTCTATAATCACGAAGAAAGAAAAAAATCTTGTGCCACTTTTTCCAAAATTCAAATGAATTCTAGACAAATTCATATTGTGAATCTACAGGTGCCATTTATAATTCCACTAAGGCCAAATGTTTGAGTTTCAGAAACATTGTTTTCCGCATCATTTACATAGAATCAGATAAATTATGCATTATGTCCTTTATTTAGTATTTAAAGTAAGCCCTACCTACTAAATTTGAAACGGACCTCTGGAATTAATTATCATAAATAATTTAATATTGTCAGGCTGTTAAAGCAGTCAGATCTCCATAGCATTTTTTACATTGTAGAGTTATTCTCTAACTTTTCATCAGAAATTCTTAGTCACTACAAACATTATTCTGAAATCTTTGAGATATTCTGTTATTGAGTTAATTTATAACTCCGAGAAAGTCGGCAAACAGCAACAGACATTTATTTAAGAAATTAGCAACTTCTGCTTGCCAATAATAAAGATCCTTATTTTTTTTATATAATTAGGCATAGGCAAGTATTTGTTCCTTTCTAATTTTATTAATAACTTAAGAGATTATTGAACTAACGTTGACTTCAGCCTAAGATTTAAGTTGAGAAACATTTGAGTATTCGGCCTTATATAAGTCCCAAAACAAGAGCTAAATTTTTTTTGTCGTGCCAGTTCTTCGAAATATTTCAAAATAAAAAAATAATGCTTGGACAACTCTACACAGCGCCATCTAGCCTCAAACTAAGCAGAGCTTGTAATATGGGTGCTATTAATATATACTTACTTATTATACATAGTTACAATCAGACCTATCACATGTATTTAATGGTGTGTATTTATGTAATATTTATATTGTATGCATGTAAATATTAGTTTTCTTTGTTTGTGCCGCATTCGTGTCTATCTGTTTACTGTTGGTTGACTGGTAGAGAATGCTTTTAGCATTAAGTCCGCCATTTTTACCTTACTTTGTGTATTTGTACAATAAAGATTTATAAATAAAAAATAAATAAAAAAATAAAATTCATCAAAATGGCGAAGAAATGTTAGAGCGAGGTTTACTCACACAGCCACTAGTTTATTGATTCTAATTATAACGGCAGATATTAACTTATACATTACAAATAAAATATAAAAGAGAACAATAAAACAAAAATATAAAACAAAAAAATTGAAAATAAAAACTCGCAGATGGATTTTGGTTCTGACTTCTCATAAAACCATAAACAAATTGAGACGGAGTAGATAACCTTAATCTTCTGTTTCAGTCCCTCCGCACCAACTGCTGCTGTATGACGAAGCAGGTCGGGACGTGGCGGGAGTCGTCGGGCCCCTGGAAGAGGGAGGGAACTTTACACTCCTCTGTGAACTGCGAGGAGGTAGGTCGGTAGACTGTAGATCAAAGTTTATTCATCACGCCTTACCTTTTGACTTAATGACCTTCAAAGAAAATTCGTGTTTTAAGCTACTTTATCATGTCTTTGTTATTTCACCACTCGTTAAACTTTCACCGCGTTATTAAAAACATTTTAAACACTGTTTAACTTAGAGCCTGGCATACCTCCATTCTCCAACCGCCATTTTGAAAAAGTCGGAAATTCATCGCAACTGGTGAAACTAGTTTTAATCAATAGAAAACGTCAAAATAAACACGACTTATTGATTGTCAAATTTCCCTTAAATGTATATTGACACTAGTTTCAGCAGTTCCGACGAATTTGTAACGTTATTCAATAAATAGTAGACTTTATTAACAAAACCTTGACTGATTCCTTTTTTAAGAAATTGGGCTTATTTAGAATAAATAAAATAAAATCGACTGGCGGCGCTAGTTGGCTCATGTCAGTCCCTTAACAGATATTTGACAGTTGTGATATGAAAAATATGTCGAATTATCTGTCAAGTAAGCTAACTCAGAACCTACTTTTAGACTGTGAAACAGACCCTTAATGTGATATTCTTGTCATGGAATTTTATTAAATAGTTATATTTATAAAATTTTGCGAAATGTAAATATGTCAGGCAGCTGTATGTTTCAATTATTTTTATTTTCTTGTGGGAGTGCGGGAAACTTTGAATTTATGTTATTGCCTTGTGGGACTACAGGGTAGAATTATGTATAGTCTTGTTATTTTTAAAACTTTAATGTATTTGGAAGATCCGTTGTATATGACTGTATACCCAGGATATAAAAGCTCATTAAGTTATGATGAGGGAGCGAAAAAAAGTTGAAAATATTTAACCACGGCCGGTTACGAACCCTGCACCTTCTGACCGAGTGTTTTTAAACAGCTTTTCTTTGTTCTTTAGCAAAAATTCTTTGTTTAATAAATATTTAAATTCGATGCCATTCCAAACGGCAAAGGAGCGATGTTAAACAGCCAAATTTATATGTTCGTATTCGCGGTTCATCTTTTGGAAAAACATGTTAAATATTCAAGATTTACGCTTGATAAGCTGTTGAATGTAACATGACTGGCAGATAATGAATTCAGATCTTCGCAAAAAAACGTGGAAGCCAGTTCAGATAAGGGCGGTTGCGTACTGAGCGTTTAAACGTTTGCAAAATTCTTATTTCGTTTGGTGAATTATTCAAATGAACGCCCAATCTTGCATCTTTGACTATTTTTAAATTTGAGGTTTTAGCATTCACAATGCTATTTTTATACAATACCGAGTCACTCGGTAGCTCAGCGGTAAGAGCATTGGACCGGACATCCAAAGGGCGCGGGTTCGATCCCGTCCGAGAATATGATTTAGTCGTATTTTTTGTATATTATTTAGTATCTTTTACTATGCTTGATTTCGATAGTGCCTTTTTACGGATTAGATAATTAGTTTACCTAATTTTATCACAATATTGTCTCAAACTTAAGAGGCAGTACAATTACAATGTCAATCGTTCAGGCTTGATTTCAATAATAATCCTGCACACCAGTGGAAGTAGCTCACATTTTCAATAGTCAATAGTCAAAATTTCTTTATTCAAAGAAACTTAATAATTAAGCACTTTTGAATCGTCTATATTTTCCTACCACCCGTTCCAGACTTTTTTAACTGTCAAGAAGAACAGGCGCAAGAAACGTTTTATCAGCTTTAACAGAAATAAGTAACGATATTTACAAACTTAAATAATATATCGTTACCAAATACAGTACAACAGGATTATTAACAACAAAGTACTTATGTGTTACATGTTACATCATTTCCACGCATTTCGGTCTTTTAGATAATCGTCTACTTTATTTACCAAAATAGAGTAAGGATGATTAATTTTATTGATGTCGTAAGTACGTAGCAAATTGACCGACCTATAGTTGCAAATAAACCGTTTTAACTCAGAATCCGTAGTTTTAAACTCGTTTTCAAATTTAAAACGGTTTAAAATTATGACCACGTGGTCAGTACATTAATGAAATAATAATTAAAAAACCTAAAGAGGTCAATTGAAATCATTTATCTATCATTTTTTATTAATTCAAGTGAAGTACTTACTTATTTATGATGAAATAGACTGAAAATAACCTGGATATGCGTAGATTTTTATTAAATATAAAGAATGATAGTTTGCTGTTTTTTTATATCGCACTCGGCTATTACATATTTAGAATGTATTTTGTTGTAAAACAATTAGCAATTTTTTTTACCTTATGGAACGGCAACTGTTGTTTTTCACTTTAGTACCTTTCAAGATCACTTGGTGTGAATGAAGCCTCAGTTTATTTTAATAAAAAAACATTTAAAACCAATATTAAACCGCTGAATGTGGTTTAAAATGTTTTAAACAAAAAACGGTTTAAAACTAAATGGTTTTATTAAACGTTTAAAATATATTTTTGCCTCTGTAAACCGACCTACTAACAGTAATCAGTTACCAAGAAATGGAGTTATTATTCAGTGAATCATAATCAAAGTTTTCGCGACCTTTTTCATTAAAAAAACCCAGTTGTGAAGTACCTAATGAATTGTTTACCTTACAGTACTTTTATCTAATCAAAATTGAAATATTCAACGAGCGAAGTAACGTTTTTAGAAAAACATTCAGGGCGCAGTCACATAAGCGACCATTTTGTTTTCTTTGTCTCAAGAAAATGTCGACTTCTTTATTGTATCTTCGTAACGATGTGGCGGAAAGCGGGGAATGGGAATAGAATTTATTTTTTTAACCATAGTCTTTCGATCGTTGCAAAAGAAAGATATCTTATTTTTTATAATGTAAAAGTGAAATTATGTTGTGTCCTACTTTATATTGAACTTAAACTAGCTTACTTCCAAGTCGTCAACCGCGTACGGTTTATACTTCTGTGAAAATTTTTATGAATGCTGTCTTTCTAGCGGATGTCTATGCCTACGCTATTTTTTTTCGCGATTTTAAAGTTGGTCCCATAGTAAAAGTTGTTCAGTTTGATGGTCCCAGTATACCATATTCGGCATTAGGAGTACTTTTGAAACACATTGTACACTAAAAAAAATTCGTCTCGCACCGGATCATATTCTCGGATGGGAATCAGGAACAAGTGACTCGGTAGCTCAGTGGTGAGAGCATTAGATCGGACTTCCAAATGTCGCGGGTTCGATTCCTGTCAGAGAATATGATTTGGTGCGAGTCGAATTTTTTCTATTATATAATTTAGTTTTGTATAAAAATGTTAAATTTAAAAATATGTTTATGTTGTTACTAGCGGCCGCCGGCGACTTCGTCTGCGTGGTTTTTGTTCTAGTTGGCGCATCAAGATAAAATATGCATCAGATTTTAAGTTAGACTCTCAGAAATACATCTGTGAAAACCGAATCCGATTTGGTAGTTTTTGCATGACATGACAGACTTTCAGACAGACAGACAAATATTCTAACAATTATTGTTGTGGCTTCTGTTACCCTTATAAAAGCCTCTAACTTATATTTTTTAAATATCTCGTTTGTACACTACATCATCCAGTTACAATTATTTTTTTATAGATATAGATATCTATAATGTTGATATAAATCTTTATGATAAGTTTCACGCACTAACTCATCATCACACTGCTTAAACCACTGGTATCGGTGGTTTATCGGAGGTGATTTAACCTTATGACAGCGGTCCACATTATCTAGTTTAAAGTAATAAAATTAACTTTAACCCTTCAACGCCCGTAAAATGAGACACAATAGATGTTCCATTGTTATCCCGCCTCATGCGGCCGCTCGGGCGTTGATAATTTAAACCACATAATATGAACCCCTGCGATAAAGTTAAACTTCCGATAAAGTATCTCAGAAACCGGGGGTATATGAATCGGTTTGAAACTTGTCCACTCATTAGTTATTATGGCGATTATCTGCTACGAATATGAAGGGTTGTTAGAAAATTCTTACAGGATGTGGAATTACACGCTGACAAAGTCGCTTAATTAACTTAACTTTTGTAATGATCTGTAATAACCGGAATATATGGAAATTGTTATTGGTTCTGTGTGCAGGACTGGATGAGAAAAATGAATCAATGTAGTTTGCTGGTTTATTTAGTATATTGAACCCAAAATTCTCTCACAATGAATAATAATAATAAAAAATAAATAAATAAATATTTAACAACATCACATACATTGCTCCGATTCCAAAGTAAGTAGCTAAAGCACTTGTGTTATGGAAATCAGAGACAACGGTGGTATCGCAAACACCCAGACCTGAGCCAATAAAGAAAAGTTGGTTTTCTAAATTGACCCAACCGGGGATCGAACCCGGGACCTCAGAGATGGCGCAACCTTGAAAACCGGCCACTCTACCACGGAAGTTGTCAAATAAATAAAAATGAATATTAAAAATAAAAATTTGAGCCTTTTTAAGTAAAGTAGGTAATAACAACATCCTTCCGGTGAATTCAAACATTTATACAGTACGACGCAAATATCGTAGGAGGCGCTGATGTAGCGATCGCCGCTGCCAGCGCCCTCACGTAGGTGTTGTGATGTCACAACAGTTATAATTTCATTGAATCACGAAGAAAGTATTTTATATTTCTCTTGCTAATCCACAACATTTGAAAATAGAATGTTATCGTAATATTCGCCCAGAAAAATAAAACAAAATATGAACACAGTTTAATCATTTTCATAAATACATCACGATACTTCACAATTTTTTGAGATATTTTCGTCATTTTAATAAGATTTGTCGCTGCTGGACGATATTCGCATCGGTAATTTCAATCGAATACCTACGCCTTCACGACACGTAAACAGAATTTTAAAATATGTGTTCACTGGTTTCAGAATATCGGCAAATGAGATATCGAGCACTCATTATGTGGTTATGGAAATCAAAGTACCTTTTATCACGAAAACAAACTAATTTATAGAAGAAGTATAAAACAACAACAGAAAAAACATGTTTTTACTTACTTTATAAATAAATAAAATAAAAATTCATTTATTTCAGTAATCTTAGGTACATAAAATTGCTGAGACTTCCCTGTAAGCAATCTAAAGATACTTGTATTGGGAATACTTTACTTGGTAGGTAAATAATTATTTTAAGGTAGGTAATTTTCACCCACTTCTTTGACACAATGCATTTAACAACAATATAATAATTCATAATTCATTTAACACAACAAACAGATTAAGTAAAACGTGTTATATTATCAAATCAATTTGATTAAACAATATTTAAATAACATTTTAATTACAAACTTGCAACATTTCCCTTCTTCCATTAAAGATGAATCATTCAAGAACCTCTTTATAAAGGTTAAAATACATTATCGCCGTTTCATGCGTTCAAATAATAAGCTTAAGATTTTGTTGTGAGGTACACTTTCTTTAATTTAATTGCTATATTTTTAACCCGAACACATAACTGATATTGTACACAATTTGATCAAAAAGTCCAATCTTTCTGTCTGCTATATAAGGTGGAACCAAATTAAGTAGTAATACTGAAACAGGTGATAGTGTTGCTCAAACTGAACAACTTTCTACAAGGAACATAAGTCGAAATACTAAAAAAAAAATCATCCTCCCATACAAAATGTATCGGTCAGCTGATCGACTTAGTATGGAAAGGCGAAAAAAAAATTATTTTTTCGACCTATGTTCCTACCTTTGTTCAGTTTAAGCAACACTATATCACCTGTTTCAGTATTATTACTAAATTTGGTTCCACCTTATATATATATACTACTAAACTATTTCAATCCACAAACTCTATTTCAAATTTTCAGTCAAACAGTACATAGCACACTGTATGATCCCCATCATATACGTTATTTCTTCTTTTTATAAGCTTACTGAACCTCAATACACTCAACAAAAACCTTCACAAAACAAACTGCACTTCAAAACTACAGGTTATGAAATCAGTCACCGGGATACAACAATACCTCGCCGGCCACGGACTGAAATTGGAAAACACCGACTATTACTGTTACAAATGACACTTCCAACACACACACCCGAGCATTTTTCTCCGAACCCGAGTTTGTAAAACTTTGAACGGGAAAAGCGATAAGTTTGTAGCGAGTTAAGTGGGGTTAATTTATTTTCTTCATTGATTTTTTTGTATAAGTATATTTTGTAATACTAAATAATAATCTAGAAAAAAATACGACTCGCACCAGATCATGTTCTCGGACGGGAATCGACCTTTGGATATCCGGTCCAATGCTCTGAGCTACCGAGTCACTAGTGGGAACGTCGAATTTCTTCTAGTATGTCAACTCTTACGCTGCAAGCCAGCGCCATCTCACCAATTTACAAGGAATTACCTCGACATTCAATTTAATACCTTTCCAGATATTTTTAAACAATTGATTAAGATGAGTAAGCTATATAATTTTTAAATTTTGAGATTTTAGCATTCACAATACTATTTTTTTTTATATAATACTAAATAATATACTAAAAAAAAAATATGTTGCTTATCGACCATCAGCCATTTTTAATATCCCCACTGCTGGAGCACAGGCCTCACAGGGGGATAAGAAAAACGGGCCATAACCCACTATGCGGGTCCAATGCGGATTGGTGGGTGGACAGCTGCTACGAAGCAATCTTTTTGGCTTAAAATCAAAGTCCGATAATAAAACATATTTTAAAGTTGTAACGTCGACAGCCCTACAAAGTTCACAAATTAACTTTGTCCGAATTATGTTTCAATAAAAAAAATCGAGGTACGCATTTATGCGACTGTAAGGGGGAAATTAGATAAAGCACTTCAGCTTGAAAAACAGGGGCGTATTTCTATGGGGTTGGGTATTGATACGAGCGGGCAACCAACCAAAAAATATAAAGTTTGTACAATGCGATTAAATTGACATTGTCCAACAGATGTGACCAACTTCAGAGCGCCTGTGGTACAATAGAATGTATTATAATCATGGATTTTAAGGAGATCCGTTATTCCATAACCGTAACCGAAACTATTGGATATCCGAAATAAAAATCTATCCGTAACCGTATCCGAATCCGATAAAAAGTTTCAGATTTTTTCTACGACTGCCGAAAACACAAAAAATTATTACTTTTAATATTAATCTACTCCTGCGAGGTTGTTGGTGTTTTACAAAAGCCCTTATATACTCTTTATTGAACTGAAAATACCTACTTTATTTTAAGCAAAAGCAATCCTACATCGTTTCATTTTTCAATTTATTGCATTTCTATATTATAAATAAAATAACTGTACACACGACAGCAAGTCAAATTAAACAGTTGAACTACGAAAACAGCTTTTATTACGTAAAGCATAGAGACGGTCTCAAGGTCAACAAGTTTAGTCTGATGTGCCGTCGACTGTACATCAAACCCTCCAACAGTAAGACCGTACAAATACAAGTTTGAAAAATGACCTTCGTAGACAGAACGTTACACAAAATGAGAATGTATGTGTGGGGGCCCGTATCGCCGCGGTCCATTAAAACGGACTTTTGTCCGCTAATCCGGACAAATGACACGAAAAGTAAAAAAGTTAAGTGTTAAAGGAAGTTATGATGACGCTTTGGTGTGTAGCGGGAAGTAGGGGCTTTCTTAAGGTTTAAATTTAGACGACCTCCGTGGTCGAGTGGTACACCGGTTTTCAAGTCGCCATCTCTGAGGTCCCGGGTTCGATCCCCGGTTGGGTCAATTTAGAAAACGAACTTTTCTCTATTGGCTCAGGTCTGGGTGTTTGGAATATCACCGTTATCTCTGATTTCCATAACACAAGTGCTTTAGCTACTTACTTTGGAATCGGAGCAATGTATGTGATGTTGTCATATATTTATAACTAAGTGATGTTGTCATATATTTATATTTATTTATTTATAACTTTCGTTTCTGTTTTAAGGTCAAAATGGTGGGTAGTTGTATTAACATGATTCGTTAATTTATATTGTTTTATTAAAATTTACTCACATTTTACTTAGTAATTTTGTTTCAATAAGTTTTCTTAAAGCATTTTATTTATTATACCATGGTTCAAGATAAAATCAGAATTCGAAATAGAAATAAAACTGCAACAGGTTTTAATTTTAGAGTCGTTTCCATAGTGAAACTTGATTGATTGATAATTATGTAAAAATGTATGTAATAAGATTAGTTTCTTTGATTAAATAAATAACTTACTGACTCTTTCTGTACGTTAGAAAATTTCAATATAGTATATTTTTTATTAACATTTAGGGCAATATGTTGAAAATATGAAAGTGGCAGTTAAATGGTTCCATAAAGAATGTGTGGCGGGAATAGATATTGCCGGTGTTAAAGTGCTTTTCCATCAGCAAGTCCGAGAAGAAAATCGAAATAACACCGGCTTTTTTTTGCCGCAAATTGCATAAAATGAGCTATCGATGATAAATAAATTAATATCAATTGCAGGGTTAATATGTAGATGCACCAATACCGTTCATTATCTGTTTGAAACAAAAAGTAAAAAAAATAATTATTTCAAATAAACTTATCGTCATTATTTTCTTACAACCATCCAATACTTTTTAGCTGACAAGAAGAACTTTTAAAAAGTTTATAATTATGTTAAAACTAAGCCCTAGGCGGACGTATATATGGACATGGCGAATCTATAAGGGTTCCTTGTTGACTACGGAACCCTAAATAATAATATTATAAGCAAAACAACAAAAAATAACAAAAGATATATTTATTTTGTAGAAATCATTTTTTATTAATTTCTTTGTATTGAATGTAGTATCACAGGAGCTGGAGAGATTAGAATATTTTTTCCCTATACTCTGTCGCGGTTGGTAAAAACGCACCTTAATGGACTGGCTGCCGTGATGCTCTGTTTCAAAATCTAGATAAATGGTTCTAAAGCCCAAAAAGCGTTTTAAAACGTGGTGACGCGATCGTGTTGACAAATTGCATTTTCCTAGATATGTAACTGAATTCCAAAGGAGTTAAATATTCATCATGAGCTTAATATATTATTTATAATCAATTCGCTGAAGCTTTCAAGCATTTACATAAATAATTTTAGTTAGGTTTGTATATACAGTGGTGGCCAGATAATTGAGGACACCAGTCGATTTTCATACAAACGAGGTAACTTTGAAGCCATGGTTCTCCGCCAAGGATTGACCTAGCAGAGATATAAGGATCAGAGTTTTCAGTTTCAGAATTACCATACATTTTTATGCGAATTTCTAACCATATCCTTACATCTCTTAGAACGCTGATCAGTTGGGTGTTATAGCGATCTGAATCTTCTCCATTCACTCCCTAGATAACCACCATCAGATCACAGATAGGTAAATCCTTGGCGGAGAACCGAGGCTTCAAAGTTACCTCGTTTGTACGACAATCGACTGGTGTCCTGAATTATCCACCACTAAACATTATTTTATTGTAAGCAATGCAATAAGAACATTAAAATATAGTACTTTTCAAACCATAAATTAAATTTATAAGCCTTTAACCTCAGAAAAGAGTCTCTAATCTGATTTGTTCCAAAGCACAGCGATAATGTTTATCAAATTAAAACTCAATTCTAGAATTTAATGTGTTTTCTATAATAGTCGCTAATCGCACTAACGGAAACGGACATTAAAAGTAACTTTGATTGAGCTTACCCGCGTCCAACAGTTTCATATATAAACCAACCTTCAGAATGTTGAAAATCGTAATTGCAGTTTGCAGTATTCATTACACCGAAAAGTTTGAGCGACAAACAATCAAACTTAAAAACTAGTTCAGATTGAAACTTGCGCTTCACTTTGAAGCGCTCTATTTAATTTGTTTTATTTTAATAAAGAGTTTTTAACGTCACATCATAAATTACGTTCGTAGTCTTGCATCTCTTCTTTTTCACAATCGAGATGTAGGTATGTCATTATATATAATAAACTATAGTCTATCTAGGGGAATTTGCAGTTTTTCATACAAATAAAAACAAAATGTTATGAAACACCATATATACATTTATTTTTTATATGTATTTGTGAATGTAAGAATCTAAAATTTTAAAGACAGATTTACTACTGTATATGAGTACCAAATGGGTCGAAATATTAATAATCTTGATTATTATAATAATAATCTTTATTTAATTAAATTATTAAAACATAACAGTTAGTAGCTGTAGTCCCCTTTTAAGCATGACAATACCTGTATCAGAGGGCCCCTGCTCCTCCATTAGGACGTTAAAGATTTTAGTAGGTATCTATTTACATGTTAATAATTTTAACAATCTATTCTTAGTTAACTTATATACTTACTAGCGACCGCCCGCGACTTCGTCTGCGTGGAAAGTATTTTGCTATCCCTCGGGAACAATTATTTTTTTCGGGATGAAAGGTACCCTATGTCCTTTTCTGTACCCCTGACAACGAGTATGCAAAATATCATGATGATCGGTTCAGTAGTTAAGACGTGAAGGCATAACAAACAAACAAACAGACTTCGCATTTATAATATTAGTAAGGATTTTTAGGTAAGTACTTATTTTACAGATAAATAATTATTTTGTTTGTTCCCACAGCCATACCGCATGACCTTAAAACGTTCTTAAACCAAATTTATGCGGCGTGCCAAAAATAAAAATACTAACGAGTGACGTATTTTCGCTACTCTCTTTGAGAAGTTCGCCAAACTCGATAACTCACTTATACGAGAAAAATTTCAACGGAATAACGTACCCAGTTCCCGACGCCGACTTCGGGATTAAGGCAATCTCCCGATATTTACGATATCTCGTTAAAATTTATAACTTCCCTCACTTTTTTCCATTTCGATATTCGATATTTGAAATCGCGCTGCGGTTGAATGAATCGAATAATAATTAATATTCAGATATCTCGCAGTTGGACGTAGATAACAATCCCTTTGTCGGACCTAAAATTTTTTTTATTGACTTAATTGGTCGAATCAAAATTTTAAATAGTTAAAAAGTTTTCATCTGATTAGTCTACCGGTCCAATTCGGAAATTCTGTAACAAATTGATGACGTATGCAAAAAGTTTAAGAATAAACAAAATTGAATCCAATATTTTGTTTTATGTTCTGTGGAAGTTTAACGTTACGTAACGTATGAAAATGTAGGCTTCATAAAATTGTTCAGAAGCGTTCAAGTGGTGGGTGATTCAAATCGAATGTATTTGGAAAGAAAAATAGAATGTAACATTACCTCCGAGTTGATTACGAAGGTTTTATGTCATTTTGTCGCTGCGATCAAAACCTGTGGAGTACTTTCCGTTGACCTAAAATCGTGGCAGGAAGCCAGTTCTTGTGCACTAAGTAGTAGTATGCTGTAAGCAACACAAATAAAATAACTTTTGCAAGTGAGTCTTGCACTTTTGCAGTTCCTGGCTGGTAATCTAAACAATAAGAAAATATTAAAAAAACTGTCTTTGTGTCTGAGTTTTGTGTGTGATTATTGAACGGTTTTTTATCACTAGGTCGACCGCAGCCGACACTAACATGGCTGATAAACAACAAACCTTTAGAAGACCACACGGTGCTGAAGAATGACGGCAAGATCATCATCAGCCGCATCAGCGTGGGCGGGGCGGAGAGGAGCTGGTTGAACACCAGCATCAGGTGTCAGGCCACAAACACCCCGCTGCTGAGCCCTCATGAAAGAACAGCCAGGGTGGAGATGAGGCGTAAGTATTTCTAGTGTAGCTTAAGGCTTCTTATAGATGGCACAGGAGCTCGACCTAATCTCGACCGGAGCCGGCACGGAGCTCGACCAGAGTTCAACCCGAGCTTGGCTAGACAGAGCCAGACTAACGCTGAACTGTCACTTTTGTGTCAAAAGTCGTAGAGTCTTTGCAGTGGTGAGGCACACTTTTTCCAAAATGGCAATTCTCCTTTTTTATCTACAGGAGCTAATCGAGCTCCAAGTATCCAACATTTAGTCCCTCCTTTGACATCAATTTTCAGTATTATTTTTTTATAAACTCAATCTTTCTCTCACTAACCTGGCTTTTAAAATATGATTCTTGTTAACAGTACGACCGACATCAGTGGCGATAACAAACAAGCCCACTCAAATGTCAGCCGACACGGAGGTGACGCTGGTGTGCGTGTCACACGGCAGTCGGCCGCCTGCGCAAATCACCTGGTACAGGGAAAATAGAAAATATACCAGGGGAAAGGTGAGAGTATTTATCATTCTGTTGACGATAGGGTATAGAAACATTAGTGCCGATCACGAAAAAATCAAGTGAGATGTCGGCCAATACGGAGCTGACGCTCAGATGTTGGCCGACACGGTGTGTAGGTCACCTGGTATTGGGACAACTGAAATTAATATACCAGGAGAAGGTGAGATAGTGGGATAATACAATAAGGCCTAATCTTGACAGGTCTTCAGACTTCAGGCTTGAGTTCTATATGTTTGACAGATCTCCAGATACAATGGCGCTGCCTATAATCTTTTAAACTGCTCAGATTACTCCCCACGCCAAGAACTAAATTGGTGACTGTCACTTGTTTCTGTTGACAATAAATATACTTACGATGACCAAACTGGTCAGATGTTACATAAGAAAATAACAGACATAGATTTCACATAAGAAATTTTCTAACATAAAACGAGGCTCAACATTTTACCCATTTTCTGTTCCCGCGAGCTTCCGTACTTATTTTGAAATAGTCAATCTTTTTGTAGCACAACGAATTCACAAACGAGACGACAACCGTCAGCCGGCTGAGCATGCTGCCCCAGCCGGAGGACGACGGCGCCACCATCCGGTGCCGGGCGGAGAACGCTGTTCTAAGCGTTGCTCTGGAAGATTCCTTTAGGATGAGCGTAGTTTGTAAGTATAATATAACCACACCCTAGACACTCCATATAAACGTCTCGTTGTATCTCCTACATCTATTACATAAATAGAATGACGTCTGTACACACTGCGTATGTGTGGGTGAAGTGTTCAGGGTTACCTTTTTTAAACATTCACTGAAAAGCTATTTGTTATGAAAACTTTTACGTAATTGTCATTGTCTGTATCAACTGTCATATTACAAAAGTACTCTTTGCAACTGTCGAACCGAGCGACGACGGCCCCTTAAACTTATTATGACGGCTCTCAATATTGATACAGATAACTCGCCAACCTAGTGCGGGATGGGGTGCGGTATCGCTGATCGGTGGGAGGGTGTTAATGTACATTCTATACGTCAGTACTATTATTATTTCTGTGGTATAACACAATATCTACGTTGAAAAAACCTATTGGATTTAAAAAAATAATCCTCTATCTATTGTCAATGATATATGACAAGACAATAGAGGATTCATTCAGGAGTCGCGGAAGGCGGCGCCGGCGGTCTGTCACCTTTCGCGACTGTAGCTACATGTTATTTCTCTAACGACACAAAAATTTTAAAGGATTTTTTTCTGAGTATCTACATGATTATTTATGACACTATTTTATTGTGTAAAAATAAAGTACATATTAAGAGTCAAGAGACAAAATTCCTTTCTTCAAATGAACTTTATAATTAAGCACTTTTGAATCGTCTATATTTTCCTACCACCCGTTCCAGACTTTTCTAACTGACAAGAAGAACGGGCGCAAGAAACTTTAGTGGAAGGATTTCATTATTTATCTTTCTATTACCTACCACAAAAATTGCCCGTTTATAAATCTGAAATACATAACGTTAAACGTTCGGAAATCATCCAGAAATTGGCTGTTCCCAAACGATTACGAAAGTGTTACGAAGATCGTAAAGATGAGATCTAGCAATTGTCCAAAATTAGGTCGTAAAGATACATTAGCTATCGATAACACGAAAAGTGTCCATTTTGTTGCCGATAAAGAAAAAAGGTTGGTTGTCAACTTGAAACTTTTTCTATTTTCTTTGAGTTTAAGGAAGATGACGTAACTTGTTGGTGTAACTGACTTTTTTTCAATACGGGAAAATACTTCATTTTACCTGATATTACGTGACGATAAGCCAGAATCGTAATTCAACCGGAATCGTTAACCACCGAGGTACTCAAGAAATTTGAAATTGTTGTTAATCCGTCAAACTTAGGTAAGATGGTGGTAGGCGGGCTTAAAACCAGCCCTATACTTAACTAATCAAACCCTAGTACAAAATGTTCCTATTTTTTAACTTTCATCTGGGAATGGAATCCGGGACCCCTGCATCCTACACAGGTGGGTGAACCTTTAAACAGCACAGGCAGTTAAACTAATAACTTCAGTGAATATAATGTATTTGGTTTACAAATTAATGATTGGTCTTCCTAACCAATTTCCGGGGTGACAGTTTTCGATCGGATTATAAAACTTTCAGATGGATCCATAATTGTCAGAGTGAAACTTTGCAATGGAGGTATGACAATATCTTGATTTAAATGAGTTTCCGAACGTGATCGATCGTCATTTACTTTTCATGTTAAGTGTATATTTTAACAATATTTTGTACTGGAAAAGAAAACTTGACGCATTTTTTACACTAATGGGAATGACGACCTCCGTGGTCGAGTGGCTTTGTACACCGGTTTTCAAGGTGTCGCCATCTCTGAGGTCCTGGGTTCGATCCCTGGTAGGGTCAATTTAGAAAATTAACTTTTCCATATTGGCTTAGGTCTGGGTGTTTGTGATACCACCGTTGTCTCTGATTTCCATAACACAAGTGCTTTAGCTACTTACTTTGGAATCGGAGCAATGTATGTGATGTTGTCAAATATTTATTATCTATAATGATCGACCCTGAAGCTGGACCCATAATTTTTTTAACAGAATTATCTTAAGAATAGTCGGTAAACGTTTTGATATTCAAATCAAATTACTTAATAAATAACGACAAAGTTTAAAAATAACTTTAAAGACAATTTTTTTTTACTGTTGTCTCCAAAATGATTTTCTTATTTTTTATTTTGAAACTACATTGGCTCGCTAAGCCCCGCATTCTATCAGAGCACTAGAAACATAATTCACAAGAGCGAGTAAGCTTCTCCGAGAACAAAGAAATAACACTCATTTTCTTTACAGATAGACCGGTACTGACAATGTCCTTGGGCAGTACTCTCAACCCAAATGACATCAAGGAAGGCGATGACGTGTACTTCGAGTGCAACATTCGCGCCAACCCGAAGGAGCATCGCATCTCCTGGTTTCACAACGTGAGTGAGTCGACTGCATTATCTTTCTTCTCTGTTTAGCTCTTATGCCCGTTTGCACTAAACATAAGAATCGCCTAAGTATTTCCTAACTATTACTTGACCAAATTAAAACAGTGTCATTAACTTAGCTATCATGCAGCTTTCATGCGCCTATTTATCTTGGCCGAGTTGTAGTTAAGAAAAGACTTAGGTAACTCTTAAGTTTAGTGCAAACGGGTGTAAGAGTTATACATAGGTTAAATTATAATGATAAATAACAGGCGGCGTTGTAATTTAAGAGGCTTTATAGGATAAGGCTCCGATCCTGCATCGAGCCAAAACAGAGACTGAGTTTAGCGAGGGTGCCGTCATAAAATATAGTTATAAATTTTGACACTGTTTAAGTTTACAAATAAGTGAATATTTAACAAACTTAAAGTTTAATAATTTGTATTTTAACATGTTTCTAAAAACATCATTGACTATTTCAATGTTGACGTCTGTTATCAATTTTTAAAAACACATAATCACGATCTCTTCCTTCGATAGGTGTCTTCACAACTTCTCCTTTCCCAGGATATCCAAGTGACCCAGAACATATCATCAGGAGTGTTCATCAGCACCAAGTCGCTGGTCCTCCAGAGGGTGACGAGGAGGGACGGAGGGCTGTACACGTGCAGAGCCGCCAACCAGATGGGGGAGAGTAGCAGCCAGGCTGTCTATCTTAGAGTACAGTGTAAGAAAGTAATGATGTAAATAATGATGGTATTTCATATTTCAATCAAGCATATTCAATGCTGTTTTTTGTCTGTGATAACCACCAAGACAACAATCAAGGAGGTCACATATACAAGTTCTTATTCAAATAACAGGTTCTTTAATCTGTGTTACGAGTATGTTTCATTTGCGCCGGAGCTGCGGTATTTTTCTATGTAACCTGCGCATTGTCTTTCTGTGTATTTGATATTTATATTCACCTAGACTACCTACCTATTCCAAATCTAACCATATCAAATTAGGGAAGTCCACTTAAATAAGGGTTAGAATCAACTTTTTCTGACTTTGGAACTGGTACAAACTATAAATTACGCTTTTTCTCCATTCAATAAATATGAAAGAAATGTTCAACGCTTTAAGACAACGAAAACTTTAGAAATACAGCTAAATAACAGATTTAATATGTTCATTCATATTAAATAAGAATAAGGTCTTGTTAAAAATTACAATCATCGAAAACAATTACTATAAACTGCCACGGCAAGTATATTCATCGTTGTAAACCATCTCAAAATACTGGTAAATGTATTGTAACATTTGTAACCACCTATTTCCCACGCAGTTGCGCCGGTGTGTGCACAACCAACTCCACTCCTGATCGGCGCTCGACTGGACGAACCCCTGCGCGTGCGCTGCACCGTCAACGCCGACCCAGCCGACGTCACCTTCTACTGGCAGTTCAACAACAGCGGGGAGAGCTTCCAGGTGTCTCCGGCCAGATATGGTGAGATTCTCTCTTTTTCAGGGGCCACGTGAAACAGCTAACGGCGAAGAGACCGCGATACATAACATGTGTTACCGCGAATTGATAAGTAACCGCTGTACGGTGAGTGAGTCAAGCGTGCAATGCAGGTTGCAATGCGCAAATTGAGATTCCAAATCCACAAAAAATGATCGAAAAATAACAGAGCTATAATCAAATAAACTAAAAATTTAGTGCTTTAGAATTATCGATATTTTCTTTCCACCAAATCCATTCATGGCATTGTTTGCGTTTTTATTTTAACTCAAAAGAGTTTTCCGCAGTGTCAGCGGGCGGCACATCGAGTGAGCTCCGCTACCGCGCTGCGAGCGAGCGCGACTACGGCGCGCTGTTGTGTCGAGCTACCAACGCGGTGGGCAGGCAGAAGAGACCGTGCGTGTTCCAAGTCGTGCCTGCAGGTAAGCCAATACTATACTACAGATTAGATAATATTACGTACGATACCTACTGCGCTGTTAGGTCGCGCTACTATACGCGGTGGGCAGGCAGAAGAGACCGTGTGTGTTCCAAGTCGTGCCTGCAGGTAAGCCAATACGATACCACAGATTAGATAATATTACGTACGATACCTACTGCGCTGTTAGTTCGCGCTACTATACGCGGTGGGCAGGCAGAAGAGACCGCGCGTGTTCCAAGTCGTGCCTGCAGGTAAGCCAATACGATACCACAGATTAGATAATATTACGTACGATACCTACTGCGCTGTTAGTTCGCGCTACTATACGCGGTGGGCAGGCAGAAGAGACCGTGGTATTCCAAGTCGTGTCTGCAGGTAAGCCAATACGATACCACAGATTCGATAATATTACGTACTATACCTACTGCGCTGTTAGTTCGCGCTACTATACGCGGTGGGCAGGCAGAAGAGACCGTGGTATTCCAAGTCGTGCCTGCAGGTAAGCCAATACGATACCACAGATTAGATAATATTACTTACTATACCTACTGCGCTGTTAGTTCGCGCTACTATACGCGGTGGGCAGGCCGGCAGGCTGGCAGAAAAAGCGGCCGTGCGTGTGCGTGTGAATTGATACTTACTGTGTTGGCTAAATATACGGTTGTTACTAATCATAAGTGCAGCGTGAGTACGGCGCGCTGTTGTGTCACACTTAGGGCTGCCATCCGTCCGGGTTTCCCCGGATTTGTCCTAGTTTGAAAGGCGTCCGGGGAGCAGCTGGGCGGGGTTCTTAAATAGTGTCCGGGTAAAACCCGGTAAAACCCGGACACTGCCCCCGCCCGAAAGAATTTGTGTTATGGGAAAGGCTCTAAGGTTTTTACTTTACAATCTTTTTTCAAGTACGTCCGGGCTGAATTCTTTATTTCACTCAAATGTCAGGGGTTTTTTAAAATTTTGTCCGGGTTTTCTAATTTAGGTGATGGCAGGCTTAGTCACACTGCAAACGGTGGGCAGGCAGAGCGATCATGTGTATACCTAGACGCAGGAGAATATTATGGAACTTTCTTATATACCTACATAAGTGCAGTACAAAAGTTTATATATATCACAATCGTGTGTGATAGCTAAAAAGTGCTGTTGGTTGACGCTACCAGCGTTACTATGACTTTTAAAAAATTATTTTGGGTTCAAGAACGCGTATAAAAACACATCAACATAAATATTGTAAACACACACAAAATTTGTTTTCATAGTTGTTTCTTTTTCATTTGTATCAAAGAAAAATAATGAGTAACAGATTTTAATACATTTTCTTTGGAACAATATCGAAATGTTGTCTAAGCATAATAACAACTCGACAGACAAAAACAACGTTAATATAAAGCAGCAATAGAACCACAAAAACACTGTCAGCTGTGAAATGACAAGTCACTAGTTATTACATTTTCTCCACACAAAATGTCTGCCACGTACTCGCAGGCTGTACGAACATTTTAAAATTAATCTACTATATTACGGTGAATACATCGCTGTCAGAAAATGTTAGCCGTCAAATGTCGCACAGTCTGAGGTTTGTGTCGCCACAGAGATCAGGGCCCTATTTAATAACGTGTCAATTTGTCAATTGTCATGAATTTGGTTTACATTGCAGTGTAGCTATTAGTTTGTTCTATTTTCAAATTGGTTGACGCAATGGATACAAAATTTTCATGACAGGTGACAAATTGTCACGTTTAATAAATAGAGCCTAGGGGCCCTATTTTTGAAAGTCTAGCGATCTTTATTACTTATTTTCACGACATGGCAAAATCCGCATTTTTCCGCATCCGCAATTCGATTAAAAGTTCATACAATTTGGGATCGATTTGTCGTGATAATATATCGATTTCTTATCGCT
Organism: Catoptria pinella; assembly: GCA_963556745.1. NCBI lineage: Eukaryota > Metazoa > Arthropoda > Insecta > Lepidoptera > Crambidae > Catoptria > Catoptria pinella. The sequence goes on along the minus strand of OY750778.1, from coordinate 9,733,076 downwards.
ATCGATTTTTTTATTTATTGATAATATATCGATTTCTTATCGCTATCGATTTTTTTATTTAGCATGCCTAATTACGTGAAAAAGCCAGATGTCAAAACGGGCTTATTATATATCGACAACTTCAATAATAAATAAATAATAAACAATATCAACAAACATTGCTCCTATTAAAGTAAGTAGCTAAAGCACTTGTGTTATGGAAATCAGAGATAACGGTGGAACTACAAACACCCAGACCTGGGGCCCCACCGGCTAACTTACATAGCTATCGTAATCGCTTTCATTCATGACAAATGGATGTGACACATTGCTACTTCTTTTGGCACAAATAAAACCTTACCAAAGAAAAGTAGCAATGTATTAATCCATCTGTCAAATCAAAGCGATTACGATAGCCATGTAAACCATTTTTCAAAACAATAGAACTACGAATTCACGTTGTCGCATCTCTGTGGCGCAATATCCATTGTCCAAAGGTAATGGTGCGTTTATGTAATGTAAAAAATAAATGGGCATGCGTTTCGTGATTTACTCAGATACTCGGGTTACGTACATCCTGGATACTGATAATTTTAAATGTTACAACTTTTATTTTAAAATCTCTCTATACTCTCAAAATATCCAGCTTTTTGCAACTTATAATTTTTAGAATGAAATTCGAGAGAGAGAGAGAGAGAGAGAGATTATTTATTTTCACCAAAGATCACACAAAAGGTACACACAAACAAAAATAACATTAAAGGGTACACGTACAATTAAAACAAAAAATTATGTAAACAAAAACAAACATTCCGACGAACAGAGAACCTCCTCCTTTTTTTGAAGTCGGTTAAAAAAAGGCCTTTGTGTCAAAAAGGTCCCTGCCTCAGCATGATGTTGCCGTGACGCTGGATGTGTCACGGCAACATCATGCTGAGGCAGTGACACTGGATGTGTCACGGCAACGCTGGTATTCTGGCAGGGCCTATGCTAATACTTTGAATACTTTCTAAAAGTAAACCGTCACCACCTGCAACAGCCGGTAGGAAGTAAAACCCATCAAAATCTGCAAAAGCTTTAAACTGTGATGAAATTAAATGTCTTGGCGTAAATGCAGACCAAACAAAATATGACGACTAGAACTACAATACCGTACTTTAAAGGGCTGTTTATTGAATAACGTTACAACGTTACAAAATGCGTGCAATAGTTTAAAAACGAGTTTGAACCAACAGTGGCCACTTTTAACAAAATCACGTTTTAAAATGATTGAATGCCTTTTTAAACTGTGTAAAGTTATTCAATAAATATTAGACGTTATTAACAAAACTTTGACTGATTCCTTTTTTAAGAAATTGGGCTTATTTAGAATAAATAAAATAAAATCGACTGGTGGCGCTAGTTGGCTCATGTCAGTCCCTTAATAGGGAAATGTTATGTACGGCTCGTCTGTGCGGTAGTATGTAGGATAAATACCGGACCACAAATAAGAGAACTATAATTTTTAAATCCTGGGTGATTCTTTGGAAGCACCAAATCCATGTGTTATGATTGTTTTTTTTTTATAAATTCTGTCTATTCTATACCAAGCAATGAATGGTTGAGATTTGAAAAAAACATTGAATTATTTGAAGATTTGTCTTCAAATGATTTAATGTTAGACTGTTCCTAATAATAATATTTGAATTATTGCTTGCAAAAGACAGCACTTAAATCTAAAACTTAAAATGTTATTAAATTGACAATAGACAGTGATCCGCTGCAACTTCACTTGAGAATGTATATGGCAAGGAGAACATTTTACAGATTAAAATACGTCGTTTTGTACCACCAGCGCTCTGAAGTTGGTCACTTAAATTAATCGCATTGTATCCGTAGTCCATGGATTTCTGAAGAAAAGCCCCGCCCCCTGATTATGTAACTTTGTTGCAATCAACTCTGACAGAAATCGCAGTTACATTGCTGCTTTAGTAAGAACCAATGTGACAACTATCTTATTTAAAGCAGCAATGTAATTGCGGTTTCAATCGATTTCAATCGAGAATTGTTATCAACAGAGTTACGTAATCAGGGGGCTGATAATAATGTAATGAAGATGCACTGCAACTTATAAACTTCGTCGAAGTATAAACTGAAGTTCAACTTGATCTCGTAAAATGGTTGTAAACCCGATATTGCAGTGATTCAATATTAGTTATTTTATCGTCACCGTTACAGCCACTTTGGCTAGCTAATAACTGCAAATTGTTCAAACTGTAACAACAAGTTAAAGGAAAAGAAACCCTAAAAACTTTATTTTAGATCTCTTTTTTAATTATCTCCATTTTTGGATTGAGTTTCTTAAGATGTTGTTGTTTGGGGTGTGTCCTACTTAAATTATGCACCTTTATAATAATTAAATAGTTCTTTATTTAAATGTTTCTTTTATTTCATCCATTCTAAGTTTTATAAAAATCTAGATGATAATAATAAGGCAGTCTCGAGTATAATAAATAGACCAGTATTACGACCTCTTAAAACTTGCCAGCTTTCCGAAAATGCGTCTCTTTTATTTGCTATACAACGAGAAAGAGATATAGCAATTCATATACCACTTATTTGTTCATTATTGTGTTCATTATTGTGCAGTTCCCTTAACAAAATTAATGTAAATGATACTAACATTAACATTATTTTTTTTCTCTAAGTTTTATGTTTTCCTATTTATTAGCTTTTTTTTGACTATCGGCCGAATACTCATAGGCTTCTTAGCTATAATCTTTAGTTAAGGTCTCTTTAATTTTAAGGAAGCTGTCAGTTTCATAGAGTTTCTGTCAAATCTGTAAATTTTTTGATATTAAGGTGGCTTTGAGTATTTTAATTTTTTGTATTTTGACATGATTTTGACAACGTGAGTCAAAATAACAGTTTTCTAGACCATATAACTTTTCTGTTGTAAGAGATATCGCGAAAACTTTATAGTTGTTCATGTAGATGGTTTTAATCGATTTCAAACTAGAATTGTTAGCTTCAGAGTTACGTATTCAGGGGGCTGACCTAATTTCAATAAACATAAAGTCTGTGGTTTTGTGAATATGTAAAAAGTGTTTGAAAGACATTTTTTAAATATTTAATTCTTCTTCTTTATTTGTTATGGCAATCCACTTTCCTCTTGGAAGTAATTTTTGCCAGTGTCAAGTGTTAAATAGTTCAGTGATAGATATTGTTTAATTTTTCATTAGAATGCGGGTGCATCGCATTCCAATGCGGTTTGGAGCATTTGGCACCAAGTATATCAAGACAGTTACTTGGTTAGTTCTGCCGAGGAAGCCACCACTTCAATAAAAGTCTCAGCTTCACACAACCAAGATCGCGCCTATTTCAATTATCCCACATATTGTTCAGTTGCGTAGACACTAGTACCATATAACTGCACCAATTTTAAGACACAATATCCACTATGAATCAATTTGAAAATAATTAAAATAGACACCAAACCGAACTCGACAAAATGGCGCCAAAAAACTCAAATATTTAATTGCACAATATTGTAAATTTAAAATTTACTTATTAACTACTCCAATAGAAATAAACAATACCGAAATCATACTCAATAATCGATCGGTCAACACAGCGACGGTGTTAGCTAAATTATCACAGCGAAGGCGATACGTCGTTAATCAAAATTCAACAGATATCAAATTCGGAGATCGCTAGATCCTAAATCAATTTGTAAATTAATAATTTCACAAGTTAATTAAAACATTCCGAAATTTAACGGCTCGGTTGGTTGGTTAAATACGGCCGAAGTTGCTCTATCGCGTTCAATATGAGATCGGTAACGAGTAACGAGAAAACTTGAACGGGCACGACTTGGTTTAACGTTTTTTTTAAGAACCACATCTTTCCGATACTAGCTTGTTTTTTTGGCTACATGCTAATCAAAAGTTGTGCATATCCTGGCTAGCTACCACCATCTAACCTAAGTATGACCAACAATTTGACATTGTTGTGTCAGTTCAATTCCTCACAAATTGAAGATTACGGGTGGAGTGCACTTCACCGTCAAATCAATCACCGTCGACTCAATTCGTAATTAATTAGTTATTTAATTGATATGTACCAGGGCCCTATTTAATGAACGTGACAATTTGTCACCTTTCATGACAATTTTGTATCCATTGCGTCAACCAATTTGAAAATAAAACAAGCTGCTCATAGCCACCGCATTGTAAACCAAATTGTCATGTTATCAAATAGGGCACAGGGCACTCTGAAAGTTTTGCGACTGACAGTTTTTGTCTATGGAACACTGGCATCACTATCTATTGCAACAAAATACCCAACATTCCCAATTCATCCACATTTTTTTACGAACAAAATTTAAATATTCTGTCTCATGTAAAAATGGATCTGCATCGAGAACATTTTCGTGCGATGAGTTTTAATGATTTCAAAAACGAGGAACTTCTTGGCCACCTCTCCGGCGAAAGTCTTGGGTCACCCTCCTTACAGTCCTGATCTGGCAACGTGTTACTTCTTTTTATTCCTTAAAATATAAATCAACTGAAAGGGATACAGTTTTCATCGCCGGACACACTAACAGCGTTCCAGAAGGCCGTAGAAGAGGAATCTGCGGCGGACTGGAAAAAGTGCTTCGAAAATTTAGACGACCTTCGTGGTCGAGTGGTTTGTACGCGGGTTTTCATGGTGGCGCCATCTCTAAGGTCCCGGGTTTGATCCCCGGCTGGGTCAATTTAGAAAATTAGCTTTTCTTTATTGGCTCAGGTTGAGTTTCTTGCCGGTTCTTCTCGTTACAAGGTCTCCCGCATAGGGTTTGCGAACCGATGGCGTAGCTTTGACATTCACAATTACTGCTCGTTAACAGCCTAGACTGAATAAATGAGTTTTCAATTTTGTGTTTCAGGTCTGGGTGTTTGTAATTCCACCGTTGTCTCTGATTTTCATCACACAAGTGCTTTAGCTACTTACTTTGGAATTGGAGCAATGTTTGTGATGTTTTCTATTAAAAAAAATTGGTTAAGACGCATGAAACTTTGTGTAGGGGCTGGTAGAGAGTTCTTTGAAATGATGTAATACAAATATTTTATGTTGGTTTATTAGTTTCTCCAAACTTTCTGAGTGTCCCACATACTTATCTTACAGGCGGCAAAAATTCAACCTCAAACAGTAGCTGAACCTGTTGGGTAAAGCGGTTTTTCACGATTGCATCCTTTTGCATAAGTTACTCTATAAGCTGGCCATTTTCAAAATTAACAGTTGAAACCGTATTTATTTTCCCAGTTTTCTTGAGCAATTTCTCCCAGCAGTGCTCTCTGCTCAAAATCTTTAATTTCCAGACTAACCTTCAAATTGTCTTATATCAGAAAATGAACGATAGCAGACAGAATTCTAGGTCACATAAATCATTGCTTTATTGGACGTTATCTTTTATTACATCTGAATTTACGTAACACTCAGCTCAATATTTCTATTTCGTGAATTGTAACTTTTGCAATCACAATCAACTCTCCTTTTTTTCTAATGTAAATTACAAAGCTATATCTCTCAGGGAATGCTCACGTAAAATACATTTTCATACAACACATCTGCGATATATCTTACACACGCAAACAATTTAATAATGTATGTTCAAATAAAATTTTGCATGACTGCGTCTCAAATCCAAGGAGATCCGCTTCACTGCGGATAAAGGGATACGAAAACTAAGATAAGATAACTCGGCTGTATGGATACAGTTTCCTTTGCCCCTTCCTAAAAACGAAGACAATTTGAAGGGTCCACATAAAAAGTCGCCAACCACAGACAGCTAAGGGTTGCCCGGCAACCGCCTGTCATAATGGCAGCAGATAAAAAATCTCTGGGATCCATTTTCGAAATTCCCGCGCGGCACGCCGTGAAAATGCGGCGTTCTATTGTTTCGTCCGTCGCTCGCTTTATTTTTTTCGAATGCACTTGCTCGATTCCGAATTGTTTCGATGTTGCCAACCCATTCTTGTCCGAACCGTGCCGTTTGAGAGATAAATTCAACATTAATTCTGTTTTAAATTCAATGGCGAAAATTACTTACTAGTCGAAACGTATATTTTTGCACCACTCAGGAGTAGAAGAGTGGTGAAGTTTGAAAATAGCTATCCGAATTTCCTCGGCAGAATTGAAGTACTTAGCATGTTGAACACCTATAGATATGCCATCGAGCTCGTTGCCAGCAGAACTTAGTTCCAGCAAAATAAGTTCTGGAATTCTTGTGAAATACACACCTGCGCTTGTTACATTGAGCATGATATATTTGTTGGAGGCCCCTACGCTAAACACTTTGGAATTTGCTCTAATAGTGTCTGAAAATTGATTTTATTACAGTTCCTATAACTTGATTTCCCTAAATTATTGTAACTTTTTATGCCTTTGCATAAGGTTGACGAACTGTTAAAGCTGCGAACATTATATTGAACTTGACTGTACCAATTGAAAATAGCTGCGAACAAATTATTGGACTCGACTGTACCAATTAAAAAATTAAATCACGCAATTATAGAAAATACATTGCTCTAGGCCAATTGAAAAAATAGCAGAAATTATAAGCATAATCCATTATCGACTCGATAAAATACTGGAATGTTATTTTCACATACACCAAAACGTGAAAATATTCAGAATGCCTCGTAAATGTAATCAAGTTATGGATGAAATATCGAAACATAATATTTACCTTTAATTCAGAAAAATATTATCAAATTATAAATGCAGCGGGAATCATTTATACCAGCAAATAAAGCTTTTTACAAATAACTAGAGCTTGAAATATTTGGCGTTTTGTTCATTACACTGGAAAGCTATTATTGAATTTATAGAAATATATGAATAATTCACTTTAGAGATAATAATAACACACAACTTTAGTAAATAAACTATTTAATTTGATTTACTGCACTTATTTTCAGAATTTGTATATGATAGATAGAGAATCGTAATCAAGCAACAAAAACAATTGACCTCTGGTTTTCCCGCTAATTTTGTCAATGTCAGTATTTACTTTTTTAAATTGGTTAAGAGCACAAGTATTAAAATGTTACTTTCCTCATATAACAATATTATAGTTTTGCATTTAGTATACGAATTAGTTTGGATATATACAAAACACCTAATGTGTAGGAGAGCAATAACATTAATTTTATTTTTACATTTTTGAGGGCTTTTGAGACATTTCAGAATCTAACTCAACCCAAGTAAAGATTTCCAATATTTTAAAAACTACTAATTTACGATGCGAGTACACCTAATTTTCAATTCATTTAATTTTGTGAGAATCTATTATTAGTTGCTTGTACCAACATTCTGTTACAAATTAAATGCTAGTAACTAATTTTGAAAATCATTTTTCTATGAATTTCTTAACTCAGTTGATTTTAAACATGACCATTAACAAAATCACTTAATTCAACCAAAACTTTAAAAACAAGATTTTAATGAAATCGCTCCTTCTTTAAAACAAGTCGGCAGCAAAAGTTTAACAAACCGTCTCCTACAAACTACTCCATCAATAACCATAATAAACATCTTAAACTACTTTCCAGCCAGTGATTTACTACAGGCGGTTTATTTGAAAACTTTGATGTCAACTTCTTCGTTCTGCGAAACGTATTTTCTACTCGTGTTAACAGACATCATGGTTAAAATTATAACCACATAGTTTTAGTCCTTTGACTAGAAAGGTGACTAAGGGCGACTTTTACCAAATCTTATTTAAATATCTCCTAAACACGCTTAACTAATTTTGTTTAACTCGTTAAACAAAATTAACTTAATCATATTTAAGTATGTCTTTCACCACATCTGAAATACCATTGTTTAGCTAAATACGTTTAGGGATGCGACATATTTTTTGTCTGACATAGTTTCAATAAAATTTGTTCTGTCTCCGACATATCGCAATGCTCTCGGCCTATTTAAATAGTCTATTATCTCTTTATCATCATCATCCCAGAAAAAGTCTCATAAATCAAGTTAAAATAAACTAAGAAATCACATAACCTCTCTTTCTCATGACAAGCTCTTAAATGTATTTAGCAGATTAAACAACCAAAATTGGGCATTTAACTTTGACAGTTCGGTAAACACGTTTAGTAAGTGGTGAAAAACTCTGATTCCTTAAATGTATTTAACATAGCTTAAACATATTTCCTAAACATGTTTAGTGTTTCGTAAAAGTGGCCCTTAAACGATGTCATCTGTTTAGGATTACGAAGTTCGTAACGTTGTATTAGACATGTAGAAAGTCTGGACTGCTAACATGCAAAGTCGTTGTTACCGACCAGCAACGTTACAGCCTTTTTGGGTTTCTCTTTGGTCTACCTTCCAAATTCTAAATCTCAGTGACATCTTTTTATAAACAATTGTAAATAGTAGCTGTCAATAAACTCCCAAACGGGAAATACGTGGTTTTAGTGGTTCGTGCCCTATCCTCAACAGTCGTATCAAATAGCCGTAAAATTCTTAAAAACACATTCTCTTGGCAAAAAATAGGAGTCTCTCTTTAGATTGATACTGCGATCAGGCTAACCTGATATTTTACAGTGTGTCAGGTCTTCTACCTCTTCATACTCCTCTACTCAAATAGCAAACTATCTATTTGTTCGCTAACCTAAAAAAAATATTTTATTATTATTATTATTTTGACAACATCACATACATTTGCTCCGATTCCAAAGTAAGTAGCTAAAGCACTTGTGTTATGGAAATCAGAGACAACGGTGGTATTACAAACACCCAGACCAGAGCCAATATAGAAAAGTTCGTTTTCTAAATTGACCCAACCGGCGATCGAACCCGGGACCTCAGAGATGGCGACGCCTTGAAAACCGGTGTCCAAAGTCACACGACCACCGCGGACCCGGTGGTAGACAAATTAAAAAAAACTTAGCCATAAACTCTAAAACTACCATAGAATATAGCCATAATAGGTAAGCAATGCTATGAAGAGTAAAACACTTTTTTGGTCCCAGCTCGCCCCTCGCCTCCAAGAAACTGCACAGCCAGTAGAATCTTGAAGAACAGCGAAGCTTTCCTATCAGTACGCTGTATAGCTGGGTACGATGGAGGACTCAGCCAGCACTTCACACTCGAAGCCTTGGGGGAGACGACGAGGGTACTGGTTAACACCTCCGCTGGAAACCAGGGTGAGGGCTATCAACATGAAAAACACATGACATAAAAGTTGGGACAGTCCGGAAAATAACTTCGTGTCTTTTCTGTATTTGTGTTGTTTTAAATTGAATTTTATTTCAGAAAAAAAGTTTCATAGTCATTCAAGATACTTTACTCTTTTACTCTCGATTTTCACAATGCTATTTTATACAATACTAACCAAGTTATTCGGTAGCTCAGCGGTAAAAGCATTGGACCGGACACCCAAAGGTCGCGGATTCGATTCCCGTCCTAGAATATGATCTGGTGCGAGTCGTATTTTTTCTAGTATATTATTTAATATTGATTCCTAAGTTTTAAATTTATTGTCACTTCATAGAAATAAAACACGCGTGTAGTCTGCAGCTCGATTCGGAAACGCTCCTTAGGCAGTTCTTTCTTTAAGGGCAGTGACAAAATAGTAGCTCAACAGAAAGGACTACTATAGCTTTATATTTTCAACTATGAAAAAAAGGGAAAAGAAAAAATAATAATAAGTGGAGCTCATTTTGTTAATTTTTACTCGCTCCAGTAATTTCCGTTACAGAGTCTTTGTTGGTCTGCGAGTTAAACGGAGTCAGTATGGGGTCACTCTGCTCTCAGTGGAATGGAAACCTGTCTCTATGCTCAGTATGTCAGTCTTCTTATAGAGATTTTCTTTCCAAAACAGATTTAGTGGTATGGCTGAATGTGAGCTGGTCGGTGCTAGACTCCTTAGAAGAAGATGAAGTGGTGGCAGTGACGGCCAGAAATAGCAAAGGTTCTTCAGAACCGGTGCTGCTGAGAGAACTGGTCTTCAGGGATGCCGCTAAGAGAACTGGTAAGGTTGTCAATTTACTGTGTCACTTATTTGAAGTTAGTTGAAGTAGACGAATATGATATAAAACTTTATGATACGGTACTGATTATTATGGATTCCAGATTTTCTAATTTTAATTACATTTTATCTACGAGCTGATTCTCGAAAATTTAATCAGAACTTCTGATTGATATGTGAATCTGTGATTCTAATCATACGCTAACACAGCAACGGTGGCCAAATAGATTTAGGCTAGTAAGCAAAATTTTTAAGACTGTGGCCGACCGCTGGCGGGCCCTCAAATGCCTTGGCGAGCCACTACGCGTGCCTGGGTTTGCTAGGTGGCAGGACCACCCACTGGAAAGGGAAGCACTTACTTATCTCTAAATATACCGTTACGTCATTCTGTAACTCAGCAGTACCAAAATACTAAGACTTAATATTTTGGTAGGTACTGATGAGTTAGAGAATGACGTATTAGTGATTATATGAGGCGAGACTTTTTGAGTGTTGGCCTAATTTCAAAATATGTATGGAGCAAATTCTTAGCTGTGGCCCTACCATGAGTTGATGCGAACTGTTTACGTTACCGTAAACTATCGTTTTCTCTCTTTCACTCGCATTGACTGTGAGCAGTATATCCGATAGTTTACGGTAGCGTAATCAGGTTGGTATCGGTAACACCTAGGGTTTTAAGGGGCTGACACGAGCCAACTAGCGCCGCAAGTCGATTTTATTTTATTTATTCTAAATATCATTCAAGGTTTTGTTAATAACGTCTAATATTTATTGAATAACTTTACACAGTTCGAAAAGGCATTCAAACAGTTTAAAACGCGATTTTGTTAAAAATGGCCACTGTTGGTTCAAACCCGTTTTTAAACTATTGCACGCATTTTGTAATGTTGTAACGTTATTTAATAAACATTAGACGTCATTCACAAGACCTTGACTAATTCCTTTTTTAAGAAATTGGGGTTATTTAGAATAAATAAAATAAAATCGACTGGCGGCGCTAGTTGGCTCACGTCAGCCCCTTAATGGTTAAGTAAATAGACGAAAGTGAATTTTCCAATCTTGTTTTGTTCAGAAAATACCACCCATGCAGTAAGCAAGTTTCCCGCCGCAGCTGCGTTGGCGGGAGTGGCCGCCATATTGACTGCGACCGGTGCAATTATAGCATTGGTGCTCAAAAAGTAAGCTTTATTTATACCCATAGGTATGTAATCATGATAAAAATAAAAAATCTACAAAAACTTTTATTTATTTATTACTTATACAACATGTTACAAATATACCCCTAATGCGGAATACGGTATATAGGGACCATCAAACTGATCAACTTTTACTATGGGACCAACTCTGAAATCGCGAAAAAAGATCTGCTGTTTCATACAAATCATATGATTTTCAGTATCAAATCATATCATATTTCAGAGTTGGTCCCATAGTAAAAGTTGATCACTTTGATAGTCTCTATATACCATATTAGGCATTAGGGGTATTTGTGTATTTTAACGAAAAATTATAATTCAAAGTTAAATTACCTAGTTATTATAATTTTTATTTAGACTGATCTTACACTTGTTTTGAGTTTAAGGTATTCAGTGTCCATAACTATCGCTAGTAGGTGCTATACGTCTAAAAAAAGAAAGAAGTTTATTGCGCTCTAACTATAACACCATAGATTAATAATTGCAGTTTCATTAAATTGCTAATAATAATAATTAAATTGCTAACAAATAACCTAACAAAAGCTAACGATAAATATTTTTCACAAAATAATTATCACTTTTTAAGCCACTCATCTGACAATATATGAAATATACAGGGAGAAAAAAGCAACCCTTGACGAGTTTCTTGCCGGTTCTTCTCGTTACAAGGTTTCCTTAGGGTTTGCGAACCGATGGCGTAGCTTCTTTGCCATTCATAAGTGCTTGTAACAGCCTAGACTGAAAAAATGAGTTTTGAATTTTGAATTAAATTTTGAATATCTTGTAGGCGCAGTGACACAACAACGACAAGCAAGCGACCTTCACAAAGTGTGGTCCAAGTAGATGCTCAGGGTAGGAGGTATCTGATCGCTTACCCAACAGCTGATAAGCCGGAGACGAAGCCCGACATACTGAACCCCAAGTCTGGTAAGGATCTTATGAGTTATTTTTATATGTGGATTTTGTACACCGGTTTTCAAGGTGTCGCCACCTCTGACGTCCCGGGTTCGATCCTCGGTTGGGTCAATTTAGAAAACGAACTTTTCTATATTGGCTCAGGTCTGGGCGTTTGTGATACCACCGTTGTCTCTGATTTCCATAACACAAGTGCTTTAGCTACTTACTTTGGAATCGAAGCAATGTATGTGATGATGTTATAGAACAGGGACCAATAACCTACCATTTACTAAATGCAACCAGGACCAATGGCTGAAAAGCGGTTGATTCGTCACGGCATTTCATACAAACCTTCAAGTCCTTATTTTTCAAAATGAATGAACCGATTTTAATGTAACTTCATACACATAAGCGAAAACATTGGTCTATAATTTAATTGAAAACATATTCGATAAATAGTGTTGTTATAGCTGAGGTTGGCCTCAGACCTACCGGTTTCATTTCTTTGCTTTGCTGTTTTAGTTGAACAGGGGTTACCAGCTAACGCATCGAACTTCGGAAAGTCTGCCGGGCTTCAAATTAAAACAGATAAATCCAGCCCCAATCGGGCCGAAATGGCGAACCCTAATTTATGATGTCACACGAACATCGATATTTTCTAAATAACTACAATACGAAACTTTTTACTTCGATTTATCTGTTTTAAGTTGAAGCCCGGCAGACTATCCGAAGTTCGATGCGATAGCCGGTACGGCCCCCTGTTCTACTAGAACAGCAAAGCAAAGAAATGAAACCGGTAGGTCTGGGGCCAGCCTAAATTAGACCGATTTTAAACCATAGAAAAAGAAATTTCTATTTAGGTATCTGTTTTAAAATAAGACATTTCAAAAATGTTCTTAACTGCTTATGCGTATGAAGTTTAATTAAATCTATACATTCATTTCGAAAAATGAGAACTTGAAAGTTTATATGAAATGCCGTGACGAATCAACGCCCTTAACGTGTCTTTTAAAGCAGGAACTGTCGCAATCGGAAGGTGAATGTGCTATATTCATATTTTAACTATCCTAAAAGACGTCATAATGGAATTTATCAACGCCCGAGCGGACGCAGGCGGCCGGATATCAACGGTATATCTATTGTGTCTCATTTTCCGGACGTTGAAGGGTTAATGAGCTTATTTCAATAAAGAATATTTTCATTTCATTTCAAATATTTTTTGGACCAATTATAACAGTAATTGTTATGTAAGAGAATAAATTTAAGAGAAAAAGCTAATACATTATTTGATCGAAATCGAGTAACTTAAACACTTGGCTATCAAACGTGAAGGCATGTGGTCATTAAACTTTGAAACGTCATCACGTTTTCAATTATGGATAAAGTACGTTGGCTCGCTCCGCAGTGAATTTTCCATTGCTCTATCTCTTTCTGTCACATAGAAACCTTTTTCTAGTAAATTAGGTACCTATTTACTTACTAGAAAAATATATACTACCAGGCCCATCTTTCCCACTGGGCACTCTGGGCACGTGCCCAGGGCCCCGCGATCGATAGGGGCCCCCTAGTTCCTGCCAGATCGCTCAACGATAACGGATGCTTATTACCAAAAAACATATAAAACAAATATAGATATTTCGAAAACTTAAACAATAATTAATGACTACAAATACTACTTGCTTACTAGCTTTTGCATGCGCATAGCTATCCTACTCTTGCCCGAATATCAGGCTTTCTGATCTGATTTCGGCATGTTTAGATAAATTTAAGTCAAGATCATAGGGGCCTCAAATAGGTTAAAAACGGCCTTGTATACTACTCAAAAGGAAATCGGGGCTACTATATGGTTTTCCATACAAACGAACTAATTTCTGAAAGGTTGTTTTTAAATTTTTAAATTCAATTTAAATTTGATACTGTTCGAAAGCTGTAATAGTCAACTTGCGGCCTTTACTGTCGAATTCACTGTATAATTTATCAGATTGAATTTTTATTTAAAAAAAACTTTCAGAAATCAGCTCGTTTGTATGGAAAACCATATAGTGCCCCAATTTTCTTTTGAGCAGTATATATTATAGACTTTTGCATTCACAGGTAGGTACCTACTTCAAATTTAATAATCATTACATAATTCGTTGTGTCAGATAACGATCCTCCTCGCGTGGTACTCGAGTCGACGGACAGCAAGAGCTACACCATTAGAGAGGTGAAAGAAGGGGCGATAACTTATAGTACTGTCCCTGCCGACGGGCAAATGGTAAGTACTTAAAAAAGGGTAAAAATTATTTCAAAAATTTTCACTTACGTCCATTTTATGTTGTGCGTGTGAATGTTCGTTACATTAATTTGTATGCATTGATACTATACAAGTTGTTTGGTAATAGCTGAATATGGGTACCATGCATACAGATGCACCATATTCGGCTGCTGTTCCCGGAACATACTATAAACCCTGAAAACCGCCACATGGCTGAGATTTTTTTTTATTTGTATTTAAAATGCAAAGCGACAACCCTAGGCGCAAACAGACTATTGTATTTCATAATTAAACCAGCAAAAGACAAAAGCAAAACTCAATTTTGATCCTCAGTGCTGAGGATTCCGGGTGTAGTGCGCTTCCACCTTCGGCCTTATCGTCAGTTAACATCAGATGAAATGAAGGCTCACTAACCCGTAATGGATAAAAAAAATCTGGGGTTGCTTTATGCAGTTTATCATAAAAATAATTGTTTTAAAATGTGGTGGTTTTCAGTGGTTTTCAGTTGTGGTGGGTTTATTATAATTTTACAGGGTTGTATGCATGGTACCCTAACACCATGTAGTCCTAACAGTACATTTCTTCGTCTTCTTATCGTATGAAGATTACAGTGGCCACCTCAAGTGTTAGAGTTTATCAAGGCTCTAACTTGGCTTGACAACTGTCATCAGATGACAACAGCCGGGACCGACGGTTTAACGTGCCCTCCAAAGCACGGAAGTGCTGAGTTGTAATGCCACTTAACGGTCACCCATCCGACACCTTGCCGGACAGAGCATTGCTTAACAAATGTGACGTACGATCAGTCTGTCTAGCTCCGCCATGAGCGCTTCAAGTACATATTCAATTTATTTTAATAGTAAGAGCATCATTTTTTTCTTTCTACTACAACAATAAAGTCTGCGTTACTTCCTTTAATTTTGTCTTGTAAATGAAAGAAGTGAAAATGATGCTTGTTTTTACACCCGTCCCTTTATTACAAGTCCCATCAAAATTCTCAATTCACATCTTATTTCAGATGCCACAAAGATAGCAGCAGGATCAAAAACAGTTCGCTTTGTTGTAAATATAAACCAAAGACTATTTTTAATTTGTAAATTCCTAACATGCCAACAATCGTATTATTAAGATACTTAATATAGGCGAATTCTTCCATATCAAATATTGTTTATCTGTGTTTGCGTTAGTAAGGCGGTTTGTGGCAACACTGGTCTAGCGAGAATGGTGTTGCAAGATATACATATTCATACATATCGCTTTTCTTAAATTTATAAGAAATAAAGGACACTAAAGTTGCTACTATTAAAATTTTCTGAAAAACGATTGATGACTTAATATAAACAGCTGATATTATTTTTAAATTTAGAGATTTAATTATTTACAATAACTGATAGCAAAGCTGATATCAATTCAAAGGGGATGACAATGCAAAGCTAATTTTAGATGGCGCTGCGTACTTTTGACAGTAGACGTTTCGTTTATAAACAAAAGGAAAACAGGTATTTAGTTTGTGGTATTTTTTACTGAAAAAGACCCAAAATGGATATAAATATGGTTTACATACAAACGAGCTGATTTCTGAGTGATATTTGTAAGTGCCAACATTTTCACAGCGTATTTTATCACACACAGCATTTAGTCATTTCGAAGCTATAAAATGTTTTTAAAGTAAAAGTGCTTTGTTTTGACAGTTCTCATGGAACAAACGTACGTGGCGCCATTTTGACAGTTGCCTTCCGCAGATTTTTATATGTAAAGTAAAGAGTCTTTATCACTGATTCCTTTGGACACTTTGGTAGTTCCGATGTTATTATTCACTTTTGATGTTTCTTAATAGTTTAACGTATATTGTTGCTGTTTAAATACCTTTTTGATGTTAATTGTAAATTTTTGCAAGAGATTGGTAAATTTTTCACAATATTATTTACAAAAATGTTACTAGAATGTAAATCAAGATAAATATATGTAGTTTAATATGAACCTTCAAATATATTAAACATTAAAAATGTTTTATTTCAAATTTTAGAAGCTGGAAAGCAGCATTTCTACATATGTACACTGGCCTTCAAAACTTAACACCATACTTTTAAAATTGTAATAACTTTTAAAATACACAAGATATATTTTCGAAAGAAAAGGACTAAAAAAAGTTTTTTTATTTAAATAATAACTTCACAATCGATAACCTTTTTGGAAAAATCCTTTTTTTATTTCAAACCTCTAACTTCTATTGTTTAAGAGAAAATGCAATTTTAAAAATGTGGTACTAGGTTTTGAAGGTCAGTGTAGATTTATCTATACTTAACTGAAAATTATAAAAAAACTAATTGCTGTAAAATACAATAACTACTTTATTTAAAAAAAAATCTGATTTCTGTTACTCTATACAAGGTGTTACAAAAATACCCCTAATGCCGAATATGGTATATAGGGACCATCAAACTGAACAACTTTTACTATGGGACCAACTCTGATATCGCGAAAAAAAAGTCAGCTGTTTCATACAAAAATTAAAATCGAAAATATCAAAATGTATGAAACAGCTGTTTTTTTTTCGCGATTTCAGAGTTGACCCCATAGTAAAAGTTGTTCAGTTTGATGGTCCCTATATACCATATTCGGCATTAGGGGTACACCTTGTATAAAATTAACCTACTTCTTATTTCAGATAAATACTTATTATTCTATTTGATTCAATTTGTTATAAGGTTGCTAGATTTTTTACAGAATATGAGAAAACTTGCATTGGAAAAATAATTTAATTAATATTCAGACGGATGTTTTTTGCTGGGAAATCGTGATATAGACCCCCAGGCTTAAAATTTATTTATTTATTTATTCTAAGTACAGCCATATGGCAAGCATTAACACATCGATTACAAACTAATTCAGATAAGTTCTGATGCATGCCACAATAGCGGCGTACATAGCATTCCCAATTAAGGCCCCTATAAACCTCAAGTGGCGCCCTCATTTTAATTAGATTTATTGCTCGACAAGTACATAATGTATCGAAAATTCACATGTACAGATTGAAGCTAAGGTTATATAGTTTATTTACAAACAATAACTTCATTAAAATACAGTTCGTTGTAGTAGTAGTTTGCAAAAGTGCTAAAAGTGGCCACTTTTAGCATTTTTGCGAACTACTACTACAACGATCAAAATTTTACTGAGGTTATTGTTTGTAAATAAACTATAGAACCTTAGCTTCAATCTATGTTCTTAGCGAGCAATAAATTTAATTAAAATGAGGGCGCCACTTGAGGAGCCTTAAATATCAGTCACAGAAACAAATAATCAAAGCACCGAAATAATAATTTTAGTCATGGTGGGCAGTAAATTTTTTAAATGCTTGTTTTCACACTTCAGTGTTGTTATTTATTGACCGAGAGAACGCGAAGCGCGAGCGAAGCGTCTCTGCTTCAGCTTAGGCAAAAATGCTTTCGCATGTCCATTTTTCCTCTAAAGATTGCACTTCCCAACCGATTCTCGTGAAATATTGTAAGCAAGTTTTTCGAAATTTTTCGAAAGAAATATCAATTTTGAAAAAAAAAACTAAACTAGAAGCGTCATCTAGTCTCAATATGATAGATATATCAAAATAATATAATTCGCGCGCGATAAGAATGGGATGGAACCTTGTCTAACTGAGACGCGTTTGTTCGCCGCCAGCCACAGGGATATCCAAAAACACGGTGTCACACATCCGAGGTGAGGGAACTTTTGCTGCAGCAACTTCAAGTAAGATAACAAGTCAACAATTCATTTATTAATTAAATAATCTAATTAGCCAATTTACTTTCACAAGGTTCCATCCCATTCTCATCGCGCGCGGATTATACCTACCGAACAGCACATAGTATAGCTTTTGAAAACCTCGTTTCGACATCGATTAGATTAATTTTTACACAAAATACAATTTAAGCTACTTTTTAACGCACAGACGCGAGGTCTACAACTCACTGAGACACTATAGTTTTATTTATAAATATTATGATGTAAAACGTTATGTCATGTCGTCATATTAAAGAAGTATTATGAAAAAAAAGCAAATTTGTTATTGTTTAAACTTTGAAATAAAAACACAGAATCGCCTTAATGATGTAATCTAATAAAATTTTTATGTAATATAGAAAATTATAAATTATAAATAATGAATTATGTAAGTATTTTATTTTAATGTAAGTTAAGAATTGTGATTAAAATAAAAGTTGATCTTTTACATTTTGAATTGTCATTATTTTAGCTACTCAGCAGTCATGCAAATGCAAAACACATCGGCCCCCTGATTAAGTAACTTTGTTGCTAACAAATTTTGATTGAAACTGACAGAAATCGCAGTTACATTGCTGCTTTAGTAAGAATCAATGTGACAACTATGTTACTCAAAGCAGCAATGTAACTGCGATTTCTGGCAGTTTCTTGATTGCAATAGCTTCATAATCAGGAGGCATGATATACAGTGGCGGTCACGTAATCAAAGACACCAGTCGATTTTCATACAAACGAGGTAACTTTGAAGCCTTAGTTCTCCACCAAGGATTGACCTATCGGTGATCTGATGATGGCTATCTAGGGAGTGAATGAAGAAGATTCAGATCGCTATATACACCCAACTGATCTGACCAGCATTCTAAGAGATATAAGATATATCACACATTTAAATTTTCCCATATAAAATCATATGCAAACTGGAACACCCTGTATAACGGTAATTTTATTTTATGCTCTTTCTTAATGCTCATCTACACCATGAAAGGTATCTACTCTCCAAAAATGGTGTCTCTACCTTCAGCCGTTAGGACTCTATCACACATTTCAGTTTTCCCATACGACCTACGTGGTCAAGTGGCTTTGTACACCGGTTTTCAAGGTGTCGCTATCTTTAAGGTCCCGGGTTCGATCCCCGGTTGGGTCAATTTAGAAAACGAACTTTTCCATATTGGGTCAGGTCTGGGTGTTTGTGATACCAACGTTGTCTCTGATTTCCATAACACAAGTGCTATAGCTACTTACTTTGGAATCGGAGCAATGTATGTAATGTTAAAAAAAAGTTTCTTAAACACATTTTTTACCATGTGACTATACGTTCCTTATTTGGGCAGTCGTGTAAAAAAATAAAGTTATCCGCGCCATAATCTGCATGCATAGTGGTTCTGTGGTATTCCTCGATGAACAATTCCCAAGGGTATCCGATTCGATTCCGCGGTCGCGTCCGACTGACGTGTCGCGTCGGTCATGAATATTATAACACCGACTTTTGCGTGGGACTTTCAATTGGATAGCTTTTTTTTGTTGTAAAACTGTTCGGAAAAATCTAGAATACTTAAAAAAAATTGCATAAAGCTGGATAGCATTTCTGTTATTGATTTAAAAACTATTCGGAGATCTATATACAACTTTCTATACAAGGTGTTACAAAAATACCCCTAATGCCGAATATGGTATATGGAACCATCAAACTGATACCCCTAATGCCGAATATGGTATATGGAACCATCAAACTGATACCCCTAATGCCGAATATGGTATATGGAACCATCAAACTGATACCCCTAATGCCGAATATGGTATATGGAACCATCAAACTGATCATCTTTTACTATAGGACCAATTCTAAAATCGCGAAAAAACAATCAGCTGTTTCATACATTTTGATATTTTCGATTTTAATTTTTGCTATATACCATTCGGCATAAGGGGTATTTTTGTAACATGTTGTATTCAAAACTTATGTTAATTACTGAAAGGGTTTTAAAACAAGTATGAATGATAAGCAACTCAGGATCCTGTTGACACTACTGTTTACTTTGCCTTACCTACCTTTCAGATAATTTAAACTATCATTATCAAAAATATTGTTACGCATATCAATAACATTACACATAACACATTCAGTAATGATTAAACTGTAAAATCTCTCGTTAAAATCCTAACCGATGCGCTTAGAGCTCAAAATGAAAAACGCCTCTCAATTAAATATTAACGGGCCCATTAAGGAATGAGATGTGCCTCGGGCCGCTTCTGAACTTAAGCCGGCGAAATTGGCGAGCTATAACAAAATGAGAATTAGACAACTTTTGACTTATATTTTTGTAGTTGAACATTTTAAACATCGTCTGATGTGTTGGGTACGATTCATAGTTTTGGATAACATAAAATTGAATGCTATGCATCTATTCAACGAACTATGTAATCATAATTATAATTAATTAAAAAAGTAATTAAAAATATATATAAATAAATACATATTAGACAACGTCACAAACATTGCTCTAATCTCAAAGTAAGTAGCTAAAGCACTTGTGTTATGGAAATCAGAGACAACGGTGGTATCACACACACCCAGACCTGAGCCAATATAGAAAAGTTAGTTTTCTAAATTGACCCAGCCGGGGATCGACCCGGGACCTCAGAGATGGCGACACCTTGAAAACCAGCGAACAAACCACTTGACCATGGAGGTCGTCAATTGAAAGACCTTGATGCAATCAATACGTTTAAGTCCTAGCACGATTCTCATAAACACAACCTAAAATAACGTTGATGTTAAGTCGAAATCAGACATTTTTAATATCTCCACTTACGGGTGGATAAGGAGGATGGGACCTAAACCACCTCGCAGGCCCAATGCGGATTGATGGATGAGTTCAAGAGTATTCACGTATTATCTTACGCACGCACTTGAATAAGGCTTCAACTCGATACGTTTGAAACTAAACGAATTCTGTACCCATAGCACGAACAGCTATCGAAAAATATAATGCGTGTAAAAACATTCGATAGAAGACATGGGAAATTCTGGAAAATCCACCGCTGAAAAACGAAATGAAATATTTCATAGATAATTTTTTTCTGTATCGAGTACATGAGTACATTTAAGTGAGTACATTTAAGCGCGTTTTTTTTCTCGATAGATGTTTGTGCTAAAGTGAGCAACCCTTGGTTCGGTACAATCATCACTTTTTAACCCTCATTAATTTTAGAAATTAAAATATGATTATTGTTTTTATATTTACGATAAGTGGGTTATTAAGTCTTTTTGTAACGTACGTACGTATGCACAGTACATCAGGTTTTACAGTTAAACTGCGAAAACAGCTTTTATTACGTAGGGCATAAAGGCGGTCTCAAGGTCAACATGTATAGTCTGAGGTGCCATCGTGTGTGCAAACACTCTTAACGGATTCTAGCGCGGTTTTATTAAAAGTACCTTAGTGATTAGTTGGTATTTAGTTTGATTTTAAATTTTCTCGACGTTTCGGCACCTTTACAGCTGCCCTTAACTAAATAACAACTAATAACTAAATTACTTTCAATAAAACCGCTATATTATAAATAAATAATATTTGACAACATCACATAAAATAAGTAGCTAAAGCACTTGTGTTATGGAAATCAGAGACAACGGTGGTATCACACACACCCAGACCTGAGCCAATATAGAAAAGTTCGTTTTCTAAATTGACCCAACCGGGGATCGAACCCGGGGCCTCAGAGATGGCGACACCTTGAAAACCGGTGTACAAAGCCACTCGACCACGGAGGTCGTCGAAAAGTGTTTAATTTCGATGACTATACAAGATGTTACAAAAATACCCCTAATGCCAAATATGGTATATAGGGACCATCCAACTGAACAACTTTTACTATGGGACCAACTCTGAAATCGCGAAAAAAAATCAGCTGTTTCATTCAAACATTAAAATCAAAAATATCAAAATGTATGAAACAGCAGATTTTTTTTCGCTAATGCGCTCGTAAGCTATAGTAGTGAAAAATTTGAATACCTATTGTAAAATGGACGTCTTTGCAATATTAACATTAGTTACTCGTAAAACGATACTATTGATTCAATCATGAACATTGCCGCGTCCATTAGTCGCTTCACTTCGTAGTGAAAAATGAAAATTGCAGTGAACAGCGTTTCATGAAATATTTCTCGTTAATGATACCTTTGGTACGCTAATTAGAGACACGGCGAAACTTGCAGTTTGGCATTTTATTAAAAATACTTTTTCAATATAAAATAATTTTGAGTTTCGCCTGAGCTTTTAAGGTTTCAAAATTTTTGATATATTTTTTGTGCTTTTCCGTGGAATCTAGAACATTTATTTTCTTTAGACCATTAGCCATTTTTAATATCCCCACTGCTGGGGCACAGGCCTTCCTTATCGGTGGATAAGGAAGATGGGTAATACCCACCACGCGGGCCCAATTCGGATTGGTGGGTATTGTGGCAAATGCAGACGGGACCAACGGCTCAACGTACCTTCCGAAACACGGAGGAGCTCGAGAAAATAAAATTTTAGTCACCCATCCCATGACCGACCCTTGCGAAAGTTGCTTAACCTCCGCAATCGCTGGGTCAGACGCTTAACCACTGTGCCGTCGAGCTCCTAATTATATTCTTTAAGTAACATTTATTGTAAAAAAAACAACAGAAAATTAAATACACACCGTTTTTTGCTTTATAAAGTGATGGTTGCTTCCACCAAACATTTCCGTTATTCATAATTTTTAAATAGATGAGATGAAAATTTACAAAAACATTTATTAAAAAAGTAGATATTTGCTTCTGACCAAAAAAAGTAAAGAAGTTATCAACTTAAAACTAAATAAATTGCATTTTAAACAGTTTAAAGTGCATTTTTTTATTATTTTGACGATGAATCATTAAAATCTACCACACAACAAACAAACAATTCGATGGAATCGGTAACACCCTGATTTATTTGCACGTGTGAGCCCATAATTGATTTGTGTAGATGTCGGGATCAAATATATCTCATTTTACGATCATTTTGACTGGGCGTGAAAATTAACTTGGGACATTACATTTATTGGAACAGGATTTTTAGATTATATGGATAGTTGAATATTAAAAAAACAGCTGTATTCAAACTTTTGACGACCTCCGTAGTCAAGTGGCTTTGTACACCGGTTTTCAAGGTGTCGCCATCTCTGAGGTCCCGTGTTCGATCCCTGGTTGGGTCAATATAGAAAACGAACTTTTCTATATTGGCTCAGGTCTAGGTGTTTGTAATACCACCGTTGTCTCTGATTTCCATAACACAAGTGCTTTAGCTACTTATTTTAGAATCGGAGCAATGTATATATGTGATGTTGTCAAATATTAAAAAAAAAACTGCATCGCCGTTCTGTCTAAATCAGAATAACATCACAAGAAGAGTTAATTCTGCTCAAATTGCAAACCATTTCGGTGTCACGTTTGTATGGGAAGCTCACTGTTCGCCGGACTCTTAATGCAAAAAGATAGAACGGACATGAAAATAAGAAAAATATTATAGAATAGCCAATTACTAAGGAAAACATAAAAAGAACGATGTTAATGATTTTTTTTATTATGAAAGAATACTGGAGTGCCTAAGTCACGTACTGACACAGAATACGTAATAGCTGGCTAAAATGAGAATCTTTATCAAGACTACAATTAAATTAATTTAACAATGTACAGCAGAAGTGACCAACTTCAGAGCGCTTGCGTTAAAAAATGTCGTATTTTAACCATTTAAATTTTTTGAAATTTTAGCATTCACTATGCTATTTTTATATAATACTCAATAATATTCTAGAAAAAATAGGACTCGCACCAGATCATGTTCTCGGACGGGAATCGAACCCGCGACCTTTGGATATCCGGTCTAATGCTCTGACCGTTGAGCTACCGAGTCTCTAGTGAGAACGTCGAATTTCTTCTAGTATATCAACTCTTACGCTGCAAGCCAGCGCCATCTCACCAATTTTTTATTTCAACCTGTAAAATTTTCTCTTTGCCATACATTCTCGAGTGAAGTTGTAGCGGAGCACTGTCTAATTGATACTAGCTTCCGCCCGCGATTCGTTCGCGCGGAATTCCACTTCCCGTGAGAATTTCCTCTAACTCCACCTTTCAGAAGGCCTACGTCATAATAACTATCTGTATGCCAAGTTTCAACCCAATCAATCTAGTGGTTTACGCCGTGTGATAATGAAATGAATCAGTACCTGTGTGAGTTTGTCGGGACATATTAGGGGTTATGAAATTGCCGTTTTATAATGAGAGTTTTAAAGAATTTGCATTTCCGTACTAACATATTATTAATTTACTTTAAGAACCATGAACGCTAATGTTTTAAAACTTTTAACTGGTGCCACATTTTATAAGTGAAAATGAAATAGGTATCGGCTAAATTACAACGAATTTTTAAGTGGTAATTTCTGCTAACATAAGAAGGTGCCATATATAATAATATTAAGGTACTTTTTTTAACGTTATGGAAAAAAACATAAGTAGATATTTTTATTGCTGGTAATTGGCCGTCATGATCATAATTCGAAATAATAACAAGCAACTGCACAATCTTTAACATCATAATTAAATAGGTATTTAATTATTGTCTAATTAGGGTTGTTAAAAAACGAGTGTGGGTTAATAGTTGATACTATTAACCCACGAATTTCGAAGGAGTTGCATTATGTAATTTCACTAATAATAACACTTGTTTGGATGACATAATGGTTACTATGACACTGATTGTCTTAATATTAGAGTTGCATTATGAAATTTAGTACAAAATTACAACACTCGTTTGGAAAATATTATGGTTACTATGACACTGTCTGGTACTGCTGTTTTAATGTTGGTATTTTTTTTATGCTTCACACAGCGCCATCTAGTCCCAAATTAAGCAAAGCTTGTAATATGGGTGCTAGACAACTGATATACTACTTGTATACTTTTTAAATATATACATATTATGCATAGTAACACCCAGACCCGTCACAGAAATTAAAATTCGTAATTAAAATTTCTGCCCGGCCGGGAATCGAACCCGGGACCTCTTGCGTGGTAGACCGGCATGTTGACCACTGCACCACTCAAGTCGTCAATAAGCAATAAACTAACCGTTTCAGAACTTTTATATAAGATTTAAAACATGGTTGTGGATAAAAGATATACCTATGTATCAGAGTCTATATATTTGCGAGAGAAAAAAATCGCCAATTTCACACCTTTTTTTTTATTTTTTTTATAAATTTGACAACATCACATACATTGCTCCGATTCCAAAGTAAGTAGCTAAAGCACTTGTGTTAAATATGGAATTCAGAGACAACGGTGGTATCACAAACACCCAGACCTGAACCAATATAGAAAAGTTTGTTTTCTAAATTGACCCAACTGGGGATCGAACCCGGGACCTCAGAGATGGCGACACCTTGAAAACCGGTGTACAAAGCCACTCGACCACGGAGGTCGTCACATTTACCCCTATTATTATAAGTATACTTTAGCATCATCAATATGCAACTGGCGTAGGCTACTTAACAGATAATAAAGCTGCGGTTATCGAGAAGCAATCTTTCTCAATTACCTTTTGCTTATGCGAGGGATATTTATTGAAAGAAATAGACGGTAGTTATTTCCATGGAAAATAACAAAAATATTTCTGAATTTTATAGGTCAATTTGATTATAGAACCTTGGCGGACATACGGAGCGTAGATTATATTATAATAATATAATTATATCGTGGTCGAGTGGCATTGTACACCGGTTTTCAAGGTGTCGCCATCTCTGAGGTCCCGGGTTCGATCCCCGGTTGGGTCAATTTAGAAAACGAACTTTTCTATATTGGCTCAGGTTTGGGTGTTTGTGATACCACCTTTGTCTCTGATTTCCATAACGCAAGTGCTTTAGCTACTTTCTTTGGAATCGGAGCAATGTATGTGATGTTGTCAAATATTTATTTATTATCATTTATCGACGGACAACAAAAAGACTATAACCTTAGTACCCCATGGATTATATACCTCATGGATTAATAAATTGCAACTCTCACTTACCTATACAGGGTGTTTCATAAAACCCGTAAAATTGTATGTTTTATTTGTATGGAAGACTGCAATGTGACAACCCTAGGTACAAATAGACTACTGTGTTCGATAATCAATTCTATTAATGTGCAAAAGCAAAACACAATTTAGGGTTGCCGCTATGCAGTTTATTATGAAAATACAAAAAAAAATGTGGCGGTTTTCAGTGTTTATAAAAAAAACAGGGTTGTATGCATGGTAACCTATTTAGCATTTTCGACTTTATGGATTATTTTGTAATATGTTGTATAATTATGTACTCGTTGTATTGATTTGATTTTTAGTTGGACATTTCGGTGATCAATTATTGTGATATTTAGATGGATTTTTCAGTCATTGGTTATGAGCATTCTCCTTTATTATTTAGTTCATTTTCTGTAGATTTCAAATAAACTATTGAGTTTATAAACTATTTAATATCTAGGTATTGACCTATAGTATTTTTTCGCCATAACTTTATGACCAATGGACAGTTTACGGCCAAATACTCAAATGAATCTTTTAAGGCCACCTTAAATTAAAAAATGTTGTCATATTACAGAAACTCTATGAAACTGACAGCTTCCTTAAAGTTCGAAAGACTGACATGAGCCAACTAGCTCTAACTAGCTCCGCCAGTCGATATTATAATATTTATTCTAAATAAGCCCAATATCTTTAAAAAGGAGTCAAGGTCTTGTGAAATAGACGTCTAATGTTTATTGAACAACGTTACAACATTACAAAATGCGTGCAATAGTTTAAAAACGGGTTTGAACCAACAGTGGCCACTTTTTACAAAATCGCGTTTTAAAAGTTATTTGATAAATATTAGACGTTATTAACAAGACCTTGACTGATTCCTTTTTTAAGAAATTGGGCTTACATATTAAGAATTAATAAAATAAAATCGACTGGTGGCGCTAGTTGGCTCATGTCAGCCCCTTAACTAAAGACTTTAGCTAAGAAACCGTTGAGTATTCGGTCGTAAGAGTCGATCTTTCCAAGGAAGTCGTTATTAGTGTCTATAATATATATTCGATGGGTCCTGTATAACTATTTATGTGAACAAAAGTCTTATAGCTATTTCCTGGGATTCTTTTATGGCGCCCTTTGGTGCTTTTCAGGCTTTCAGGTATTTAGCGAGATAGAAGGTTATTGATATCAATAGGTTTACACAATACTAAATGATATACTAGAAAAAAATACGACTCACACCAGCCTTTCTATTGTCTAATTTCAAAATCTATCGCAATCGCTTTCAGGATGAAACACATTGATGCTTCTTTTTGGCACAAATAAAAACTTACCAAAGAAATTCAGCAATGTGTCGGATCCAACTGTCAAATGAAAGCGAGTGCGATAGATTTTTAAATTAGACAATTAGCCCCCTGATCATATTCTCGGACGGGAATCGAACCCGCGACCTTTGGATGTCTATTATTTAGTATTTTATAGATCTAAAAAAAAAACTCAAATTTAAAAACAATCGGCCTTACTACAAAAATAATAAAACGCTGTTCAACAAGTGTTTAACTTAAACACTGTCACTTTTTTAACAATATGATTTGAAAGAGACGGCATCACATTTAAACAATGTCTAAGTTAAACAGTGTCTTAAAATCTTTCGTCACATATTTGCTCGTAAAGGGTCTCTTATTACACCAATTTCAATATCGTATTGTATCTCATTACGTACTTGTGCGTTATGGTAATGTAAAACGCGCGGTTTATCAAGGTGCTCCGTCTAAAACATACGGTACTTTTTAAAATCTTAGCAAAGAGTTTTTATGTCAGAAAAGAGGTCTGCATTTTATGAACAAAATTAACTCGGGGGGATAAAATATAATAAATAATCATTTAATTCTTTAATTTTATTATTTTGACAATAAATTACAACCATATATCTGTAACAAAAACACAAAAATAATAATTTACTGTATAGTAATACTGGCTGTTTTTTATGCCTTTCCCTTAAAAAATTTGTGAACATTTGTTTTTAGTTGAAAATGTCGTCAAGTACTGATGAATTTAATAATTCGACACCGCCAGAAGTGTCAGAGGCAGCGAAAAAGGCTGCTCTAAGCCTCTTGCCCGAAAAATCGACCGATAGATACTTACAAACGTATCAAAATTTCATCATATGGAAAACAAGCAAAGGTGCAAATTCATTTTCAGAAAGTGTGTTTTTAGACTTAAAAATGGAACCTTCTCAAAAATATAAGTCAAGCTCAGAGTGGTGCTACTATTCAATGCTAAAAAGCACTGTGAAAACAAAACATGGTAATTTTTATAACTGCTTTAACAAGATGATAAAAAATTTATTCCTTTAAGAAAGTCCGAGTTTTATTTATTTCCTCGCAAATATGTTATAAAACGTCGCATAACATACGTGCGCTTTGATAATTACCGCTCTTATATCATAATGTACTATTGTGGTGATGCCGAATAATTTTACTTACTACATAAATAATAAGTTCGATTTAAATTGACAAATAATTTCATGGCTATTGCAGTTTTAAGATAGTGCTATCTGGAGCCTATAAAATAGGCTCTGAAAAAAGTATTATATTAAAAATATTCACAAACTTTTTTGTTCAATTTTGTAATGTTTATTGTAGAGGCACAGCTTCATCTAAATTTTATATAAAATGTTGACTAGCTTTTTTAAGTAATACATTTAAAAAAAGCTAGTCAACAGTTTACCCAAATTATTATTTCAACCCATTAAAAACAACCATTAGAATATAAATTGGTTCACGTCGACATTTTATAAGTATGCAATTGGAATTCCATGTAGTCGGCGTCGCTAACTTAGGTAAATAAAAAAGGATGGTGCAGCTATTTTCTTGTTCGTCTCTATAATATTTAAAGCATCCCGTATTTATTGTAGAATCTACTATCTGGATTGTTCAAGAATTTTTACAACCATCTGCAAACATCTCTAGTTTTTTTACAAACGCCATAGTGTCGTAGAAATGTGTGAAAACTTTAATATTCAGTACTAAGATAGTATTTTGCTTTATATTTGTTGTGGCTTTCTATTGCTATTTAAGAGGGCGTAGTCTGCACACTAGTGCCGCCATTGGAAAAAAAATAAGTGCTTAAATAAATAAGAAATTGGGAATTATCTTTCTGTAGTGTACCTACTCCAAAGAAGCTTTGTGGTGCTTTTTATCGCTTAAACAATATTTTCTATCCTGTCGTTTAGTTTAATGGAGATTTTTTGCGATAAATGGCTACTTTTAACAATAAAACTTCATTTAACTAAAAGACATGCTAGAAAATATTGTTTAAGCGATAAAAATAACCACAAAGCTTCTTCGGAGTACACTACAGAGAGATAATTCACAATTTCGTCTTTATTTAAGCACTTTATTTTTTTTTCCAATGGCGGCGCTAGTGTACAGACTACGCAGCCTTAAGGCGAGGCCAGTTCACGATCTGATGAAAAGATTGATTTATGAGCTTCCAATGTGAAGAACTGATGTAAAATTCTACTTCACGAAAATTACTGTAGTCTGAAAAAGAAACAAAGAAACACAATAAATATAAATAAATATTTGACAACATCATATACATTGCTCTGATTCCAAAGTAGGTAGCTAAAGCACCTGTGTTATGGAAATCAGAGACAACGGTGGTATCACAAACACCCAGACCTGAGCTAAACAACCGGGGATCGAACCCGGGACCCTCAGAGATGGCGACACCTTGAAAACCGGTGTACAAAGCCACTCGACCACGGAGGTCGTCAGATAACCGAACAGAAACTTGGTACCTTGGTAACTCTGTTAAAAAATCCTGAATAACAGTCAGACTTCGTAATTTTCAACGACAGTGATATGTTTTTTTATGCAAAAAGAATAGATTTTTTTATTACGAAAAAAAAATAGCAATAGGTACAACTATACAACATGTTACAATAAAGCCAAATATGGATATGGACCATTAAGTTGAACAACATTTGTTTCAATTTTAATCATTTCAATTTCAGCCCGGTCGGAAATCGAACCCGGGACCTCTTGCGTGGTATACCGGCATGTTGTACACTGCACCACTCAGGTCGTCATCTACATTTTATACCACCATTACCTTTTTATGCCTGTTTGTAGGTTTGAATAAAAAAAATCACTAACACCTGTCCTGACTGTCTTGTTAAATTATCACAGTGGAAAATTGCAATTCAAAATTTACAGGAGTAATTTTTTATGTTACTTGGTTCCCCTATGAAATGTTATCTCCTCTTTAATTCCCTTTCATATTAGTTTTCGCAAGAAGAGATAACAAATGTAGAACACTAAATAATATAATAGAAAAAATACGACTCGCACCAGATCATGTTCTCGGACGGGAATCGAACCCGCGAATATCCGGTCCAAGGCTCTGACCGCTGAGCTACCGAGTGACTCGGTTTACGATAGTCACAGTTTACGATAGGTACCGAGTGACTCGGTAGCTCAGCGGTCAGTCAGTACCAACCCAATTCAAAATAAATGCTTACATATTTTCATACAAAACTGTAAATCGCATTAATTTTTAACCGATTTCAAAAAAGGAGGAGGTTCTCAGTTCGTCGGAATGTTTGTTTTTTTTTTAATTGTTTTGGTATTTTGGGTTTTTTATACAACATGTTACAATAATACCCCTAACGCCGAATATGGTATATAGAGACCTTCAAACTCAATAACTTATGCTATGAGACCAACACTGAAATCGCGAAAAAAATCAGCTGTTTCATATTACATTTTGATATTTTCGATTTTATTTTTTGTATGAAACAGCTGATTTTTTTTCACGATTTCAGAGTTGGTCCCATAGTAAAAGTTGTTCAGTTTGATGGTTCCTATTATACCATATCCGGGATTAAGGGTATTTTTGTAACATGTTGTATAATTAGATAAATACTGTCTTAATCTGAATAACATCACAAGAAGAGTTAATTATGCTCAAATTACAAATAATTTTTGTATTACGTTTGTATGGGAAGCTCACTGTTCGCCGGACTCTTAAGTTGAAGAAATGCGCCAAGCCTGTTCCTCACAACTTGATTGACCTATGACATTTATGTAAGTAGTATCAATCTAAACAGCACAATACCGAATAATTCCATTTAGATATTAGATTAAATTGCTTAAATAAATTTGTTAAAGCTTTTCACCAATTTCGAATAATGGACCTTAAGTATTCAGTATTAAGAACGATGTGTCGTCACGATCCGTTACAAATAGATCGAAACGATAAATGGAATGTGCTTATTAATATCGTTAACGAATTCTGTGACGTCGAATTGTTTGAAGCCGTCGCTGATCAAGTAGGTAGTTCAATTAATTAAATGGCAGTTAATCTGAAATGTAGCTCTAGCTATTTTGATTCTCACAGAATTAGTATGGTACTGACGTACAGAACGGCCACACTCCGCCTCCCGCCGATCCGAGGTACCGCACCTCCCCCCACAATCGGTTAGATCAGAAGTTCATTCTCCGTGGCCGTGCGCACGCGCGAGTTGTTTGTACTAACTTACGAGCTCAACAGAAGTCAAGAGTCAACCCTAAAATGTTCACGCACACATTCGCAGCTTGTACAAACGTAATCCATTTATGTTGTAGTTAAAACGCACTTTTTGTATGGAGTGTCCTTGTGCAATTAATCGAAAATCGTTTTTTACTGCATTGACCAAGTGCACTTGAATATGCACTCATAAACCCAACAACTAAGCCCAGTGTCAGAATCCTCTTGATATCGCCCACGAGTGACTGTTTGTAGCGCGGCGTTTTTAATTTTTTAGTTCGTTTTGGCAGGGCAGTCGTGTTTTTAATATAAAAAAAATAATGTTTATACCTACTTTATTAATTTCTGTAGCGGTTCTTTAACATACAATACTGCCCCCTGATTACGTAACTCTGTTGCTATCAATTCTCATTTGAAATCGATTGATTTCAAATGGTTTCAAACGAGAAATTAGCAACAGAGTTATGTAATCCAGGGGTTGGTCTTCACTTTGTACACTTTACTGCTTAGCGGTATTATTTTTTCATATGTAATGTAAAAATATGGCTAGCAGGCCAGACACCTCGAGAGAGATATTCGCCTGACTTATGGCCTAGTTTATTGAATCCAGGTCCCATGACGTCACGGAGGTCATCCAATTTGTGTGGATCACATATTTTATGGCGCCTGTGCCTCGGATGGATGCAAACATGGCGATTTTGGGGGTCATTGGTCATAGTTTGGAAAGGCTACTCTTAAAAGATTTTTTAGTAGAAGAAAATTGTAATTATCTGGAAGACAAACTACTACTTATTTCTGTCTAAATAAAGTCTACTGTTTTGGTAATGTGAGTAGGTACTTACGAGTACATTCATACCTTTATCAGATTTCTGCAATTTTGTTTAATATTAACTCTTGAAACTGTAAACCAGCTGTAAACAGACAAAGAATTCAAGGTGCAAAAAAGTAAGCTGAACTAGATTTCACCTTTAAATATCTGAACTCATATTTCTAATTACCTACTCTTCAATCGAGTTGGACTCCATCGAGCGAGACAATCCAACCAATCGATACGTACCACTGGAAACAAATCGTCTGTGCGATTAAACCGTCAGTCGAAAGGAATCCACAAGCGAAATCGAATCACCGCCACCCGTGTGAGAATCAATGGTGAGTGGTAATAAACGACTTGGACCCTTACCATGGGTACTCGAATGGTAAATTCTAGAATCAGCTGACTAAGGCACACAATTAGATAACTGTCTAAGTCGAAAAAATTATGTGTTTCCATCAAAACTGTTATTAATATTTTAATTCGCCGACTGACTAGAACACAGGACGTATAATGTGAGATAGGTTCTTTTCATCTGTAGGCCTGTACCTACCCAAAGCACCAAAAATTATCGAATGTTAATCAAATTTGTATACGGAGAAAGGTGGCGATGTACAATTTTAGGAAAAATTTTGCGCTCGATACGTATTCGATTGTCACTTGATAATTTTTCGTTATCGACTACACTTCTCTGATTTAAACGAGTACGGCTTCGGATTTTGGTAGCATATTATCAAAATATCTATCATGTTGCACTAGACATGTATAGCAAGTATTTGCGCGCGGCCATTTTGTTCCTCTGACGTTTAACTCACTTCAAGTGTGAATCGAGAACCGATAGTAATGGTACACTATAATGCTTTGCGGAGCGTGAACTTCGCCCGAGCGACAAACACTGATTGTTTCGACGTCGCGACAGACACTTGTTAAAACTGTTACGACACATCTACTTGTAAATTGAAAATATTCAGTGTAGAAGATAAAGTTTAACAGTCTGTATAGGTAGGTAGCCTGTGAAGCTATTTTGTCGTAAGAATATTAACCCTTCTCAAAAGGCACGCGCTTGTTATAAGAATGATTTATTAAGGGATCTGTACAAATGTATAAGCAAGAAATCTTACACTGACGTGTAAGACACTAACTAAAACTAACTGACATAAAAAAAGAACTAAAAAGTTAAAAATAATGTTATACCGCATTTTTATTAAGCAAAGTTACTTTGGCATTTAAACAGCATTAGAGAAAAAAAGAGTGTAACATGCTTTTGTTTTGAAAACTTATGACTGTTTTTTCTAGCATATCCTACTCTTACGTTGCAAGCCAGCGTTATTTCTTCAATGTGAGGAATTACCTCGGCATTCAATTGAAACATCTTTCTAGATATTTTGACTAGGTATTGAAAAGATGAAACAGCTATATAATTTTTAAATTTTGAGATTTTAGCAATCACTATGCTATTTTTATACAATAGTAAATGACATACTCGAAATAATCCGTCTTGTCACTCTTTGTTTTACACAACTAACGACTATAAGGTGTAATACATATCTATTCAATGGGATTTATTTAAACTTACGACTTTTTCCAATTTAAGAGTTCGGCGAACAGTGTGCTTCCTTTACAAACGTAATACCAAAACGATTTGCAATTTGAGCATAATTAACTCATCTTGTGATGTTATTCGGATTAAGACAGTATTTGTCTAGGGTTTTATTAAATAAAAAAAATACCAAACCAAATAAAAATTAATGCGATTTACAGTTTTGTATGAAAAAAATGAAATTAGCATTTATTTTGAATTGGGTTAGTATTTTGTGGATTTTATAAAAAAAACATAAAGCAAGTACCTATTTTCCGTAAACGAAACTAAAACAGTGAAAAAGCTAAATCTTTGGTTTTATAGTTAAAATAGCGCAAGACGCGTGTCGTTTCGCGTAGGCGGGCGTGCTCAGACGAACAAATTCATAATTTACGTCAAAACTTTGACGAGAGAAGTTAATAAAAACATCGCTGTCAGACAGCGAAAAACGAAACAAAAACATATGAATACTTTTCCATTTTCTTTATTTTTACTGAAAGAAAATTTCTGGTTTGCTTAAACATAAAACGTCATGTTAAAATCGATAACCTCAAAACCATATTTTGATGTCTCATTACTATTTATTTATTCTTCAGGAACAAAACATCATTATTTAGCTATACAAATATGGGGTAATGTAAAGGTAGTAAAATCAGGATAATGTAAGGATTGATTATTCCTTCTTAGGGCACTGTTCCAAAGGCATACATTTCCTGGAGGCCGTGTGTCTGACAGTGGGGGGGTCGCAGTAGCAGGATGAGTAGTCGCAGATAGTGCCTCTCTGTTGCACGGGATTGGGTTCATCGCAGGTGGCTTCGGGAGTTATCTTAGCGCAACCTACTGCGTAAGCGTGCGTCCCTTCTTCGCACTCACTCGAACCTGAAAATGGACAGGGAAAATTTTAACACATTTAACAATAGAGACACGCTGTTCATCACCATTCAATTTCGCGCTTACAATTTTTTTTTCCATGAAAATAATTTATTGTTACGAGTAACTACTCGTAACAATAAATTATTTTCATGGTAGTTATAGTGCATAGGACATTTTCTAACTAGAAAATGTCCTATGCACTATAACTACCTCCTCCATAGCTATGTTATCCTGGTACTTTAGAATCCAAATAATAAGCAAAGCTTTATTGTCCTTGCACTTTAAACCTAGTGATGTGTTTAGTCGTTATTAAAATACCTACTACAAATAATGTCTTCAAAAATAATAAAAAACTGAACTGTGTTATCGATGTTTTTTACTTAACACCTCTATTTAAACCATTGGTGCCGTAACTGGAATGCTTTTGGTGCGGTTTGGATGGTGCGATTGGGATTGGTGCTGTAACTTTCGATGCAGCGTACTTTCGATTTAGTATACTGTCGATGTAGGGTACCGTCGATTTAGTGTACTGTCGATGTAGGGTACCGTCGATTTAGTGTACTGTCGATGTAGGGTACCGTCGATTTAGTGTACTGTCTATGTAGGGTACCGTCGATTTAGTGTACTGTCGATGTAGGGTATCGTCGATTTAGTGTACTGTCTATGTAGGGTACCGTCGATTTAGTGTACTGTTGATGTAGGGTATCGTCGATTTAATGTACTAACGATTTGGTGTACTGACGATTTGGCGTGCTGTCGATGCAGTGACTGTCGATATTATGATCCAGACCCAACTGGAATACCTCATAATAATAATTATATCACTAGGCTCAAAGTACAAGGACAATGTAGCTTTGCGAATTATCGTTTGGATTCTAAAGTACCAGGATAGCATAGCTATGGAGGCGGTAGTATTAGTACCTACATTGGATTTTATTATAACCAGTCGTAACAATACATCATTTTTCTATAAAAATGAAAATAATTTATTGTTTCTCGGTGGCGCGGTGCATGGTTTAGCGCCTGGCCCAGCGATTCCGGAGGTTAAGCAACTTTCGCAATGGTCGGTTATATCAAAAATTTAATATATCGAGCTCCTCCGTATTTCGGAAGGCTCGTTAAGCCGTTGGTCCCGGGTGAATTTGCAGTCGTTAATACCCACCAATCCGCATTGGGCCCGCGTGGTGGGTCATAGCCCATCCTCTTTATCCCCAGTGCCCTGTGCCCCAGCAGTAGGGACATTAAAAATGCCTGGTGATCATGGTCAATAAACATCTGAATAATTCGCCATAACTCATTTAACCCCTCGATAACATCTTTTATTCGAATCGTCTTTGAACCTGTTATTTTTTTTATAAAAACCTTGACCTTGGTCGTGTCTGCCTATTTTCTTACGTCATTTGCAATGTAACATTAATATGATTTTTATTCTAGCTCAGGAACAAGTATGATGTAGGTGTAATTATTTGAGAATCACCAAACAAAACAACTTGATAATTTAAATAGTATAATTGACTTGGTGAAATTTCGACGTAGTAACAGTCATAATTTTATCGACGCCCAACTGAAATTGAAATTGAAATTGAAATTGAAAAATTCTTTATTCAAATAAGCTCACATAACAAGCATTTTTAAATCGTCAATTCTTTTATCCTACCACCCATTATGACGTCTTTTAGCTGACAAGAAAAATGGGCGCAAAAAACTTATCAGCTTTATTAGAAGGAACGATATTTACAAATATGTATATCGTTTCCAGACATTACATTCAAAGTATTCATACATGTTACCATAGTAGTTATGAATTTTATCTTTTGGGTAAGAAGTGCCATACATATAGATAATATTAAACATTTATATATATATATGTATGCGACGTCCTTAATACAAGTAGTCAGAAGCAGACCCATTCCCACTGGCAGCACCCGTTCACGAGCATGACGCATGAACCAGCCATCGCTTCGCTCAACCATATTTGAGGGAACGTAACGACCCGCCTCACACGACACTACCGCAGAAATGTTTAAAGTGAGCATGACATACTAAAGCTACCCATATTAAGGCGACGAGTCAAGAAACCTGTAGATACGTTTTTTAAGTAGGTAGGACACTTCTTACAAACTATACTTAAAAAGAAAAGAAAAAAAAAAAAATATCGATGACTCGAATCACTTGAAATTATAGTACAGAACTTTATACTAGACCCACGAAAGAACCACGGACTTATCTTAATCTATACTGA
Source organism: Catoptria pinella (assembly GCA_963556745.1). Lineage (NCBI taxonomy): Eukaryota > Metazoa > Arthropoda > Insecta > Lepidoptera > Crambidae > Catoptria > Catoptria pinella. The sequence goes on along the minus strand of OY750778.1, from coordinate 9,695,870 downwards.
ACATTAGAGTAAAAATTAAAAATACAAAAGCTATGCCCAGGCGTTATTATCCTTCAAATAATCGCAAATAGTGTAATAGCCTTTACTCATGAGATTGGATTTAACAGTATTTTTAAATTTTTCCAAAGGCAGTTCTGTAACTCATAATATATGATATTGTTTTCCATTGGTTGCCCGTTTTGTGTCATTATATCTTTATTATTTGTATACCTTAGAATATAAGGTGGGAATGTAGTGAGATTAACAAATGACAGCTGCCATCATTATAATACAAACACCTGCATTTCACAAATAAATCATCTATTCTATTCTATTCTATTCTATTCTATTCTTCTTGTGGAATCTTATTATAAAAGGTAATACATCTACACAAAAAAGAGGTTCCGGTTTTATGCAGTCCGCGCTTTGGAACAGCAAGTTTGTCCTTGTTTCTTGTATTGAATTTATGAACATTACTATTCTTTACGAAACTATCTAAATTTTTCTTTACATACATTATATTTTCATAGATGAATTGGGAAGCAACTGTTAATATTTTAATTTCTTTAAATAAGTCACGAAGGGTATCTCTAGACCGTAAGTTGTAAATAGCGCGCACTGCCCTTTTTTGTAAGATGAATATGTTATTAATATTAGCAGCTGAGCCCCACAACAACAAACCGTAAGTCATAAGACTATGAAAATAACTGAAGTAAACCAATCTTGCTGTTTCAATGTCAGTCAAAAGCCTTATTTTCTTAACGGCAAAGGCAGCGGAACTAAGTCTACTTGACAAGGCATCGATATGAGGGTCCCATTGCAACCGCGAGTCAATAATAATACCTAAAAATTTTGTGGAGTCTACCAATTCGACTGTTTCGCCATTTACATTTATTGTAGTATGAACCTGCCTCACATTAGGAAGTGAGAATTTGACACATTTAGTTTTACTAGAGTTAAGCTTCAGATTATTAATGGTAAACCAATGCATCACCTTGGAAAGAGTGCTGTTTACATCGTCACTGCAATCACATCCTCTATCGACTTTAAAAATTAAAGAAGTATCATCAGCAAACAGTACTATTTCACACAAGTTTTTGGTATAGTAAGGAAGGCCATTAATATATATAAGAAAAAGTAATGGACCCAATATCGATCCTTGCGGCACGCCCATGGTAATGGGTGCTTCATAAGACTCTGATCCAAAATCCATTGTCTTTTGACAGTTAAACGTGATAAATCACTATATCATATCGTGTTTCGTTGATCATGCTAGTGGGGCTGATCACAATTAAAGTATCTAAAGCACTTTTATTATGAAATCAATAACTACGACGGTACAACACACAATATTAATTATAACAGTGAATACGAAAAAGGGTATTAAAGGTTGGTAAAGTGACCCAGCCAGTTATCGCACCCGGGACTTCAAATGTGGCGACGCCATGAAACCGGAGCACAAGCCCTCGACCAGGAGGTCACCAGACAGACACTTTTACTAATGAATACTGTTGCCAAGAAAAATATAAAATTCTTGACAGTTGCGAATCATTAAAAATGTCTTATTAATGTGATGTCATATTTATTTAAAAAAAAAAGAACTAGCACTTACGTATTCTTAATATTATGTATACGATATTATACGATATGAATTTGGTCTTAAAATAAAGCCAAGATAATATAGGGTTTGAAACTTTTGGCCCAAATCACGTCCGCCATTTTGATTTTTTTGAAAATGGTCATTTTTTCCAAAACCATAGATGACACTTAAAATACGAACTAAAAAACTTTTTTATACTACCTGCTCGTCAATGGCATATTATGTGTCATGCAAACCTTTCCTAAAGTAAGTCATTTTTCCCATGGGGAATAATGTGATTTGAATTTGGAATGCAATCCTTGTAGTCGTGCTTGATCGATGTTGGTTTCAAAAAAGTTTAGGTGCAATGAGATCTTATTCTGAGTTAGGCTGTATGTTATCATGAAAACTTTTTACGAAATTCATTTTCACCCGCGCACCAAGAAGGATTTATTTGAATGTCGAACTGACCACTACAGAATAGACGACAAAAACATAAACTCTAACCCAACTATAAATGTACCAAAGAATGTAACTTTGTCGTTGCACAATTGGTGTAATGTTTCTAACATAACTTTTAATTGTCAATAAATATTCTTAATTTTTTATATTTTATTATTCTAACTTTAAATAATCAATAAGTACTTTCTTTATAACAGTCATTGGTATTAATTGCCTCGCAGAAAGTATAAAAAGTAGAGTATGCATCGCGGGCTTAAATGTGTATTTGTCATGGGCGATCTTGAACACCTCGTATTCAGGATTCTAGCCTTAACTCCCTCGCTCCGCTCGGGAGTTAACCATAGAATCCCTCGTACTCGGGGTTCAATAATAGCGCACGGGACACAATACACTACTTTAAGCCCTTATTGCATAATCTACTATTAAAAGAATGTCTTTTCGTTATTGCCACATAGTGTTTCTTTTTTTAATTGCTGCCTTTTTCCAGTCCTTGTTAGCTAGACTATTATTATAATAAAAGAAAACATAAAATGTAAAATAAATACATTTATCAATACAAAGTACGCGGGTTAGGTACCCAACTTTTTCTTATGGCATGCGCGGGCGGTGCGGTGCCGACTCTCTAGTGCTAGTTCAGATAACCACGCGGTTTGACACGCGATTTGTTATACATTGTAAGCGAAAAGACATTTTTTAATAGCTTTTTAGTTCGTATTTTAGGTGCCATCTATAGTTTTAAAAAAAATGTCGGTCCTATCTTTTGTTAACAAGACTATCAACTATCAAAACAGAAACACTTTACAAAGAATAGGCATTCGAAAATAATATTAAACAAATTATGTGGCGCTACTAGTAAATTTTTGACAACTTATAACTTGGAAACGTGACGCTTTACGAGATTATGTCAATCTATATTTTGTGTTTGTATTGATGTGGTCTATCGATTTATGCGTTAAAATTTCATACGTGAACGACATTTTAAAAATAACAAAATGGCGGACGGCGTTTGGGCCACGCTCCATACAAAAAGATTCAAACCCGTTTGCTACATGAATAAAGTTTTGTCCTATTTTTACCGAATGTGGGAAAACAGTTATATTTTTTGATATGAAAACATTACTTGGAAAAAAGTTCCGTTACCCATATTAAATCTTCAAAGTGCAGAAATATCACTATGAAACATTATGTCAAATAAAAACAAACATACAAACTCACTTACACATAATAATAGACTTTTACAACCTATTATATATTCTGTGATATTAATTTATTAGGATAAGTAAAGATTAAGATGAAAAATACTCACATCTCCCATTAACATAGATGCATCCTCTCGAAAATGTCTTCGTATCAGCCAGTGATAACCCGACCAATACTAAAATACCCAAAGCAATCAAGACCTTCATTTTTGTATTATACTAACGCTTCAACTTAACAAATTAGACACAAGTTGTCCTGTTCGAGTCCCCCGGTGTACTAAGTAGTAGATATGCATAACAGGTCAAATTAAGTAGATAAAGTTAAGAATTATCTCTTAACTTGTTTTGTATTTTCAAGTCAGTTTCCCTGCATACACTGCGATAGGATTTAATAATCGAATAATGAATTTTGAAAAATGTTAGCATTATTAAATGATGAATTTTGAAAAATGTTAGCATTATTAAATTTAGATTTTTCGCATTCACAATGCTATTTTTATATTAAGATAATTAATATTAGAAAAATACTAGAAAAAATCGACTCACCCGTAGCACCTCAGACGGGGCGGGATTATTTCTAATATTATTTATCTTAACGTTAGCATTGTTACTTTGTTATTGTTATTAAGAAGCTAATTGTAAAATTTAATGAATAAATAAAATGGTTTGTGTCATAAAGGAGTGCTAGAGAAAGATGTAGGTTGTATATGTTACTGGCAATATGTATAATCCGGTATTGTATCTATACAATGCCTGAAACGTTCAGGCAATGTATGAAATATTATTCATTTATACTTTACCTAGGTATTCTATACAATGCCGAATGCGCAGCCGGCAATGTGTGTAAAAGACGAGAGCAGGGAAGTTTCACGTACAAAAACGTCGTTTCTGGCGCTTTGCCGGACGCTGCCGCGGCACGCTCGCTCCGCTCGCTCGGCACACGCGTTTAGGTCACAGTACTTACCTAACCTAGCCAAATGAACTCTTTAAGACTTTTTTTCAAGATTCAACGCGCTTTGTGACTTTGCTCGCAAAAAACGCACGCCGTTGATGACGCATTCGTGAAACGTGCGTCAACGGCGCCGGCGCCGCAAAAAAGTCGTCTGTTTTGGCCTTTATGTCTTAGATATAGGATATAGGTTGTGGGTAAATAAAAGAAATGAGGATTAGATACATTTTCATATTTATGTTTGTGATGGCACTGATTAAATATTTATACAAACAAGAACTTCGTATTTTTGTATTTATCACATCTAATAATTGCGAAATCGTATGTTCAACCCTAGCGTGCGCTTGTCATACACAGAATTTTTAGAATTAGTTTAGGCACTATTAATGGATGTACATGTACAGTACAAGTGGAGTCGGCTAAAGGTGATAAGGTAGGTTGAATCAGAATAATGTAAGGATAGATTATTCCTTCTTAGGGCACTGATCCAAAGGCATACATTTCCTGGAGGCCGTGTGTCTGACAGTGGGGGGGTCGCAATAGCAGGATGAGTAGTCGCAGATAGTGCCTCTCTGTTGCACGGGATTGGGTTCATCGCAGGTGGCTTCGGGAGTTATTTCAGCGCAACCTACTGCATAAGCGTGCGTTCCCTCCTCGCACTCTCTCGAACCTGAATAAGGGAGAATATTTGAAACATTTCACAATTTTAGAGGACACCAAACATGGCAGGTTGTCATTTATTGCCCATCCATACTCCAGCCAACTTGCGTTGTAAACAAACCAGCCATTCTTAGCTTAAAACTTGACGTACATACATACCTATTTATGGAACTCTGAGAAAAGAGATAAAGTTTTTAAATTTGATATAATGATTCGTTCAATCATTCGTTCCGTTTAAAAGGAAAACTATCATCGGAGCTGTTACAATGACGAGTAATTGATTCGATATTCGGAAAAGTTTGCGTAGCTACAAATTGAATTGAATAATTAAGTATTATAATAATACTTATTTGCAGTCGTAAGTACTGTAAAACAGGGATTTTGTCTACGTTCTATAGGATTTTTTCAATTCTCTCGACCGTGGTGTTTCTCCTAATAATTCTTGTAATGTTAACTTAAAAAAAAATACTCACATCTCCCAAGAATATAGATGCACCCTCTTGAATATGTTTTTGTATCGGCCAGTGATAATCCGACCAAGGCTAGAACACACAAAGCAACTAAGACCTTCATTTCAACTTAACAGGTTAACACTAGTTGTCGTATCTGAGTCTTCCGGTGTACTGAAGTAATATACTAAATAGGTTAACATAAGTAGTTAAGTAAGAATTACTTTATAACCTGTTTTGTGTTTTTGACAAGACAGTTTTCCTGCATACACCGAAAGGTTTGAGATGATGTATTTTCTAAAAATAATATCTGTGTTCATTAGTTATTTATTACGAAGTGGCTTATTTTTTTTTTAATGCTTTAGGCTTCCCGTTCACGAACATTAATCGCTGAGCGATTTTTGTCGCCGAGAATAGAACATACCGAGTTCAGCACGTAAACGCCCACAAGCTACAAAAAGTAGCTCAGCGATTAATCGCCTGCGATATGACACTGACAAGAGTGACAAAGGGTTTACTTAGCCAGCGACAAAAAAACGCCGCGATTATCGCCGCGATTAACGCCGCGATTAACGTCGCGATAATCGCATCTACAAAAAGTCGCTCGTGGGCGCTGACGCTTAATGATAGCTTGCAAAAATGCCTGAATTAGTGTATTGACCATCAGCCATTTTTAATGTCGCCACAGCTGGGGCACAGGCCTTGCTTATCGGTGGATAAGGACGATAGGTCATGACCCACCACGCGGGCCCAATGCGGATTGGTAGGTGATATCGACTGCAAATGCTGCCGGGACCAACGGCTTAACGTGCCTTCCGAAGCACGGAGAAGCTCGATATAATACGTTTTTGGTCACCCCTCCCATGATCTATTCTTGTGAAAGTTGCTTAACCTCCGCAATCGCCGGGCCAGGCGCTATACCACTGCGCCACCGAGCTCCTCAGTTAGAATATTAATATTTTGAGAATGGAATATTGTTTTTCTTTTCGTTTGTATTACATTGAATGTTATGTAGGTACAGTCACGTTTAAAAATATGTATATACAGTTTAGAACTTTGTCACTTTGTTGAAGGTGAAATAAATAATTTCATAACAACGCTATATAAGTAAAACAATTTTTTAGATAAATAATCATCTTAATACCTATATCTTTCTTCATTTACGAATGCTTGTAACATCCCAAACTTTATAAAGTTTAAAGATTATGGATGACTTGTGATATTTTTCCACAATGTCGCCATTTTAATCTCCGTGGTCACAAAAATAACTTCGGGCTTCGTATATAAAAGAAAACCACTCAAAGATAAAAAAATCTTTTTAAAAGAATCAGCCTTTCAACACTTATTTTATGGAGCCGGTAAAATGAAGTATTGAGCAACTTTCAATATTTTCGCAAGTTGTTTTGAATATTGAAAAAGAATATTTAAAGTTGCTCCATGTGGAATACTTCAGTTGTTATTCAGTCAGTTGCTTTTAGACCTAAGTGGAATACTTCAAAGAAATATCCACCAATGAAGACGTCCTCACAAAACCTTTTATTTTATTTAAAATATAATACCAAATATTATCAAGCTCTTAAATTATCATTGTTTTGAATATAAACTTACAGAATTTCTGATTGAAAAATCCTACTGGAATATTTAGATGAAAAATGAATAAAAATACAATTTTAATAATTTGTAAAGTAATTGTGTGTTTGATTTTGACATTTTAACTCAAAAACATTATAATTAAATTACTAATTAATTTAATTATTACAGGTTTATTAATTGACTTTATTTCGATTATTTGACAAATAAATTATTAATTATGTTTTTAGAATCATACATAATTAATTCTTGCATTTAATGAAGGTAGAATGTGTAAGGCTCCTTAGTATTAAGTTCATGTTGTAAACCCACATTTTGCAAAAAAAGAATTTTATAATTATTTATAAAAAAACATGGATCATGATATTGAAGCCACTTGACTTCGATAAACGTTATCGCGAAAGATCGCGCAATAGGTTGTGATATACAACGTGTTACAAAAATTCCCCTAATGCCGAATATGGTATATAGGAACCATCAAACTGAACAACTTTTACTATGGGACCAACTCTGAAATCGCGAAAAAAAAATCAGCTGTTCCATACAAAAAATTAAAATCGAAAATATCAAAATGTATGAAACAGCTGTTTTTTTTTCGCGATTTCAGAATTGGCCCCATAGTAAAAGTTGTTCAGTTTGATGGTCCCAATATGCCATATTCGGCATTAGGGGTATTTTTGTAACACCTAGTATAATCGATGTTTTGTGCGTCTGGATTCCTTATTTTACTCAGGAAGGACAATTCTCTAAGGGAAGTTCTATGGCTACGTTGATTGCTGTCAGAGCCGTCACATCGTCTGCTGTGATCACGTCATGTTATCACATTTTTTTTATTTTTTTTTCGCTCTCAACCAGAAGGGTTCGGAGCACCCTCCCCTTTGCGCGGGGGAAGGAGGCGGAAATCCTCATTGGACTTCCCATAGCCGGCTATGGGGGCATGTCAGACTCCTACTGACTAAAACCGCCGTCGTGCTGTTAGCAATTGAGCTGACTCCCTGAGGGGGATCGATCAGCCAAAGAGGGCGTGGGGTTGACCTGAGGGGTCGGGTTTGAGTGTTATCACAGGATTCACTAAGCTCTTTAAACTCGCTGACGATCTCTAGTAGTCTCTAGTACGAGTTGGTGTTTTCACTTCTCGCATAGTTATGTATTGGATATACTGCTCATAATCAATGTGAGTGAGTGAAAGAGAGAAAACGATAGTTAGTTGTTCTAAAAGTGAAAACACCAACTCGCACTAGGCTAGGGTTACCATCTGACCGGATAAAGCCGGTCTTGACCGGATTTTTAGGTATAAGACCGAACTCCGCCCGGATTTCAAGTCAGACCGGCTTTTTGAATGCGGTTGCTAGCAACCAAAAATATAAGAACAAATAAAAGATAATTGTATTTTTTGGGGAAAATGTGATTAGTAAAAAACTAAAAATGTTATTAAGTACTTTGATTTTCATTTTATCCACATGGCAGGTTTTTTTTCCAAAATCAGGATTTTTAGACTTGGCAGATAGGATTTTTTTATTTCTAGGCCTGGTAACCCTACACTAGGCCCACTGTTCCCCTGCAGTGGGGACATAAAAATAGCTGATGATGCAATGACGAGTTGTTTTAATATATCATTGTGATGATGACGATGACTGACCGGTGACCCCAAGACTATTTAATTGTATACTTATTTTATTTTTTTATTAATGTAGATGGAATATTTTTTTCTTACATGAAAATCTCTGTGCTTAAATATTTATAATATATTATAACATCATAAAACCAACTGGCATTGATAAAGTATAAACATCAGATGACCTCCAATGTAAACATTACAACGGATAAACCAATTTGTCCCATTCAATTACGAACTTTAATTGGTCGACGTTAAAATTCATTATAATATTTATACCAAGACAATTATTTACTCTACATAAATCATAAATGAATTGCTTGTCTATACACCAAGTTAGCAAGAAGTTTTCCAAAAAAATATATTTTCGTTTTTACCTCACAAAGTTTCAATCAGTAATGCAGTATATTTTTTTACTTAAATCAAAAAGACAATAATTACGAAGTAAAGCCTGACCAAACTGAGAAATTATTTTTTTCTACTGAAACTGACGTAAATCTGATACAAGAACAGAGCAGCCGAGTAAGAGATAAATAATTTGGTTTTTAATCATTATTATGCGTAAATACCCGAAACACTGTCATTTGTATGAAATATATTGATTTTCCATGGTTATTAGGATAAACTATGTCGGGATTAACACCATGTACCATTTTATTAACCGCACGTAACAATCGACAGTTCTTCCGTGACCATGGCGCATGCAACTGCGCCGAAATATCGGAGTCTCACAAATACATGGTGTAAATCCCGACATAGTTTATTCTAATCTGTATGAAAGTTTGCAAAACCACAAAAAAGACCGTTACTACGGGTTTGCATACCGGCACATCTATAAGGAACTTGTTGCACACCTCTGGTGGCAACACTGTAATGGATTTAGTATTTTTTGTGATAAGATAAAACATGTGTTGCGAACATAAATACATCGCACCTCTGATCAAATACTATCTCAACTCAAAATCATAAATTTTTCAGGACACCAAAATGTGACTGTGTTTTTTAAAAGGTTCTGTGTTTTTCCCGGTTTAATAATTAATGAGTTTTTTACTGTTTTGTTCGTATTAATTCAATTCATTTCAATTCAATTTTCAATTCAATTTATTTAAAGTTTACTTCTCATATATTTTTGAAAAGTTTGTAAAAAGTACTTTAATTACCAATATTCAATTCATATAAATTACAGAAAAAAGCCTCAAAATTTTAAGTTTGTGTGAGATATGACATTCATTATTTTTGTGCATCGCACCAGAGGCCCTACCGGCTAACTTTTCGAACTTCGGCGGGTCTGCCGAGCTTCAACTTAAATCAGATAAATCTTAGTAAAAAGTTTCGTATTGTACTATTCGCCGAAGTTATTTAGAAGATATCAATGTTCGTGTGACATCATGAATTGAGATTCGCCATTTTGGCACGATTGGGGCTCAATTTATCTGTTTTAATTTAAAGCCCGGCAGACTTTCCGAAGTTCGATGCGTTAGCTGGTACGGCCCCAGTAGCCGTGAACCAGTATTCGTATTGTTTACAAACGACACAGTGTGACCACCTCTAATTGCTGACAGTGATGCGGGCATTTTGACATATTGGTACATAATGATGACATTAGCATATTTATCGAATCATGTGGGACTGTCATTAGGCTTACATTATTGAATGTCTTTTTTGCATGAAGGCACACAATTTATCTTTTCACATAGTGAGGGAACTTGTTTCTTTGTCAAATGACAAATGACGACTAGTACTACCGTAATACTACATAATATGTGTTCTGTGCTAGTACAGTCGAGTGCATTAATATGTTGGCACTTTTGACAAGATGTTGACTTTCATTACAAAGGCATGATCATCAGCCATTTTTAATATCCCCACTGCTGGGGCACAGGCCTTCCCACCACCAAAACAAGCTTTAGATTAAAAGAGAATAATTAAAATAATACTTGTTTTCTTTTCCTAAAATATTCTATGACAGGCACTAGTGATGCCAGGGGTCCGTGGAATATTTCAAATTATGGAAGTGGTCCGTGACCTACAAAAAGATTAAGAAACACTTTGGGTTAAAGGCAGAATCGCGAAGTGCGCCGGGTCACATTGAAGAGATTCCTGCAAGGGAGGCGGCGAGAGAAAAATGCCAGGTTGATTATTGGGTATGGCCCCCCCTCCCGAGGTCCCATCGAGTCCGCTAGGGGATGGGTGGGATCACGGGAGGCAGTCATGGAGGGTGGTCGACGACGCTGCCAGCAATAGCTGGACTGTACTACGGCCCCCTCCAGACGAACCGCCTGCTTACCTGCGACTCCTGCGAGTCGAGTTACTATTATCACAGGAATTTTCCTGACATATCAGCAATTTTAGCCATCTGTCAGGCAAACAGGGAAAAATTTTAGTTGTCAGGGATTTTTAAATCCCGAAAAGTGTAAGCTATGTAATGAAATGAAAACCCATGATTTGTTTTACATTTTGGTGAGAAAAAATAATCAAACGTCAAGTCAAATGTCAGGAAATTTACAAAAAAGTCAGGAAATTTCATTATTGGATCTGGTAAACCTACCTGCAAGTGGGGGATGTGTATTTTTTTCTGGGCATACAAAACCAGTACGCCGAGTAGTCGTCAACACATTTTCAATTAATAACGCCTTCGCACAAACAATAGCAATTTTAAAACATTACAACTGCATACTGCTTTTTCCACGACCAAAACCATAGACTAATGTTCCATGCCATAACTTACTTCGAAGATATTGCTGATAGCTTGTCTGCACAATACAATAATAAGAAGGAACGTCTGCAAGTTTTTAAAAATAGTTAACAATAGTTATTGTTATACTAGAGACCAAAGTCAATTTATGCTGCGACCGTTGACTTTAAATCACGAACTAGCGAAGTTATCTGAGTTGCATTGTTAAATTAAATTAATCGCAATGTGCCTACAAGTATTTTTTTCAAACTAAAGCAGCTAAAATCGATTTTGCTGCGAGTTTTATCGCTGGTAGAGGTGAAAAGTTGTATGTTTAACACGTGAGCAAATTGTTTTGTCTCGTGATTTAAAGTCAGCACTCGCAGCAAAAAATAACTTTGCTCACTTGTTGAACATATAACTATTGTTTAGTTACTTAGGTATAAAACCTTATTCAAAACCACCTTCTCTACCTCTTTTCGGACCGCTTGGACCATTAACCCGAAACTTTTGAATGTTTCGGATCTTGATGGTTTATAGGTATTTACTTTACTTTTATTTATATTTATATGACGACCTGAGTGGTGCAGTGGACAACATGCCGGTATACCACGCAAGAGATCCCGGGTTCGATTCCCGGCCAAGCAGAAATTGAAATGATGAATTTTAATTTCTGTGACGGGTCTGGGTGTTACTATGTATATTAAGTATATCGTCGCCGTAGAGCGAAAAGTCACCAAGTCGACATTTGATTTTTGACCAAAAATGAGTTAGATATGTTATCAAAATCACCGATTTTTTTTTACGTATTTGAACCTTACGGCCGTGTCTATACGTGTCATAGTTTTTATTTTAGATAGTGCAAATAAACACTAACTCTATATTAGGACTGCAACACATTAGTCGAAAATTAATTTAATTTACTTAAATACTTTATCACTATTCGAAGGAATTGCAAATCTGTACCCAAGTCGAGATGGTAACTTTTCCCCTATACAAAATAAATCTTAACTGGAACTCAATCCGGGGCGAAATCAACTAAAATAACTTGGTTAGTTTTAGAATGACTAGTTCGAATCAGTTCGATACAAAACATAAAAGCGAAAATTAACCAACTCATCTTAATGACTTTTCGATCGACATTTATGTACCAAATTTTTTAGTTCTTGTGTTTTAAAATAGAGTTAGTGACTTTTCACCCGTGTCTACATCACTTTTAATAACAATAAGTCTAGTTAGTTAGTTTATGACTGATGTTAGTAAATTCAATAGATTTTTTTTAAACAATACTAAATAATATACTAGAAAAAATACGACTCGCACCAGATCATATTCTCGGACGGAAATCGAACCCACGACCTTTGGATGTCCGGTCCAATGCTCTGACCGCTGAGCTACCGACTCCGTCCGACAATATGTTTAAAGTAGTACATAAGTAGTATATCAGTTGTCTAGCACCCATATTACAAGCTTTGCTTAGTTTGAGGCTAGATGGCGCTGTGTGAAATTAACCAGGCATTTATTGTCATTACATTACACGCCTTTATTATTTCTGATATAAAAAAGCGGCTCTTAATTATCTTTATAAAGGAAATAAACTATCTACATGCAAATAGGGAATTTCCTACAAAAGTTATTCCGCCTTTTCACTAGTATAAAGGTTGAATTAAAAAAAAACAGTGCGTTATTATAATCGGGAAAAAATCAAGTTTATATTCCCAAAAGTTTAGCCTATATTCTTACTGTCAGTCATTGAGTTGTGCAAGATATTTCTTGTTTTTAGCTATGAACTTCATAAATACATAATAATTCAAATACTTACTACAGTATCATATCAGTGAAGTTTTTTCAGTTGCTGTCGAACTTTCTCGGAAGTAATTTTTAATCTGTGATTAAGGATCTAGGTAGTTGGATTTAGTAAATTGTCATTATCGTATTTTTTATGTTATGAAGCAAATTATTTAACTATTATAATACCTATCAATATTCAAATAGTCATACTATTATTGTGTATTATTAGTAACGAACCTTTCATAAACTTCACACAAGGAAAATAAAGACAGAAAAAAGTTTAAATTAATTTATTAAACCTAATCACATTTTATTTTATGAAAATAAAACAGTCGAACACATTTTTCATCTTACACTACACGTACCTTAATACAATTTGAGACCTTTTTACATACATTTTTTATCACAATACAGTCCAGAATCACGAACTGTTACCAAGCCCCATGTTCATCGCATTCAATATGTCACCATTATCTGCGTCGATCTCCCACGCAAACAAACCACCCAACTTGTTATTCCTCACATATTTTCCCTTCTCTATAACTGATCTCGCGTCATCATACGTAATCAGATCACCAGTAGCCTTCCTGAACACATAAGGAGCTTGAGCAACCTTGTCATAGTGATACTCCCACTTTCCTGCAGCGATCTCATTTGCGATCTCTCTGTAGTCCACAACACCATCTTGCCAAGTACCCTTGACGGGGCCAGTAGCGTTGCCAGTGAAAGGGTTGTCGTCTTTGTACCCATGGACACCGGTCCAGCCTCTTCCGTACATAGCAACACCAACAACAATCTTCTTGGGATTAACTCCTTGCGCCAAAAGGTATTTAACGCCGAAATCTGTCGTATAAGTTTCTTTAGGCTGCCATGCTGGGGCGTAAAGGGAAGCCTGGTGTCCGAGCGTATCATTAGACCACGCTCCCTTGAAATCGTAGCTCATGAAGAATATGTGGTCCATGTATTTTTGGGCCTGGCTGTAATCGACAACTTGGATCTTATCCCAACCAGCGCTAATGGCTGACGTCAACTCGTATTTCCTTCCAGTCTCCGCAGAGAGCTCGTTAAGCATCTCACGCAGTTCCTTCATCAGAAGAACGTAGATCTCTCCATCTTTCGGGCTTCCAAGGTCCGGGTTGGCGCCTTTACCTCCAGGGAATTCCCAGTCAATATCGACGCCGTCGAAGAACTTCCAAGTTTGAAGGAAGTCCTTAACAGAGGCAACGAAACGGTCGCGCTTGGTCTTATCCGTGAAGAAGAAGAAAGGATCGGCCAAAGTCCAGCCACCAACGGAAGGCAAGATCTTCAAGTCAGGTTTGGCTTGTTTCAACATCATCAACTGCCCGAAGTTGCCTTTGTAAGGTTCATTCCATGAAGACAAACCTTTCTGTGGTTTCTGGAGAGCGGCCCAAGGGTCGTGTATGGAAACTTTGAAATCTTCACGGCCGCTGCAGGAGCGTTGAAGAGCCTGGAAACTTCCTTCGATTTCCTTCAAACTGTCGTTGATGCCGTCGCCTCCACAAATTGGTATGAACCCGTACAACAAATGGGTCAAGTTGGGAATAGGGACGCGGTCGACAGGGAACTTCCTAGGGTAGACTCCCCATTCGACGAAGTATGCACCGACTACTTTTCCTGATGTCTGTTTAAAAGGTTTGTTCTTCTCGCCAATGCTGTAGTCTAGGGGAGGGAGATGACTACCATCTGTATCAGCGACGACGATCTCGGTGGGATCACTTGAGCTGCATCCGTCAGCGTTGCAGAGTTCGACGACCATCTGGTACCTGCCTCCTTTCTTGACTTTGAAGGTAGCGGCTCCAGAGGCGCCTCCGGTGCCTGTCCAGTACTCCTTGTCGTTCAGCAGCACCCTGGCTTTGGTCGCCGGGTCTCCAGACCAAACGTTCCACGTGACCGAGACATCAGCTGCGTCTCTCTTAGTGACGAGCTGGTTGTAAGCTGTGGCCGCTTGGTTGACCTCGACGATGGCAAAGGTCCGCTCGCCCCAGCCGAGGTTAGGTTTACCCGGCGGCGCACACTGCACAGCAGCAAGGAAGGCAACGACGAGTGCCCACTTTAATCCCATGGTTCTAAAAAATAAATAAATAAGTTAAAAGGCGCGTGGATCACATGTGAATGCCGGGGCGATACTGAAGCTTCATCTCCGAGTAATCTTATATATAGTTTATATTGTGGGCCAACCGCTAACATCGAGGCACCCGCATTGTTGTGTATACTGGAACAATTTTGAGTGCTTAATAAAATCGTTAACCCAGATTTTTGTCCCGGTCACGTTAGTGGGACGGTCAAGGCAACTGATAGTTTAATTGTTTTTTAATAGTTTGTTTTGGAGTTTTTGTTTAGGATGGAGTCGCGCCCTGGATGACTCACGGTTAAGTCATCGTGAAATGTTATCTTTATTGTTTTAACAGGCTGTCACACCCTTTCCGAGTGAGCTGTTACTGATTTTGTAACAATCTGTATTTTCTATGTACTTACAAACAAAACCATCAAAATTAGCTCGTATTTTATTTTTGAATCTGTTTGATAATTACCTAAAAAAAAACATTAATTGAGGACGAATCTTAATTGCGATTCTGACATAAATATAGTTTCTAAGATTGTAATATTTTAATACATTCTTTTTCATAGTTTGTATAAAACTTAATTTTCTTGTCATATAAATATTGATTTCTTGTATAAATTGACCATTAAATATATTTGTTAAAGAACCTAAGTAAATGTAATGAATAAGTAACTACCAATTTGTAGACATTAATTAAGTCAATAGTTATTTTTTTAATTCATCAATTGATTGTAGCAACAAAGAAGTATTTTGCTGCTAAAATGTACAACTAAACATTGCACACAAAATTTATTAGGTATTAAATTATATACTTACTTGCAGGGTTGGTAGAATGGGGTATTTTTTTAAATTTTGGGGAAAATTTAGATTAATTGGGGAAAAGAGAAAATATTTTTTTAATAAAAACAAAACGTATAGTATCATTTTGGGAAATAAAGAAATTGTGTTCGGGGAATTTTAAATCTTTTTACATACATTTTCATACAAAACGTATCCTTTTGGGGTAAAATAAATTGAGGTCTGGGGAAATTTTGAAAATCCTATTAGCAACCCTGCTTACATGTTAGATTTTGATTTTACGATTCCAATTAAACTTGATTTACTGTCGAACACTTGATATAACTTTTTATAATGTTTCACTTCAATTTTTTTTTGCGCGAGATATAAAAAATTAATCAATTTGTGAGGTGAATAAAAACTTAACCTCGTGACAAATAGTACTATTTCTAACTTTAACCATCTTACATAATATCTTCTTATTTTTCACAGCCTTGTTAATTTCCATATAAATACTGTAAAAAGTATACTGTGGCGGTATACCTTTTATGAACACCTAGGCACAAATGAATCAGTGTTTGTGTTATCAAATGTTATCGATATCGCGTGTGATAACAATAATATTTCCACTTAAAGTATTTGTTGTTGATTGTTGTTTGAACCTTATCAATCGGCCCAAAAGACACTTATGACACATCATTAGTCCATAAACAGATCGGAGCAATGTATGTGATGTTGTCAAATTTAAAAAAATATATATAAGGTGTCACAAAAGTACCCCTAATGCCGAATATAATAGATAGGGACCATCAAACTGAACAACTTTTACCAAAAGTGGTAATTTTCGCTAACAAAAAAAGTAGTCACTTTCAAGTATTTTTTTAATGCTAAGAAATCAAAATAAATAGACTTTAATGATGCTGATAGTTGACGGCTATGGTCATAATTTGATGTAATGTTCAGCAATTGATAAATATTATTAAATCACACAAGTTATGAAGTTCTCTGTGTGTGAGAAAAAAAACACATTTTCACAGGTTTTTTTTATATACAACGTGTTACAAAAGTACCCCTAATGCTGAATATGGTAGATAGGGACCATCAAACTGAACAACTTTTACCATGGGACCAACTTTGAAATCGCGACAAAAAAAATCAGCTGTTTCATACAAAAAATAATTAGGAAAATATCAAAATGTATGAAACAGCTGATTTTTTTTTCAGCTGATTGTACTGTATATTCTGCTTATACGAATGGGCGAATCACACGAGCGAACAATTAACAAAAGAATCGGTACATTGCTGTTATTTTATACATAATTTATGAAGACAAAGAATTCGATGCTTTCATTGATTGTTGATGGAGTGAGGAAACCACAAACCCTTGTAACGAAATCATATAAAAGTATGATTCCTTTATGTGTCATGATGTTTTAGTTCTATAAACGCTTATTATACATACCTAAGTCTTTGTTTGAGACTCATAGCCTGCTTACAAAATTAAAATAATTTAATAAAAATACCAGTCAAGAACCAGTCGAACTCGCGCACCGAGGGTTCCGTTTATATAAATACATTGCAGTGTGGAATACTGCAGTTTTAGGTCAGCGCCATTTTTTGACCGATAGTGGAACTAAATGTAATTTTTGTTGATGATTAATTCTGAAAAGTGTGCTGTTTAGAGACATCGTTTCATTTTTGCTGTAATCTTTAAACAAACTTTTATCACATATCTCAAATTATATCAAAAGAAAAAAGTTTGAGAATGTGCAAACAGCGCTCTTTCATATGATATTGCACATACCCTAGTAGCATGACAGACAGACAGACAGATTGGGCACCTAGCACCTTAGGAGTTCCTTTTTATTTACCATTTTGGTACGAAACCCTAAAAAGCTAAGTTTTGAAAACTGTGGGTTATTGAGGTCTTAAATACTGGGAGATCTAAGTACTACAAAAAGGATTGAAGAAGTGTATACGGCCTTGTACAGCGGGCGGTAATGGGTTAAGTACGACCTTGTCTTTGAAAATCCAGAAACATTCTAAACTTTTTTGACTTCGTGTATCATTTCTATAAACCAGTATAAGATAATCATTAATCTAAGATCTCTATTTCATATTTGGTGTAAGTAACTGAAAATAGCAATTAGTTTGTAAAAGAAAGTAGTTTAGTTTACATATTTCAAAGTTATAATTTAAAATACTCAGGTATGTTTTTGAGCACAAATTACTATCTTCAGTATTTTAAAACATTAATTGTCCTCCACAAATTCCACCCTGTATAATTATAAAACCTTCATCCTCTAAAAAAGTTTGGTCATCAGATGTAAAGAAGATGTTCCAAATTCGAATCTTAACAATAGAAAATCGCACTCGATGACGGCCTTTCGAAGTGTCAAAGCCTACTGACATAATTTAAACTTGGAACGTCAGCGCTTGCTTCTATTTGCATACAATACGAAGTGGGCGGGACATTTATTTTTTCAAGATCGGGTCATTGACCCTTGGAATGGGGTCACAGGCACGTTGCAAGGCGAAGGCTAGGTCGTGTGTACACATGCTAATGTTTTATGTTACCTTTGACATTTTACACATTTTATTTACTTTCGTGTTGTAGCTTTTATCTTTTTTAACTTATTTAAAACTAATTCAATATAGATTTATACATAAGTACTTTAATCAAACTAATAATAATGTAACTATTGTCTGCTTCATTAAAATTACAATTTTGAACTAACACTATTATCATTATTTACGTTAATAAAAAAAGAGTTTAAATCTCTTTCTAAAACATCTACAGTAAATGATCTTCAAATAGTTGAAATACTTGATAATGAGGGCGAAAGTTGCATGCAGCTTCTTAAGTATAAGAAATATACCTTTGAACTAAATAACTAATTGTCGAAATCAAGTCTGGAAAATATCTACATACTTATATATAAATAAGCGCGCCAAAGTTGCTCCGCTATATCTCTTTTGCCTGAGCCCAACTCAAATAAAACTAACTAAATAGAAAAATATGCTTACCAAAACCATAACTGTTACCACAATTTTATTAAAATAAAACTTAATCACGTTTAAACATTTAAATTTTCTAGAAGACGTGACCTCTTGGTATGTGAGACGACAATAAACTAAATGCCAATAGCAGTCTCTAACGCGAAGCTGTTTATGATGCTATATTGATGGCTTTTGAATATTTGCATAAAAGGCGTAACTTATATGCTGTATCGAATTACTTAAAAAAAAGAGAAATTGAGTTTCTAAATAAATGTTAGTATTAAAACTTTTATTTTCAAATTATATTTTAAGGATACTCACATTTTACCCACAAGATTAATTGTCAAGCCAAAGTTAATTTGTTTTGTTTTTTAATAAAACCATCGGTATGCTCTCACCCTAAAAATCACACTGCATAAACTTGTTCATATAATCGTAACGCGATCAACGCAGCGCAAATAACTGTTGTCATAATGTCACATTTATCGATCATTTTAACGGTGCTTCGAAAAAGTATTAACCGCTAAGAATCGTATTTAAACTCTTTTGTTTTTCGAACCTTAATTGAACAAGTTTGTGTTTGGAATAACGAGAGGACATTGACCTTAAAGGCTGAAGACATGCACTCTGACAGCGACTCGCAAAAAACATTCCGATTCCTAGCACTGCAATGTTAGAGTTCAAAATGTCATCAGCACACGACAAAAACACTGGTACCTTTTGATGCTTTCGATTTGCAAAGGGACACAACAACGGTAAAATAACTGTTTCAGCAACAAACTTTCAATTTTGAAACCTCTCGGTGCGATTTTTTCGTTCCCAGCCAACGATCGCGGCGAGATTGCTTACAGGCACCACGTTCCTTTTCAATTCAAATTTGAAATTAGAATCCGTACGCTTTTGTTCTGGCGTTCTATTTTTTGAATTTTAAAAAAGGCGCCTTTACTTGGTGCAGATGTCGAATCCTTTGAGCGACGGAATCGCCTCATAGATCCATCAGACAGAATTACATTTGAAGTTCAACTTTTTAAATTTTAAATTTAGAATTGGCGCATTCTTTCTTGAAAACAAACACTCATTTTGTTTTGAACAGAAACGCAGACACAAGCCACAGCTTTTTGAACTCTATGGTCACTATTACTATTTAAAAATAATCACAGTTTTTTTTTTATTTGAACACAACGCACCCTTTTCAGAAGTCCGCGCAAGCAAAGCGCACTGCGCCTTCGCAGGCCTTCCCAATACTAATGCTAGCACAATAGTGCAGTCCAGGAAAACTGACAATTCAAGGGCTCCCATTAGTATTACAAGTGTGTCTGCATTTTGGCACGTTCTTGCGTTCGGGGCACAAGAATCGTGGTGCACATAATATCACTATGCTTAAGTTAAAGAATGTATTTAAATCACGTTTAAATAAAAATATAATGCACGGTATAAACATATCATTATGCTTGTGTACCAGCTAAAAAAATTTAAAAACTTAATTTTTCTTATGTTTACTTATTTGCAGTATTTTTTCGGTAAAATAGAAATTATCAGTAAATTACTTTTGAAGTATTTTTTAAACTGGTGCAATGGATGAAAAATTTTAGCAAGAATTTCATGTGTTTTGCGGTTTAATGCATCCATAAAATTAATTACAGCTGTTAGTCTAAAAAAAATTTAGCCTTTTCAGTTTATAAGAGTTACCAGTAAAATGTGGTAAATGAGTCATTCATAAAGAAACATTATGATGTGCCTGACTGGCGATGAGTAATGGTAACATACGACTAGCCAAGTATTTACAGTATAATGTAAATAACAGGTTTTTAGGGTTCCGTACCAAAATGGTAAAAAGGAACCCTTATGGTGCGACTCAGTCTGTCTGCTGTCTTTCACAGCTGGACATCTTGAGAACTACTAATGCTATCAACTTGAAATTTGGAATAGTTTTAGATGATGTTTTGCAAATAAGAGAGAAATAAAAATATTTATACTATTTTTGCAACAGGGACTGAAAGGGGTCTTAAAAATTCGAAGTGAGGCTACTAGGGCATATGGGGTATCGTATATGAAAGAGCGCTTTGCACATGCTCAAACATTTTTTTAGGCCACCGCATAGCTATCGACTTTTGATGAAAAATGTCCCCCCTTCGCCCCTCTTATCTCCTTAGTTCATAGAGGAAAATCTTTAATTATTTTATGTGCTAGGAGTTTATGTAAAGATTACAAGAAAAATAAAACGATGCCTCTAAATAGTAAGCTTTTTAGAATGATAGTACGGAACCCTCGGTGCGCGAGTCCGACTCGCTCTTGACCGTTTTTTTTAACTAGTTTTGTTTATTTACTTTTTAAGCAGCGGTAGAGCAGTCATTGTTGGTCAGAATTTAATATTGATTGGATAGAAAAAAATATTTATTTCAAACAAAGTATGTCGGAGCTATTTATTCCTCCTGGTGATTCGTGGTGAGGTTTTAGCTAAAAGTCACGTGTATTTATTATCAATAAATAATCTTAATACACCATTTTTTTTCACAAGTTTTTATCACAAAAAAATTAGGTGTAGTTTCGAATTTTTGTACAATATTTAATAAGTAAACAAAAATACTTATTCGAGTACCTATAATTCTCATAGAAAACGTTAGTTATTCAATACGAAGACACAGTTCAGTGGTTTGGCAATACGCAATCACTTAAAAAATATCTAAGCCAGACAATCACGATTTATTTGAAGCCCATACTCTGCTGTTTTTTATTATCGGTAAATTTTTAGTAAATTTAATCTTGTCACTCTACTAGTATCCTACTTATGTTATAAATGCAAAATTTGTGTGCGAGTGTGTGTTTGTTTGTTACCTCTTCACGCACGCCTACGTCTGGACGGATTTTTGGACGACTTTCACTATTTGTTAAGTACATGTATAAATACAACATGTTACAAAAATACCCCTAATGCCGAATATGGTATATAGGGACCACTAAACTGATCAACTTTTACTATGGGACCAACTATGAAATCGCGAAAAAAAAAATCAGATTGTTGATACTTTCGATTATAATTTTTGTATGAAACAGCTGATTTTTTTTCGCGATTTGAGAGTTGGTCCTATAGTAAAAGTTGTTCAGTTTAATGGTCCCTATATACCATAATCGGCATTAGGGGTATTTTTGTAACATGTTGTATAAAGAACGCTATCTGAAAAGTATTCATCATAACAATTTACAATGCAAATCTAGCAATTGTTGTTTTTACTTGTAACAACTGAATGGCCGCCGTTTTCAAAGAATTAAGCAATAGAAACATCTTTGCTCAACATTTAGCGGACCCATTAATTGCAATTTAAATTTTAAGTAGTTATACGTAAAATGCACTTGATGCTAAATCGCAATTGATCACGGCAAAATTTGCAAAACAACTGTTAGCGACGGTATTAGTTCAAAAAAAATATCGAACAAGTGCGAGTCTGACTTGCGGGCAAAAGGTTCCGTAGCATTTTTTTTATAATAGTAGTTAGGTACAGTCGAATTCATTAACATGTTGGCACTTTTGACAGGATGTTGACTTTTATTACAAAGCCATAAAGGTTGATGAACTCTCAAAAGTGCCAACATATTAATCAACTCGATTGTACCTGAAAATTAATTAGCTTCTGGGCATACTAGCTTCATCTTCGGCCTCTTTTTAGCCTAGTTTTTTGACTGTATGTGGCTAAGTAGTATAAAAAAACATTTCGACGACCTCCATGGTCGAGTGGCTTTGTACACCGGTTTCCAAGATGTCATTATCTCTGAGGTCCCGGGTTCGATCCCCGGTTAGGTCAATTTAGAAAACAAACTTTTCTATATTGGCTCAGATCTGGGTGTTTGTGATACCACCGTTGTTTCTGATTTCCCATAACACAAATGCTTTAACTACATACTTTGGAATCGGAGTAATGTATGTGATTTTGTCAAATATTTTTTTTTTACTTATGTTAAGGGACCTTGCTTCTTGTTCTTTTTGTGAAACCTAGGTTTTGATTTATTTAGGCTGGGTTGCATAATCTTGATTTAACATTAACTTTAACAGACACAAGCTTATCTGAGTCGGTGACAGCGTCGCTGTCGTCTATGGCGTAACCTAGGTAACAATATGTAATAACACTTAGTTCCAGTTTTGGCCACCGGTTCAGATAAGTTTGTGTCATGTACTGTTATAGTTAAATTAAGATGATGCAACCCAGCCTTAGAGTTGAAATATGCAAGGTAATATGCGAGGTTGAAATTATGTTTGTACCATACAGATGTAAACTATGTATGAATTTAAATAATAAATAAAATTGTCGTTAGGATTTTTTTAAATAGCTCACTTAGAAGCTTGATATTTTGACAGTCCCAAAAAACCGTAGATTTAGTATTTGATAAACACTTTTTTTACTCCACGTGTTCCTGAGAAAAAAGATCGACAGGCATATAGACAACGGGAAACGAAGTGATTCAATATAAGTTCCGTTTTTCGTTTTGTGGCACGGAACCCTAAAAAAGGTTTCGCATCGTTTTAAAAATAAAATGAGGTTTAACAACGATGATGAGGAAAATAGGAATTTTTTTAACTAGAATCTGTTGCAAACGGTAGAATCCTCGAGAATATCAATGTCAGTTAACAGATATTTTTTTATAATATTATGAAAAAAATGTATAAATGTAAATGAATTTTATTTACGTGAACTAGGGGAGAATCCTGACTTAATAATATTATAAATGCGAAAGTCAGTTTGTTTGTTTGTTACCCCTTCATGTCTTAACTACTGAACCGATCATCATGAAATTTTGCATTCCTACACGTTGTTAGGGGTACAGAGAAGGACATAGCTAATACCTTTCAACCCGAAAAAAAAATGTTCCCGAGGGATAGCAAAAAATACTTTCTACGCAGATGAAGTCGCGGGTGGTCTATAGCTAGTATTGTTTATCAACATCAATTTCAAGCATCCTTTTATTGTTATCATACAAAAAAATTGGTTTGAAGGAGAATGCTCAAAATGTATGGACAAAATACCCACCTTAAAACTTAAGAAATCAATCACAACAACCATACCTGTTCCAATTAATAATTTATAATGGGAAATTTTAAGGTTGCAGTAGCTACCTACATACATTGGGCATATAGGACATATTAAATAAGTCAAATAACAAATACTGCGTAATATATTAGCTATACGAGTAAGTAAATATACAAAATATGATATATTTTATTGCGGTTTTACTATGTTTCCTTCAGCAGTCGGCATGGTCGACTAAATACTATTCAGGTGCCGTACACTTCAAATACAAATTTTTGAACAAAGATTTCACACAGTATTACTTTTTTAAATTTTGAGATTTTTAGCATTCACAATGCTATTTTATATCATACCAAATGCTCTGACCGCTGAGCTACCGAGTCAGCTCAGCGGTCAGAGTATTGGACCGGATATCAAAAGGTCGCGGGTTCGATTTCCGTCCGAGAACATGATCTGGTGCGAGTCGTATTTTTTGTTGTATATTATTTGGTACAGTTATCGATCCTAAAGAAAAAATGTAGAAACTAGATCATAGTAACCAGCGGCGGTATCAGCTAAAATCATTGAAGTTCATGTTAACTGTGTTTTGACAGATGTATGTGATACATTGCTACTTTTCTTTGGTAAGTTTTTATTTGTGCCAAAACGAAGGAGCAATGTATCACATACATCTGTCAAAACACAGCTAACATGAACTTCATTGTTTTTAGCCGATAGAGCCCTAGTTATGTGATTCACAGAAACATGATTTATAAAATTTTAAATATCTTTATTACTGATGACGATAGATAAAACTTTTCTCGACAGACTAGAATCATTAAGTGACTTCCAATTTTGTAGTTTTTCACTGATGTCACAGAATACAGAATAGTACTAGTACGATATTACTGATGTGCTGACCAATAATTGATCTTATAATAAAATAAACCTTGAACTTATAATAAAATAAACCTTAGCTATAACTAAGACTAGAGAACTATAGTTTTGTGATTGTCAATTTTCCAAATTAAGAAATAGTTTAATAGTTATTAATTAAAAACGATAATGTTGTCAATAATTTCGATAATTTACTATAAAAATTTCTTCCAGCGTCGTACGGCTCTTAATTTTTTACAAAATAAAATAGTTTAGTGAGGGCCGAAACCGATCGCGTTTTTAACACTTTCCTTTGAACTATAAATAATTCCGTGCAATCGAGATGTTTTAAATGAATTAGGGAGAGTAATTAATTCATTAAAATCTAATCTGGATAGCGAACATTTCAAGGTTAAGAGAGCATAGTCTGCACACTAGCGCCGCCATTGGAAAAAAAAGTAGTAGTGTTGGTAGTAGCGTAGTGCTTATAAAGGTGAAATTGTGAATTATCTCTCTGTAGTGCACTCCGTAGAAGCTCCGTGGTATTTTTTATCGCCTAAACAATATTCTCTAGCCTGTCGTTCAGTTTAATGGAGTTTTATTGCTAAAAATTAATATACAAGGTGTTACAAAAATACCCCTAATGCCGAATATGGTATATAGGGACCATCAAACTGAACAACTTTTACTATGGGACCAACTCTGAAATCGCGAAAAAAAAATCAGCTGTTTCATACATTTTGATATTTTCGATTTTAATTTTTATATGAAACAGCTGATTTTTTTTTCGCGATTTCAGAGTTGGTCCCATAGTAAAAGTTGATCAGTTTGATGGTCCCTATATACCATATTCGGCATTAGGGGTATTTTTGTAACACCTTGTATAAGGTGGAACCAAATCAAGTAACAATACTGAAACAGGCGATAGTGTTGCTTAAACTGAACAATTTTCTCCAAGGAACATAGGTCGAAAAACGAATATTTTTTTTCGCCTTTCCATACTAAGTCTATCAGCTGACCAATACATTTGTATGGGAGAATGTTTTTTTTTATTTCGACCTATGTTCCTTGGAGAAAGTTGCTCCGTTTAAACAACAGTATCACCTGTTTTAGTATTATTACATAATTTGGAACCACCTTATATAATTTTCTCTTCACTTAATTGTTTGTATTTTGTGTGTATGACATAATTTAGATTTCATTTTCGTTAAAAATAGATTAAAGTAACTTAGTTTTATATACTTTTCACTTCGCGATAAAACGATATAATATTTATTACAATACAAATATTTGAAAGATAAACTAGATACCTAAGCCTTTTATACTTGAATGTACAATAGTTGGTTCTTTACCGGGGATTTCGCATTATTTGACCAGATTTAATAAATTTAATTAGCATACAACCACAAGCTTTAACCATTGGCTTAATAAATCATAATAATATGGGAAGTTTGAGCAGGCAGCTTGCCAATTTTGATCCGCTAGATTTCAAGGACTTACAGTTTGCAAACAAGTTATATAAGTCAGGACTTCAGTAACTTCGGCCGGTTACAAAATCTGTCTTTTCGTAATTTTTAATTAATATTGTATATGTATTGAGGACATTTTTGAGTAACTTTATTTAATACTGTGGCCCCTAGATGGGGCAGAGGGTGCAATTCATCTAGGTGAAATACTATATTATACTTATTAGTAGACTTAATTCATCTGTATTCTATTTCAGAGTATAGTTTATGCACCTAGGTGAATTAAATATACTGATTATTTACTTAATTCATCTGTATTTTATTTCAGGGTATAGTTTATGCACCTAGGTGCACTAAATATACTATACTAAATAATATACTAGAAAAAATAGGACTCGCACCAGATCATGTTCTCGGACGGGAATCGAACCCGCGACCTTTGGATATCCGGTCCAATGCTCTGACCGCTGAGCTACCGAGTCACTAATTAGTTACTTAATTCATCTGTATTTTAGTTCAGATAGTTTATGCACCTAGGTGAATTAAATATACTGATTAGTTACTTAATCCAACTGTATTCTATTTCAGAGTATAGTTTATGCACCTAGGTGAATTAAATATACTGATTAGTTACTTAATTCATCTGTATTTTATTTCAGGGTATAGTTTATGCATCTAGGCACATAATACATAATGTATCTAGATGAATTAAGTATACTATTTTTCTGTCAGCTGTCTCTAGTGGTTTGAGCTGTACGATGATCATTAAGTCAGTCAGGAATCGTCATGTGATTAATGGAAAATCTTACTAATTTTACTTAAATGTGAAAGTTTATATGTTTGTATGTTTGGTAAACAAAAGGTTATTAAATGTTCAGCTAAACCGGTTTTTCATGCACAGTTTTTTTTTCTTCTGATGTAGTTTTGTATTGACTTTTGTCCGATCGTTCACAAAGACACAAGTAATAAACTCGAAAGCATTGTCTTCTCAAGTGAGCTTTTTGTGAGATTCTCACGTACTTAAATCAATCGGTCGCTTATGTACGATCAATAGGGCATTGTTCTCAAATAATTACAATATTACTAGCGACGTGCCCTCGCTTCGCTTCAGTTCCTTTTTTTGCCAATTGCCACCTTCCAACAACACCTAAAAACAAATACCTTCCACCAGATCATGTTCTCGGACAGGAATCGAACCCGCGACCTTTGGATATCCGGTCCAATGCTCTGACCGCTGAGCTACCGAGTCACTAGTGGGAACGTCGAATTTCTTCTAGTATATCAACTCTTACGCTGCAAGCCATCGGCTTAGTATATTATTTAGTATTATATAAAAATAGCATTGTGAATGCTTAAATCTAAAAATTTAAAAAAATACCTTCCAGTCGTCACCTCCATTCACTCCAAAAGTATGTTTAATATAGGAGTAAGCGCGGGTTATTGCTTGGCTTAAGTACGTTGTGTTTCAACCAATTTTCCAAAACCTTAACAAAATATATCCTTAAACTTTTCTCATGAATCACTCTATCTATTGGTGAAAACTGCATGAAAACCCGTGCAGTAGTTTCTGAGTTTATCGCGACCAGACAGACAGACGCGGTGGAGGACTAAGTTTTATAATATGCAGTAATTTAAGCATAGCCATAACTAGCTGAGCAATATGTAAGTATAGAGCTGTGTAGATGTGAGCGGGTAATTTCATAAAAATATGAGCAGCCTTTTTGCTTTAGTCCTCCCGTGACCACGGCCCCTGGAAAGGTGTCGAAACGTCGGGAATTCTAAAAAAACAATAAATACAAACTAAATAATTCCAAAACAACACCTGAATTAATAATATACGCGCTGTAATCCGTAAATAGTGATTTATTTCTAAAGTATTTTTTTCTTAGATTTCGTCCTATTTGATCAATTACAGCTATAACATTATAAACCTTTGAATTTTTGATTAATTTAATGAATTTTGCTTCCTAAGTAAAAACACAGTTGTCACTCACTTAAGTGAAGATGCATAATTAGAAAGAGGGAATGTTTTTATTGGGTCAAAGTGTCAATTTGGAAGTATGATCTCAAACATAGTTTTTTTAAGAAAACAGTAGAAATTCGTTAAAAAACAAAACCCTCAAACATTGTACCGAGTAACAAGTCTTTGTCCCATAGCGCGCAAGTTGTTATAATTCTGCGCACGCGCACATCGCTGCTGTGGTTCAAATGATCTTCCGTGTTGTTTACTCGCTGTGTCTTCAAGATTGAAAACACGGAAGAAAATCTATAACAATTGAAATCGTACAAGATGATCGTGTTTTTTTTTTAATTGACCATCAGCCATTTTTTTATTGTCCCCACTGCTGGAGCACACGTCTTCCTCATGGGTGGATGATGGTGAAGGATGGGCCAGAACCTACCACTCGGGCTAAATGCGGATTGGAGGGTGTCAACTGCAAATGCAGTCCGAATGCAATCCGAATAACATCACAAGAAGAGTTAATTATGCTCAAACTGAAAACCATTTTGATATAACGTGTGTGTAGGAAGTTCAATGTTACCTTTTTTATTTAATTGTATTAAACTATAGAACCAGTAAAACAAAACAGATGAACAATCTGATAATCTTTATGCCTCAAATAACATAAGGTAATAATATTATAATTTATGTTTATGCGACTCTATCTATACAAGGTGTTACAAAAGTACCCCTAATGCCGAATATGGTAGATAGTGACCATCAAACTGAACAACTTTTACTATGGGACCAACTCTGAAATCGCGAAAAAAAAAATCAGCTGTTTCATACAAAAATTAAAATCGAAAATATCAAAATGTATGAAACAGCTGATTTCTTTTTCGCGATTTTTGAGTTGGTCCCATAGTAAAAGTTGTTCAGTTTGATGGTCCCTATCTACCATATTCGGCATTAGGGGTACTTTTGTAACACCTTGTATAGAGACAGGGAAAAATCATAAACATTTATTAATTAATATTGCCTTCACTTAAAATCGAAATCATCGAATACCTTAATTATAATAAATAAAAGAAGATTTAAAAAATTGTGTAAACTAGCGGGTCTGTGAGCTGTAGAGCTTGCGTTTGTGACATTTGTGAACATTTTTCGAAATGAAATGTGTTTATTTTTTGAAGAAACTCGAAAAACTGAATCGACAGAAAAAATATACAATTATATCGAACCTGCTCACATATAATATCACGAGAATAGGTTGAGAAATGCAACCTGTAGAGTGTAACAGACGGACAGCCAGACAGACATATGAAACGGAGACGCTTCGAGTTCGCATGGTCAATAATTATTTACCCTTTGAGGCCTCAGTTAGTGTACCAATGGCTTTTCCCAATTATTTGAGTATAATTCTGTAGCTTACCCACCAAGGGTTTGACCACTAATCTCTTTATATGCAGACAAGTCATTATTTGATACTATACAACATGTTACAAAAATACCCAAAATGCCGAATATGGTATATAGGGACCATCAAACTGAACAACTTTTATTATGGAAACAACTCTCAAATCGCGAAATAAAAATCAGCTGTTTCATACAAAAATTAAAATCGAAAATATCAAAATGTATGAAACAGCTGATTTTTTTTTCGCGATTTCAGAGTTGGTCCCATAGTAAAAGTTGATCAGTTTGATGGTCCCTTTATACCATATTCGGCATTAGGGGTATTTTTGTAACATGTTATATATCCTTGCTAAATTATAAAAATTCATGCAATAATATGGTTAAAAATATTGCAAAAAAGGTGGCTTAATTTTAAAATAACCAACCCTGAATTTAATAGGACTAAAAAAATTTTTTTGTCCGTTTTGTCCTACTAAATTTCGTACAGGAGTACTAGTAGAACTAAACGATAGAACTATTAGGGATACAATGGATTTATCAAGCGTTGCGGGTTCTTCAATACCTACTCTATTTTTGTCGGATAACATTTAAATTTTTCAGGAAATTGTAACTACGTCATAATTATCCTAAGTTATATCTAAGGACCCTAGATTACTAGTGTTGATTGAATAAAGGTTCATTAATTCCCAACTTGATTAATTTAAAGTAAGGAAGTAGATCACACAATCTAAGGACCCTATTACGAGTGTTGATTGAATAAAGGTTCATCAATGCCAATCTCGATTAATTTAAAGTAAGGAAGTCGATCACACTACGTGATAAATAAAGGATAAATAAATAGAAATATTAGTATGCCATCCGAGAGCTTCCTTATTATTGTGGATGCCCATTTTTTCTGATAAAAACAAGTAAGGATGAAAACACATAACACAAATAATAATAATTATAGGTTTCCGTACGGAAGTAAATAAATAAATAAATATTTGACAACATCACATACATTGCTCCGATTCCAAAGTAAGTAGCTAAAGCACTTGTGTTATGGAAATCAGAGACAACGGTGGTATCATAAACACCAAAGACCTGAGCCAATATGGAAAAGTTCATTTTCTAAATTGACCCAACCGGGGATCGAACCCGGGACCTCAAAAATGGCGACACCTTGAAAACCGGTGTACAAAGCCACTCGACCACGGAGGTCGTCTGTTCGTCGGTCGATCGAAGTACAACGTCAAATACATATGATTGAGCAACGATTACACACACAATAATACTACAAAATTTGAGATTTTAGCAAGTCATTATATGATACTATACAACATATTACAAAAATACCCCTAATGCCGAATATGGTATATAGGGACCATCAAACTGAACAACTTTTACTATGGGGCCAACTCTGAAATCGCGAAAAAAATCAGCTGTTTCATACAAAAATTATGCACTATGCTATTTTATACAATCCTTACTTAATATTATAAATGCGAAAGTCTGTTTGTTTGTTACGCCTTCACGTCTTAACTACTGAACCGATCATCATGAAATTTTGCATACACTTTGTCAGGGGTACAGAGAAGGACATAGGGTACCTTTAATCCCGAAAAAAGTAAATGTTCCCGAGGGATAGCAAAAAACTTTCCACGCAGACGAAGTCGCGAGCGGTCGCTAGTACTAAATAATATACTAGAAAAATACGACTCGTACCAGATCATATTTTGGAATCGAACCCGCGACCTTTAGAAGTCCGGTCCAATGCTATTACCGCTGAGCTACCGAGTCACTGGTAGCTGGTAGTATAGTATAAGTTAGTGAGGGAGGGTCAAAGTAACTAGTACTAAGCTAAGTTCGTGTAAACATGGCATAACTCTTAAGAAAAAACTCAGCTTGAACGGTAGGTAGTAGAAAGCTTAAGGAGGCTAATGAACGTATTCATATCTAGGAACTCTGTGCAAAGACTTCGTTTTCACGTTGTTTAGTTTTAGTAATAGTAACTATCTATCAAAATTAAATTAAACATAGTTCGTTATACAAAATCAAACTATCGGTAGGTATGTAATTCAAAATACTGCCTTACACAATATCTTAGTATTTGAGTAGGTACATACATTCACGTTTTGCTAAGCACTTCGCACACAAACACGCGACACGAACACTCCCGGCCGCAGTCGCTTCACGAGATTTGACGCTGTTGCACGTTTCCATTTACTCACGATGATCTACGAAAACTAAACTCTAAATATTATGTTCATATTTTTTCATTCAGTATATTTTTATAATACTAAATAATATACTAGAGAAATACGACTCCCACCAGATCATATTCTCGGACGGGAATCGAACCCGTTGAGTGCGCACACTGAATACGTTTTTCTCCGTCAAATAGGTACAGATATTGCATTCGTGAAGTCATCTTTGGTTGGAGCGCGATGAAGAATCTAAAACTATATATATCTTCAATTATAACGTTGCTATAACTTGAAGACTGCGGCGGCGTCGTCGCTGTCTTAAAAACGAATGGATGGGAGAAATATTTTTTTTTAAATACGTGATTTCGGTGAATTTCGTCTTATTATGGAAGACAATTAATGGTAGCTTGAATTATTCTGATCCTACAAATATTTATATTCGTAAATTAAGTTAAATAAACTTTCCTGCATCTATTTTTAACTTTTATAACGCAAGAACGTGTTTTAAAATTCCAACTTGTTCGGATTGTATTCGGACGTCTTAAGTATACGTACGACTAACTCACAACCAGTATGCGCACTCCCATAGTAGTTGGACGGTGGAGATTGTTCGAGCCGTGCGTGTTCGTACGTGTTCGCACGAATAATATTCGTACATACTGCGTTCAAAGTGCTCGCGGCCTTACTAGGAACGTGCAATGCGTCTAGAACCAAACTAATATACTGAAAAAAGGTTAGAATTGCACCTCTTCCAACCTTTATGGGCCCTATATACCTCAAAATGGCGCCTTCATCTTAATTCAATTTATTGCTCGCTAAATACAGAATGTATCTTAAATTCACATGTACAGTTTGAAGCTAGGGTTCTATAGTTTATTTACAAATAATAACCTCAGCTAAATATAGTTCGTTGTAGTGGTAGTAGCCAAAAGAGCAAAAACCACTTTAGGCACTTTTGCCTGCGACTACTATAAAGCGCGTAGAAAAATTTGAAACCTTCGTGAAACGCGCAGTGCAAATATTTGCAGCAAAATGCGATTTTACATTTATTTCGCTGTTTTATTGTATTACAATTATATTCATAATTATACATTTAATAACACAAGATTTTTTTTTTTATGGCCGTTCTCTAGGCATTGGTTTTTACGTACTTATAAAACAGACAAGATTTGCGTAAGTTGTGTCGTGAGCATAATGGGAACGCGCAACGCCGTTAGAACGGTAAACAACACATCGGAAGCACGCGACAGTCTCAATCGTGTTATAATTACACACTCTTGTTTGCTAAATTGTTACAGCTTCAATTCAATCCGAATTATTCTAAATGAAGCCATACTCCATACACATACACACAAATTGGAGAAGCAATTTGATTACGCCACTATTTTCTATACAACATGTTACAAAAATACCCCTAATGCCGAATATGGTATATAGGGACCATCAAACTGAAAAACTTTTACTATGGGACCAACTCTCTAATTGCAAAAAAAAACAGCTGTTCCATACATTTAGATATTATCGATTTTAATTTTTGTATGAAACAGCCGATTTTTTTTTCGCGATTTCAGAGTTGGTCCCATAGTAAAAGTTGTTCAGTTTGATGGTCCCTATATACCATTTTCGGCATTAGGGGTATTTTTGTAACATGTTCTATAATATATATAATAATGACACTTCAGGATTATGGATTTACTCGCCAATAATTTGTTTTAAATTTGCAATCATAAGTTCGTCCACTCATTTGCTCAAAAGCTATTAAAAAGTCACAGCACTTTTCAAAGCTTTAAGTTTTCCTTCAAGAATACGTTCCGTAAACACTTTTTCTACTATTTGCTGCAAAAAAGTCGATGTTGGTCAGTTAATTTTCCAAAGTCAATAACATTTCTTTCAACTCTTTTAAGCTAAAATGAGTAAACAAAAAAATATTAATTTCGCTTGATGGCTGTTGGTACTTCAAAGAAAGGGTGGGGCGTAAAAGGTGGATTTAAATAAATAAATATAATAAATATTTGACAACATCCCATACATTGCTCCGATTCCAAAGTAAGTAGCTAAAGCACTTGTGTTATGGAAATCAGAGACAACGGTGGTAACACAAGCACTCAGACCTGATCCAATATGGAAAAGTTCACTTTCTAAATTGGGATCCACCCAACGGGGGATCGAACCTGGGACCTCAGAGATGGCGACACTTTGAAAACCGGTGTACAAAGCCACTCGACCACGGAGGTCGTCAAGTCGTCAGTTTGTCAGTAGATATAATATAACCATCAGCCCTTTTTAATGTCCACACCACGCGGGCCCAGTGCGGATTGGTGGGTGTTAATGACTGCAAATGGAGCCGGGACCAACGGCTTAACCTGCCTTTCGACGCACGGAGTAGTTTGAGATAATAAATTTTTGGTCACCCATCCTATTGTTTAACCTCCGCAATCGCTGGACCAGGCGCTATACCACTGCGCCATCGAGCTCCTCCATTACCATTAGTGGTCATTGTCCTTTTATTTATGCTTGTAGTTGTACCTCCATTATTTATAAGAAGATAAAGTTTACAAAACCAATAAGATGTTTCTTTCGAATGTAAGGGTATTTCCTCACATTGATGAAATTGCGCTGGCTTGCACCGAAGAAGTTAAAAGTACTAGAAAATTTCGCCGCACCCACTAGCGACTCGGTAGCATAATTGGTCAGTGCATTGGGCCGGAATCCCAAGGGTGCGGGTTCGAGTCCCGTCTGAGGTGCTACGGGTGAGTCGATTTTTTCTAATATTATTTATCTTAATATAAAAATAGCATTGTGAATGCGAAAAATCTAAATTTAAAAATTCAATAATATGTGTTAGTTCTTGAATTCGTATAGCAATGAAATGATGATAAAACTTAACAGCGTATATCTTAACCATTAAGGCTAAATAAAAATGTTACCAAGATTATACTCGAACTCACAAATTTTTGGGAGTATGATTGTATTCATATCAGTTAAACTAAACTGACATAAATCAAAAACTCACAAAAACGGGATAAAAAGACAGGTTCCCTTCAAAATTACAATATAATCACCCTTGATAGGTAAGGTACCTACTAGGTAGGAGAGTAAAAGTTAGGTTTACTAAATTATAGGTGACGTAGGAGGTACGCGACAGCGGTAACAGCCTCCTGGGGCTCTATCAGCTAAAAACATTGAAGTTCATGTTAACTGTGTTTTGACAGATGTATGTGATACATTGCTACTTCGTCTTGGCACAAATAACAACTTAACAAAGAAAAATAGCAATGTATCACATACATCTGTCAAAACACAGTTAACATGAACTTCAATGTTTTTAGCTGATACCGCCGCTGGCCGTGGTCGCAGGCCGCGTGGATGGTCACTTTATGGGGCACTATCTATCCTTACATTTTTTTTTTGTATCAAGAGGAGAATGCAATCTTTACGCATACCAAACGGCATGTTGTGGTCGGTCACCCCCCAGGTTATTACCTGGGACATGTTCCTCGCCGCGCCCAGCCCTCCCGCCAAGCCTAATAGGCTTCGCGTCAGGGCTGGGTGGTTCTAACCCCTGCCCTAGTGGCAGGGGGAGGAAGCATTTTTCCGGCCTCCCATAAGGCTACCCACTCATGGTGGGCGGGCCAGATGGGCTATCCTTACATGGACCAGTGCCTCATATTGAAAGACAATTTTAATTTAATTTGTAGTTAATAATAAAATTGGTACCCTCCAAAATTCTTACTAACATAATTTAAGTATACTAACACAATATGAGCCCATGGCCGCTTGAATAAATGATTTTATTATTATAGGTGTTTGTGGTACAGATACGACGTTGAGACAAACTGTGGATGCCAGTTTTGAACCGTTCACTAATGTCTGTATAAATCATAACATAATTGTATGGAATAATACCTACAGATTCTCTTTTTATCGTCATTATTTGGCCCACATTGTATAATAGTGCCCATTTTCGGGCAAACTAACCAAATTAGAAGTCACAGTATATTAGTTGTGACGTGCCGGCCCAGTGCTCAAATGAGGACAGTAACGAGAAAAGTTTCGATGATCCCGTAATCATAACTTTGATCCGGGCCAATCGAGTCACTCGGATGTGGCAACACTAGCTCGTGGTAGGTATATATTTACTCCTTATTACTTTAGTTTTTGATGATCTTCGCTATTATTTTTTGTGTATTTTTTTACTAAAAACACATATTTTTTTTATTAGGTACACATGACAGCACGTCAGGTTATACAGTTGAACTGCGAAAACAGCTTTTACTACGTAGGGCATAAAGGCGGTCTCAAGGTCAACATGTATAGTCTGAGGTGCCGTCGTGTGTACCAGTTTATTACATTTTTGTGCCTTACGGCCTGTTTCTGGATTGAGAAATTTAAGTTGAGTAAGTAAGTAGGGAGGAGCTTAGTGGCGCAGTGGTGTAGCGCCTGGCCCATCGATTGCCGAGGTTAAGATACTTTCGCAAGGGTCGGTCATGGGATGGGTGACCAAAAATGTATTATCTTGAGCTCCTCTGTGCTTCGGAAGGCATGTTAAGCCGTCGGTCTCTGCTACATTAGCACCCACCAATCTGCATTGGGCCCGCGTAGTGGGGTCATGGCCCACTTTCCTTATCCACCCATAAGGAAGGCCTGTGCCCCAGCAGTGGGGACATTAAAAATGGCTGATGGTCAAGTAAGTATGTACTACTATTTATGTTTGCCTCGATATCATTTGAGTAGTGTTCACAACTCAATATAGAAACCGGCTGTTAGTTTTCCAGATTTGTGGAGAAAGAAATGTATTAGAAAATAGTCAATTAAAATACATATTTCTTGGAAATCGAATCAACAATAGCGAAGAAACGCACAGAGATTTTTGCTCATATATCGGTTCGTATATTTACCGAAAACCGAAGTGTTGCCTTAAACGGTACTACGAGCAACGAGATACAAGCTATTGTTGTTTGATTCGCACCTAATTTATCGGTATTTACTAATTCTTTACCCGCCGTTCCGTATAAGTAGACAATTTCGTTTCTAGCACGCGTGTCGTTTTACATTTTATCACAGTTGTTCTCGTATTGTTTTTTTGACAAAATATTAGTAAAGCGTTTTGTTTCGAATAAAAATAAATAATTATCCATGCTGAAACTCATTTATATCCGTACAATATAACTAAATGTTTTGTAGATAATAATGTTGCAGTACAAAAATCTTATAGGAATATCACTTGATCTAACAAAAAGGAATTTTGACTCGTAATGAAACTTGTATCCTTAGTTGCTATCTAGCAAGAAGTAAAGTTCCTTACTAAAAGCAATATCCATGTAGAATCACTATTGCTTGTTGCAACTTAACAGTATCTCTCACACAATGTGACTGCAAACACTTAAGAGCTCATCCCATTACAATTTTATTAACTAACAAGACGTTCAGCAGAGCTATTCTGTAAGAACGTTTACCGAATTTGATAGGACAATCTGCTGTGTGCTTGCAGTTTTTCATTACGTTTGCTTGAAAGTGCTCGTTACGCGTTTAACTTTGAGAGTTACAACAAACGTAAATAAATATAAATATAATAAATAAATATTTGACAACATAACATACATTGCTCCGATTCCAAAGTAAGCAGCTGAAGCACTTGTGTTATGGAAATCAGAAACAACGGTGGTATCACAAACACCCAGACCTAAGCCAATATAGAAAAGTTCGTTTTCTAAATTGACCCAACCGGGGATCGAGCCCGGGACCTCAGAGACGGCAACACCTTGAAAACCGGTGTACAAAGCCACTCGACCACGGAGGTCGTCGTAAATAAAAACTGATATTTGAAAACTCGTTTCACAGTCGCATCTTTGTTTCAGTGTAATAATTTCCTCACGATAGAACTTTTATTCGACGAAAAATCACAAAACTGTTTGGTGAATTCAATAATATTACAGTGGATTCCTTAGAAGTATCTTAGATCAACTCACACAGAGAACTGTAGAATAACAACGCAGCTTTAAAGAATAAGTATCGGGTAAATGTTATTGAATACACTTGCTTTTTATTGCAGACTAGTACTAGAGTAATTGAAAAACGGTGGGTTCACAAAAATATTAATGATCAGCAAATATGTTAGGTTAAAATATGATAAAAAAAGGTTAAAAAAACATTTTTTAATATTTCTAGTTACTTTATAAACAAATCTAACATAAATGAAGTTAAAATAAAGAATAATTGAATAAAAATATACTGTAATATATTTCAGTTCTCAGTACTTGCCAAATTCTTTTGCGCTAAGAAGCTATAACTCGTACCTCGGGCGATGCCATTAAAGATGTCGATTTACAATAAACATCACATATCGTAATGGAATCGGTGGATTGGCTATCTCGCTCTAATTTATTGCGTGCTGCTTACAAACAACGTTTGCTTGAATAGGAACCAAAAAGAAAAATGTTACAAAAATTTATATATAACGTAACTTTCAAAAAC
This sequence comes from Catoptria pinella, assembly GCA_963556745.1. NCBI lineage: Eukaryota > Metazoa > Arthropoda > Insecta > Lepidoptera > Crambidae > Catoptria > Catoptria pinella. Next base: position 9,657,703 of record OY750778.1, on the reverse strand, counting down.
ACATAAGTACCTAAATATTCCTAATATTTTATTGGCATTTTTCGAAATGAAACTTTTAAGAATGTATCGATTACACTATTGATTTGATTACACATCTTGAAAAATTTTTGGCCTAATCTTTTTTGTTTTTACACGACTGCCCCAAAAAACAGCATTGCGATTCTGTAAGACATCATTCGTGACCTCGCATCTGAATCCGCTGTGAGTTTCTTGATTGGTATTCTCAAAACTCGCTTGATAATTCGCATGTGCACTAGCGCTGCACTTGCGAGCGTGTCAGCGAGTTGAACTAAATTGACGGCGAGAATTTTGACGGGAACCGATAACTTGTCCGAAATTTACTTGTCCTAATTTCATTTAACGGAAACGGTTTACCAAAGTTTTTGTTGCTATATGTATTGTTTGCCATATTTTTAAACCATCGAAATATCATTTGGCATATGTCTCATTTTACCGAACTACGTTTCACCGATTTTCAAAATGATTTTTTAGTATTGGCACCACCAGAACAACATTTTACCGAATACTATTTGGCCGCAACCGCAACTATGGTATATTTATATTATGTAGGTAACATTTGACATAATCGATATTTGTTATAATAATACATGTTTTATTAAGCAAGCATGCACCATGCATGCAAGCATTATAGAGCTGCGAATGGTCAAAACACTAACCTAACCTAACCTACTTAATGTATTCAAAGTTTTTCATTTGGTGAACTGAAAATATGACAAATAAATCAGTGGTGTAATGAATGTTCGGGAATATAATACTTCGACGAAATGTTCTTTCGACCGCGCATAACTTCGGTAAAAAGTTTTTCGACCAAATAAGACATCGGAGTAACGAAAAAAACGTAATTTCAACGAAGTCAAAAAAGGCGAAACGAAAACAGTCGAAAATATTTCAGTAAAATAAAATTCGATCAAAAAAATTTCGACCTTGGGATAGGTTACCGATTTTGACAGATAAAGTATGAGATGATGTAAAAAGTGGCATTCTGTAAGGTATAGACCGAGAGGTGACAGGATTTTTCGTAACGATCAAGGAAACGATTACTTTTACTTTTATGGGGTGTAGAGTGGTTGTAGAATGTCCCCTAATGTGAATGATGAATTTCCATACAATATAATGCTATTTTCGCGATTTTTTAGCATATCAAAACAGCTCTTAGAATCCTGATAGATCAGTTGTGTGTATTGCAATCTGGATCTCATCCATTCACTCCCTGGGTAGCTATCTTCAGATCGGCAGAGAACCAAGGCTTCAAAGTTATCTCGTTGGTATGAAAATTATCTGGTGCTTCTAATTATCTAAGGTGAAGGTGCAAGGTGTGTCGCTGTCATGCTAAATGCAGGTATTGTGCACTGATATTTTTGTGGTGTGCATGTGCATTTTTTTGCGGGCAGGCGGGCGGTGCATCCTGCATATATATTTTTTGCGGGAGTAAGCTACATATATTTCTCTTTTCACAATTCTAATTATCCGTCCACCTCTCGAATTAAACAACCTCTCGCATCAGATCTCACTTCGCTACTCCCTTCACTCTCACTTAAATTTGCATTCTGTAAGCATCACCTATTTACTTGCGAAGTGAAGTGAGTTCTGTATTGTAGTGACTGCCACACTCAAAAAAATGTTAGTCGAGATTTATTGATTGCAGTTTTTTGATACAATTGTTGAGTTTTTGGTACAGAACTTTATAGCAAATATGCGTTTTTTTAATTAAAATTTCTTATTTTAAGGAATTTGAGGCAGCTAATAGTCTGCGTGTTGAATTAAAATTGACCGTGAGATTTTGACAGATGAAATATGAGATGACATAAGAAGTGGCATTCTGTAAGGAAATTCCGCCCTCACTTCGATGCTCACCTCGCAAGTGAACCCGATTCAAAGTGTCAAATAAAAAGTATCTATTTTACGAGTGAAAATAGAAGAAGTCCTCTACAAACAATGTTAAAATAATATTTTTTTTAGAAATAAAACACTTTTTACGGATTACAGCGCGTATATTATTAATTCAGGTGTTGTTTTAGAATTATTTAGTTTGTATTTATTGGTTTTTAGAATTCCCGACGTTTCGACACCTTTCCAGGGACCGTGGTCACGGGAGGACTAAAAGTGTTTTATTTCTAATGAACTGTATACGAGCGAAAGTCTTAGAAGTGAATATTTTTTTATTTTTTAACACTGACAAGTAGTTTTTAACCACAAATTATATAGCTATTTAATTTGTGAAAAACTATTTTTTTTTAATTATTTAACTTTACAAAAACAAAAATTTTTCATCGTAACAAACCAAAAACCACGGCGGTTTGTCCGGAATGCTAGACTTATACACTAACATTATTATATATTTATGGTAACAACAACATATTATAAAATAGGTCACTAGTAAACAATTTACCTGCGGTGATCGTCCAGTTTTAATATTACTTTCTGTAATGCTTTGTAAGAGATGTAAAGGATGGTGAGAAAAGCTTTGAGTTTATATATCCAGATGACTTGTATTTATTCTCAATAATCAGAACAACAGATAGGTGTGTCTGTCAACGGTTTGAATTTCTGGACAATTGCATTGCTATTATTGTTGTGCAAGCAAAGATGTTCATGAGCCACAAGCCTTCCACCACCACCACCTACAAGGATGTTATTTCAGAAAACATTTTTATTTTAATGTCAATTTTTTTTTTACATGTTATTGTATAAAATTTAATAAAAAAATTTTTTTATATTGTTAGGTAAAACTTATTATACTGGTTTGTAAGACTCCTGGGAATAGAGGGATTTAGGTGCTTGTTAGTACACAGAATGCTCAATTATCATCCAGACATAGTTGCAAAAATAGTTATTGCATGCTGTGTTTTGCACAACATGTGCAATCGCGCAGAAATACCGGCTTTCACAATTTCAGAAGAAGAGAGACTAGAAGAGCTACAAACAATTGCTGAAGTTCAAAGGAGGCAAACTAGGGATTTGCCATCTTACGCCGATTTAGCTCTAGGGCAATAACGTAGACGAAATATAGTAAATAGCCTATGGCGTTCACGTCATATTTTAATTTATCGGTGGTCAAAAACCCTTTACAAGTTTTCTTTCGTCATTTCATTCTTGGATAGGCCTTCCAATTTGTGAAATGGTAGTAGATTCAGTAGATTTATACATTTTTAACATGATGTGCTAACAGAAAACCTAAAAAAACTGCTATAAAAACAGCTTATTTTTTTTAAAGCTTTATTTATTTAATACCAAATAATATACTAGAAAAAATAAGACTTGCACCAGATCATGTTCTCGGACGGGAATCGAACCCGCGACCTTTGGATATCCGGTCCAATGCTCTGACCGCTGAGCTACCGAGCCACTCTTTTTTAGTATATGATTTGGTATTATATAAAAATAGCATTGTGAATGCTAAAATCTCAAAATTTAAAAAGCTTTATTTATTTTTAACATTTTTGGGGCTAGGCATATGTATATGTAATAAAAATGTAAGCGATGATATAAATATATTTTATTAATATTTAAACGACAGTTGATCCTTTCAATCGGTTCAGCCGTCTTCGAGTAGTTCTGGTAGCTCTTCCTTCAGGTGTTCCTTCTGGAGTTCCCTGGTAAGTTCAGACCAGATGTTCTTCAATTTGCTAATATGTAGTGACACTTCACCACTGGATTGCACTGTGTAGCTGAAGAACTTCATGCACAGGCTTTACTCTTTTGCAAGCCATCATACAGGCGGTGTAGTTCTAGCCATACTTCCCTCGCTGTAGAATATCGCAAAACTTTCTCACAGTTGTCTTGTGACAAATTCGTAGTAATAAGTTCGCCTCATGAAGCTCTCGTGTCTCCCACTTGGATTGTTGCTGATTCAACGATAGACTTTTCCATCAACTCTCGACGTAAATTCTATCTGAATTTTATTTCCGGTAACTTAACGCTCTGCTACCATATTAAAGTACATACTTTTTGATATTATAGGATCTTGGGAAAGAAAATAATAAAATTAAACTGTAAAAACTGTATTAAAAAACGCAAGGAAGAATATTGACAAACAAGACATTGACATTATATTCAATGAGCAATATATACAAAAAGAGTACTTAGGTCGATTTGCAGCTACATTTACTAAATCTCGATTTTGTTAAACCTAGACTTTACTCATACGAATATGTAAAATTTTTAAATCGATATTTAAATTTTTCACAGTTTCATAAGGGCTACATCTAAGTTTAACAAAGTCGAGATTTAGTAAATGTTACTGCAAGTGGGCCTTAATATAGGTAACTATACAAAGCAGGATTCTTAACAAAATATTATAGGTCTGTCCACGGTCCGGTTTTTTCTTGGATGACGGATCCGGGCGTTTCGACGGAGACGGATGACGGAGACGGATCACGTTTGTCCATTGCGTCCGGATCCGATCCAATCCCGAACCACATATCACTCTGCGGTGCAACTGAGATGTCATGTGCACGTGCCTTTTTTTACGTTAGAATGCCGACAACTTCTTGCAATATACGTACAAAGACGCAGAAGACAAAAAAGTTTTGGGTTTCACCCTCTCCTGCAAGAGAGATACCTCGATGGGGCATTTAATACACTATACGATAAATTACAACAACGTGAAGATATATAATACCAAATAATAAACTAGAAAAAATACGACTCGCACCAGATTATGTTCTCGGACGGAAATCGAACGGGACGGGAGCATTGTAAATGCTAAAATCTCAAATTTAAAAATGATGTAGCTTTCTTATCTTAATCAATTGTTTAAAAATATCTGGAAAGGTATTCAGTTGATGTCGAGGTAATTCCTTGTAATTGGTGAGATGGCGCTGGCTTGCAGCGTAAGAGTTGATATACTAGGAGAAATTCGACATTCCCACTAGTGACTCAGTAGCGCAGCGGTCAGAGCATTGGACCGGATATCCAAAGGTCGCAGGTTCGATTCCCGTCCGAGAACATGATCAGGTGCGAGTCGTATTTTTTCTAGTTTATTATTTGGTATTTTATAAAAATAGCATTGTGAATGCTAAAATCTCAAATTTAAAAACGTGAAGATATTTTTTTAACATTTGTTTTTATTAGTAACTCCTTTTTGGTTAGCAGAAATGACCTTTTATTTCGTTGTGACTTAGCCGATACTTATTTTTTTCGCATAACCTAAGTGGCATACGTTATATTAGTGTGTAAACATTAGTGCAAAATGTTTTAAAACGTTAGCGTTCATGGTTGTTAAATAAATTAAGAAAATGTTAGTATGGAAAATTCAAATTCTTTAAAATTCTCCATACAAAACGGCAATTTCATACTTTAACCCCTAATATTAACTTGCCCTAAAAACTTTATTGTGTGAACAAAATAAAGTCGCAGCGCAAGTGCTTGTCGCAATAAGCAAGTTCGGCAAGTCGCAAAAGATGACGGTTGACGAAGACGGACGTCGGGTGGCTGCGCCGTGGACAAGTCCATATGTATTTTATATTCTAATGGGGTACTTCGAATCGAGGCTCCGGTTTAGCGGTTCATCCGATCAAGCAAAATCTTCGGAGCCCGTCAAAAGAACGGATGACGGATTTCGGACGCCGGATGTCGAGTTGACAAAAGTTCATACAAATATAATATATAGGCCGCTATTCGGTCCGGTTTTTTCTCTCCGAGGAGACGGACGCCGTGGACATACAGTTTAAGGCATAGGGATTATATTCATGGCACGAATTAAGAGTTTTTTATTTTTTTTATTTTTGCTGCATCAAATTCCTTAAAATAAGAAATTTTAATTTAAAACTCACATATTAGCTAAACTGGAATCGATAAAACTCGACTAACATTTTGTTGAGTGTGGTTGTCACTAGGTACAACGCAAGTCAAGGTCAAGGTCAAGCGAGGTGAGATGCGAAGTGAGAGTGAATTGCGAAGGGAGTTGCGAGTTGTCGTCTGATTTTACAGAATCGCAGGGCAGAGTGTAATGTGTTCATGTATGTTTGTATGCGGGTATGTCAGTTTCTTTACTCCACCATAACTTCTAAATGCCTTAACGGATTTGGTTGTATGAAGTATCGTTAGAATCCTTACAAATTTTTTTTAGAAAAAAATCTATAGTCGATAATACGACGCCACTTTCAAATGTGAATAAAAGTGTTTTTCTTTAATTATTACAATTGGGGCATCAAATGAAAGTCCCTGATCAGCACAAACCAAAACAATATAATTTGTCACTAAAATGTGTGAAATAAAAATAAATAAATTTAAAAAATATTAAAAGTTAAATAACAGGTATCATTGCAGTCGGGGGACCTCTATGATTAAAAATTGTTCTACAAACGGTCCCCCGACTGCAATGGCACTTGTTAATTAACTTTTTAGTTCGTTTGTGGCAGGGCAGTCATATTTTAAATATGTTTTTATTTTTTGACTCATCACTTTGAATGTACAAATTTCTACTTTTTTGCGTTGAATGTTTTGATTTGAATGAAGAATGCATGGCTCGTAAATAGTCGATAAGTTCCGATCGACAGCGATTAATATCGTGATTGATAAAATCATAAAATAATCAATATTTTCTGATGATAGTATGTTGTGATGAATATGATGCAATTAAATGATGTAGTCACTTTTGTACAGAGTTATTATTTTGGTAACGACAATCGTTGCGAATACCGGGTATAATATTCTAGCGATTTGCGCTGTCCTCGATGGAAACATACGAGCGGAGAAAACATTTGTAACTGTCTGTAAAAAATATGTTTGAACTTTTTTTTACTTTACACGTATATTACTCTCTTTGGCCATCAGCCATTTTTAATGTTCCCACTGCTGAGGCACAGGCCTCCCTTATGGATAAGAAGGATGGGTCATGATCCACCATACGGGCCCAATGCGGATTGGTGGGTGACTCTCTGGTTTTACTCTCTTCATTACCTCTTAATTCTATTTTCATAAAATTTGTACATGAAATTAATTACAATAAGAAAGGTGGCGACTAGGGAAGGCGCCAAGCGCGCAGTGTGACCGGTCTTCGCTAGTCGTCTAGCTGTTTGCGAACATTCGTGAACGTCTTTGACTTCGCTACATACTAGGTGACCATCTAGACGCTAGGCGTTAAGCAAGCCACCTGTCGGTGCTTACGTGGTCTAACTGAAATTAGATTTAGTATTTTTAGTATAAAAATAATAAAATAATAAAAATGTATTTATTTTCCATCACACAATGGTTGGTTACACAAAGTACTTATACTAATAGTTACAAAAATAAAGAAGCCATTATGTGAGGACTGATGCCCGAGATAGGTTTTCATAAAAAAAACCCGTATTACAGGTCACCAGTGCCCCAACATGGTAGGTACATTTATTTTGTATTATGAGAGTTAGGTAGTTAAGATGTGAGCTGTGTAGATGTTTGTTGAAGAGTGTCAGTAATATATATTTAGTCTATGGATAGATAAGATTTAGTGTGTGCATGAAGTGTGGGATGTGTTGTGTGTAGGGGTGTGTGTGTGTATGTGTGGGTGCTTGTGTGTACGATTGTTATACGATTAATTTTGTGCCTTATATGGGAGTTTTATGATTTGTGGAATTGTAGACAACAGTAATAGTTGTTGTTATTAATATTCATGTTGTTGGTTGTTGTGGTTTTTTATTTAATAAGTAGCAGGAAGTGCTCGGTGTCGTCGTAGTCGAGAGTTAGGAGCCATTCAATTATAACTGTTTTACACCGAAAGCCATGGAGAGGGTAGACTTCCAAGATCTTATTCAACTTATTATAAATGAACGGGCCCAGAAAACAGAAGAATTGATGAGAGTGGCTAGTGTTTAATGTTTGAGTACGACACACATTATGTTTTATACGCTTACCCTTCATAAGATTTGGGTCATAAGGCAGCTGGGAATGTTGCTTAAGCGCTGTCCGGAGAATGAATAGCTGTCTTACGGTAAGCAGGCCCCATTCTTTGTACAGATCAGTTGATGGAAAGCGAAAAGGGAGGCCAGCGCCTACCTTTAAAATAGCCCTTTGCGCTCTCTCCAAATGGATCAGATGGGATTTGGCTGCACCGCCCCATGTGGTGATGCAATATTCTAGAAGAGATTTACAGAGCGCAGAATACACCATTTTGATGACCTTGCGATCTGCTACGTGTCTGAGGTTCTTGAATACGTAGATCAGTTTGCGTAGGCGAGTCACCAGCAAATCAATGTGCGCTTTAAAGGTCAGCGTTTGATCCACTGTTACTGTTTTTAGTATATTAATTCTATATTATTTAGCGGCAAAATTAATAACTTTTCACTTCTCATTCTCATAAAGTTCGTCTTTATGTTGGGTATAGGCAGCATAAAATCGCTTTTCATGCTAGAGCATGAAGATTTTACTTTATGCACTAGAGTGCACTCGTACATAAAACCCGTTTTATGCACTTGTTGTACAATCTACTATTGTTTTACTACTGCTGTGTTATACCTACATATGTAAGTACCTACATTAAAATACACGACTCACGATTATAATAGACAATTATTTGATTGATCGTTGACGTGACTGAGCTGTGTGAACGATACATAATGATAATTCATTTGTTATGTATCTTACTAGTAACCACAATATGAACATTTTTTTATTAAAGTTTATACTGAAACGTTGCCGGGCGGTGTGTGACCACCTCTCGTAAGTCGCCTGGTAGAAATTGGCAGAGGGTAGTACCGATAAAGTAGCGCCTACATTGCTCGACACAACGACGATGGCATTATCTGGTGTTTGCACTAACTGCTGCCTGTGTGTGATGACCACATCGCAGATAGTGCTGCGATATGTAGTATCTTTCTTATTTCCAAAAAAAGTGACAATGGACTTGGGAAAATTAAAAATAAATAGTTAATTATTACCATACTTATACCATTACATTATACGGCTACAGAAATAATTTTAATGTCATTATTTTAAGTTAAAAAAAAATATTCAAAAATAATACTGTTCCCAAGCTCATTGCTCGACAACTTAACTCTCTTTATTATCTCTTTAACTTTAACTTTTTATAATTCCCCAAACAAAACCTATAAAAAACTTAATTACCCAATAAATATTAAACTCAGTTCAAATACAGAGTTTTTTTAGTCACCGTCCAAATCTTAAGGAAGAGTTCCATGCAAACATTATGGAAGTGTTTATGAAACTGAATAAACTCCAAGAATTTGATACATGTTGTATCAAATTCCCGAACTCACCTCAAACTCACCTCAACATTACACTGGAGCTTATTAAGGCCCCTATATACCTCAAGTGGCGCCCTCATTTTAATTAAATTTATTGCTCGCTAAGTATGTATATAATATATCGAAAATTCACATGTACAGATTGAAGCTAAAGTTCTATACCTATAGCTTATAGTGGCCACTTTTAGCACTTTTGCGAATTACTACTACAACGAACAAAATTTTACTAAGGTTATTGTTTGTAAATAAGCTATAGAACCTTAGCTTCAATCTGTACATGTGAATTTTCGATACATTATGTACTTAGCGAGCAATAAATTTAATTTAAATGAGGGCGCCATTTGAGGTATATAGAAGTCTTAATGTGTCATAAGACTCAAAATTGTAAGCGGTATATTTCAAGGTGGGCTGCGATTGAGTTGAGTTTGAGTTGAGTTCGGGTTCAGGTCGGGTCGTGAGTTATCGTCTGAACACAGTCTTACTAAAATGTGGCTCTACCATGAGTTGATGCAAACTGTTTTCGCTACTGTAAACTATCGTTTTCTCTCGTTCACTCGCATCGACTGTGAGTAGTATATCCGATAGTTTACGGTCGCGAAAACAGGTTGCATCAACTCGTGGTAGAGCTACTGATCACGTGATCTCTTTGATAGTCGCAGGGCGATGCCCTACATTAGGCAAAAGTTTTGTCACCCTACAAACTCCTGAAATTACTGTAACCAGTTTTATCCACTATAATAAACTGGGCTTCCTCGTCGTACACCCACTACTATACTAGCTTACTGAGTTCATAGTTAAACGTTAGTAATAGTTTTCCTATAAACCGTAATTTTTTTAAGTATATCTCAAAATGAAATGGGGATTTCAGACCACGTGAATGAACAACTTTTACTATGGAGACAACCACGGAACCGCGAATAAAAATCAGAAATGAATAAAATTCATTTTAAGAAATACTTAAAAATTAACGCTGTAAATATTTTTTAATATTCATCAGATCACCTATATAAATAAATAAATATTTGACAACATCACATAAATTGCTCCGATTCCAAAGTAAGTAGCTAAAGCACTTGTGTTATGGAAATCAGAGACAATGTGGTATCACAAACACCCAGACCTGAACCAATATAGAAAGGTTCGTTTTCTAAATTGACCCAACCGGGGATCGAATCCGGGACCTCAGAGATGGCGACACCTTGAAAACCGGTGTACAAAGTCACTCGACCACGGAAGTCGTCGTCAAATATACGAGTATTGCTTTGAAATCTTTAAGAATATTCGCGCAGAATTGGATGAACAGTTTTGCAATACTAAAAATGGCAAATCACTTCAAAAGTCATCTCACAATCATCTCACACAAAAAATTGTGAGTTTTCATTTAACAGATAAATTCGTGTGTGATATACGAGATGACTTTCGATATGCGATAAGCAATCCATGTTTTAGAATTTACCAAATAACATCAAAATACCCGTCGTAATTCTTCTCACTCACTAATAATTTCACTGCGTCTTCAGGAGTGATTTTGCAAAGTAACTTTTTAGAATAATACTGCAGCTTAATACGATATCAAGTTTGTAAAAGTGATAACGAATTTCGTATTAATCGGTTTATGTACAGTCAACAGCGCGCTGGGCTTCCACGACAGGGTAATCATATTCAATCAATTTTTTACATAAATGCGAAGAAATAAAGGTTCGAAATAAATTGCAGATTTTTTACAGTTTTGTATAACACGACGAATAGATAACCTCCTCCTTGTTTTTGAAGTCAGTTAAAAATTTAAGTATGTTGTTTTCGCTTCGATCGGTCACTGACTTTTTATAAGATCCCTCACTAAAGAGGTTATTAGCCATTCCTGAATAACGGATCCTTTATTCATTCGCTTCTAAATTCAGAGAAGTTTAATTGCATTTAGGAAGGTAGGATCCGATTTAGCATCCCTTTTTAGTATGAAATGGTCTCCGACGTAACGGATGCTAAATCGGACTCTGAATATCGGATCCGTTATTCAGGAAGGTCTAATAACCTGTCAAGCGATCTCATTTATTGTGTTCTTTTTTTCTATTATACTCATTATTATTATTTTCTGATTAATTGGCCTCTCGAGAACGATTTATCTCTATTTATAACTTCAATATAATGGAGTACGGTGTTGGTAGAACTTCTCAAACGCTTTGCACAATACACCAAATACCAATCAAAATAAAATCAACATTAAAAAGCGTAGAGTTACATAGAGGTAGGCCTCCAGCTTTCCAAGATATATTCCCGTAGTGTTCAGGCGCGGATCCAGCCATCAAAAAAGGTTGTGGTCACAGCCACCCGAAAATCGGCCAAGTGCGAGTCGGAGTACGAACTCGTTCATGAACAATCATAACCGACTTTTGAATGTGATTATTTCCTTTTTTCCGCGCATCAGGACTTTGGCCTTAGGAATGGAAATCATCATTGGAGGAAGTCAGACCCGATCAATTGAATAGTCAAACAGTTTCGATTAAATACCAAACCAATTTCCAAGCCAATATAGGGACACTGACTAGACTAGGTAAATAGGTATCTTGACGCTGTGTCAGGAGTCGCAAGGATAGTATGACCAGCAAGTGAGATGCACCAGGCGAGACTAAATTACGCTTGTGGGCATGCCCACAGTGCCCACAACGGTGGATCCACGCCTGGTAGTGTTAATAGTAGTTTATGATACAAGGTTAGTAAGGAGGTTTTTAAACCGAGATGACGTTTTATAAGCCCGAGTCGCAGGCTAGGGTTTATAATCGTCACGAGTTTTAAAAAACCTTAACAACCATATGCCATAATACGTTTTTCAATATATTTGCGAGAAAACATTATAGGTGCCTTCTGAAAGTAAAAATTACAAAAAAATAACTTAACTTTCCAAAAAAAATTAACTTTCCGCACGCTGTACTGTCATCGATAACACTCAATTTCGAGCAACTTTTTTGAAAAAAATTAAGCAGTTCTTAATTGACTTTTATGTCACCTGACGAGCAGCTGTTATCAAACGCAGGGCCGCAGGGCCACGGAGAACCGGAACCGCTTACCATCAAAGGAGTTTTTGACTGGGTATTATTTTGATGACTTTTTTTAAATTTGAGATTTTAGCATTCGCAATGCTATTTTTAACTAAACAATATACTAGAAAAAATACGACTCGCACCAGATCATGTTCCCGTACGGGAATCGAGTCGCGGACCTTTGGATATCCGGTCCAATGCTCTGACCGCTGAGCTACCGAGTCACGAGTTCATAGACTTGTTTTCACAAACCCTATCAATTCGGTAAGCATAATATTTATTATCGTCGACTTAGTTCAACGAAATGCTAACCAATACAGTTAATTCGCACTTACCGAATCCGAAAACCTATGAAGGGTTTTTAAAACCCGTCCAAGCAAATCGATAGACCGCACAGATGGCGCGGAAAAGAGATAGATAGACAATAGGGTAACCCTATTAAGACACCGGCGAACAATGCGCTTCCCATACAAACGTAATACCAAAATTATTTGAAATTTGAGCATAATTAACTCTTCTTGTGGTGTTATTCGGATTAAGACAGTATTTGTCTAGATTTCTATTAAATACAAAATCCAAAATACTAAACCAAATAAAAATTAATGAGGTTCACAGTTTTGTATGAAAAAAAATTGGCATTTATTTTGAATTGGGTTAGTATTTTGGAATTTTTATTTAATAAAAACCTTGACTTATACTGTCTTAATCCGAAAAACATCACAAGATTAGTTAATTATGCTCAAATTGCAAATTATTTTGGTATTACGTTTGTATGGGAAGCTCACTGTTCGCCGGACTCTTAAGGCTTTGCTTTTGCTTAAAATAATACCCTTTTTGATTTGGTAAGCGCATTGGAAGTGGTTAACCTTATTTGAAAAGTTTTGTACAACGTAAGACTGACACTATCGATAGAGAAACTCTATCTTTTGGGTAACATTTTATTAGGCTATCCCTAACAATCGGCTTATTAAAAAAAACGGGTCGAATTGAGAACCTTCATCCTGTTGAAGTCAGTAAAAAAAGGTTGTCCAGCCCTACGGACGTCCGTTGTAGGGAAATAATTAGCGGCCCGCAATTTGTAATTAGTTTAGAAACCCTGATTTTTTTAGGGTTCCATACCTCAAAAGGAAAAAACGGAACCCTTATAGAATCACTTTGATGTCCGTCTGTCTGTCAAGTCAAGACCCTTTATCTCGGAAACGCGTGGAGGTATCGAGTTGAAATTAAAACCCATATACCCAGGTCTACAGTCCCTTGAAACTGTGAAAAAAATCAAACTTCTAAGTTAACGTAAAAAAAAGATGCGGCCGTTTACGCCGCAAAAAAACAATATTTCCACACTCTCGAAGGAATCAAAATTTATAGGGTACTTCCCGTTGTTCTAGAACTATGAAATTTGGCAAGTAATACCGGCTTATACTACAAGTACAGCTAAAAGATATATTTGTAATTAAAACCATACATTTGTAATTAAATCATAAAAATACAGTCTTTATTTGAGTACTTACAAGTTCGGAACCCTCGGTGGGCGAGTCCAACTCGCACTTAACCGGTTTTTTTGCATCAACTTTCCGCGAACAGACTTTTAGTTACATACTACTACGTTCCAACTTCCTTTACACAATTTCACTACCGGCACAATATTAGCTAAAATTTCATCTGGCACCGGGGACCGTGCGGATCGCGCCCCGGGGGCCCATAACTCGTAATACGAGTGTTAAGCTCAGCACTTTAACTTTAACTTCAAGTACCTTTAAAACCATTGTTCAGATAAAAAATTGCTCACTTAGATAAGTGTAGAGTTATTTAGGGGAAGTATACTACTTATCATTCAATATTAATTTATTTGTAACACGTTGTATACATTTATGGCATCATAATAATACAATAGCTTAGGGCTTACCACGTTTACTTAAATGTTCAAGCAAGACTCAATCATTTTACTTACACAAGAAATTTAAATATTAAATGTCGTTCTAATACTTATCTTAATCTATTGGTAATAATAGAAAAATATTTAAACCAAGTCTTGGGACATAATCATCCTACCGCCCATTATGGGACTGGGTCGATGGGACAGGTGGGATAGACAGTAAAGTGAACGCTGCAAATTCATGGTTAACGTAAAGAAATTTCACTCAAAGCAGGAAAATCTTATAATCTCAATCTTGCAGACGTCCCTGGCAGAAGTTTAAAAAGCAGAAAGCATTCAGATCATAAGACGTTATCAAGCGAGGCAGATCGATGAGCTCTCAATCTATAATAAGATCTGTTCGCCGCACAATGCCCAAGCTTTGTCCAAAGGTATGGCTTAAACGTATGCTAAAATGACGCACGAAGATATTCTGTATACACTATATTCCAATATAAACGATGAAAAATAAAGAAAACATAGAATAGTTAGCGACTTTTATTTTAGTGAAACACACATTAACAATAAACAATAGTAACCTATAATACCAGTTACGACTTTCAACCACTCTGGCTCATACACTTTTTATGTTGAAGTTAAAGTTTTAAGTTATTAATTTTCACTGTCTTTTTGTCATTTCTTTAGTTATTTGAAACTTTAAGATTTAAGCATTCACAATGCTATTTTTATATAATACTAAATAATATACTAGAAAAAATAGGACTCGCACCAGATCATGTTCTCGGACGGGAATCGAACCCGCGACCTTTGGATATCCGGTCCAATGCTCTGACCGCTGAGCTACCGAGTGACTCGGTAGCTCAGCGGTCAATTCTTTATCTGGGTTTGATTTACCACTTGCTACTCGGCTAATGAGTTTGTAAACAATGCACTCGGGCATCACAGTACACTGTAGATGACTTTAATATTTTTTAATTCTGCTCATTCAGCCATTAACAATTAGCCTAGGGATAGAAAGTAATTAACCTAGATTATAATGTGTGTTGAATGGAACGTAAAGAGGAGTAAGAGCCCATTTCACCATTAATGTTAAACTCGATTAAGATCACGTTTTTCATAATGTACTTAGTTTAAGTCCTTCAGTAGACTTAATTAAACTTTGGAATCGGAGCAATGTATGTGATGTTGTTAAATATTTATTATATTTTTTAATTCACCTGGGTGCATTAGGTCTCCTAAATAGTATACTTAATTCTCCCATGTGATTTAAGTGCACTCTTAAGTAGACTAAAACAGGTGCAAGCGATTTTTGACCTTATTGACATTGGTTGGACATAGTTAACGTTTTCCTTCAGTAGACTTAATTTACCCATTTGCAGGTGAATTAAGTTTAGTATACTATTTGACTTAATGCACCCAGGTAAAAATGCAGAAAGGTGCTGGAGTGGAGACCAAGGACCGGTACCAGAAGCGTTGGCCGCCAAAAATCCAGATGGTCTGACGACATCACCAAAGTAGCGGGGAAAAACTGGATGAGAAAAGGACATGATCGATCGGGATGGCGTGCTAATGAGAAGGCCTACACTCAGCAGTGGGTGACTTATGACTGAAGAAGAAGAAGAAGAAGAATGCACCCAGGTGATATCACCCAGGTGAATTAAGTCTACTGAAGGGTTTAAGTGCTAAGTTTGATCCCCCTTTATTCCAAATAAATTACACCAGCTTATTGATAAAATTAATAAAATATTTTACAAGGCATTTTTAATTATTTAATTTAACATTTTTTTAAAGAAATTTTACTTCGTTGTTATGACAGTGACAGCCTTAAAGTTTACACAGACAGTTTAGTGACAAATCGCGTCAATCAATGGTGAAATTGGCCTTAAGACAGAAATAATTTGGTAGAACGGTTAGGATATTCGCTATTTAAATTATTCAATTTAAGGATGACAAAATAAATCTGTGAAAGACAAACGACAAAGAGTGAATAGCCGCATACTTACCCGAAAATGATTCATTTTATTCAAACCCACATTTATGAAACAAGTGCAGCATTTTACCGCTCCCTGCATTATACAAGCGCTCATTAGCAATTTGACGGTAGCACGAGAGGTGCTCGTTCATTAAGCAGCTCACCACCGCCAGACACTTAATTACCACTTAACTGAAGGGGTTAGTGAATAACCGATTATTCACACTTGAGAGATTACGCGTAATGATGTGTTAATCAAAACGTCCGATGTCAAATTATTCAAGTTCAAATAGTAACTGAGCTTTTTAGGGTTCCGTACCCAAAGGGTAAAATGGGAACCCTATTACTAAGACTCCGCTGTCCGTCTGTCCGTCTGTCCGTCTGTCACCAGGCTACATCTCATGAACCGTGATAGTTAGACAGTTGAAATTTTCACAGATGATGTATTTCTGTTGCCGCTATCGCTGTAACAACAAATACTAATATTTATGGGGGCTCCCATACAACAAACGTGATTTTTTGCTCGTTTTTGCTCCATATTGATAACGGCCACAGGTAGACGCTTGAAATATTCACAGAGTATTAAGTTATATATTCACTTTAAAAAGAAATAATTGAATTGAATTAAAACAAATATTTTATCACGATTGTTGAATGGGAGCCCCATACAACAAACGTAATTTTTACGAAACCCTTCGTGCGCGAGTCCGACTCGCACTTGGCCGGTTTTTCTTATTTCAAAACCTTTGTTATCCAATGAAATAGAAGTAATTATACATAATGCCTCTTCAATTATGTGATTTAAATATATGCAAAAAGTTATATAAGAACTTAAGTGACTTTTTGCATGCTGAAAAGCAAACTTAATTATAATTTACCAACATGTAAAACTTTGTTTTTCGCCAATACAATTTTCATTCATTCCTGACCTTGAAAATTTTTACAAATCCTCAAGTGGTGCAATCCCTTTCCAACATCGAGCCCCGATGTAATTGGATATTGCTACTCCATCACTTTTATAAATCTATGTAAGTATAACAAGATTACCAAGTCATTAAAATGTTCCCAAACTTCATAAGCAACTAGATAGTTTGCTTATGAAGTTTGAGAAGAAATCTTTAATCCCATTAAAACATAAATTGTCAAACATCGCAACGCAATATTTCTACCGTAAGAAGTTGTCAGATCTCATGTAAAGCCAGTATAGAAATACTTATTCAACAACTGTGTTAGGTATATTACAAGTTTTGTAATTAGTTACACTAAAGTTTAATGACTGTATCAATGTAAGACATAGTGACTTGGTCAGGGCCGGATTTAGAGGTGTGGAGGCCCTGGGGAACACATTTATTCCAAATTCGACCCACGTGTTTGAACCCACTTATTAAAATTCTTATTTCACCCCATTTTTATGCCTATTGCGACCCACCAAGGGAGTGAAGGCCCCTAATTATTTTCAAATAAGTTAAATAATATTTTTCTTGCAAGTGTTTTAATATTTTTTTATTTAGTTGCATGTCACAAAAAGATAGAACAGGCAATCACAAAAGGTTTTCAAATCGTAATATTAGGTACTCTTTCGTTGTGTATGTTTTTTTTAATAAATTATGTGGAGGCCCCGGGCAGTTGCCCCGGTTGCCCTCCCTTAAATCCGGCCCTGGACTTGGTCATTGAGAACTATTATAATGGAAACATCTTCAAATCGCAAATAAATCATGTTAACGAACCCCAATTTACTACAAATGACAAATGAACCATTCATAAACCTGTATAACTTACTTACCATGAACCGGATAACGATAAAGGCATTTAAAAGCCATTATATAACAGTAGCATATGTAATAAAGCACTAGGACATTATAATTTTGATGGAGATCTTACATCTGTGGCTGGACGTCACGGGCCTGGTGAATGTGAATGGTAGTATGATGCAATGACCAATAACGAATGACAATATAAGTAATAATAATAATAAATATATTTGACAACATCACATACATTGCTCCGATTCTAAAGTAAGTAGCTAAAGCACTTGTGTTATAGATATCAGAGACAACGGTGGTATCACAAACACCCAGACCTGAGCCAATATGGAAAAGTTCGTTTTTCTAAATTGACCCAACCGGGGATCGAATCCGGGACCTCAGAGATGACGACACCTTGAAAACCGGTGTACAAAGCCACTCGACCACGGAGGTCGTCAATATAAACAATTTATAAGTAAACTGTATAACAATATCCTTTAAACAGGATTATAAGCCATCATATAATTTATAGTCGCCTAAATGCAAGTAACCGTCAAGTTGTACTCCTACAAGGGCAGTATAATTTTGATGAAGGTCTTACATCAAATTTGTGGCTGGCCGTCTGGTGAATGGGAAAATTGGTGCTACCTGCTGTACCGACCCGAATCGGTAAAGTCTGATGTTGAGAGCTGTTGCTAATAGTTTAGCGAATTAGTGTAGCGGATACCGTTTAGGCCATAGATAATGTAAAGACCGTGTCACATCTTTGGGTCTTTCTTCAGTGTCTGATCCTCGTGGATATGGGGGTATGGTGTCAGGTTTAAATACTGTCCCAAGCAAAGCAAGCTCAACTTTTGTCCCCAGAGCTTTGAAGTTTATGGAGACAAAGCTTTCTATTTATTTGGAGCTGCGAGTGGTTTAGCGCCTGGCCGATTCCGGAGGTTAAGCAAATGGGTGACCAAAAATGTATATCTCATCTGAAACGGAAATGAAGCTTTTAACAAAAAAAAACAATCTTGGATTAAGTTAGCTACTTTATGGATTAAACAATCTGTTAATCGAATGATTGATCAGTAACTAAATTCGACCTTCCCATCAACACAGCGTGTTCAGCTGTCTAAAATAGTTTGGTGTGTCGAAGGACCAAATTTTTTTACCATTTTTGGCCCATTGTTTCATTGATAGAATTTAAAAAAAAATTATATATTTGAGACTAAAGCAGTGTTTGTCTTCACTGGCAACATGATAACTGAGAAAAGTGTTTAACGAATAATAATAATAATAAATACTTTATTGCACATGACAGAAAAATGTCACAAACAGAACAATTAAGAAAACATACAATAGGCGGTCTTATTGCTGCATAGCATTTTCTTCCAGGCAACCTTGGGTGAAATAAAAATAAGATAAATAAGATAATATGGGAATAGGTGCACTTTAAAGGACAGAATATCAATATACAACATATTAAAGGATAAATACATAATTCCATGGTTTACGTGAAACATATAAACAAGTAATATTAGTTGCAAGAAGAAGAGAGAAAATGACTCCTAACTTGATCTCTAAATGACCTTGGAGTCGGGGCCTTTCTGATGCCCTCCAGCAGTGAGTTCCACAAACGAACAGCATGAACCGAAAAAGAATAGCAAGCGAAGTCGGTAGCGTGGCGAGGCATAATAAGGGGTGAGGTTAGAGCAGGTATGGGCAAACTACGGCCCGCGGGCCATCTCCGGCCCGCAAACGGCTGAAATCTGGCCCGCGGCCATAAAACAAAAAAAATCAACAGCAGTCTTCGTTTATTATTTGAAATTACTCGCATTATAACATGTTCTCACAAGGATAATAAAAAAAATCAAACACAAGGCCCGCCATAGATTTCGTTACTAAATATTGGCACGCGAAGGAAAAGTTTGCCCATCCCTGGGTTAAAGAAGGAGCGCAAAGAAGAAAGCGAAATCGAAGAATATTGCTGTGTTCACATTTTAACTGTGCATAAAGTTCCGTTTTCATAGTTTACGGGTCGGTGACTGTACCCTTTACCCGGTATCAATATCACATTCAATAAACTAATTACCAACTCCCACAGTATACAAGACCAGTGGTGCGGTTAAATGGTAATATACTGCTCAAAAGAAAATAAGGCTACTATATGATTTTCCATACAAAAGACCTAAGTTCTGAAAGGCATTTTTATTAAATTTTAAGATTTTAGCATTTACAATGCTATTTTTATATATAATAATACTAAATAATATACTAGAAAAAAAATATACGACTCGCACCAGATCATGTTCTTGGACGGGAATCGAACCCGCGACCATTGAATATCCGGTCCAATGCTCTGACCGCTGAGCTACCGAGTCACTAGTGGGAAAGTCGAATTTCTTCTAGTAGGAATATCAACTCTTACGCTGCAAGCCAGCGCCATCTCACCAATGGTACAAGAAATTACCTCGACATTCAATTGATGATCAGGGGCCCTACCGGCTAACTTTTCGAACTTCGGCGGGTCTGCCAAGCTTCAACTTAAAACAGCTAATTCGATGTAAAGAGTTTCGTATTGTACTATTCGCCGAAATAATTTAGAAGATATCGATGTTCGTGTGACATCATGAATTAGGGTTCGCCATTTTGACCCGATTGGGGCTCGATTTATCTGTTTAAATTTGAACCCCGGCAAACTTTCCGAAGCTCGATGCGTTAGCCGGTACGGCCCCTGGTGCGAGTCGTATTTTTTCTAGTATATTATTTAGTATTATAAAAATAGCATTGTGAATGCTAAAATCTCAAAATTTATAAATTATATAGCGTTCTCATCTTATTCAATTGTTTAAAAATATCTGGAAAGGTATTTCAATTGAATGTCGAGGTAATTCCTTGTACATTGGTGAGATAGCGCCATCTCACTCAGCGTATCACATCACATCACATCGCTTACAGAGTAAGCGTTGATATACTAGAAGAAATTCGACGT
The DNA here is from genome assembly GCA_963556745.1 of Catoptria pinella. NCBI lineage: Eukaryota > Metazoa > Arthropoda > Insecta > Lepidoptera > Crambidae > Catoptria > Catoptria pinella. The sequence continues at coordinate 9,636,892 of OY750778.1, read as the reverse complement.
TCCCATTAGTGACTCGGTAGCTCAGCGGTCAGAGCATTGGACCGGATATCCAAAGGCATTTTTATGATAAATTCAATCTGATTTTATATGAATTTGATATTGTTCTAAGCTGTAATAGTCAACTTGCGGACTTTACTGTTGAATTTACTGTAAGTAAGTATATTTTTTCCTATTTGCCGTGTGTCAGTTAGGATGAAAAGAAATTTGAAGTTTCAAACAAAAATACGCGAAATTAAAATTTTTGTATAAAACATTGGCCCCTGGAAACGTGTCGAAAAGACGGGAATTCAAAAAACCAATAAATCCAAACTAAATAATTCTAAAATAACACCTGAATCAATAATATACGCGCTGTAATCCGTAAAAAGTGTTTTATTTCTAAAGACCTAATAATTTAATGCTGACCGGTAGACCGGCATGTTGACCACTGTACCACTCAGGTACATACAGTGGTCAACATGCCGGTCTACCACGCAAGAGGTCTCGGGTTCGATTCCCGGCCGGGCAGAAATTTAAATGATGAATTTTAATTTCTGTGACGGGTCTGGGTATTACTATGTATGATAAGTATATATTTAAAAAGTATACAAGTAGAATATCAGTTGTCTAGCACCCATATTACAAGCTTTGCTTAGTTTGGGGCTAGATGGCGCTATGTGAAATTGTCCAAGCATTTATTTACTTATTGATATACTTACTTATTCGTTGCATACGTATGAATATTATGTATACTTTGGTATAGTCTAAGTTTAGTGTACGAGTGTCCCCGCGCACCTTACGTATTACCATTAAACCCATGCAAGTACTCACAACTTTTTCAATTTCGTAAAAATGTAAGCGAACCTTTTAAAAGTAGCAAGAAGCACCGGGTTCATAGTGTAGAGACAATTGCAGTTAAATACTTTTACATGTTTTTTTACAGGTTGTTTATTTTTTTTTTCGAGGAACGTTACGTTGTGCTACCAAATTGACACAGAAACTGTCAACTTGATTTTTACTTACAAGTAAAAATTTAAACGGCTGAATATTCAAGAAAACGATTCGTAAAGTTGTGGCTTAGGGCGTCTTATTTTAAAATAATTTGATAGCTTTGAACTGACAGCTTTCTTAAATTACAATTCTCAGCTAAGATTTTAGCTAAGGAACGTTTGAGTATTCGACTTTATGGGTTTTAAATAAATCATAATTATGTCATGCTCTCTTTAATCATTTCTGCAGTGGTATCGTGTGCGGCGGGTCGTTACGTTCCCTCAAATATGGTTGAGCGAAGCGATGGCTGGTTCATGCGTCATGCTCGTGAACGGTTGCTGCCGGTAGGAATGAGTCTGCTTCTGACTACCTATCTTAACGTTTATTGAATTGTATGAATTGCCTTATTTCGAAACAGCCTAGACTGAATAATGACTTTAATTTTGGAATTTAGCTTGAACCCTGTAAATTGATTCATTAAGAAATTAACTAATTAAATAATGTTATTTATTTATTAATCTACGTTATTTGTAACATGTATGAATGTAATGTCTAAAAACGATATACATATTTGTAAATATCGTTCCTTCTGATAAAGCTGATAAGTTTTTTGCGCACATTTTTCTTGTCAGCTAAAAGACGTCATAAACTCATAATGGTAGGGTAAAAGAATTGACGATTTAAAAATGCTTATTATGTGAGCTTACTTGAATAAAGAATTTTTCAATTTTCACAAACACAGTTTGTGTTTCTAAGCCGCAAAGATGCAGCGTTAATGCAAATTATTGTGATAAACTCGGAGTTTCTTAGTTATCCTACCACGGCCAACTTTACGCGCACACAACACATACAGAGCCCTCAAAATCGTCCGCTCACAAAACAACATTATTTATTTAGGACATCACGCAAACTTGGTTAGGACAAGACGCTCAAAAGTGGAGATTGTCATTTTCCTAAAAACAAATGTAAAACGAGGAAACAAAGAAGAATCGTGCATTTTAGATACATTATTGTAAATTGAGAGTAAGTAACGTTTTTAAAATGGTAAGAGTCCGTGTGGAAAGAGAACCGGCATGGGATTTGTACTTAATCACTGTTTTTGTCACAATGACGTGACGGCAATGTTACGTCCTTATAGTGCGATTAGTGTGACGGTAATACCTTGATATCTATCAAGTCAAAATAGACACATTATAATGACATAACAGTGGTGTAACAGTGACGACTAACAGTGACAACATAAAATGCCGTCAACATGACAAAAACGATATCAAGCACAAATCCCATAAAAAATTAAAATGGTTTTTAAAATTCCCCGTTTTTAAAATGGTACGAGTCTGTGTGAAAAGAGAACCGTCTTGTGACTTGACTCTGTTCTGTGAGCATGAGTGTTTTTCCTGAGACATGGCATGTTGTAGAGGTAGTTATATGACAAATAAAGGATTATTGTATTTTGTCTAGGTATATGGCCTCACTCTAATAAAAAAAAACCGGACAAGTGCGAGTCGGGCTCGCCAACCGAGGGTTCCGTACCTACTCGTACATTATAAATAGTTCAGCTTCACCCAAAGCGGACGGATCGGTGCATTCAGCAGACCGATCGCTAAGTCATCGACCACCACAGTTTTATTATTTTGCATGGTTAAAATGTACTCTATGCGACCACCAACCCACCGCACCTGTATACTTGTATTTTATACAGGTGTGGTGGGTTGTGTAGTTATTTTATTTTTCCTTCATTTAATTATTATAACTTATAGGTCAAGTTAGTCCTCGTAAAAAGCAGAATTGGTCCCATAGCAAGAGTTGTTCAGTTTGATGGTCCCTATCTACCATAATTCTGGTTTCAATTCTGTTACACGTTCATACCTACTATAGATATAAGTATATATAGGTATTATAGTAGACTTTTCCTTTTGAGGTACGGAACCCTAAAAAGGGAAGACACATAGCGGGAAGCTGCTGGATGCGGACAACGGAGGACTGATCGTTATGGAGAACCTTGGGGAAGGCCTTTACCCAGCAGTGGATATAATGCTGCTGAATGATGATGACGATGATGACATTATCCGACTTCTACTATTATCCTATCCTACTAATATTATAAATGTGAAAGTTTGGATTTTTAGATGTTTGTTACTCAATCACACAAAAACGGCTGATCGGATTTAGGTGAAATTTTGCACACAGATAGTTTATAGCCTGGATTAAAACATATGACTCTTTTTATCCCGGGTAAAGGTTCCCTAGGGATTTTCCGGATGTCCATGCGATAGGAGCTAGTATAATATAAAATAACTACCTAGTTAAATTCTTAATTCATATTATTTTAGAACTAGCTTCCCCGACTATGGCCTCGAGGAAATTCAAACTCGATGTGATTTTTTATCTGAATACCAAAGTTACATTTCAAATACATTTCAAAGATGAATCAGTCAGTGAAACCGTCAGGTCCCTAGCATGACCACGGAAACCCGATATGATATAGCAATTTATCACGTTTAACTGTCAAAAGACAATGGATTTTGACAGTTGGGTGTCGATAAAACGCTATAACACGCGATATATACCGTGTTTCGTCGGTCATGCTAGGGGGGGCAACACATTACTTCATTTGTAATAAAGCTTAATATTGTGTTAACCAATTGTAACAGAATTGTAAAAATCGTTACATTTTATACCGTTGATAAGTTTAGCGCTCAGAAAAGGTGGTTTTTAAGGGGCAATTAAGTTTTGAAAACTTACTCAGCTTAGAATGGCCTCAAAATTAGAAAATTAAATATACTTTCAAGAACGTTAATGATATTTTAAATAAAAAGATTAAAAGGCTTAATTAATATATGCAATACGTGACTAATTGAAGACCTAACATTTGAAAATTTGAATGACTCATCTCAAGAATTAATTATTAGGTAATCTAAATAAACTAACTTAGCCTTTTTGTATAACAATTTGAGGCAAATTTGAGGCTAATGATCCACCGAAAACCCTTAGCATGAAAACCTATCGAGTTCGTAATGAAGTATTAATGAAGGTAACGGTGCAAAAGAGGCATATGAAGAGATGCAACATCGACGCTAATCGATGGGAAGCGCTAGCACAAGATAGATCTCAGTGGAGTCTCGTCCAACAAAGGTTAGCGATTACGAAGATGAATGAAAGACGGAGCTGGATGTTAAGAGAGATGAGCTCAAAGCCAGACCACCTGCGGCTATTAGTTACAACTACTGCGGCGTGGTCCTAACGTGTATCATCCGTGCCCGGATCTTCCAGTCAAAGATTGGTTTTGCGAGTCACATGCACAAGGGCGGACCATCGGACTAACACCTGCTGAAAATGAGACATGCTACAGACGCCGAGGCCGAAATTGGCTGGGAACTGACTGATGATGATGATGGTAAATATATTTTTTGCGGTACAGAACTACAACTTTTATGTCATGGGTGGCGCGGATCGTCTTCTTGCTTCCTATTTTCAGCGGCTCATGCAACTTCTCTCTGGATTTCCGAGGGTACCCAGCGATACCCACTGGCTATAGTTTATTAAGTGGGGTTGGCTTAAGGCAACCAGTGATGATACGACAAGCTTCACAGAGCGCCGTGGACAATAGGCCAGTGTGTGCTGATCGGTGCCAGACAGGACAAGCGTATCAGCGGAAAAACACAGCGACATTGGCAAATGTCAGTTTTCGCTGAAGGTTATTTTGGTCGACCTTCATGTGGGTGTTGACGCAATATTTCCTGGAGGTGAGAGCCCTGTTCAGTGTGATTCCCAAATATCGTGGGTGTTCAATCTCCGCTCCTTACCATATATAATATTCAAAGTTCTCTGCGCTTATGTTTACGAAGGTGAAACATGTACGAATGTGAAGAACTACTTGCCTAGTTATAGGCATTTGTGCCCGATATGAATTCTATTTTCACTCGATAGTTTTATTTACTTATTCATTTATTCGGAAGACCAACAGCTACTTATTCGAATAGGTTACTCACATAACAATCGAAATCCAATAACAGGTCTTCACCAATATAATTCTATGTATGGAAGTTTATCGTATTTAGATTAGGTATATCAGAGGCACAACTCTATACTAACATGTTTTGAGAGAACATGGTTTTAACATGTAAGTCTACACGCAAAAAAACCACTTAATTAAATAAAAAATCTTTAATAAAACCTCGTAGCCATAAAATTGTTTTATTTCAACGCGCGAATTTCAGAAGTGAGAATAAAATATTAACTCGTAACCAATCGCTTTTAGACCAATACTTATATACCCTACAAAAACATTTCTCACCAAAACGTTCGATACTAAAACACCTGTTTAAATTCAGAACACACAACCTCGTGTGCACAGGGCTTAACAAGAATTTAAATCTATTACGGGAACAACAATACTGGAAAATGAAAATTGGAAAACATAATTGCGAACCGGAGTTAGGACGTATGGCGGTTCCGTTAAACTCGATTAAGGTAAAGCACCGAGATGAATTCGAATTTAATGCGAGGCCTAAAGCTTTGGAGCCATGAAACTGAAATACGGATGAATAATCAGCTGTAGAAGTTGAACACTTTAGAACTAAGTCATATTGACAATTGCATTTGTCCAATAAGTACTCAACATCATTATTAATAAACAAATAATAAATAAATATTTGACAACATCACATACATTGCTCCGATTCCAAAGTAAGTAGCTAAAGCACTTGTGTTATGGAAATCGGAGACAACGGTGGTATCACAAACACCCAGACTTGAGCCAAATATAGAAAAGTTCGTTTTCTAAATTGAACCAACCGGGGATCGAACCCGGGACCTTAGAGATGGCGACACCTTGAAAACCGGTGTACAAAGCCACTCGACCAAGGAGGTTGTCGTTAACAAGCCTGTTATCGTAGTGTATCATGGTGTTATTGTTAATAATATTGTCTTTTCAAACAGGTCCAGGGGCCCTACTGGCTAACTTTTCGAACTTAAGCGGGTCTGCCGAGCTTCAACTTAAAACAGATAAATCGAAGTAAGGATTTTCGTATTGTACTATTCGCCGAAGTTATTTAGAAGATATCGATGTTCGTGTGACATCATAAATTGAGGTTCGCCATTTTGGCCCGATTGGGTCTCGATTTATCTGTTTTTGTTTGAAGCCCGGCAGACCCGTCAAAGTTCGATGCGTTAGCCGGTACGGCCCCAGTACCAGTAGTCAGGTCGGTATAATATCCACTCTAGCTGGAATAATTCAAGGAGTTTTTTTTATTTCTTGTGCGTCAGGTAGCACTGAGGGCTGTCAGCCCATGACCACGGCCGATGCAACTCGGTCGAAACGTCGGGAAATGGTATGTGTTTAAACACCTATGTTTTAATTTAAACGCGCTTAATACCTGTGACTTTAATCTAATAAAATGCAACGCGAAAGTTTAAAAGATATTTATCCAAGTTCACCTTTAAAAAAATGGTAAGTGGTTGACGACTCGGTCGAGTGGTTTGAACACCGGGTTTCAAGGTGTTGCCATCTCTGAGGTCCCGGGTTCGATCCCCGACTGAGTCAATTTAGAAAACGATATTTTCTATATTGGCTCAGGTTTAGGTGTTTGTAGTTCCACCATTGTCTCTGATTTCCATAACCCAAGTGCTTTAGCTACTTACTTTGAAATTAGAGCAATGTTTGTGATGTTGTCTAATATTTGTTTATTTAAGTAGCATTGATTCGAACATTAATGTGACAGCTCAAATCCATCTCTGTAAAATCAAGTGAACTAATTTCAAATCGTATTGCGAATTTCGCGTCCATATTATACATCCTTTCAGCCCCCATTCCCTAATGATCCATGCCGAGTTATTATTGATGGGCCACACAGGCTTAGGCCGTACCAAGGTCTTGGTGGGGCCCAATATTTTTTCTGACTACACTTATATACAGGGTGAAAGGGAAAATTGAACTATTCCTTGAAAGAGGTCATTTGCAACAAATTAAGCCCTATCAACAGGGGGTCAGAAATGAACGGCTTTCGAAATATCGGATTTCAATTTTTTTTGGAAATTTTCCGAATCATCTTTAAAAAAAAGAATAATCTTTTTATAAAAAAATCTACTCAAGTTTGGGCACTTAACTAATGCTTTTGTGAAAGCTGATAAACTTAGTTACCTCTTAGAAAAAAAATGTTTGTCCAAAGTTATCATGATCTCAAAATAAAAGGCCTTTAGTAGCAATTTATAATTTTTTTATTTTTTCCAACTATTTACTTAATTTTTTGGAAAAAAAAATTATGACAGAGTACAAACTACTAAAATAATTAGTTTCATAAGCTTTCTTAAAAATTACAATTACAAAATTACAATAACATATTCATTCATTTATTATTTCATTTAGTATTATTTATTTATTTATTATATTTTTTTTACATTTGAAGTCCTTTACCTCTATGTGCTATTTCGATTGCTGCTTTTAGTTACAAGAAATATATCAATAAAAAATACCTAATAGAATGCTTATTTTTTAGCTTTTGAATTAGCCAATTAATAGCAACTTGGCTATTTTACTAGGCGTTCTGGATAATACTCATATGTCTTTTTTATTTCCCGGGGCCTCAACACCGACTAAATCTTATAAAGTCCGGCCCTGTTGAAATCGTAACGACCCTAAGCCTCAGGTGTCGATTCGCCATTGTGTTGTGTACGCGTCGGAAACCGAACTACGATGAATTAATTAACTTGCACTGCCTGAAGTGTTATTAGAGAGAGACTTTTAGATGGCACTTAATGAATGACGGTTGGTTTTCACTGGCACTATAGCCTAGTCTTTCTACAATTTGAATAAATAGAAATCGATATGTAATTGACGTAAGATGTCGCTGACCATAAACAATCACGGCGTTTAGAAATGTCGATTTCATACACCTAATGGCACTTTTACTGTTCGAATAATTGAAAAGCGAAGCGTTTGCCACTTGTTTAACCTGCACGATTCTGCACGATAAAACCAAAACGGTTTTAGTGGTTATTTACCTAAAATATTTGGTATATCTAAAGAATTATCATTTAATTTGTCCAAGATTGGCATCTTAGGCTCCCTAGGCATAGCTTTCAACAATTTTTAACAAAACTTAAGTGAGTATTTTTCTGTAAACGAAACTGAAACGGTAACGATTGAGATTTGGTTTTATCGTTGAAAATTAGCGCGTTTGGGTCCCTAATTGAGTGTCGTTGTCTTAAGGAAATGGAATAAATCCCTTATCAGTAAGCATTTAGCACATTACACTATGTACCTATATAATTTTTAGGTGGCAATTCGACAAATGAGGAATGTCTGAAAAAAAAACAAATTCGCTGAATATTTTGTATTGGTAGGAATGAGCTCCCTTATTAAGAGAGCGTAGTCTGCACACTAGCGCCGCCATTGGAAAAAAAAACATAGTGCTTAAATAAAGACGAAATTGTGAATTATCTCTCTGTAGTTCACTCCGTAGAAGCTTTGTGGTTCTTTTTATCGCTTAAACAATATTTTCCATCCTGTCGTTTAGTTTAATGGAGATTTTTTGCGATAAGTGGCCACTTTTAACAATAAAACTCCATTTAACTAAACGACAGGCTAAAAAATATTAATGAGATAATTCACAATTTCGTCTTTATTTAAGCACTATGTTTTTTTCCAATGGCGGCGCTAGTGTGCAGATTATGCAGCCTTAATGGAAAAAATATAATAGAATATTCAGCCAATTTGTTTTTTTTTTCAAACATTCCCCATTGAACCTCTGTCACTATTTTAACGACATTTTACTAGTCACAGGAATTTGCAACAGATTACTTAAGACAGCTAAAATTCGACCCAAATCAAACTTTTTTCAGATCAAATATTATTCTACAGTTTTAAAAAATATGCTTTTAAACAGCTTTCTCCTTGATTTTGTTTCTGAATTGCTTAGGTATCAGACGCTAGACTATTATTTATTCTGTGGTGTCAGTTTCAGAAATTCACAATATCGTTAAGCGCGACACTTTTGACTGGAATGCCGTAGGCAAATCGAGAATCGAGCTCCGATTCAAAAGATCGGTAAAGTGACTTTTTCATCAAGTAACGCTGAACTAGTGTTGGCACATTGGATTCGATGTCGATAAACTTGAGAAGTATCCTTTGTATATATTATTATTTGATTAGATATAATTGTCTTTGATTAGTACAGTCGAGTTCATAAATATGTAAGCACTTTTGACAGATGTTGACTTTTATCACAAAGGCATTAGGTTGATGAACTGTCAAAGGTGTGTACATATTTTTGAACTTGAATATACATTGTACTCGTGTAATGTTTATTTAAAGAAAGAGATGAAGGATGGTGTTTTATTTTTCTCAGTAACTTTTTAGCTAAAGTTGAAGTCCATCTAGTGGTATAATCCGCCGAATCCGCGCGTGATTAGAATGGGATGGGATCTTGTCAAAGTAAATCGAAAATGTTAAGCTGTTATGCAGTCCAATAGTGTTAGCAAAACATTCTGAATCTATTTAAATAAAAATGTTTTTTTTAAGTCAATGTTTTAGTGATTAATTAATAATGAGTGGAAAAAGGTTTCCACTCATTATTAATGAATCACTAAAATAATTACCCAATAATATATAAATCTCGCATTTAAAATAAAACTACAGAAATCCACGCGCACAGATCTACACAACTAGCATTATACGAGCATCTACGCGAGTTTGCCGAGACGCTACGGCTGGCCAACCGACGGACTGTGCGCGTCTCAGTTCCAAAAGGTAGCACTCATTCTTTCAAAAGCAATATATCGACAAAATTAATAGACAGAAGTTAGTTCCATCCAGCAAGTGACAAGGTAACGAAACGAAAATAAAATGACTTACGTGACGCCCGAAATCATATCGGCTGTATGTGAAACATATTTTTAAGACATTGATTCAAATAGTAAAGTGCCCTTGTCATTTTTCTATTTTACCTACCTTTATCTTTTTAATATATTGAAGCAAGTTTATAGGCAGTGTAAGTTTCAGCTCCTTTCTCAAGATTGAGTGCCCCATACAAATTATTTTACGACATCATCTGAAAATTATCCGTGCCAACGTGTCCTTCATTAAATATTAAAGCACATCACTAGCTAAGTGGGCCGTCGTAAAAGCCCCCCTCCGTCAAAAGGGGGGGAGGGGGGGGGGCATTTGAATTTTTCCATTCACTCATTCTACACGTGACAAATAGCTCCCGTAGGTGTGATTACGTGAAGCGTGATCCTGGCGTAACGTAATCGTCATCGTTCGTCATTTGTTTTCATTTAAAAATTCCAGGGGATTCCGAAGGAGCGACGCGTTCCTAATTTGAAAATGGAGGTTTTACTTTTTCTTTTATGTAAGTCACATGTGCCGATTCTAGGTCCGGTATCAGTATAATGGAAACCATGGCAACAAAGTACGGGCGATCAAGCAAACACGGCGCAAATCTCTAAAAAAAAAGTTTAAAGACATTTCGAGCGAAGTTTTGGACTACTCTACAATAATATCTATTCTGTGTATAATATAATCAATAAGTATTATAATTTAAAAATATATAAGTATTACTAGCACCCATATTAACAAGCTTTGCGTAGTTTGGGACTAGATGGCGCTGTGTAAAATTGTGCAAGCATTTATTTATTTATCATTAAAATATTAAATGTATTGTTCCAAAAAAAATTACAAATATTCTTTCTGTACTATTAATATTTGCTGCTGGTTACATTGCTACGTCGTTACCCATGCAAGTAGGGTTGCCAACTATACTGTTAAAAACAGTATTATACTGGTTTTCACTACATTATACTTTATACTGTTGAACAAAAAAAGTATACAAAAATTTTCAGCAAGCATCACTGGTATCCATCAAATCAAAAAAATCAAAAAAAAAAAAGATCTGTTTAAAAAGTAAAACACTACAGCACTCCTCGTTTCTCGTTTGATTTTAATTGTAATGGCTTATGAAGCTTTCAAAAATGACATAAAATTGATAAGTTGTGCGAAAAGCACTAAGAAATATGTAATCAAAACACCAAAAAAAACTGTTCATTTGTCTAAAATACTATTTATTTTTCTTTTCTGACCTTAATATACTTTTTAAAAGACGATCTCCGTGGTAGAGTGATTCTTTTCAAGGTGTCGCCATCTCTGAGGTCTCGGGTTCGATCCCCGGCTGGATCAATTTGGAAAACGATCTTTTCTATATTGGCTCAGGTCTGGGTGTTTGTAATACCACCGTTGTCTCTGATTTCCATAACACAACTGCTTTAGCTACTTACTTTGGAATCGGAATAATGTATGTGATATAATACCAAATAATATACTAGAAAAAGAATGACTCGCACCAGATCATGTTCTCGGACGGGAATCGAACCCGCGACCTTTTGATATCCGGTATATCGTATTTTTTCTAGTATATTATTTGGTATTATATAAAAATAGCATTGTGAATGCTAAAATCTGAAAATTTAAAAATGTATGTGATGTTGTCAAATATTTATTTATTTTGTAAAAAAAGTTGGCAACCCTACATGCAAGGAGTGCATTTAGTCCAACCGAGAAATGCGTTACAAACGGACTGCCGCCAGCACGTTGCAGTTACAGTGCAGTCGGAAGACACGATCCGAATGCTAATCGCTATTAACATGTGTCTAACATTTTAGACAAAAATTAAAGATACCGTGTAGCATCCTGTAGATTAGTATCACAGTATACTCGTATGTATAAGTATAGTCTGTTTATCCTTACGTGTCCTATTTAGTAAACAGTTTTTGACAGTTGTCTTACGTTTTTTTAACTGAATCGCTATTAAAAAATATGTTGTCTTATTAAATGCAAATTGTCATTATAACAACTTCTTTCGTACATTTTGTGTGGAAAACTATTTGTTGTATTTTTTCAATTTTGTGATTTTAGCATTCACAATGCTATTTTTATATAATACTAAATAATATACTAGAAGCGGAAAAGTTGATATACTAGAAGAAATTCCTATTTCCTAAACTAATATATTATTCTAGTGGTATCTAAGTATTTGATTGAATCAGGCATTACTTGGCGGAAGTCCCAAACCATTTTTGCGGGAGTAAGCTACATATATTTCTCTTTTCACATTTTTGCGGGAGTAAGCTACATATATTTCTCTTTTGACAATGGTATCTAAGTAGTTTAATTAACTAAGGAAGAGTGGCTTTTTCTGACACAGGTGCAAACATTTATTATTATTATTATTATGTTTCTGATTTTTTGGTAGTTATTTATTACCATAAAAAGGGTGTATCGGTAGCACTTTATCCGATAAAACAAAAAAGCTTTTAAAACAGGAAGTCGAATTTGAATAAATTAAGAAAAGCGTAATCCTAGAAAAAGTCGACATCGTAAATACAAAATAAAAACCTTTTGTACGAGAAATCAGACCTTATTTTTAGTGATCTAAGGTTGAAAGTCAAGGTTGGTTTGTAAGTCGGGTATAGTGTCCACAATTTCGGAGGTAAGCCGGGACGTCCCGCAGTTAAATGTTTCGGTGGGACACGTCTTGGAATGGCCAATAAAGCTTAAACTTCTACGTGGCGGGACACGCCGGCTCTGTCTCCGAAAACTACGGAACATTCTAGTAAAATTTATTTTTTACTTTCCTGCATTCGGGATAATTTTTCAGTTGGTAGGCAAAGGAAATAATATTGACAGGTTGTCAAAATCTTTTTGGCAAGCAAAAGAATTTATAGGCAGAACGAACAACTTATCTGTAAAGTGATTAAAAATGGAACTATTCGATTGCAATTTATATTTGCACTATTGTTCACCACTAGCGACGACGCCAGTAGCTCTACCATGAGTTGATGCAAACTGTTTCCGCCACCGTAAACTATCGGATATACTGCTCACAGTAAATGCGAGTGAAAGAGAGAAAGCGATAGTTTACGGTAGCAAAAACAGTTTGCATCAACTCATGGTAGGGCCACAGCTCACATAAAAGTTGTAAGGTCTGTAACTGTAGCCCGAGAACTTAAAACTCATTCGATGTATTCAAAATTATTGCTGTAACCTCTTCGCATCTATTTTATCTATGATCTGTAACAAATGACATTACTAGTTTTCCACGAACGATTGCCGCTATATCCGATCCAATGGATAGAGTGCAAAACTATACCGTTTCGGCTTATTGCTTTATAAAAAAAAACACTCGGCAATTTTTCGATACATACAAAAAAGGTAGAATTGCCCGTTCTGTCGTTTATTCATAACCATTCATTTTAAAAAGTATTTGTTTGTACTGTCAAATATTAGAATTTCTGACTGTGTTTGTCTATTATTGCAATAACATTAGAAACCGGTAATATTTTTATTTTTCTTGTCTTTTATACAAGGTGTTACAAAAATACCCCTAATGCCGAATATGGTATATAGGGGCCATCAAACTGAACAACTTTTACTACGGGGCAAACTTTGAAATCGCGAAAAAAAAATCAGCTGTTTCATACATTTTGATATTTTCGATTTTAATTTTTGTATGAAACTGCTGATTTTTATAACACTTTGTATTTTTGTGACACTTTGTATATTTTATTTTACAATAATCAATAATTAAACTTTCTTCTCGATAAAAACTTTTACAAGAAATGTTTCTCAAAAATTCACTCAAAACTAAACTAAAAACCTTCATTTATAAAAAAAACTTCTATCATAAATACCGGTCAAATCAAAATCATAATTCTCCTATCTATTTCATTTGTTTATTTTTATTCGCCGTTTATTTAACTGATAAAAGTGTGAAAACGATGACAATAACCAAATAAAGTGGCTACCTGCATTTCGCGGCCTAGTGAGACAACACCTTATATTTTTATCACTCGTCAGCTTTCCCCTAGCCGTGTTTTTTTGCCGTGAAATTATTTGATCTTGGGCGGATAGCGTTATATATTTTTCATATAATAAACATGGTACGGTTCAGCTTACAGCGTAAGAAAAACTATTGCGCTTTTTCTTTTTAGTGAAAAAAACGATTTTCATAAATAATTTTACCTAATTGATGCTTGCCAGTAAAATCTAATCTATTGAACTTATTTTTAATATTTAGTAAATCATTAAGTTGAAATATATGGAGTTTTTGGCGCCATTTTGTCGAGTTCGGTTTGGTGTCTATTTTAATTATTTTAAAATTGATTCATAGTGGATATTGTGTCTTAAAATTGGTGCAGTTATATGGTACAAGTGTCTACGCAACTGAACAATATGTGGGATAATTGAAATAGGCGCGATCTTGGTTGTGTGAAGCAGAGACTTTTATTGAAGTGGTGGTTTCCTCGGCAGAACTAACCGAGTAAACTGTCTTGATATACTTGGTGCCAAATGCTCCAAGCAGCATTGGAATGCGATGCACCCGCATTCTAATGAAAAATAATATCTACCACTGAACTATTTAACACTTGACACTGGCAAAAATTACTTCCAAGAGGAAAGTAGATTGCCATAACAAAAAAAGAAGAAGAAGAAGTTGAAATATTGATACTGTCATTCACTGAAAGACATTTAACTTTAAGGTAGATACCTAGCTATTGATAAAATAGGTATTCTCTTATACTGATTGATGATGATTCTGATGATGTCACTTTTTTGCTCGAAATAAAACAGAGATAGCTTTTGTTTAGTTTTAGTTCAAAGAGTTTTAGTAAATATGTAGTCATTACAAAAATGTAAAGCAAAGGAGCTATGACTTTCTTTAAAAAATGCAATAGTTACCTAATTACGTTATCCCACGAAACCTTCCCTCGTTATGCAGCTTATATCCGTCGTTAGCAGAGTAGCTTATAAACAAGGGGTCTACTTTCCATCTCCATAAAACGAACATAAGATATCGAAATTTCTTTTGAGACTTTTTGCACCAATTTTCAAAGTCAATATCGTCAATAGTCGCTAATATACTTACTTTACTCTTTGGTTGTTAGTATCCAACTCAAAATATTATTTATTTAATTAAGCTTAAGCATTTTCCAATATACAACATGTTACAAAAATACCCCTAATGTCGAATATGATATATAGGGACTCAAACTGATCAACTTTTACTATGGGGCCAACTTTGAAATCGCGTAAAAAATCAGCTGTTTCATACAAAAATTTAAATCGAAAATATCAAAATGTTTGAAACAGCTGATTTTTTTTCGCGATTTCAGAGTTGGTCCCATAGTAAAAGTTGTTCAGTTTGATGGTCCTATTCGGCATATACTCTATTCGGCATTAGGGGTATTTTTGTAACATGTTGTATATTTTTTACCCATCCTAATGAACTCATCCTTAAATATGTTTGTACGCAATACGCACGTAAACGGATCAAGGATCTAATACTTCCTATCATTAAAATTTTGTGACAATGTTCTTGAATTTGTTTTTTACATTTTTCGCATAAAATAGGTTTTTATACACGTCACTATTTTAAGAAATAGGGTTCAGTACCCTTAGCACGCACAGCTATCGAAAAAAATAACGCATGATAGAGTAATTTTGTATGGGAAATTGGTACAACGCCATCTACCGCCGAAAAGCGAAATGAGATTTTCGATAGATTGTTACTCTATCGAGTACTTTTACGCAGGTTTTTTTCTCGATAGATGTTCGTGCTAAGGGTATTGTATTACGGCCTACAACTCGAAATACGAATCGTATACGATTGCGCAGAACGTAGACCCCTAGATCGTCGGCTCCCCGCTGACTCGCGCACTAAGACAAGCATTAGTTTTATGTGTCTAGACCAGACACTGCATTAGTTCAGGACTAACTGCATCTGAACATGTCACCGGGAATATGCTGACTGAAAACAATGTTTCAGTACAACACTAGCCCACGAACATGACTGCTCAATAAATGAATATTTGATTATTAAATTTAGATTTTTCGCATTCACAATGCTATTTTTATATTAAGATAAATAATATTAGAGAAAATACTAGGAAAAATCGGCTCACCCGTAGCACCTCAGACGGGACTCGAGCCTGCACCCTTGGGATTCCGGCCCAATGCACTGACCAATTATGCTACCGAGTCGCTAGTGGGAGCGGCCAAATTTTCTAGTACTTTTTACTTCTTCGCTGCAAGCCAGCGCAATTTCATCAATGTGAGGAAATACCCCCACATTTGGTTATTTAACCGCCTCTGTGGTCTAGTGGTTCGCCAACCCATGTAAGACGCGGGGTCCCAGGTTCGATTCCTAGGAGGGGGGTACATTTGTACTCTGTTTGGTTGGAGGTAGGGCTTATTTCAAGTCCGCCTGGCTAGCTACCACCTTCCCTAAGTCTGACGCCTTAACAACAATTTAAAAATTGTTGTGTTCCGGCAGTTAGAGGTAAGATAGCCAGTTCCTCAGTGCTGAGGATTCCGGGTGTAGTGCGCTTCCACCTTCGGTCTTATCGTCACTTAACATCAGGTGAGATGAAGGCCAAGCGCTAACCCGTTTTGAATAAAAAAAAATAAAAAAGATTTTATTACTTATTTTTCTTCTGACTGTACTCATCTTTTCTTGCTTAGGAATGCAATGAGGGGATCCGTTTGGAATTGAAAACTATAAGGGGATCGGTTGGGATTTTTAATTCTCGGTAGATCAGTTGCAGTGCTAAGTGCTAAATAACTCTGTACACCGTTAAGCACTATATTGGACAAGAAGTTTCAATAGAAGAATTAATTTAATGTCATTATTATTTTTTTCTATTTTTGCGTTCACAATTTGCTGTATACAGGGTGTTAGTAGCACCCTAGCGAAATCTTTAAAGGATGATTCTACCCTTAGAGTTAAGTATCTTTCTCTATGAAACCACTTGTCGCAAATGCATAGTTGAGATTCTGATTTTTCGTTGAGCAGCAATGTACGCGTAACAACTTAATAACATCGCGGGAGCGCGCCTTATTTCAAAGCCACGACCTTCGAGCTGTTGTTGTACATACAGTGTGGGTTTATAATTTTTTTTATGTTTTAATTACTTTTCTGAGACTGTGTGATAGAAAAAATAAAAAATAAAAATAATATTATTTATGAAAACAAAAAAAAATCTTACCTTGTATAATGTAAATACACTAGAGAACAAACAACTTATCACGACAGACGTTTCTTTAGGTGGGACTTGAGAAAGACAAACTGACTAGGTTTGTTTTCATTTTTTCTGTAAAAAAAATCATACCCTTTTTCATTATTGTCTATAAAACTCGATGTCACAGACTATAAACAGAATACATTTAGAGAGGCCGCCATAAAAGCACTAGCTGTTAAAACACGAAATGAGTACTACGTGTCGCACTGTCATTGACAAATGGCAGAATCGGTTTGCTGTGGATCGCAATAAGCACCTCACCCTACAACTTCTGTGGTCGAGTGAATTGGACACTAGTTTTTAAGGTGTCGCCATGTCTTAAGCTGACTACATAGGTTCGCGAAGCTGCAACAGTGTGCTATAGTGTGTTATAACATAGGGCATAAAGGCGGTCTCAAGGTCAACATGTATAGTCTGAGGTGCCACCGTGTGTACGTGTTCCTGGTCCACTGTTCTGCCTAGTGGCAACCCTACACCATTTCGTTACATCCTGTAAAGCTCGTTATTATTGTAGTTATTTAAAATGCATTATTGATCCCAATATTATGTAATGCTTTAACTATTTGATTTCCCTCCGTGCCCGTAGTACAGTTGTGATATTATGCCAAATGATTGCAAAGTTTTATACTATGCCATGAGTTTGCCACGAAATGTCACATCCCGAGACTTTATAGTCTGTGCCATGGAAAATCGGTAAAAATCGGGTCCTTTGCCCATCTCTAGTGGCAACTCTACACCATTTCATTACCCTATCTACCATATTCGGCTTTATTCGGGTATTAAACTCCTGTAAAGCTCATTATTATTGTAGTTATTTAAAATGCATTATTGATCCCAATATTATGTAATGCTTTAACTATTTGATTCCCTC
The DNA here is from genome assembly GCA_963556745.1 of Catoptria pinella. Taxonomy (NCBI): domain Eukaryota; kingdom Metazoa; phylum Arthropoda; class Insecta; order Lepidoptera; family Crambidae; genus Catoptria; species Catoptria pinella. The sequence continues at coordinate 9,618,981 of OY750778.1, read as the reverse complement.
CGTGCCCGTAGTACAGTTGTGATATTATGCCAAATTATTGCAAAGTTTTATACTGTGCCATGAGTTTGCCACGAAATGTCACATCCCGAGACTTTATAGTCTGTGCCATGGAAAATCGGTAAAAATCGGGTCCTTTGCCCATCTCTAGTGGCAACTCTACACCATTTCATTACCCTATCTACCATATTCGGCTTTATTCGGGTATTAAACTCCTGTAAAGCTCATTATTATTGTAGTTATTTAAAATGCATTATTGATCCCAATATTATGTAATGCTTTAACTATTTGATTCCCTCCGTGCCCGTAGTACAGTTGTGATATTATGCCAAATTATTGCAAAGTTTTATACTGTGCCATGAGTTTGCCACGAAATGTCACATCCCGAGACTTTATAGTCTGTGCCATGGAAAATCGGTAAAAATCGGGTCCTTTGCCCATCTCTAGTGGCAACTCTACACTATTTCATTACCCTATCTACCATTTTCGGCTTTATTCGGGTATTAAACTCCTGTAAAGCTCATTATTATTGTAGCTCTTTAAAATGCATTATTGATCCCAATATTATGTAATGTTGTACCTAATTGATTTCCCTCCGTGCCCGTAGTACAGTTGTGATATTATGCCAAATGTGTTATCGAGTAGTAGACAGCGATTTCTCAACTAGTTGAAATTTATTTTGCCTACCCATTGAATGTAAACTTTGTTAATTATTGTAATGGAAAATGACGTCACTTTAAATGCCGACCTAATTTTTCAAATTTTGACGACTCTGTATGAAATATACAGGGAGAAAAAAGCAGCCCTTGACGAGTTTCTTGCCGGTTCTTCTCGTTACAAGGTCTCCCGCTTAGGGTTTGCGAACCGATGTCGTAGCTTCTTTGACATTCACAAGTGCTTGTAACAGCCTAGACTGAATAAATGAGTTTTGATTTTTGAATTTTGAAAATGATTGCAAAGTTTTATACTGTATACTGTGCCATGAGTTTGCCACGAAATGTCACATCCCGAGACTTTATAGTCTGTGCCATAGTACAGTTCGAAACTAATTTAATAAGCTAACGCACTGACGGTTATTTACTACTAGTTTTTTAAAGTTTTCACCTTCTGAGCTTCAGAATTTTTAATATTAGGTCCTTACCTATGAAATTGGTGTTTTTTTTATACAGAGAACCTCATAGCTATAATGATTTAAAATATTTATCAGTTGCTGGATATTACATCAAATTATGACCATAGTCGTCAACTATCAGCATCATTAAAGTCTATTTGTTTTATTTTCTGGGCATTAAAAAAAACTTTGAAAGTGACTCCTTTTTTTGTTAGCGAAAATTACCACTTTATAAATAAATAAATAAATAAAATTTGACAACATTCACATACATTGCTCCGATTCCAAAGTAAGTAGCTAAAGCACTTGTGTTATGGATATCAGAGACAACGGTGGTATCACAAACACCCAGACCTGAGCCAATATAGAAAAGTTCGTTTTTTCTAAATTGACCCAACCGGGGATCGAATCCGGGACTTCAGAGATGGCGACACCGTGAAAACCGGTGTACAAAGCCACTCGACCGCGGAGGTCGTCGAAATTATCGCAAATTATCCGTTGTAACTTAGCCAAAACTAATTTTTTTTTTGCTTAAGTTATGTTGTCTAAGTTGTTTAATGTTGTTAATGTTGTAGAAAATGCAATTTGTGAAAAAATCTCCATACAAAACGACAATTTCGTATCGTAAGGACATCATCAACATGTTCAGTAGTTTCAGCTTAGAAGAGTTTTTTTATATCCATAAATACAAAATCATAATAGATATCCATAAAATTCTGTGAATAAATCACATGGTTGTTCAAATTTTTCAATGAGATTTTATACTAAAGATTTCATCATTGCCTACATTCCAAAAAGTATATTACTATTTGTTTTTTTTTCATCAACCTTGTAGTTTACCTTTATGTTCTTAGTAAAATGACAGCGCCTTAAGAACGTAAGTAAGTAAATAGTGATGTACGATATAATAATCACTAATTCAATAACCATTCAGTTTATAATCGATGACAAATTGTTTTTGTTGCAGCCAAATGTTAAAGTTTAATTAAATACATCAGTTATCTTTGATCGTTTTTTGAGAAGTAAGATCTATGAGATTTCGTATGCACGCTTGTTCAAGATTCATCCTTAAAGTCTCGAGTCCTTTTTCTTATAATTAACAAGCTGCGACTAAAACCCGCCGACCCAAATTCATCTGCCATTTAGCATCCAAAATCTGTTTTAAATTAAGCGAAGACGCTTCAGTTCCTGCAACCTATCACGACCAATAATAGGTCGTCTACAAACGTTGCAAAACACCGAATGATATTATTTTATTGTGATTAAAAGGTTACAGATATAATTGAGAATTGACGGCTTCTATTCAATGCTAATATACAAGTTTGTAAGGGAATTTAAGACGTGCCTGTGTCTTGTAAACACAAATTTATTAGATAATCGTGATTTGGCGATGTTTTGTGCAATGTTATTATGCAAGTTACCTATAATGGTTACAAGTGTATTGACAATTGCATTTTGATCTGTCAAATCATTTGTCAAAGCAAATTCGCGCTCTCAATGATAATCGATTTTCTAGTGCAAAAGTGTACATTGTAACATAAAAATGTTACCAAAGTGCTAAGAATCCTCTGTGAAATATGTGATAGTGTTATATCCGCATAAACATTGATAAAACAGTGAAAATAAGTGTAAAATATTGAACAATTGACATTAGTCTGATAAAAATATTTGAAAGTTACCCACAAAAACAATTATTTTTACAAGTCAGTCGCCATAGACTAGATTAGCTGACTGTCTCTTGACATCAGCCTTCATAGTAAAAATGTTGCCAGTACAATAAAAATTCTACCAAATCAGGGAAAATTTAGAAATGAGTGACCAACCTCAGGTCAAACAAAATGCTACTGGCAAAAACGACCCTGTTGGCAGTAAAAGCCCCAAACAATTAACTCAAGGCTCTCAAAAAGTGCTCGCTCAACAAGTGTTTCACCCAGGTCTTTTTAACCGAACTCGCGCATATTCCTTGAGTGATATACCCAAAACTCAGGAATTAACAACTGACATCCCACCGCAAGCCACGGCTGTCATGCCGCAACCAACACCTCCTGATTGGCAACGTATTCCCTCATCAAAAAAGAGGAAACGAGCTGAAACACCACCTCAAAGTATTACCACTCCTACCTCAAATAGGTTTGAAGACTTGCCTTTGGACTCCAATGAAAACTTACCTGTAGCTACTTCAACAAACAAGCCTCCACCGATTATTTTATATGGAATAGAGGATATTAATAAATTAAAAAACTTAATTGAAACAGTAAGCAGTAAAGGTAACTTTGTCCTAAAAATCGTGAATAAAAACTTGATGCGCATCCTCGTCCATTCTGCAGATGAGTACAAAAAGATCATCACCTTAATAAGGGAGAACGGTCTCATAGGACATACCTTTACAAGGAAGGATACTAAATGCTATAGATTTGTCATCAAGAACCTTCATCATACTACTCTTCACAGTACTATTATTGAGGAAATCGAAGCAACTGGAAATAAAGTAAGGGGAGAGATAATAAACGCTCGTTATGGACCAGAAAAAACGCCAACATCAACTTTTTTCATTAATATTGAACCCAGCATTAATAATAAAAATGTTAAAAACATCAAGTACATTTACAACCAGTCCGTTAAAATAGAAGATCCTCGCAAAACAAATACGATTGTTCAATGCCATCGTTGCCAACAGTATGGACACTCCAAGAACAATTGTATGAGACCGTTCAGGTGTGTCAAATGCGGTGATGGACATAAAACTTCTGACTGCCAAAAAAAGGACAGGAATTCACCTGCAAGGTGCGCCTTATGCTCCCAGGACCATCCTGCGAACTACAAGGGGTGCGAAGTTTACCAACAAATACAAGCGAGACGTAAAACGCCTATCCATAACAATGCGATGAATAAGACTACCGACATAAACACAGCTACAACAAACCCACCTCAGCAGCGCCTAACAATTGACACTATAACCCCGAATATTCCGAAGACCACGTTCCCTGATCAGCATGCACCAAGCTCGAAATCTTACGCAGACATAGTCAAAAACCCAACTGAAGCACAATCAATCAGCAATACTATTGAGCTCATTATTTTAAAAGAAAGCGAAAAAATGGATGTACTAATCCAACAAATAAGTTCCCCCGTGGGACTTATTACCACCCTGATAGCCAAACTGTCACCATGACTTCTCTACGTATAGCCACGTGGAACATCAATGGACTTGCACCTAACACACTTGAGCTAGAGACTTTCATTGTGAACAACAGACTTGATGTCGTCCTTATCTCAGAGTCACACGCCACTTCAAACACGTCCATAAATATTAGGAATTACTGTACCTATGTTACTCCCCACCCTGATGGTACGGCCCACGCTGGAACGGCTGTGGTGATCAAAAGCAATCTCAAACATCACCTACTTGAGCCATATGTAACGGAACATATCCAAGCGACCACAGTCGAGCTGAAGGATAGAGCTGGTACAATAATAGTGTCAGCAGTGTACTGCCCACCTAAACACAAAATAAGTGAACGAATGTTCACTCACTACTTCAACACACTTGGGCAACGCTTCATAGCAGGCGGCGATTGGAACGCCAAACACAAGTTTTGGGGCTCGCGAGTTACGGTGACGAGGGGTCGTGAACTAAAACGGAGCATTGACAATGAACGTCTCTACCCAATATCTACAGGAGAACCAACATATTGGCCATCTGATCCCCGCAAAAAACCTGATTTGCTAGACTTCTTCATCACAAAAAATATTTCCCATCTCTACACCGCAATCGAATCTAACCTGGACGGCTCGTCCGACCATACACCCGCCATTTTCACTCTAAGCTCTACGATTATTATGAGAGAACGTAACGTAAGAAGTCTTTATAATCACAGGACTGACTGGGATGTATTTCGCGACTACCTTGGGAGTAATCTTGACCTTAGGCTTCCTATGAAAACTGCAGCAGATATAGATGAGGCATGTATATACATAACCAACCAGATCCAAATTGCCGCCTGGAAAAGCACGCCTGTACTTGACCATGGCACGAAACTAAACTGCTTACCAGCCGTAATAAAAGACAAAATCCAAGAAAAAAGACGATTAAGAAGAGTTTGGCATCAGTCCCGTCTTTCCTGTGACAAAACTTGTTTCAATAAGGCTATCAAGGAGTTAAAAAAGTTACTGGAAGACTCAGCAGACCAGTCTCTCAAAGCTAGACTGGAAAACGTAACTGCTTCGGGCAAAGGCGAATACTCTTTATGGAAAGCTACACGGAACATCAATAAGCCCCAGGAGTCATACCCTCCAATTCAAACCAGATTAACATGGGCACGTACAGATACAGAAAAAGCAGAATCTTTTGCAGAACATTTGCATTCCGTCTTTCAGCCAAACGAATTCTCAGACCAAGATGACTCGGAGATTGATGCTATTTTGGCTCAAGACTTTCAACTATGTCTCCCTCTTAAGCCAACATCACCAAGAGAAATTTTCGCGGAAATAACTAAAATGTCAAATAACAAATCACCTGGTTACGACTACATCTCTGCGAAAGTACTTAAAGAAGTCCCCAGAAAGTGCTTGGTCTTCTTAACTTCATTATTTAATGCCACAATGAGAATAGGTCATTTTCCGGCTGCTTGGAAGATATCACAAATAACAATGATCCTCAAGCCAGGAAAACCACCAACTGAATGTGCTTCATATCGACCCATCAGCCTTACACCTGTGCTGTCCAAATTATGGGAAAAAATTATCCTAAAAAGATTAAAGGACTTCTTAGAAGAGAATAACTTAATCCCACAGCACCAATTTGGGTTCCGTGAACAACACTCCACCGTCCAGCAAGTTCATCGAGTCTATCAAACTATTAGACAGGGCCTGGAAAAAAAGGAATACTGCTCAGCTGCTTTCATTGATGTCCAACAGGCTTTTGATCGCGTTTGGCACAAGGGACTATTAAGTAAGATTAAAAATCTACTACCTCATTCGGTATACCCCATAATCAAGACCTACCTTGAAGACAGACAATTTCAAGTAATGTATAGAGAGGGAACGTCTGAGTTTTACAACGTCCGTGCTGGTGTCCCGCAGGGTTCGGTACTTGGCCCGATACTCTATAACATTTTCACATGTGACCTACCACAATCTCCGAAGGTAACTGTTGCAACATTTGCGGACGACGCTGCCTTCCTTTCGTGCAGTTCTGATCATGACTTAGCGAGTGCACAACTCCAAAAGCAATTAGATGACACCACTGCATGGCTGAAGAAATGGCGGATCAAAGCGAGTGCTACCAAATCTCATCACATTACTTTTACACTGAGAAAAGGTGATTGCCCATCGGTTAACCTTGGAGCTGACAAACTGCCGCGAACCTCTTGCGTTAAATACCTGGGTTTCCACCTAGACCGTCGTATGACCTGGAAAGACCACATAAAGCACAAGCGTGACAAACTAAATCTTAGATTCAGGAATCTGCTCTGGCTTCTAGGACGACAATCCACCCTATCTCTGAATAATAAAATAATGGTCTATTGTGCAATTCTAAAGCCTATATGGCTTTATGGTATCCAGCTGTGGGCTACTGCCGCTAAATCAAACATCCAGTGCCTTCAAAGAGCCCAAAACAACATCCTTCGAACTATCAGTGGTGCCACGTGGTACACCAGGAACTCTGAAATACACGAATATCTGGAAATACCGACCGTTAGTGAAGAGATAACCAAATATAATAGTAAACACAAGGATCGCCTTTGTGCTCACCCGAATCCTCTTGCTAAAGCGCTGGTGGAGATGAACAGAAGTGATATCAAAAGACTTAAACGCAGAAAAGTTTTTGATGATTAAGAGAGGCTGAAGCATTGGCTTTCTTCACTCTTTAACGTGAATAGCACCTATCACAATTACTTATAGTCTGGCGACTGATTGTATATTATTCCGATAAAAAAAAAAAAAAAAAAAAAAGTGTATTCAAACATTTCAATTTATTTGAAATGCTACGGAGGCACATTAGAATATTTATGCTACAATCGGAAGAAGATTATTGTAAATAAAACACTTTTTACGGATAACAGCGCGTATATTATTAATTCAGGTGTTGTTTTGGAAATATTTAGTTTGTATTTATTGGTTTTTTAGAATTCCCGACGTTTCGACACCTTTCCAGGGGCCATGGTCACGGGAGGACTAAAGCAAAAAGGCTGATCATATTTTTATGGCCTTAAAAATATGAGCAGCCTTTTATAGCCTTTTTGCAAACTACAAATACAAACTAAATAATTCCAAAACAACACCTGAATTAATAATATACGCGCTGTAATCCGTAAAAAATGATTTATTTCTAATGAACTGTACGCGCGAAAGTCTTAGAAGTGTATAAGATTTTTGTACTCATGCAATCGATTTTTTTATTTTCTACAGACGTGATTTGATTCGACCCTGGGTCTCCTGATAGCTGAAACAGCAGGCACTATTTATTATCTCGACCTCCTCCGTTCTTCGGAACATATTAAGCCGTTGGTCCCGGCTACATCACCAAACTTGCATAGGGCCCGCATTGTGAGTTTTAATCACCCATAAGGAAGGCTGGTGCCTCAAAAAGGGAGACTAAAAGAAATTACTGATATGAGATGCAGATTCTAAATACGAGGGAGGTTTGATAAGTCCATGACTTTGGAAAGAACAGACACTTTTTTCGGCATATTTTGTTTTATATCTCTACATAAGCTCTTTGTAGCTCTGCGTACTCAATCCAATGAAGTTCCTACTTCTTAAACCCATTATTTTTTTCTTTCAACGACTGAAAAAATTTGTAACTAAAATGAGGCACACCTTTTGGCTTGACAAAAATCTTTGCTTGCTACGACAGTTGTTCATGTTTGGTAGGAAAAAAATCTTAGCGGGCTAAATCTAGAGAATAGGAAAGGTAAGGCAATAATAATCGTCCCGTAATTCGATGAGTTTTGATGTCATCAGTGCAGCCGAGAGGGTCATTAAGAAAAGATAGAAGTTGATTAAGCTTTTCGTTTACAAAAGTAAAATCTTTTGCTAAATTTTGATGATCAGTCTCTAACCGGAACCATTTCACCCAGTTTCCCAAATGCCCTGAAAAAGTACCTATACTACCTAACAGTAACTATACTATCTATATTTAGACGGTTGAAAATCCGATGTATCACTAAAGTTGGCTATTGTGCCTCGCTAGATTAATTAGAGCAGGTCTATGACTTTGTGGAGTGGATTAATATCGGGAAACATAGCGTATACGTTGACGAAACATGCATGTATTTAGAATTACAAAGTAGGTACCTACATTACTAGGGTAATGCTATGCTAATGCTAAAAATTGTTATGCGATGTGTACTACTACTTTCAATCATATACCTGGGGGCTAATTGTCTAATTTCAAAATCTATCGCAATCGCTTTCATTTGACAGATGGATGTGACACATTGCTGCATTTCTTTGGTAAGTTTTTATTTATGCCAAAAAAAAGCATCTATGTGTTATCATCAATGTGTTATGTGTATCTTGAAAGCGATTGCGATAGATTTTGAAATTAGACAATAGAAGGGCAGATGCCATAAAAGGTTTACCCTTGAAAAAAATTAAAATAGTCCTGCGCGAATGGTTACTCGAAAATACATTTTACAAGTAAAAAATACATTTAAACAAGTATGAAAAAACATTTGAAATTATGGTAGATGCATGGATAATCTATCCCGTTTTAGTGTGACACAAAATATAATTTTACATTTTAGTTTTAAGATTAATATTTGCATGCTATCATTGTATGGCTACTATTTAGCATTTCATCCCGAAAAACATAATTGTTCCCGAGGGATAGCAAAAATCCTTTCCACGCAGACGAAGTCGCGGGCGGTCGCTGGACGCCGCCAGTCGATTTTATTTTATTTATTCTAAATAAGCCAAATTCCTGAAAAAGGAATTAGTCAAGGTTTTGTTAATAACGTCTAATATTTATTGAATATATTCTTTACACAGTTTGAAAAGGCATTCAAACAGTTTAAAACGCGATTTTGTTAAAAGTGGCTACTGTAGGTTCCAACCCGTTTTTAAACTATTGCACGCATTTTGTAATGTTGTAACGTTATTCAATAAACATTAGACGTCATTCACAAGACCTGGACAGATTCCATTTTTTGAAAAAATTGGGATTATTTAGAATAAATAAAATAAAATCGACTGGCGGCGCTAGTTGGCTCATGTCAGCCCCTTCAGCCTTTCAAGGTTACCTAAGAAAAAGGCAACAGAAATATGTTTGGCGTTTATGCCCCCACAATTACGGCCCGACTTCCGTGGTTCATTACCTCCCTATAAATGGCAGGCCACTCGTTTAGCCAAAGCTAGGGTTGCCAGGTCCAAAAACACAAAATCCTGACTCAAAGCTTAATTTGGCCGGACATTTTAGCCTAAAATCCGGACATATGTTCCAAAAGCCGGACAATATTTATTACCACCTTGCAAACAGCCGTCAGTTAGCGGGTTAGTCGTGTACAAAAGCAGGACAGGCAGTCAAATTCAGCCGGACAGGAGGTCAAAAAGCCAAACATGTCCGGCTAAGTCGGACACCTGGCAACCCTAGCCACAGCGGTACTTATTATAGTAAGAAACGTAATGTTTTCCGAATCTAATTCTTTGTTATAGCATGTCGACATTTGTAACAACGCATTGCGTTGTTAGACTGGTTCTAGTGAATGGTTCGTAACATGTCATCATTATATTAATTAATATACTTACTAGAAAAAATACGACTCGCACTAGATCATATTCGAGCGTAAGAGTGGGATATACAAGAAGAAATTCTACGGCCACTAGTGACTCGGTAGCTCAGCAGTAAGAGCATTGGACTGGACATCCAAAGGTCGCGGGTTCGATTCCCGTTCGAGAATATGATCTGTATACCTATTATTTAGTATTGTATAAAAATAGCACTGTGAATGCTGAAATCTCAAATTTTAAAATGTCATCATCACTTGAAAAATAATCATAATTGATATGACTACACAGCTAATCAAATGTGCGCTGGCGTGAGTGTGGCAATTTGTTTATAGGATAATCATTAAGGGTACTATTACCTATAGGTACATTTGGTACAGATATTTCGTATGCATTTGATCAACAACATTGTTTTGATTTTTTTTATTGCAATCTTTCACTTTCTATAGGCCTGTGAAAAGCTTTTGTATATTAGTTTTCAATTCGATGCCTTAACATGGGAAGCCTAAGTATGTCATGCTCTCTTTAATCATTTCTGCGGTGGTGTCGTGTGAGGCGGGTCGTTACGTTCCCTCAAATATGGTTGAGCGAAGCGATGGCTGGTTCATGCGTCATGCTTGTGAACGGGTGCTGCCAGTGGGAATGGGTCTGCTTCTGCCTACTTTCTTAACGTTTATTGAATTGTGTGAATTGATATATATATATTTTTTTAATAGCCTAGACAGAACCTTAAATTTTGAATTAAGCTTGTAACCTGTAAATTGATTCAGTAGGAATGAGATAATTAAATAATGTTATCTATTTATGAATCTATGTTATTTGTAACATGTATGAATGTAATGTCTGGAAACGATATACATAATCGTTCCTTCTAATAAAGCTGATAAGTTTTTTGCGCCCATTTTTCTTATCAGCTAAAAGACGTCATAATGGTGGTAGGATATAAGAATAGACGATTTACAAATGCTTATTATGTGAGCTTATTTGAATAAAGAATTTTTCAATTTCAATTTCAATTTCAACATTTCCCAAGTCATCCTGAACACATGAATTCATGAAAACAACAATTACTATTAAAGATCACCATTGACCGGTACAGTATAGGTACTTTTTATTCATAGATTCAGCAGTCTCATTATCTTAACCGTACACCGTACCACAGGGTAAAGAAAATTTTACCGTATCTCAAAGCTTCAAAACTGAGTACCAGCATAATTTCTTCAAGCCCCTGAAGTCCGTATCAGGCCGCAAGATCGTCCCACAGAATCCGTAATACGGGCACCATAGCATAAAATAAATAAATACCTAACCAGTAAGTTCATCTCGTACTTTAACATGGTCACCTACACTAAAAATAATGAACAATCTTGTCGGACAATAAAGTTATGAAGAGTTTTTGTACATACAGACGACAGCACATCAGGTTATACAGTTAAACTGCGAAAACAGCTTTTATTACGTAGGGCATAAAGGCGGTCTCCAGGTCAACATGTATAGTCTGAGGTTCCGTCGTGTGTACATACAGTCAAAATGATTTTATTGAAAGTGCGTCGAAAAAAATCAGCTGTTTCATACATTTTGATATTTTCGATTTTAATTTTTGCATGAAACAGCTGATTTCTTTTTCGCGATTTCAGAGTTGGTCTCCTAGTAAAAGTTGTTCAGTTTGATGGTCCCTATACAAGGTGTTACAAAAGTACCCCTAATGCCGAATATGGTATATAGGGACCATCAAACTGAACAACTTTTACTATGGGACCAACTTTGAAATCGCGAAAAAAAAATCAGCTGTTTCATACAAAAATTAATTACGAAAATATCGAAATGTATGAAACAGCTGATTTTTTTTCGCGATTTCAGAGTTGGTCCCATAGTAAAAGTTGTTCAGTTTGATGGTCCCTATCTACCATATTCGGCATTAGGGGTACTTTTGTAACACCTAGTATACCATATACAAGGTGTTACAAAAGTACCCCTAATGCCGAATATGGTAGATAGGGACCATCAAACTGAACAACTTTTACTATGGGACCAACTCTGAAATCGCGAAAAAAAAATCAGCTGTTCCATACAAAAATCAAAATCGAAAATATCAAAATGTATGAAACAGCTGATTTTTTTTTCGCGATTTCAGAGTTGGTCCCATAGTAGAAGTTGTTCAGTTTTATGGTCCCTATATACCATATTCGGCATTAGGGGTATTTTTGTAACATGTTGTATAAGGCATTAGAGGTATTTTTGTAACATGTTGTATATACTGTGTACATACGGTACGGTGACGAATCACGAGCGTCGTCGCGTTCGATAACTAGTTATCCAGGGGGAACAATTCTTTCGTGGAGAAAACGAGGTAAGTGTTTTGGCCGGTTAATAATATGAAAACGGAATACTGGGTACTAATTTATACTGCGGCCATAGTCACTCGACTTTATCTCTAAAAGTTGGCTTTTGATTTCTACTTTATCAGTCCTGGAAGTTTCGCAGGAGCCAAATATTGTGGACACTAATTTTGAACTGGTGACGATTAGATTAAAGATAAAAGTAGTTGTTAATTGAATTTCAGAGCGTTTAACTAGGCTGGGGTTTGTTAGGGACTAGTTTAATTGGGGATTAGGTATGTTTAAGTTTTGTGTTGATTTTTTAAATTGGAAACTGTTTTTGAAGTTTGAAGATTGTGAAAACTGTCAACATGTGTGAGGATATAATTTCTTAAGGCGTTAACATGCGCCAATCCGAGCGGGTCGATCCGTGATTTAGTGAAATCGAACGTAACCCTACTCACTTATGGTTCAAATCAGTGCGCGCTCCAACGCGGCGGTTACGTCGAGGCCGAGCGCCTAATTCTCGTTTTTTACATGTTCTTAATTACGTTTCATCGCTTTCAAATTAGTTACAAAAAATCTTTAATTAAGCTTGAAGGAAACAAAACCACCGATTTTTATGAGTTAGTTTTAATATAATGAATGTTCTGTTTCCGAGAAATTTTGCAAATAAGACCAGAAAACTGGCCACTGTTAGCAAAAAAACATTAAACTAAACGACAGACTAGAAAATAATGTGGAAGCAATAAAAATTACCGCAAGCTTCTTTCGAGTGCACTACAGAGAGATAGTTCACAATTTTGTCTTTATTTAAAAGCACTATGTTTTTTTTTTCAATGGCGGCGCTAGTGTGCAGTCTACGCGCTCATAAGGGAATTTAACTAGGTATAATAAATTTAAACCAAAATATCAATCAATAAACTTGGTTTGAACGCAAGCGATGCCTTCGTACTTGAGTCACGGTCAGGGTTACGTAAAACATTTTGAAGCCAGAAATTGCAGCAATCAGCTAGTTCAATCACCTTTATGGATCCCAACTTCGCAACAAATAACTTTTAAACATATTATATCTCTCAAAGAAGTCCAAGTTAACTGAATCAAAACGGCTCTCATTTAAAAAAACCGATAGCACTTTAAGGCTCCTATATACCTCAAGTGGCGCCCTCATTTTAATTAAATTTATTACTCGCTAAGTACATAATGTATCGAAAATTCACATGTACAGATTGAAGCTAAGGTTCTATAGTTTATTTACAAACAATAACCTCAGTAAAATTTTGTTCGTTCTATTAGTAGTTCGCAAAAGTGCTAAATGTGGCCACTTATAGCACTTTTGTATACAACGTGTTACAAAAATACCCCTAATGCCTAATATGGTAGATAGGGACCATCAAACTGAACAACTTTTACTATGGGTCCAACTCTAAAATCGCGAAAAAAAATATCACCTGTTTCATACAAAAATTAAAATCGAAATCATTAAATTGTATGAAACAGCTGATTTTTTTCGCGATTTCAGAGCTGGTGCCATAGTAAAAGTTGTTCAGTTTGATGGTCCCTATATACCATATTCGGCATTAGGGGTTTTTTTGTTACACCTTGTATACATGTGAATTTTCGGTACATTATGTACTTAGCGAGCAATAAATTTAATTAAAATGAGAGCGCCACTTGAGGTATACAAGATGTTACAAAAATACCCCTAATGCTGAATATGGTATATAGGGACCATCAAACTGAACAACTTTTACTATGGGACCAACTCTGAAATCGCGAAAAAAAAATCAGCTGTTTCATACAAAAATTAAAATCGAAAATATCAAAATGTATGAAACAGCTGATTTTTTTTTCGCGATTTCAGAGTTGGTCCCATAGTAAAAGTTGTTCAGTTTGATGGTCCCTATATACCATATTCGGCATTAGGGGTACTTTTGTAACACCTTGTATAGGGGCCTTAAAGGAAAACTAGCAAGCCTAGTGTTGTAAAAGAACTGAGTCTTTTAGTCCTAATTTTGCGACTATAAGTTCTTTTTGCAGAACTCACGACTAATTAGTCTTCTGAGTCCTGAGTCTTGAGTTCTTTTGAGTCTTTTCAGTTCTTTCAGTCCTAAAATTTCTTGAGTCGTTAGATTTATTCTAAGTCCTTTCGTTTTTTTTTCAGTCCTTTGAGTTCTTTGAGTCCTTTAAGTTCTTTGAAGTCTTATGAGTCGTGTGAATTATACAGCAGGACTGCAGTCCAATCAAAAAGACTCGTGTCATGAAGCCTTTGAGTTCTTTAAGTCGTGAACTATAAAGTAGAAAACTGCCAGCCCAATCAAAAGACTCGCACATCATGAAGTATTTGAATTGTTTAAATTACTATAGGTAGGCACACCTCTGTAATTTGATTATTAAAGTTAATGATTACTTACACTTGCACTTTTTTTTGTGTAGCAAACCACTATAAAATTAATTAAGCTTATACAATGATCCACCTTAAGAATGGACCTCATCATCATCATCATGTCCTTCTCACCGTATCCGGTGATGGCGTACCTTACAAGATAACCTGGTCTTTGTGACGTGATCGAATGTGGGTAGCGAATCCAAATTTGATCATAGAAACACGATCACAAGTGTAGCTGGCCTGTCGCGTTATAATAATAAGTGTAGGTAGGTTTTCGTAAGACTGAGCTCTTTTTTAAAAGGACTCAGTCGCGAGTTCTTTTCGTAAGGCTGAGCTCTTTTTAAAAGGACTCAGTCGCTAGTTCTTTTTAGAAAAGCTAAGTTTTTATTTAAAGGACTTAGTCTGGAGTTCTTTTTGTAAAGAGTGAGTTCTTTTAAAAGACTCAGTCTCGAGTTCTCTTTGGCAAGACTGGAGTTTATTTTAAGAAGACTAAAAACTCAAAGAGGCTTGAGCTTTAACTTACTCCTTTTTGACTTGAGTCTTCAAAAAAAGACTCGAGTCTCAATATTAGGACTAAAAGACTCAGTTCTTTTACAACACTAAGCAAGCCAATAAGCCAGTTTCATTTTAAAATGAAACTAGCAATTAAGCTGTACGAGTGTACCTTCTGCATAATACATTGCTAAAGAGCGGTAGCCGTGCAAATATTAAAATGAATTTATTGCTTGAATTATAAAAGTGCTGGGCGAGGCGAGAGGCGACAAGCGACAAAGTAGCGAACTGTGTCGCGAACTCTAATTAGTGACGCGCAGCAGTTTCGACGTTTCACTTCGCAGCGCGGAGCGAAGTTGCTTGGATGCGGCTAAAGATATCTCTATTAATTTACAAGAGATATATTGATGAATATTTAAAAAAAAAACAAATATTTTTAAATTTTGAGATTTAAGCATTCACAATGCTATTTTTATATAATACCAAATAATATACTAGAAAAAATACGGCTTGCACCAGATCATGTTCTCGGACGGGAATCGAACCCGCGACCTTTTTATATCCGTTCCAATTCTCTGACCGCTGAGCTACCAAGTCACTAGCGAGTGACTTCCGAGTACTACCGAGTGACTCGGTAGCTCAGCGGTCAGAGCATTGGACCGGATATACAAAGGTCGCGGGTTCGATTCCCGTCCGAGTACATGATCTGGTGCGAGCCGTATTTTTTCTAGTATATTATTTGGTATTATATAAAAAAACAAATATACCTAACAGTATACCTATCAGTGCAGACATTAGACGAGCTTAGATGTAAATCCATTAGCTTAGCGGTCCCCCGACGTCTGCGATTTTTTCATACATCTATTTATGACTTGAATATTATTTTTATCTTTTTAAAAGTAAGCTTTTTTGTATTGGGTTTTATTTTCTTTTAAGTACTTAAGAGTAAGTCTGGCACTTGTTATTATTTAACATTTAAACTGTTTAGTAACAAACCAATTTTAATAGGTAATAATTAAATATATTGTTACCTTAGCTTAGGATTTATGTCTGTGCTTAGGACGCATTATAGCCTGCTTTTGGGCATTATTCTTTAAAAATAATTTTGATCAAAGAAAAAAAACAAGTCAACATAATATTGCCAGCTCCATAAAAAAAGATTTCCTGCTTCAATTGAATTTCCAAGCTGGAACAAGAAAATTAACTGGCTACAAATTCATTCATTGACATGGGGCCGGCTCCGTGTCTCGAAACTTGGCGCTAATTGCGAACGTAAGTAATGTAATGTTTTAATATACTTCGCTATGTTTGAAGGTCTGCCTCACTTTTAATAGATGAATATGTATCGTCGATCAGCCATTTTATTGCCCCCAATGCAGGCGCACAGGTCTTCCACGTGGATGGGCCATACCACGGGCCCAATAACGACTGCAAAAGCAGCCGGGGCCAACGGCCCAACAATCCAACATGCCTTCTGAAAGGCTTAATTCCCGTTGTCTCCCACTTTTGTTCCCCACTGGGAGATATCGGGAAAAAGTATGAAAAATTAACTTTTTTCCAGATAGAGGGATATCGGGAGGGAGTGGGCAGTGGGAATAGGTCCTTCCGAAGCACGGAGCGCGAGATAATAATTTTTTGGTCACCCATCCCATGACTGCGAAAGTCATGAATGACTTCCGACCCTTGTGAAAGTTGCTAAACCAATCGCAGGCCAATGCGCTAAACCACTGCGCCATTAAGCTCCTTATTTACCTTGAAAGTAAAAAAATGTGTGCATAGTGAGTGAGAAAATATATCTTGGATTTAATTTTGGTGTTTTAGGGTTCCATGTTATCTCATAAGGAAACCAGAACCATGAGCATCGGGTGAAGACACCAAGTTTTAAATAAAATTAAATTCTTAGGTCTTCAGTCCTTCAGGGGCACATATAAAATTATTTTTGTGAAAAAATATAAAGATTCTACGAGTGTTTGCTAATTTCAAAGCCATTACTTTTAAGGACTTTGCAATATTAGGATTATTCAAAATATGCGAGGCCGAAAAAATCACTTATTAATTCATAAGTATATTACGAAATAAGTAATATTTTCTACTCATTAAAAGTATAAGAAATCATAAGAAACTTGAGCGATAATATTATTTGAAAAGATTTTGAGAATAATTGAAAATTACCTCATGCAATAGAGCATTATCTATAATTAAAGTTTTTGATCTAAATATTTTTAACTTTAATAAATAATTAGGCTCATCAATAAAAAAATATGGGACATTGCCGACTCTTACATTTTTAAAACTGTGTTTAAAATATATGGTTTAACTTATAAATCAATAACTGTCTCTAGAGATAGAAACCAAATCAGAAATGTAAGGAAGATTTTTTTTTTATATTTTGTTTACTTAAGTTATAGTTGTAAGCCGAAATAGGCCAAACGACACAAACTAGCATACTCCTTATTTCCCCACTGACTCCGAAACCTTTTCTGCAAATGGGGCTTCATAGTACATATACAGAACAGGCAGATAAACAGAAAGGTTCTTAGATCGTCCAATTGAACCCTACATACATTACCACGGAACTCCATCATTGTGATGAGGCCTGTGTTTGCTCTGGTCGAGAATGCCGATATCACTATTTCTTCGTTGCCTCTTATCTGGCGGCCATTTTAAGAAGCACACGGTTCAACAAGATGGCGGACAAATATTTGAATTCAACCTTTCTCTCTCTCAGTTAATGAATCAGCTCACTGAATGTTGTAATGGCTAATAATAACCCGTATTTTTTATTTCAATATTGAAATATCAGTTGGTTTGATTGTTATTCCAATTTTATATTAATATTTTTACACACACAATGCACTCACACATACATGCACACACAGACACATACACAGGTACATACACACTCACAAACACGCACAACCTTATTAGAATAAACTATAACGGGATTTACACCTTTGTACCTGTTTATTTTTGAGAATCCTATATTTCGGCGCAGTTGCATGCGCCATGGTCATGGAAGAACGCACATATTTTTTCCCGACTTAGCGGAAGCAGCGGCTAGCAGTTGCTGGTACCCGCGTTTCATCTGGGTGACGGCTGAAAATCGGTGTTTTTCCGAAAGGCAAAATTCATACACTGAGCCTGACCCTTCTTGCTGCTGCACACACATGCATTCCTTCTTCTTCGTCCTAAATGAAAATTTGTGTTGTCTTTTTCTTTTTAATTATTAAATTAATGTTATGTTATTTGTAAATGTGTGTGTTTTAGCAAACAAACTTAGTATCTATCGATCTATCTTTTCCAACGAAATAAAATAAAATAATCAGACCGTAAGGAAATTAAAAAAAACTTTTCTTTTTTCTAAAATATTCATTTCGTAAAAACATTCTAGAAAAGTATTGTCACCGTGTCAATTTCAAAGAAACAATTACTTTCCAGATAAATAAGTTTTGTTTGCATGTCATTTGATTCTTTTTATGATACCTAGCGCTATCGCCAGTGAAAGGACACCCACCGCATGTGAAATGATGGATGCATTCAAAAATTAAAACAATATTCTTGCGAACCACTTATATCTTTCAAAGCTTTTCAAAGGCACAAGGAAAGTATTTATAATTTCTTCTTATAAGTGAGCTTGTCATTCTGCAATTCCGTATGTCACTATCAGTAAAGGGCAATCTCACATTGGATGCGTTACAGGCGTCTCCCGAGGCCAGATACAGCCTCCGATATTAACATCACTCGTGGAGTCGTGGCCACTCCGCGCCAATTGATGCCATAACATTTTTATTCGGACACTTCAAGTAATGACTGGGTAAACAAGAATGTGGAATCAAGACCCTTTAGACTTATAAGAAAATTCAAGCATGCTTTATGTTAAACTTAAGCTTTGTGACCCATTTTCTCTTCATTTTTAGGGTTCCGTGCCTCATAATGAAAAAACGGAACCCTTATAGGATCACTTTGTAGTCCGTCTGTCTGTCTGTCTGTCAAGACCCTATATCTCGGGAACACGTGGAGGTATCGAGTGGAAATTTAAACGAAATACCCAAGCCTAGTGTCTTGAAACTGTAAAAAAAATAAACATCTACGTTAACGTAAAAAAAGATACGGTCGTTTATGCCGCAAAAAACGCATATTTCGACACTCTCAAGGGAATCAAAATTTATAGGGTACTTCCCGTTGACTTAGAACTATGAAGATATCGTCTTATACTCTACAAGTACAGGAAAAATCTGAAAACTATACATTTGTCATTAAATCATACAAAATATACCGTGCTATTACAAAAAGATTTTAAGCACTATTTAACTTAGACAACAACTGTTTGAATGTGATGCTGTCTCTCTCAAACAAATTGTCAAAAAAGTGACAGCATCACATTTAAACAGATATCTAAGTTAAACAGTGTTTAAAAATCTTTTGTAATGACACGGATAGGCTTTATTTAACAACTTTGTACAGAACCCTAGGTGGGCGAGTCCGACTCGCACTTGTCCCGGTTTTTATAGTCTGTAAAAGAGGTGCCATGATTGGCGTATCAAACTTTATTTCGTTTTGTTATGAAACAAATATAAAATACAAATATGTGTATTAACTAAAATCTTTTTAGGAGTAAAGTAATAGATTTTTTATAAAAGCTCCAGATTAAATTTTGTAGAATCCAGATTAGATATCTCAATTTTGTAAAAGCAATAGTTAACAAACTTTGCATTGTAAATGGGATTTTCCCAAGTTTTCATACTTAATTAAGTTAGTTTTCAGACTATCACAAATATTATAACTATCAATCAGTTATGAACTTGTTTTAAATCGACATTTAAAGTAAAATGTTTCAAATTAACGTTTAAAATACCTAATTAATAGAAAATTGTTACCCTTTAAAGGTTTTTTGGGTTTGTTCAAACGTATTCCTAATACTTGTACATACTAATTTAAAGTAAACTGTGCCTCTTTATGTTAAAACTTGTAAGTGAACTTTTAATTAAGTTTAAAGGAAATGTCGGTATAATAAACGCCGTTGACCCTTGTAAAAGGATTTAGGCGGCGGGTGATAGGGATGGGCGCCGAATGCAGTTTGAATGTCGAAAAAAGTAAACTTAAAAAAAATTACTTTTTCTACACAATTTGATTTTTTTAGTTTTTATTTGGGAACAACGGTTTAACTCGAAGATAATAAATTTTTGATTACCCACCCCATGACCGACCCTTGCGAAAGTTGTTTAAGGGCCCTATACACTGATGTATATAGGGCCTATGATTGATATCAGCCTCAATGTGCATATTAAAAAAAAACCGGCTAAGTGTGTGTCGGCCCACGTGCATTATAGGGTTCCGTAGTATCCTCGTACCATACCATACCATATAGCTATAAACTTATATTTACTCCCTGTTTTCCTACGACTATAACTAAGTACAATACCTAACTATTCAATTAAATTTATACCTACGAAATATTTCCAACTATCGAACCGATTACTCGTCACCTTGTAAAGCCAAAAAAAATCATCCCCACTTTACATGTAGGAAAGGTACATACCTACTCTAAAAAATATTTTTCAAGATATTATTCTACCACGTTTTCGGCGTTGTTAATATACATATTCATGCCCAATTACAGCTTTCTAGTACCAAGGGCAACTGACTTAAACCGCGGTTGGACAGACGGACAGACGGACATGGCGAAACTATAACAATAATTGACTCGCCTCCCTTAGGCGGGTCAATTATTGTTAATTTGTTGGCTCAAGCCAACTACGGAACCCTAAAAAGACAATAAATATTTTCTGTACTTATCGATAGTATGAAGGCGCATCACTACACTAAATTACCATTATGTTTCGGCCGATTTCGGCAATCTAATATATTTGAGAGGCACGTTTGTGCGTAAACTTAGATTTGCCAAAGGACTGCGCCACGGTATTAGTAAGCCTTTATGCTAAAAGGGAGAGCGATATACGGCGTATTTTATTTGTTTGTTTTTTTAATGCAATTCTCTTTAGTGGACTGTGTGTCTGCACATAAAGAGATGTGAAAAGAAAGAACGTGTACATTTTGTATAGACAACTTAGAAGACGTTGCGAAAGAAAAGCTAGTTTTATTCGAATGTGTAAGGGATGAATGTCGATGCAATGTCTTATCTTACTTTCATACTTAGCTATAAATATGAGTAAAGAATAAAAAATATGTTCTAGTATATTAAAAAGTAAAAAACATATTTAAATACATACCCCAAAAAAGGGAACTGAATGTTGATTTTCTGAATGTTGAATTAATTGATTTTCTGTGCTGTGACAGTGGTAGGATAATTTACTCTCAGACCAACATTTGACAAGCATGTCTTGTATTATAGGTACAGTCGAGTTTAATGATATGTACGCACCTTTGACAGTCCATCAACCTTTATGCCTTTGTAATAAAAAAATCATCTTGTCAAAAATGAACTCGACTATACCTATCTACCTATGAAAATATAAGTACCCGCTATTTCGAGACACGGTAAAATAAAATGTTTGACATTGAATTTGATTCAGGTACTAAAATTATATACTAGAAAAAATACGACTCGCACCAGATCATATTCTCGGACAGGAATCGAACCCGCGACCTTTGGATGTCCGATCCAATGCTCTTACCGCTGAGCTACCGGTCACTCAGTGACACTCATTACTCGGTGTTTAGTATTGCATAAAAATAGCATTGTGAATGCTAAAATCTCAATAATCAGGTAAGTGCGTATATTTACAACAATATTTTTCATTAATGAGGTCACCAAGAAAAGCTGTAACAATTCTCAGGTCGGCGTTAAAAGTTCAACTATGCAGTTGAAAGCAGGTTAAATTGAACCATAAAATCCTGAGTGGGACGCCTCACCATAAAATATCAAATGGACAGAAGAACCGTTCGGAACAAATAGCGGTTTTATGTTCACATAGACATTCATCATCATTATCGACGACATCCACTGCTGGGTCTATATCCAGAGTTTTATATAGAGTCTATGTCTCCCTCTACGCTGCCCACATCCAGCGGCGTCCCGCGACCATCACCCGATCGTCGGTCCTCCTTTTCGGGCGCCTGCCCGCGGAGCGTTGCCCGGTATGCGCCTGCGCCACCACTCTAGAACCACCGGCCCTACGGCCATCGGTTATTTCCACACATTTTAATTTTCTAGATGGAAATCCGATTTCACGTCTTCCTACATGAGACACATGTTAAGTTTTGTTAAGTTTCTGTCTATTAAATGACACCGTATCTTAGTACCGACGCAACATATCCGTGGTAGGCTAGTAGAGCTGCCGTTTTAGATACAATTTGTCTAATTCTGTTTAGTGCATAAACAAAGCGGTCTAATTTTATTACTATTTCTTCAATTTGTGCTTTCCAGTTTAAGTACTTAGTTGTCAATTTGTATACCCAGGAATTTTGTTGCGCTTACATTTTCTATTATCTCAGTCGTGTTTTGGTAATTAATGTCAATTTTATTGTTAAAACTATGAATTGTTTTAAAAAATATGTATGTATTTAGTTTTCTCCAAATTTATATTTAAATTGTTATCTTCTGACCATGTCATGATTTTATCAAATTCTATCTTGGCAGTTAATTGCAATTCGTTTTTAGTTTTACATTTAACTATCAAAGTTGTATCCTCCGCGAATAAAATACACTTTTGTTCAGTGACATTCGGAAGATCATTAATGTAAAGAAGAAATAATAATGGCCCTAACATACTCCCTTGAGGAACGCCGCATTTGTTAGTAAGAAATTCCGAAGTATAACAATTCCTTAAATTATTTTCGATTTTAGATATCTGAACACATTGTTGACGATTAGATAAATAACTTTGTATCCAATTCAAGGCTGTTCCCCTGATGCCATATCTCTCTAATTTATTCAATAACTGTGTCAGAATTCAATTCTTATACCTAATAGACGGAATGACTTAGGCTTATGATTTTTGTCGCCGAGAATAGAACATACAGAGTTCAATACGTAAACGCCCACGAGTTATAAAAAGTACCTACCTCAACGACTAATCGTCCGCGAAATGACATTGACAATAGTGACAAAGGGTTCACTTAGCCAGCGACAAAAAAACGCCGCGATTATCGCCGCGATTAACGACGTGATTATCGCCGCGATTAATACCGCGATTATCGCAAAACTACAAAAAGTCGCTCGTGGGCGCTGACGCTAATAGACAGAGCGCGACCCCCGCGGGCCACATGCGGCCCAATGGTTAACGGACTTACCATTCAACTACCTAATCGTACTTATATCTATCTTTATATGTGTCCCACCCACTGCCACTTCAGCTGAGCAATCCTTTGAGCGATGTTGGTACTTCAGTTTTCCTACGGATCTACTCATCTCATCCCATATACCTAACGCAATCTTAAACCAAACCAAGCTAGAACTAGCAGTTCCCAAGCAGTTCCAAGCGCCGGAAGAAAAAATAAATTTTCTAACATGACAAGAACGGCGCTTCTCGAACACACATACTTCATATTCTGTGTCTTCAGACTCTTCAGTTCTCACCGTTACTTCTTTGCGGACTTTGTTGTAAATTCCTCGTTCAAACAAAAAACTGGACGGGAACAAGCGAACAAGATATCGTGGTTCCGTGTTGAAATCATAAGTTACCGGGTTGGAGAAGTTAAACAACATTTGCAGAAGTCGGGTTTCGGATAGGTGACCACATTATATAATACTAAATAATATACTAGAAAACGTAGACGTTCCCACTAGTGATCCGGTATCTCAGCGGTCAGAGCATTCATCCAAAGGTCGCGGGTTCGATTCCCGTCCGAGAACATGATCTGGTGCGAGTCGTATTTTTTCTAGTATATTATTTAGTATTATATAAAAATAGCATTGTGAATGCTAAAATCTCAAAATTTAAAATTATACCACATTATAATTACGAGTTTCTCTGTGGACTCATGGTGCTTTTGGCCGTTATTTACACTAATATGGGCTATGTATGTAAGCCTTATAACCTTTTTTACGGAAAGACCAGCTTCCTTTAGCATAACAAGTTTGAGAAGCGTTTTATCGATGTCGAAGGTCGATTTTAAATTACATTTCAATACCGAAAATCGTGTTGCGTCCTTAACACAACGAGATATATTTTTTTAACCTGGTTTATTTTTTACGTAATAACCGCAAAACAACAGAATCGATAAGACTTATCCACAAATTTAGCTATTCTAAATCCAGAGCAGAGCCATTTCCAATCAAAAAACGATTTTCATTCATAACACGCAAATTATTCATTCCAACAAAACACAAAATAACAGCGGCGGTATCGGCTAAAAACATTGAAGTTCATGTTAACTGTGTTTTGACAGATATATGTGATACATTGCTACTTCGTTTTGGCACAAATAAAAACTTACCAAAGAAAAGTAGCAATGTATCACATACAATGTCGAAACACAGTTAACATGAACTTCAATCTTTTTAGCCGATACCGCCGCTGGTACAACCGTAAATCCCGCCGTTTTATTTATATAACCACTTTATCTTTTTAGAAACTTCTATGTGTAAGTCATGATAAGCTTATTGTACTCCAACCAACACATGCGCAGTAGCATGCGTATAAAAACAACTTCTGCTTTCAAGCTAGTAAGAGACATACAATGCGATTAATGTAACAATGTACAACAGAAGCACAAAAGTTGCTTGAGTTACAAAACTGTAAAATTTTATCTTTACCATAGGTACCATAGGTGATTAAAAATAAACATGCTTCAAAAACACATCCAAAATGTACTCGTACGAGTATATACCTAGTTCTAAGTACCCTAAAACTGCTTTCAGACCAATTGACCATCAGCCATTTTTATTGTCCCACTGCCCCAGCAGTGGGACAATAAACAGGCCTTCCCTATACCCATAAAGAGGATGGGCCATAACCCACCACGCGGGCCCAATTATCACTAATTGAGCTCTCTCTCCTTATCGTTCCCATATAACTAAGGCTCGCGATCACTGGCTGGTTTTGTGATTTGCCTCCACCAGTCTCGGTCCATAGTTGCTCTCACTGCTTAATGGAATTTGCTTGAGCAGAGTGCTACTCTTACTTGGTCAGACCATCCCCCTAGCATGACCACCGAAACATGATATTATATCTTATCATTATATCATGAGATATATCATATCATGTTATATATCTAATATTTTCAATCTTTTTAATTAATATTTCTGCTAGATTACTTGTCTTAAAAAGAATAGAAGTTATTTTGCTGGTTATGTTTGTTTGTCCGCAACTCAAACTATTTATTTTTTTAATTATATAAACTTAAGATTTTTGTCACTGTTAGGTCTTTTTTTATGTACGCACAACAGCACGGTAAGTTAAACAGTTAAACTACGAAAACAGCTTTTATTACGTACGGCATAAAGACGGTCTCGAGGTCAACATGTATAGTCTGACGTGCCGCTGACTGTACATCAACAACGTATATCGCATGCTTTTAGATATGACTGTTCGATGCCATAACAAATGAAATGAAAAAATCGCGTGATATAGCGTTTTATCAAAACTCAACTGTCAAAATCCATTGTCTTTTTGACAGCTAAACATGATAAATCGATATATCATATCGCGTTTCGGTGAGCATTCTAGGGGGGCTGGATAATTTGGCATTAGAATAAAATAACACAACAGAATATTCTTATTTTCTTTTTGCTAATGATCTCTGGCGGTTCAGCCACTCTGTAATTTTTTTATTTTTTTTTATTTATGAACCAAAAACAAGTTTACAATGCAGCTTAATATAACAGTGATATATAATTTATGAGTACTTATTGTAAACTCAACGGTGTTGGTTACATCTTAAGATAAAACTTAAATATATAATGCGAGACTCAAATAACTAAAATTAGGTATATTTAAAATAAATATACCTTATGTTAATCCGAGGTTTCACGTACAAAATTAATAAATTTGTAACTAATATACATAGTAGTAAATATTTTAAAGGGTTTTGACTACGATTGTAGCAACCCTAAAATTTTTAAAATCACAAGTGTTGAAATAAAAACTTAGGACACCTCAGGGTGCCGTAAAATTTTACATTTCCTCGAAAAGTCTCTAGTGAGAGAACAGCTCATCATTCATAACACTTAAGCTTAATCGTCAACCTTATCTCATTGGAATAGGGCCTATTTTAGCTTATCTTATGTGACTGAAAATATGGTGCCAAATATACGAAATAAGTTTGAGTTTAGCCTAGTAAAAAGTGTCAAGACAAAGTCTTTTTTTACTTTTATTTGAAAATTGTCTTCTTTTATACAAATACTTAGATTAAATCTCTAAGGAAGCGGAAAACAACCTTTTTATTTCTAACT
Organism: Catoptria pinella; assembly: GCA_963556745.1. Lineage (NCBI taxonomy): Eukaryota > Metazoa > Arthropoda > Insecta > Lepidoptera > Crambidae > Catoptria > Catoptria pinella. The sequence continues at coordinate 9,592,588 of OY750778.1, read as the reverse complement.
TCAGGTATTTCTTTCGACAGCTAATAGTTTTTGCAAGACAAAATTATTTAAGTTAAGGGATGTCATATGATAAGCAATCCCTTGATACGCAACAGATTTCTGCGAAAAGCCTTATAGATTTTCATTAACATGGTACCTATTAAGGCAAAGCCAGTTCACGAAATCTACTCTTTCACTATCTCTTTGGAATATGGTTGATTATTGCATAGCGCATTAAATGTTAGATCAAGAAAAAAAGCTTTCCTTTTTGCATAAAAAAACATATCACTGTCGAAATTACGAGAACTGACGATTGGAAGATTATTTTTCTAAGATTTGATGGTGTTATTCAGGATTTTTATAGCCTTTTTCAATATTCTGTTCGGTTAACTTGTTTCTTTGTTTCTTTTTCAGTCTACAGTAATTTTAGTAAAGTAAGTAAAAGTAAAGTAAAAAATTGCTTTATTCAGATAAACTTAGTAATTAAGCGCTTTTGAATCGTCTATATTTTTCTACCGCCCGTTCCAGACTTTTTTAATTGACAAGAAAGACAGTGAAGTTAGTGAAGTAGTATTCTACTACTATCGTGAACTGGCCTCGCCTTAAGTGAAACAATTACGCAAAACACAAAAATTAAAACAGCCCCAAACCTGTTCCAAAGAGCTGTGTTAAAATCGTCCGAAATTAAAAATTAATCCTACAAAACCCGACAGATACTATAATTAGAAAATGTTCATACTGAACGTAGGTACCTATGTACGGGATTAAGAAAAATGGGTTTCCGTTATTTCGATTAATTAATAATTCGCTTGCTCAGACTTGTACCGGCGCGGGTGAAAATTTAATGAGATCCAGCCGGGCCCGTCAGGTGGGACTATTCCGATATTTAATTGATATTTTTTTACAAATAAAAGAGGAATAAAGTGAACATATTGGTGGAAAAAGTCGACTGAATGGAAATAATTTCCGTACTTATGTTGTAGCTTGGCTAATATGTAGATTTAGATTATCCATACTTAAATCTACACAGAGTACATTTATAATATTCTTCTGTGGTATCTCTTTCTGTCTGTTATCTTTGAGAGATAATATGACCGTGGGGATAGAAATAGCACGATAGTAGAAATAAACTTTTGTCATAAAAATTAATGGTTGTGGTTGAACTGGTTAGCAAAATATTCGTATTATTAAATAAATATCGGTGAGCGGAAAAATCTATTCGGTCAGCCAAAATGGTTAGTTGATCAGCAATTTTTGACTAGCAAATTAATTTCATACTGGACTGCTCTAAATTTATTTAGCTGCAATCAGTGATCTGCGTTTAGTAAATTTTTGGTGAGCAATTCAGTGACCCACGCTTATTAAAATTTTGGTGAGTAATAAAATTTTGGTGAATGACTCAGTGACGTTACGGCACGAATAGATTTGATTAGATTGCCATTGCCATTACGTAAGGCAACTTTAGTAAAGATCGGATATAAGATGGGTGACCATGTGGGATTGCGATAATGAAAGTAAAGCGACTTTGAAAAAAGGTCGGGTTTGGGATGGGTGACCAACTGTTTTTGACAACTTTACTGCAATAACGAAACTACTTTTGAATAGGCCGGGTGAAGGGAGGGGAGAGGTATAGGGGGATGGCCAAGGGGAATAAGTTCTACCCCGTCCCTCATACCCCATCCCCCTCTACCATCCCCCACCTCCTCCTCCTGTCCCACTCTCCTCAGTTTTCTTTGCTGACAATTTAGATATTTTGCTCTCCAACAGTTTATTAAATTACTAACGATTTATGATTGTTTGCAGATCAAGATTTGCTGACCAAATATTTGTTTGCTGACCAAACATTTTAACTGCTATTTTTTTGCTAACCATTTAGATTAATTGCAGATCAAAAAAATACTTTTCAAAATTAATATCGAATAGAATAAAATAGGCGATGAAAGTTTGTATGGGGACAACAAAGTCCACGCGGGCTAGTGTTGTAGCTTTATGTATAAAAATAAGGCAACTTTTTTTGTTTGATCAGAATAATCCCTTGCCGTGTAACTGGGCACACGAGTGAGAGCAGGCGTTAAGATGGATTTATGGCGATAATGGCGGAAAATGCCGAAATCCGCCCGATACACGGCTAAATATGGGGGATACCGCTGTTATCTATTATACATTAAAGTTGGATAGATTGCAGGATATCGAAAACGTTAGATTTAAAAAAAACAAAACTGGTAATACGTGCTCATAAGACTTTATGTAGATGATGGCTTTGGTGGTGTGGGCGCCAGTCGAGCTCAGGGGGGTGATTTTGTAACTAACAACTCTGACAGAAATCCCAGTTACATTGCTGCTTTAGTGAGAACCAATGTGACAACTATCTTACTTATAGCAGCAATGTAACTGCGGTTTCAATCGATTTCAATCGCGAATTGTTAGCAACAGAGTTAAACTCAAACTGTTGGAAAATAAACTATTACCTACCCCTACCCCTAGATGTGTTTTATTTCAATAAATAAGTAGAATAATAAGCCTCCTTTTCGATCCCGAAGTTGGTTAAATATGAAACGGAACTTTAGAGGAAAAATGAATTTTCAGAGTTGGTCCTGTAACTTGACTCTCACGTAGGGTTGCCAGGTGCCGGCACATCGTGATCTGACCAGGCAGATCTCGATCGGCCCAGTTCAACGATTAGCCCACGACATACACAGCATTTGTCCTAGGTATATTATGTGGTTATTTACCTAATATTCAATATTTATTTATTTATACAGATAAAAAAATGAAGAAAATTATAAAATCAAATATTTTTTGAGTGTGTGTTGACTGGTTGAAAGAAATTTAACAATTTGTTTTTAATACTAAATAATATACTAGAAAAAATAGGACTCGCACCAGATCATGTTCTCGGACGGGAATCGAACCCGCGACCTTTGGATATCCGGTCCGATTCCCGTCCGAGAACATGATCTGGTGCGAGTAGTATTTTTTCTAGTATATTATTTAGTATTATATAAGAATAGCATTGTGAATGCTTAAATCTCAAAATTTCAAATAATTTGTTTTTAATTACGTTACGTTTACTATACTCGATAACGACTGTAGATTTGATTTAGACTACAATTTGTATGCAATTTGGCACAGCGCCTCTGGTGGTTAATATACTAAACTAAAAGTTGTCATACAAAATGTCAACTACAGTCGATATTGAGTATAATAAGCGCAAACTACGACCTCCGTGGTCGAGTGGCTTTGTACACCGGTTTTCAAGGAGACGCCTCTCTGAGGTCCCGGGTTCGATCCCCGGTTGGGTCAATTTAGAAAACGTACTTTTCTATATTGGCTTGGGTCTGGGTGATTGTGATACCACCGTTGTTTCTGATTTCTATAACACAGGTGCTTTAGCTACCTACTTTGGAATCGGAGCAATGTATGTGATGTTGTCAAATATTTATATATTTATATTTATATTTATTTATACTAAAATAAAAGTTGTCATGCAAATGTCAACTACAGTCGATATCGAGTATAAAAAGCGCAAACTACAAGAAACAGTTTCCAAAAAAATAGGCACTACAAAAGACTACACAAAAAAAAATACCGAGCCGCAGTTTAGCTATCTCAAACAAAGTTTATTCGCAAAAACATAACGCACCCATCGGCAATACCATCGAGATAACACACGTTGATGAAATAGCCGAAAGCACTCAACCAGCCAATCACAGCCGATATATCCATGTTTAGCCGGGTACAATAAAATTGGAGTGGATTCAGCCTGCTCAATATTCTGCACTGAATAAAATACACACTTGCCATCTCTGTGCCATTTTTGGTTAAAGCCAATGGTCGATAAATTGGCGGGTGGAGATACAAAGATGTCGTTATGTACCTCCGAGTGTTGGAAAACACAAAAACAGATATACCCAGACTATTGAGATCATTTTACATAAAACCTTAATTGACCATAGTACAGCTTGGCCAGAAAGAGAAGAAATTAAATAAAACGGAACTAAAATTTTTCAGTACAAAATATAGTCAGTGTTGCCAAGTTATTCGTGATTTTGACGTGTTTGCATAGAAAGTGGCGCCCTCATTTTTTGTCAACTCTTTATAGTCAAGCTGTAAGTGGTTACCAATAAACACTTACCACGGTTCTCGCTAGCATATTTGTATACAACCTGATATACTTACCCTAGAAATCTATCATTTTGTGACATATGGCAGAATAGTAGACTATTCTAGGCTAGGCTGTCTATTCTAGACAAACACATGTGTATATTAAGCGCCAACTAACTTTTCGAACTTCGGCGGGTCTGCCGAGCTTCAACTTAAAACAGATAAATCGAAGTAAGGAGTTTCGGTTTGTACTATTCGCCGAAGTTATTTAGAAGATATCGATGTTCGAGTGTCATCATGAATTGGGGTTCGCCATTTTGGCCCAATTGGTGCTCGTTTTTTCTATTTTACTTTGAAGCCCGATGCAGGGCCGGTATTTAATTTTTAATTTCAATTTATAACATCGGGACTGCACAAATCTAAAGTGCTTGTTACAGCTAAGACTCTTCGTTCATTCGATCATAGAAGATCGAAGCTTAGACTAAATACATTATAAGTTCACTAACTATTCTAAGTCATATACACTTCTAAGACTTTCGCGCGTACAGTTTATTAGAAATAAAATACTTTTTACGGATTACAGCGCGTATATTATTAATTCAGCTGCTGTTTTAGAATTATTTAGTTTGGATTTATTGGTTGTTTTAATTCCCGACGTTTCGACACCTTTCCATTTCCAGGTCACAGAGAACTGAAGCAAAAAGGTGGCAACCATTACATTAGATTCGATAAACCACAAATCCTTACCAAATATGTGTGTCTATGTCTAAACTAAACTAAGAAAAGTGGTATATCTCTCTTGTATTGAATTCTGTAGTATTCAATCGCAGCTCTCATTGTTTCAATCCTACAGTTTCTTCACATAAAAGCTTTATACAAATCCGTCGAATACATACCATCCCGATGAATTGACAAAGAATTGTTATTTTCACTTCATACGGATTGCCTCATGGTTATTAAAGCGTAAGGCGTTCCTTATGTGGCTGTATCTTTTATATTCATCCCTCGAAATGCAAAGTAAAGTAAATTACACATTTAAAATAAAGACTTATATGTATATAGGTATAGTGAGGAAGGAACTCGATGGCGCGCAGCGCATTCACTCTGCTGAAGTATGAAGTATGGCCAACAAGATGTGTCATCGCAACCCGCGGCTTTAAAATGTTGAAACTTCACTCAAAATACGGCGAAATATCAATATTATCATTATCACCTTGACAAAAGGCCAAGCTAAAAATATATAATGAAATTATAAAATTGATATTTTGCAGTATAATCCGCGCGCGATGAGAATGGGATGGTACCTTGTCAAACTGAGACGCGTTTATCCGCCGGCCAGCCACAGGGATATTCAAAAACACGGTCTCACGTATCCGAGGTGAGGGTACCTTTGCTGCAGCAACTTTAAATAAGACAACAAGTAAACAATTAGTTGATTAATTCAATTAAAATTGTCTAATTGGTCACTTCTTTAGTTACTTTGACAAGATTCCATTTTATTCTTTTTGCGCGCGGATTATATTTTGAGTGTATAAAGTTTCAAAATATTTAATTTATTGCGGGTTTGAGATGACACCACTCGCTGGATGGATGTGATCCATTTTAAGAAAATTTTACAAAAACTTTGTTTCTGGCGCATCGCCGGCCACTGCCGCGGCACGCTCGCTCTGCTCGCTCGGCTCGAGCATTTTTGGTCGCAGTTCTAACCTAAACTAATGAACTCTTTGATTATTAATACTTACCGGCTCTATTATTAAAAGTTTCTACATCAATTACATTTATCGTAACATATATGTTGATCATTTTTATTACCTTCCTCAATTTTGTCACTATTTTTATTTTAGACAGCCTGTCTCTTAGTTGTATTCATTCTTTGATTAAAAAATCATTTTTTACCTTGAATTCCCTTCAAAAGCTTCCCGGAGTCCGGACCCTTGTCGATCTACTTGTCTGTTACATACATTTGAACATTATGATATGAAACTAGTTGACATTTTCGTAGATAACTTGTTGTTAGGGCACAAATGGTACAATCATAGAAATGTGAGAAAATCTCTAAAACCAGGAGATTAAATCTTTAGGAGCTGTGGACTTGAACATATACGTTTTGGGGGAATTCTTGTGCCATCTAATATTACTTGTTTATTAGATAATTCTTGTGCCATCTAATATTACTTGTTTATTAGATAATTCTTGTGCCATCTAATATTACTTGTTTATTAGATAATTCTTGTGCCATCTAATATTACTTGTTTATTAGATAATTCTTATGCCATCTAATATTACTTGTTTATTAGATAATTCTTGTGCCATCTAATATTACTTGTTTATTAGATAATTCTTGTGCCATCTAATATTACTTGTTTATTAGATAATTCTTGTGCCATCTAATATTACATGTTTATTTGGTAAAATATGCGAGTCGCTTCCAAAAAGCTTTTTCATATTAAAGATCTTATCAAAATAACTAAAAAAATATTCTACAGCGTAAGTCTATCATTGGAAGTTTTGGAGATATTTAAGTTTAAAAAATTATATTTGGGTATTTTTTTGCGCTGTCGCTTCCAAAAAACCATTTCATCGCAAAGATCTCATCCAAATAAGCAAAAAACTATAAAGCAGCGTAAGTCTATCATGAGCGGTTTTTAAGATATTTTGGTTTAAAAAATTATATGTGGGTTATATTCTTTTTTTTGCGATGTCGCTTTCAAGAAACCATTTCATTGCAAAGCTCTCATCCAAATAAGTAAAAAAATATTTTGCAGCGTAAGTCTAGCATCGGCAGTTTTTGAGATATTTAAGTTTAAAAAATAATATGTGGGTTATATTCTTTTTTTTGCGATGTCGCTCCCAAAACACTATTTCATCGCAAAGATCTCATCCAAATAAGCAAAAAACTATAAAGCAGCGTAAGTCTATCATGGGCAGTTTTTAAGATATTTTGGTTTAAAAAATAATATGTGGGTTATATTCTTTTTTTTGCGATGTCGCTCCCAAAACATCCCATAAAAATGTCTTTTGTTGAACACTTTACTTTCATTAAATATATTTCCAATTATTTCTCAATATTTACCTACAATTATCAGGCTTACGAAAAACAAACAAGAGTTATCTCAAGAACTGTCCAATTGTGTCATTTTTTTTTTAACAATTATAAAATAAAAAAATAAATCTATTGAAAGAAACGACTATAGTAAAATTACTCATACATATTATTTTTTAAACCAAAATATCTCAAAAAATGCCCATGCTAGACTTACGCTGTGAAATAATTTTTTGTTTATTTGGATGAGATCTTTGCGATGAAATGGTGTTTTGGGAGCGACATCGCAAAAAAAAGAATATAACCCACATATAATTTTTTAAACCAAAATATCTTAAAAACCGCCCATGATAGACTTACGCTGCTTTATAGTTTTTTGCTTATTTGGATGAGATCTTTGCGATGAAATAGTTTTTTGGAAGCGACAACGCCAAAAAAAGAAAAAAGCCCACATATTATTTTTTAAACTTAAATATCTCAAAAACTGCCCATGACAGACTTACGCTGCCAAATAGTTTTTTGCTTATTTGGATGAGATCTTTGCGATGAAATAGTTTTTTGGAAGCGACAACTCCAAAAAAAGAAAATAACCCACATATTAATTTTTAATCTTAAATATCTCTAAAACTGCCCATGCTAGACTTATGCTGCAGAATAGTTTTTTGCTTATTTGGATGAGATCTATGCGATGAAATGGTTTTTTGGAAGCGACATCGCATAAAAAAATTACCCAAATATTTTTTTAAACTTAAATATCTCATAAACTGCCCATGCTAGACTTACGCTGTTAAATAATTTTGTGCTTATTGGGATCTTTGCGATGAAATGGTTTTTTGGAAGCAATATCGAAAAAAAAATTGACCCACCTCTTCTTAGAAAATTACTCATACCCCTTTCTCTTCAAATATCAAAAGTCAAAATTTCTTTATTCAAATAAACTTAATAATTAAGCATTTTTGAATCGTCTATATTTTTCTACCACCCATTCTAGACTTTTTTTAAATCAAACAGTAGATTAAGAATTTCAGCGAACCGAACCACACAACAATACCCTCGCAGTCATTCATAAAATCGTCTCATTGCAGAGCATGCAAAGGAATCCTTGTCCATACATCCAAGTTTTTAACTAATATTATTTTCATCGGTTTGCATTTCTAACACACTGTATTAAACTCCATATTACCAGCGATCCAGCGCTGACACCCCCCTCAAAAGTAGCTCACACCCCGATCCATCCGATAATTTCCGCTCGACAGCCTCCGAACTAACGACTGTAACTACCAGACTAACGTAAAACTTCTCAGCTTGCCCCAGTTTCGGTGCGATACCAACTGCCAAATTATGTTGGGAGACACCTGGCATTCGTCCCACGTGTGCACGCTTTTGTGCATTTCGGTCTTTCAAAGTTTTATAATGATCTAAGTTACAACAATATATTTTACAAATTGTTTAAACTAAAAAAAATCATTTAACTGGCCAAGTGTGAGAGACTCGCGTTGCCTTGATTACAAACATTATAGTCATATAGTTATACTTAACTTTTTTGTGTGAAAAGTTATTATAAATTAATTAAGTTTATTATTATAACCGTTGTATTGTGCAATAACGATAAATAATTAAACATATGTATCTAAGTTAGAAGAGTAGCGAAATAAGGAGTTACCGCTACTCGCCCATAAATAAAAAAAAACAATACATAGGTATAAGTATACAATACTTTCCGTTGACCTAAAATCATGAGGAAAATATATATATTTTCCTCATGATAATAATTAATTTAATTATCTCTTTTGCTGTAATATAATGAATGTGTAAGTATGACTGCATGCCATTTATTGTACTTAGGTACTCGAATAAAACAATAGTCGTATTGTTTTTTAACCCAATGAGACTGCTTTTATACACAATCACCTGGGGATACCACAGAATATAATTATAATAGCCTATTACCTCGAGGGACCTGTGGATCAAAGAGGAAAAATTTGTATCCTTCGATCCACCGGTGGAGCCTGGCGGTGGATCCAAATGGATAAAAACGATACAGAGATTTGATAATTATTTATGTTTTGTTAATCAGTTTTTATGAGTATTTTTCTTCTTTTGAGATCCTTGTGTGTTTTTACCTGAGCTTTTGTAAAGTTATTTTTTTTATTTATTATTACTATAATGATGGCAGTTAGGAGCGCACCAGTTTCAACAGTAACATAGGTATGCCCCGAGCTAATTAAGTCACTATTTCCGAACCGATGGCGAAACTACAAATCTTTCCTCCGATAAAGATCCCAGTTTAATTAGCTTTTGTTTTTACACCGGTTCTTCATGTTGGGGCTTTAATGACAGCGTAAAGCGTGGATGAATAGAAACAGGTTTTATAACTATTGATATAACTTTTTAAATTTTGAGATTTAAGCATTCACAATGCTATTTTTATATGTATAATACTAAATAATATACTAGAAAAAATAGGACTCGCACCAGATCATGTTCTCGGACGGGAATCGAACCCGCGACCTTTGGATATCCAGTCCAATGCTCTGACCACTGAGCTACCGAGTCACTAGTGGGAACGTCGAATTTCTTCTAGTATATCAACTCTTACGCTGCAAGCCAGCGCCATCTCACCAATGTAGAAGGAATGAAGAAATTCAACGTTCCCACTAGTGACTCGGTAGCTCAGTGGTCAGAGCATTGGACCGGATATCCAAAGGTCGCGGGTTCGATTCCCGTCCGAGAACATGATCTGGTGCGAGTCCTATTTTTTCTAGTATATTATTTAGTATTATATACTATTGAGATAATTTAAAGCGCTGTTGTGTTGTTTGACCTCTAGTAACCGGGTTCTTGTAACAAGGACGACTAAACCAGCGCTGAACAAAATCTAGGCGAACACGTGGTTCGTAATCAATCGTACCTTCTTCTGAAAATGAAAGCTTGCGTTAAACATAAATGACTTAACATAAACGAATAGCTCTATCGAAAAAATATTCGGTAAAGTAATTTATTATGGGAAATTTGTACAGCGCCATCTACCGCCGAAAAGCAATACAAATTTTTCCATAGAGAATTGCTCTATCGAGTACTTTTGCGCGATTTTTTTCTCGATAACTGTTTGTACTCTACCCTACTACTCTTCCCTAAGGGTACAGTACAGTACCCGTGCTAAGGCACGAACATCTATCGAGAAAAAAAACGCGCGTAAAACTACTCGATAGAGTAATTATCTATGGAAATTTTCATTTCGCTTTTCGGCGGTAGATGGCGCTGTACAAATTTGTCATACAAAATTACTCTATCGAATGTTTTTACACGCGTTTTTTTTCTATTTTTTTCGATAGCTGTTCGTGCTAAGGTTACTGAACTCAAATTCCTGTCGTACAATTTTACACAACTTGCTGAAACAACCTATCGCTTACACTGCAGACTCACCCTTCGCTAGCAAGACGAGCAAAAACGACTTCAAGTTGTAAAAAGTATGAACCATTTAGATCTTTCTTTCCTCAAACAATAGTAAAGAAAGTATTCTGCTTTATCCTGGACTAGCGACCCGCCCTCGCTTCGCTTCGTTTCCTTCCTTTTTTTGCCAAATGCCACCTTCCAACAACACCCAAAAGAAAAAAAAACCGTACAGTCGTCACCGCCATTCGCTCCAAAAGTCTGTTTCCGTCCCGTTCGAGTCCCGTCCCGTCCCATCATCGGAGTAAGAAACGCGCTTAAATTTATTTTCGCGCTCGTTAATTTTTTACATCTATTTATTCAAACGGTAAAGTAAAAAAGGTTAAAATAATGTACACACAACGGCACCTCAGACTATACATGTTGACCTTGAGACCGGCTTTATGCTCTACGTAATAAAAGCTGTTTTTGGAATTTAACTGTATAACCTGACGTGCTGTCGTGTGTACATGAAATGCTTAAGGTAACTAACGTATTTTAGTTGATAAGGATTAATACAGTAGCCTTCTTATTCCGCATTGTACGTGATAATTTTTTTTTTAAATATAATAACATGTTACAAAAATACCCCTAATGCCGAATATGATATACAAGGTGTTACAAAAATACCCCTAATGCCGAATATGGTATATAGGGACCATCAAACTGAACAACTTTTACTATGGGCCCAACTCTGAAATCGTGTTCATACATTTTGATATTTTCTATTTTCATTTTTGTATGAAACAGCTGATTTTTTTTCGCGATTTCAGAGTTGGTCCCATAGAAAAAGTTGTTCAGTTTGATGGTCGCTATAAACCATATTCGGCATTAAGGGTATTATTGTAACATGTTTTATACAACTCCAACTAAAAAAACAATCGGTCGGACCGCGGGTCCCCGGGCAAATACAACTCTACCCCTTTCGTTATAACACGAAATACAATAATAAAACATTAGGTTAGAGAACTACTAAAATATTTTATCCATTTGAATAGGGTTGGGAACTACGTGAAAATCAATATTTTGTTTTATGACTGTAATTCCTCAGTACGTAACGTTAGGAACATGGAAACATAACTCGAAACTTCCTGAGATATATTCCAATTAGGAGAACAAAAATAAGGAGCTCTGCTCCGGATCTTACCGTATGCCAGTCGAAACCGTCTAGTGGGTCAAGGCGGTCTTGTTTTAGTGTTGTACTTTATCCGGAAAGTATCCGAAATAATATCCGAATCGAAAAATAATAAACTTCAATAGATTTTTTCATATTAAAATCGAAAAATGAATATTTTTTTAAGTACAGGTTTTCTTTAGGTATGTTCTAATATATTAATGAAAAATTGTTAAATAATGAATTACCTACCATGTCTTTAATAAGTAATAATAATGTTATAGCGCTAAACATCAATTATTGCATTCAAATATAACATAGCAAAATTACTTAACTGTTCTTTCCTACTCTGAACAGTTAAATAATTTTTGTTAAAACATTTATAAGTTGTCAACAATCAAAATTTCACTTGTCTCTGGTGAAGATGTTAAAATCTTCGTACACTAACTACTTATCTGAAAGTACGAACTCACCAACATTATTCTAGGTTACCTTTTTGTTAAAATCTGCTAACACTGCAGTGTACTTTGAAAAACTTTGCCGAACTTTTTTGTGAAGTTGAAAATTAGAAAAAGGTCGTATCTTTTCTATTTTTGTGGGATTTTCTTATCACACTGACTAATGGGAAATGTCTGAAAAAATCAAATTGGCTGAAATGTTTTTTGTAGATAATCCCTTATATTATAAAAAAACAAAATCTTTGTTTGCGTAGAATTTTTTTTAAATTAAAATTTATTTGATTACCTCTTAATTATATAATTATAGACATACTATACGTAACATTTAAAAAAGTTACATAATATAGTATGTCTATACAAAAATGTCAACTTTTTTTAAATATGGTGATTAGGGAATCATAGCAAAGGAATATTTCCCATTCCACTGTTACTTCTGTACCTACATCAAAAAAAACTCACGCAACGAAAACTACTGATACTTTTTAAATAATAAGGGAGCAGGCTTATTCTACCAATTAAAAAAATATTCAGTTAATTTTTCAGACATTCCCTCATCAGCTAAACTATGAGGACTAGGAACATGAAATTTTGTACAAAGATTCCATTCATAATGTCGGCATGCGCTAATTTGAAAATTCAACCTTTAACAAAAACTGGTCAAGTGTGTGTAGTCTAGGCATAAAAGAGACTGAAAGGCAGAAGTGTTTTGGAACATTATATTGGCAATTTTGTACGTCATATCCTTCGATCAAGAATACCCTAGATGTTGTTTTAGAATTATTTAGTTTGTATATATTGTTTTTTTGAATTCCCGACGTTTCGACACCTTTCCATGGGCCGTAGTCACGGGAGGACTAAAGCAAAAAGGCTGCTCATATTTTTATGAAATTACCCAAATGTATTCAAGTTTATTAAATTGACTAAATGAATTATTTTATTGCTACGTTCTGATTTTAATTATTATTACTGAATTAAATTGATTAAAGTTAATTAGAAAACAAGATCTAGCTACTGAATCTACTACCAGTTCACTAATTGGGAGGCCTCTGAGAGAAAGAACTGGCGGAAGAGAACTCAGAGAGGTTGTGTCGACCTCCCTTTTGATCCCTGTCTACAAAACGAACTAAGTAACTATAAAAAAGTGTTTTATTTCTAATGAACTGTACGCGCGAAAGTCTTAGAAGTGTATATGTATACCCTAGATGTCGGATCAAAGTCTCAGAAACGGCACCTCGTAATAACGCCCCGCTTTCAAACTGGGCGCTTATTTTGTACAAAGTGTTATCTTCTTTGTTTCTTACTGTTTAAAGTAGAATTTGGAAAGAATTCGTACCCAGACAAAAATGTATTCATGTGAGGGTCCGAATTTCAAAATTTTGAATTGCTTTTTGTTTTTTCAGTCGGTGCCACATTTGTGTGCTGTTTTATAATCAGCGCGCGATGAGAATTGGATGCTACCTTTTGGAACTGAAACGCTCACGGTCCGTCGTCGGACAGCCGTAGCGTCGGCAAACTCGCGTAGGTGCTACGAGCATGCTCGCATAACATAATGCTAGTTGTGTAGAACTGTGTGCGTGGATTTCTGCTCGAGTTTTAGTTTAGATGCGAGATTTATATATTTTTGTGTGATTAATTAATAATGAATTGAAAAAATTGTAAAACTTTTTACTTTTTTTAATTAATTTTTATTAAAATAGATTCAAAAAATTTGGTAACGCTACTTGACTGCTTAACTGTCATTTTAGATTTACTTTGACAAGGTCTCATCCCATTATATTCGCGCGCGGATTATATATAGGATATTCTTGATCGAAGGTTACATCAGAGTTCCCACATCAAAGAGAATCCTGTGGCCGGATCCCTTTTTTATTAGTTGCAGAATTAATTTAGTTCTGATTGTACAGTTTTAAACTGACCGGGCCCAAAACTGTTGCAATTTGATCGGCCCGAGCCAAAGAATTCAGTAGTTTTGCGGTTTGTTTGGTAAAGGTAATGAAAACATAAAGTAGTGCGTGCTAGTTCGACATAATAATGTGTACCGACTTTTTACCGACTTCTAAGGTACTCAATTCGACCCGTATTTTTTGTTTTTTATACGAAAAAGGTTGGAGCCATGATCATCAGCCATTTTTAATGTCTCCGCTGCTGGGGCACAGGCCTCCCTTATGGGTGGATAAGGAGGATGGCCATGACCCACCACGCGGGCCCAATGCGGATTGGTGGGTGCTAACCACTGCAAATGCAGCCAGGACCAACGGCTTAACGTGCCTTCCGAAGCACGAAGGAGCTTGAGATAATATATTTTTGGTCACCCATACCATGACCGACCCTTGCGAAAATTGCTTATTATATGCGATTTTAAAATAAATAAATATTTGACAACTTCACATACATTGCTCCGATTCCAAAGTAAGTAGCTAAAGCACTTGTGTTATGGAAATCAGAGACAACGGTGGTATCACAAACACCCAGACCTGAGCCAATATAGAAAAGTTCGTTTTCTAAATTGACCCAACCGGGGATCGAACCCGAGACCTTGAAAACCGGTGTACAAAGCCACTCGACCACAGAGGTCGTCGAATTTCGTCGATTTTAACCTTAGGAGTGGTACAGCGGATGTGTTGTCGATAGTACAAACAAAGTTACGCCGCTTATCGACTTTGGTATACATCTGGTATGTACTACCACTATCTATAAAACGATATCCAATCGGTACACAAGTTAAAGTTGGAACCTGTCGATTCTGCGACCAAACTCGAACCTCACTTCGAATCTCACTTCACTGCGCGGGAGTTTTAAATCATAAATGGGAATGATAGGCTGTTTTATTAATCACAAAAGATTTTAGATATCTACGGTTACTACCTTACTTTAAATCGGTAAAGTAGCTTATATTCAACTAATTTCTAACAACAAATTCACGCGAAGTGAAGTGAGGTTCGAAGTGAGATGCGAGTTAAGTTACAGAGTCGACAGGCTGAGAGGAACTTCAAACTCCATTTTAAGTTGACAAATGATGGCGCCGGTAGAAAGCGCCGTAGCGTATCCGTAGCCGATGTGCTACTACCAAAAAAATTCGCGCAGTGAAAGTTCAATCCGTACAATTAAGTAGGTATGTTTGATTTACTTTTCAGAATAAAATAAATAAATAATAATAAATTTGACAACATCACATACATTGCTCTGATTCCAAAGCAAGTAGCTAAAGCACTTGTGTTATGGAAATCAGAGACAACGGTGGTATCACAAACACCCAGACCTGAGCCAATATAGAAAAGTTCGTTTTCTAAATTGACCCAACCGGGGATTGAACCCGGGCCCTCAGAGTTGGCGACACCTTGAAAACCTGTGTACAAATCCACTCGACCACGGAGGTCGTCAAACCATAAAGATTGTTTTTCTGTGACGACTTCAGTACTGGGTTTTTTTTTTACCCTGTGACTAGGTGTTTGGGACTTCGTTAAATGGCTGAAATATAACTTACCACATATCTCTGCCGTTTTGAAAATTTTCGAAAAACTGTATCGACAAAAATCTATTTATTTATCGGACTTGCTCACAAAATTTCACGAGAACGAGAATCGGTTGAGTAATGCGACCTGTAGAAAAGAACAAATGGACAGCTGGACACCGGAAGGACAACGAAAGCATTTTTGGCCAAGAACGCTTCGCGCTTGCTCGGTCAATAACTTTTAGTATGGAGCCAAATTCTGTAAGCGCTTTACAAGTATTTATCAAAATATTCACTTGTAATGTTTACGCGCGCACTAGATATTGAAATAAAAGTGTTTTATTTCAATATCTATTATAATAATATATTGAATTTCTAATCACATTCAGCTTTATCCACTTTCAGAGTTAGTTTCGGTTACAAACGTCCCTATTATGATCGAAGAGGACGATTAGATTAAAAAACTTATTTTTAAATTTATATCAGTAAGTACTTTTTGACTTTGAATAATAAGTCACCAAACACCTATACATCTTGTAGACTTGACACTAAACAAGTAGAAAACAAACCAAGTTGTAAAAGGCGCTCGAACCAGCCACTTAGGCCACGCACACACTAATGTGCGCGAGCAAACTCATAAGAGCGGGTACACACGCCCGCACCCCACGGGACCGTCTGATTGCCAGGAACTGGTACGCTGACTCGCCGATATCGGGACTGTGGGGCAAATGAGAAGCGGCAGCGGGTACACTTAAAGAAAACAAAAGAAAGAGTTCACAAAACAACATGTTGACAAAACGCATTTGTACCACCCGTAGGAATAAAATTGGTAGCAACCGTCCCCATGCTACTTGGAAGGGGTCGGTTGGGACAGAATTTTTTTGAAGATCCCAACTGACCCCTCATGGGGACAGAGGCGTGTGGTCGGTTGGGAATAATTCATTTGTAGAATCAGTGATGGTCACTTGCCTGTAAGTAGGCATTTTACATGTTTTAGATATATATATAAATATATATAACACACACACATACACAAATATATATACACACACACACACACACACACACACATACACACACACACACACACCTACTTACTAACTCGCCGATAATTTTAAGATTATAGTCTTTTAAAAAACCTCTTTTGTTTTTGTTTGGTAAAAAGTTTGTTATAATTTATAAGAAATCTTTGTAAGCAAGTTGGGAAGTGGCGAGTCTTTCCCATAACAAGTATCTAAGATTACTCAATGGGAAGACTCAGCGCAAAATATTGTTAGTACGATTTCACGAATAAATGATTTTTATTTTTATTTTATTATTTATTTATTTAGTAACGGCCAATTCTATTAAATTTATCCCATGTTTTTGTGTAAAAGTCAAAATATTTTTGTTCAAATAACTTTAAGTTTATTCTATCTATACTTTTTTATATTGTCTAAGTATATTTTCCTAAATAAGAAATATTTTATGGCTAAGTATACCACACCTAATATAATTGCTATGTGTAAGTATTTGAATTATTTAGTTCCTTCTAATTATAACCCAACAATTACTTATTGTTTTATAAGAAAATACAATTTAAGTTCATATAAGGTAATTATCAAACTGACTGTCAATGAACGCATTGTTCTGGTTTATTTTTGTACACAAAGACTGATAAAAAACAAGACTATGATAGCTTTAAAAGGGTGGTAATAGCGCGCTATAATGCTCTACCGCACCACCATTATATTATTATGTTGTGTGGTGCAAGGGAAGAGCGGAACACTAATGACTATTAAAAGACTAGCAGAAATAGTGAAATAATGGTCTGTTTGCAGATAATATGTAATCGTTTTTTTATGAATTAACTAATAATATTATGCTATATTTTTTTGTTGTGGTCAATAAAAGATGATTTATCCATCTTAAATAATCCTGAAATTTCAAAAAGCTCTAATTCGTAAGTGTTTCATAAAGTTTCAAAGGATCAAATTTATCATACCTTGTTGACATTCTTTTATAATCGCATTTAATTGAATCTACCCTTAAAGAAAACCTTAAATCTCACAAGCGATGTAAGGTAATTTAATACATGAAATCAGTATTTTTCTGGAAACTATCAAGACACCTTAAAAACGCTGTCGCTCATAACTTTCGGCAGAAGCAAACGAATTAGCGAACAATAGAGCGGTGTTTACTCGAAAGTTCGCGTCGTTATAATAGAAAATTTATAACGCCGTCCAAATGAAAGTGCTCTTTGTGAGCGATGTTCGGTTGGGCTAGAGAACTTTGGCCTGACAAATTACTTATAGCAGACACGAAGAATACCGTCTCTTCGCGTTAAGTAGTGGAATGCGCTACCGAACTCCTTAGTGACGAGTTGTTTATGGTCAATGACAAACCTCCTTTCTTTTTTTTACTTTTTTCGTTAACGGCGTTGGCAAAATGTCAAATCTTATAAAGCGTTAGTTAATTACTGGAATTTGCTTTAGCTAAGTATTTAAAACTTGTAAACACTATTTTATCTGACTTCCTATAAGGGGGAGTTTCTATTCCCATTAAACCCATGTCTCGTACCTTATAATTTATGACAACTTTGATAAATTCTTAGAATTTCCGCATTTTCTTTAATAGATACCATCAATTAATCCCATAATTAAAGGTGTCTTCCTTCGTAACGTTACGCACTATATTAATTACACGGGTGTTAAACGGGAACAATGGAGTAGGTACATCACTAGCATATGACAAAACACAGGTGTTACCGCCGCTGTTCTAGGTGTAATTAGTTCTAGATATCATCCAAGTACGCAGACTTAAGAATGAGGAACAAGGAAAAATAACATTTGTAATTATTTAATTACATTACACTTACGCAATAATTTTAATTTTAAAGGCCTCTGTGGTCTAGTGGTTCTCCCACACTTGTAAACAATACAATACATTTAATTAGGATTACGGTGCCACTTTGAGGGCTATTAGGCCCTTATTAGGCCTATAGGCTATTAAGGCCCCTATTAGGGTCCTTAAGAAGGAGTTCCAAACGCAGCAATGACAGTGATCTGTGGTAGTGTTTTCGAAAACGACCATAGCGCGATTATGTCTAGAAAACTGTCTGCCAATACCGTCTTTAGCCTATTTAAGGCCCTGGGCACATTAAAATAAATGGGTTCCCTTTAATATTGACGTTTTATCTAAATATACCAAAATCAGATCAGAAGGCCTGATATTCGGGCAAGAGTAGGATAGCTATACGCATGCAAAAGCTAGTAAGCAAGTAGTATTTATAATCAGTAATTATTGTTTAAGTTTTCAAAATACCTCAATATGTTTAATAATTGTTTTTTGGTAATAAGCATCCTTTATCGTTTAGCGATCTGGCAGTAACTAGGGGGCCCCTATCGATCGCGGGGCCCTGGGCACGTGCCCAGAGTGCCCAGTGGGAAAGATGGACCTGCTGTCTGCTCTATCCCCTCTTACGTCTATATTCCGTGTGTTACGGTAATTCAATAGGCGTCTCGGGAGCTACCAAACACGCTACCAATCTGCAGTATGCATTGTAATAACACTCGCAATTGACGGATGACCGAAATTGATGTTTAGGAGAAAGGTGATAAGAGATAGTTTTGCTCGCACGAACACTAGTTTGAGAAGCTAGTATACTGCCTGCCTTAAAGTGGATCTGCATGAATAAAGCTGTTGGCTCCAAACTCCAAATCATCAATATCGACAAAATTATATCGGCTTGATGATTCGCAGGCTTGAAACGTATTCGCATAAACTAACATAAAAATACATGACTCTCCTAAAATAAATGAAAACATAGCGAGTTCAAAAGAAATATTAAATTATTTGAAAAAAAACACCAACTTATCACACTACTCCATTAAATACTATAGTCGTTATAAAGGCCCCTATACAAGGTGTTACAAAAGTACCCCTAATGCCGAATATGGTAGATAGGGACCATCAAACTGAACAACTTTTACTATGGGACCAACTCTGAAATCGCAAAAAAAAAAATCAGCTGTTTCATACAAAAATTAAAATCGAAAATATCAAAATGTATGAAACAGCTGATTATTATTTCGCGATTTCAGAGTTGGCCCCATAGTAAAAGTTGTTCAGTTTGATGGTCCCTATATGCTATATTCGGCATTAGGGGTATTTTTGTAACACCTAGTATACCTCAAGTGGCGCCCTCATTTTAATTAAATTTATTGCTCGCTAAGTACATAATGTATCGAAAATTCACATGTACAGATTGAAGCTAAGGTTCTATAGTTTATTTACAAACAATAACCTCAGTAAAATTTTGTTCGTTGTAGTAGTAGTTCGCAAAAGTGCTAAAAGTGGCCACTTTTGGCACTTTTGCGAACTACTTCTATAGGAGCCTTAAGTATTCTGTGTAGTAAAAAAACGGGCCCCAAACTTGATACATTTCTCCAGAGGCGCATCGGCGTTTATCCCGATGCTATCGGGACTATTCGGGACGGTCAGCCCGCATTGAGATAAGGGAGGGCCCACTGGACTGGGCCATTATTTAGAAGACGATTTGGGATCGACACGGGACTGCTGGACACGCTTTGGAGTATTATTATATCGTTAACACGCTGAAGGCCTGTTTCGTAAATAATTCAATTTAAAATTTAAATAATTCATTTAATTCTTGCTTTTTAAAATAACATAAAAAGAACAATTTTATTAAATTATCCGACAAAATAATTGAAAACTCTTAACTTATCAGAATGTTAACTGAAACTTAGCTTTAAAAACTTAGTATTTAAATTCATCGTCATCGCTAGTACAAAAATC
Source organism: Catoptria pinella (assembly GCA_963556745.1). Classification (NCBI taxonomy): domain Eukaryota; kingdom Metazoa; phylum Arthropoda; class Insecta; order Lepidoptera; family Crambidae; genus Catoptria; species Catoptria pinella. The sequence goes on along the minus strand of OY750778.1, from coordinate 9,572,210 downwards.
ACTCGATTTAATACAGTCGGGAATATAATGGGGAAAATCAACAAAATCGGGAAAATCATTAATGGGGAAAGTCACAAAGGTAAAATGTTATTCATAAGGACTATAATAATAGTGGTGTTTGTTTACAAATTGGGATTAGTTCTTTTCACCACCTCTGTGGTGTAGTGGTTCGCCCACCCGTGTAAGACGCAGGGGTCCCGGGTTCGATTCCCAGAAGGGGGGGTACAATTTGCACTCGGTTTGGTTTCTGGTTGGGCTTATTTCAAGTCTTCCTGCCTAGCTACCACCATCTTATATAAGTCTGACACCATAACAACTATTTAAAAATTGTTGCGTTCCGGCAGTGGTGAGGATTCCGGGTGCAGTGCGACTTGCGGTGTTGTGGCTTTATCGTCACTTAAGGCTCCTAAATCCCTCAAGTGGCGCCCTCATTTTAATTAAATTTATAGCTCGCTAAGTATATAATGTATCGAAAATTCACATGTACAGATTGAAGCTAAAGTTTTATAGTTTATTTACAAACAATAACCTCAGTAAAATTTTGTTCGTTGTAGTAGTAGTTGGCAAAATTGCTAAAAGTGGCCACATTTTGCTCTTGTGCCTACTACTACATCAACGAACTGTATTTTAATGAAGTTATTGTTTGTAAATAAACTATAGAACCTTAGCTTCAATCTGTACATTTGAATTTTCGATACATTATGTACTTAGCGAGCAATAAATTTAATTAAAATGAGGGCGCCACTTGAGGGATATAGGAGCCTTAACATCAGGTGAGGTGAAGGTCAAGCACCAGTGGCGAAGGGTCCATACTAACCTGTTCCCATCGGCTTACCTTTTAGAAATGCCACCCCACCGAACCACTATGCAGATCATAACATTTTTGTAGGACGGCTTACCATCGCCAAGTACAAACCCGTTGTTGACAAAAAAACACAGTCTTTAAGCAGTAACCCAGCATCATGCCAACCTGATTTCCACAATGATGTATCACCATAATCAACCATTCTACGGACACGCTACGCATAGGCTTTTTCAAAGCACTCCATGACAAATCGTATCGCCTGGAATGATACAACATTTATAAATTAAATTAAATTAATATTTGACAATATCACATACATTGCTACGATTCCAAAGTAGCTAAAGCACTTGTATTATGGAAATCAGAGACAACGGTGGTATCACAAACACCCAGACCTGAACCAATACAGAAAATTTTGTTTTCAAAATTGACCCAATCGGGGATCGAACCCGGGACCTCAGAGATGGCGACACCTTGAAAACCGGTGTACAAATCCACTCGACCACGTAGGTCGTCGATTTATAAAAATAGCCATTAAATCTATGCATTAGATTCCAACTGCTAAACAAAAGACTGTCAGTCAACTAAAGTTATATTAACAAGGGACACGGCCGGGTATCGACTCCGTGACTTATCTCGGCTTGCCCGGCCGGGATTACCCGGAGATCCGGGCGATAGTGGCCCGTCCACAAATTAACGGATAAGTTATTACCAGCTCCTTCTGCGGAGGGAATATTGAATAGTGCTGTGTTACGGGTTTGTTGGTGTTTTTAATACCTTAGCGAAGAAAGTGGCAAGTTGTTGTTTTTGTCCCCGGATAATAAAGGAAATAGCTAACAGAGGTAAGTCAAACAAAACGTGGACTCAAATTGAAAACTTTTCCAGTCGTCTTATGCTCTAAAACCGAAACTAGAGAAACCTATCCAATCTCAGAAATCTCGAAATATTTTCTTGGAAAACAAGCTTGACACTTATGCACTGAGTCGGAACGGAAGTAATGTCTTCTATTTTGAAGTAATTTTTCTAACAAAAATCAACTTTTACGCTTTTTGTGGTGTGACTATCTTCCGAAAAAATTGGAACATTATCAAGAGTTCTTTTGCGAGAAAATGTAATTTGCTCCCAACACATTCAAAACTATTTACCGTCAAAGAGAGCAAAAGCTGGCTGTTTGCCCGACACCCGATTCCTAACAAAAAAATATTTACAAACAAAAAAGGATGGAGTTTTTATGGCGTTCTTTTTTTATTTACTTTCCGTTCCTTTTCCCGTTTATCGGATTTTGTCGAGAGATAAACGTGTTAGCGCGGGTTTTGCGTGTTTACGACTCTGTCTGTGTTCAATTTGGACTGTTCCGATTGTTCGGGCAAAGTTGATTAGCATACTTTACCTAGGCCCCAGTATAAAAGTACCAGTATTTCATCTTAATACTGACCAGAAATCGAACCGTAATAAGGCGCTAAGGAATCTCGGTACACTTTGGTACACAACAGTCGCGAGTGTGCTGCAGTACTTTATATTATTGCCATACGACATATGATACGATATTCCTGTGCTATTAGCATTCTATGCGTTTGAACGCTACGTTTACTTTTGAAGCTTCAAAATAAGCACTAAACTTTAAAATTACGTGCCATAAGATTGTTAATACCATATAAGTAATACATCAAAGTCTGTGATTTACATAAGTTTGCGACATGTGATTTAATAGTAGCGTTCAAACGGATAGAATGTTGGCTATTTGCGTGGAGGGCAGGTGGTCAAATAGGTGATTTTTTCAGAAGCGTCAGATCCATGTTTTTTTGTTTGAATTCTGTCTACATCAAGATCACCAAGCTATAATATATAAATTGAGAGAGAAAGAATCTGACAGGTCTTGTAATCATCCGATTATAAATTCTCGACAGTATTGTTCAATGTATTGATGTTTGAATAATTTATCTGTATGGAAATAGTAACATAATTTTTTAAACTCTTGAGAAACAATAGATGGAGAGCTCTACCTAGCATGGCACGCTTAGCGGCTTAGCGCGTAATGCGTATTATTTTCTTTAGCTGTAGAGTGGGGGAATTATTTCAAGGACACGGGTGAGAAAAAATACTGTCACTTAGTTATACTGTGCCACATACCAATTTATGCGTACCAACAGCCGATGGAAGAGCAAGCGCGGGTGGTACGGTTTCACGTTTTACGATCCGAGGTTCGATTCCGAGTTGTAGTATTGAATAGTTACCCGTTCTTGATACTTGATTAAGGACATAAATTCATTACTTAATCTTTCTTTCACTCGTATTTGCTTGCAGACAAGTAAATATTTTGGGTTGAACAATAGTAGATTACTGATTTTTAATTAAGTACGAGTATAAACATGTCATTAAAAACCGGCCAAGTTCGAATCGGACTCGCGCACAAAGGGATCCGTACGATTATCTATAAAAACGAGCAAAAAAAATCGTCGTATTTTTTCTAGTATATTATTAGGTATTATAAAAAAAATCACGTTTGTTATATGGGAGCCCCCTTAAATATTTATTTTATTCTGTTTTTTATTATTTGTTGTCATAGCGGCTACAGAAATACATCATCTGTTTCAACTGTCTCTATCACGGTTCATGAGATACAGCCTGGTGACAGACGGACAGACGGACGGACAGTGGAGTCTTAGTAATAGGGTCCCGTTTTACCCTTTGAGTACGGAATCCTAAAAAGTGACCACCGGATACATGACCGGTGCAGACAGAAAACAGATATTCTTTATTTTTGTTTAGTAATATTAACAAACTTTTGTGGTATCGCTAAAAAAACATTAGAGATTCCCTCAAATTTTCAATAACGATAATGGTCGAATTACTATCAATTGACATCATGTTAAAAGACCATGAGCTGCGTTTTTATACTAAACTTTTTATGGCTTCCATTTTCATAACAATTTTATTATGCATGTGATTCACACTAATCGACCGGATTAACCTCATATTTTTATACCTTAAATTTTCTCGCGGAGTAAGAATTGATTCAAATTCGTCGCTTATGAAATGAACCGATGGATTTTCGTTTCCCGCCCAAATTGCTACCATGAAAATAATGTAATGTTAGCCAAATTGAGGCAAGGGCATCAAATTGTGATGCCATTTTTTTTTTTTATTTTATTGGCATCAAAAGTTAATAGAATCGTAAAATTACGGCTTATCAGTTTTTAGGGTTCCTTATGGTGCGACTCAGTCTGTCTGTCTGTCACAGCTGGATAACTCGAGAACTACTAATGCTATGAACTTGTGGAATACTTTTAGATAAGGTTGATGAACTGGCAAAGATGCGTACATATTATTGAAGTCGACTGTACCTACAGGGCTTATTATTAAATAGGTACTTAAGGAGAAAAGGCATGTCACATCATTAATGTTTTATTTATTTAATATATTTTAATTGCAATAGCATTTTGATTTCATTAAGTCGCTTTGTAACCTACCTTATAATAATATGTGACCCGTTACCCCCGACCAATGTAGAGATGGAACCCCGCAGGGGGGTTTGCAGGTATACCTCCGTGTGGATCTGATGAGCATTTTGACTTATCGGACCTGTGCAGAGGAGAGTCGTGAACTCGCCGGGCTGGCCCCCGCCAGGCCCGGAAGTCTATAAAAGAGTACACCTGCATAAAAAAAAAGGTAGGTTATCTATTTTGGCTGTGCATTATGTATTAGTAGGTAAGTTTCTTGCGCCTGTTCTTCTTGTCAGTTAAAAAAGTCTGGAACGGGTGGTAGGAAAATATAGACGGTTCAAAAGCGCTTAATTACTTAGTTTATTTGAATAAAGCAATTTTTTACTTTACTTTTTTACTTTTACTCTATTTGATTTTTCAGAATAATTGTTTCTACTTTAGTAGGTATATCGTCATTCTTATGTTTAATAATTAATCAACATCATTTGTAGAATTGTTTTGTCGATCTTTTCAACACATTTTCAAGTTTTTTTTCTTTCAAATTCCTTTTTCTGCGGTTTTAAAGTTCTCACAAGATTTATAGGCAAATAAACACAATGCCCATCGCGTTCTAACAAATTCAATTCGATTTTTGTCGAAAATCGCTCGGAATTCGATTGTCGACATCGTAAAATACCCGGCGCGACGGTAGCGCCTCCGCACGGCCGTCCTCGGAACTACAAAATGCTTTGAACCGAATAATTCACTAGTTGCGACAAAGCCTTATTGCGTTCGTCCGAACTTCTATTCTTTGAACAGTTAAGGTCATTTTCGAATGTATTCATAGTGATAAAATTGTTCGTAACGACCGACTCGCTACAGAACGCAGCCACATTGAAAATCCTTTTAAAAGAACCTCTACGGAAGTGGGTACGGCAGGGGTAGAAATTTATTATAAATTTATTAATGATTTAAATATTTCTGAAGAGTGCTTCTGTCTTTTGCATAGTGAGAAATTGTAATAGTCTCTACCGGGCTCTGAAAGACGACCGACCGAAGTAACTATTAGTACTTTGTCACACCAATAATAGTGCTATTACGGAAGTTGTATGTAACCCTGCTATAATGACGACCTGAGTGGTGCAATGGTCAACATGCCGGTCTACCACGCAAGAAGTCCCGGGTTCGATTCCCGGCCGGGCAGAAATTGAAATGATGAATTTAATTTCTGTGGCGGGTTGGGTGTTATATAGGCATATATAATAGGCATATACTTAAAAAAGTATAAAGTAGTTTATCAGTTGTTGTAGCACCCTTATTACAAGCTTTGCTTACTTTGGGGCTAGATGGCGCTGTGTGAAATTGTCCAGGCGTTTATTTATTTATTATTATTATTTATTAAATGAATCGTATGGAATCAAAACCTGCCTATCTGTCATTTTTATCAAAATGACTTATTGATAAAGCAACATTGCTCAAACGTCGTCGACAGTTCAATTCTGAGGGTTAAGGGTTATAGCGATTAAGAATCAAAAGCGGCCATTTTCTTTGCTACTACTACTTCGCTGATCAGCGACCCGTCGTTCGCCTATGTTTGTTTTTTTGTGTATGACCCCCGATTACTCAAAGACGGCTGGACCGATTGAATAATAAATAAATATTTGACAACATCACATACATTGCTCCGATTCCAAAGTAAGTAGCTAAAGCACTTGTGTTATGGAAATCGGAGACAACGGTGGTATCACAAACACCCAGACCTGAGCCAATATAGAAAAGTTCGTTTTCTATATTGACCCAATCGGGAAACGAACCCGGGACCTCGGAGATGGCGACACCTTGAAAACCGGTGTACCTACGTACAGCTACTCAACCAAGGAAGTCGTCAAATTATTAAAACGTTATTTCATCAGGTTAACTTCAGTAGTTTTCAAGTAATCTTGAAAAATTTCGGTTACTATTACATAATACTTAAGTGTTTTTTGTGGTTGTTCGGATATAACTTTTTTGTTTATGAACCGATTTAGACGTTTCTTTTTTAATTAAATTTAGATTTTTCGCATTTACAATGCTATTTTTATATTAAGAAAAATATATGCAGCGAAGAAGTAAAAACGGTAGCATAATTGGTCAGTGCATTGGGCTGGAATCCCAAGGGTGCGGGTTCGAGTCCCGTCTGAGGTGCTACGGGTGAGTCGATTTTTTCTAGTATTTTTTCTAATAGTATTTGTTTTATTTAATTTAATTTCATTGACATTAGACTTTGGACTTAGAAAATTCACAAGGGAACTCCTCAAAATCAAATAGGATATGACGTATAGTGATTAAGATAATGATAAGTTTATGACAATCCAAAATAGGGTAGGTAGGTACCTAACCATCAACATTCGGTGTTGGTTTACCTTCAAACTCCTGAGGATGCTCCGGGTTGGGGCGAAACACGTGTAGAGTAATCTAATTGGTGAAGGTGCAAGGTAGTGTCGCTGTCATGCTAAATGCAGGTATTGTGCACTGATATTTTGTGGTGTGCATGTGCAATCTTTTTCAGTGCATCTTGCATATATTTTTTGCGGGAGTAAGCTACATACATTATTTCTCCTTTTACAATATTATTCCATGCTTTTTAAATCTGTTGTTTTAAGTTTTTTTAAAGGAGGTTTTGTTTTTTTTATATAAATAAGATATAAGTAATTTATTATTTCTGTAATGGGTATACGAAGTTAAACTTGTTTAGCCATAACATTTAAGAATTTATTGAAAAAGTTGGCTAACTATATTAACAACTTCAACATCAAAACTAATTTTTAAACCCCATTTAAATTTACAGGCTGACACCTGCCAATTTTCATATTTTTTATAACTTTTAAGGTTGTCTTATGAAAATGTTTATCTTTTTGAATTCATTAATTTGATACGTCAAATCTGAAAATTTAATCAATCACCAAGTTTGTGATGGACTTTCACTAGATTCACTGAGCATATCACTGTTTACTAATCCCCATAAGTACTACTTTATCGGACGTTTAAATTTATCGGTGGGGTCCACATTATCTAGTTTAAAGTAAACTTTTGTTTTACAATAAAATTTTAGGAACAAATCATTCTATAGGTAAATTAAGATAGTTGACACATTGTTTCTTACTAAAGCAGCAATGTAACTGCGAGTTCTGTCAGAGTCGATTGCAACAAAGTTACATAATCAGGGGGCCGCAGTCATTTAGGCCGGTAATAAAACGGCACTGTTCAATTAAATGACTAGGCCGTTAATTGAGCGGCTGATTAAACCAGTTGGCTGCGACATATACAAGGTGTTACAAAAATACCCCTAATGCCGAATATGGTATATAGGGACCATCAAACTAAACAACTTTTACTATGGGACCAACTCTGAAATCGCGAAAAAAAAATCAGCTGTTTCATACATTTTGATATATGAAACAGCTGATTTTTTTTTCGCGATTTGAGAGTTGGTCCCAGAGTAAAAGTTGTTCAGTTTGATGGTCCCTATATACCATATTCGGCATTAGGGGTATTTTTGTAACACGTTGTATAAACCTTTAACTTTATTTCGCAGTTAGATTCAAAGTTAAAGTAGGTAGGTATTAACTTTATTTTACAAAAGTCAGTACAAGATTATTCAATTTTAATTCATTTCTTGAGTTCTAATGTCGACAATGTTCATAGAAGTAAGACCAATGAGTTCCATAATATTTTCCCACGTAGAAGCGTTTATAATCATCACCATATCAGATTCTAAGTACGCGGCCTCTACTGAAAATATAAAAAATCAAGATAAATACAATGCGATTAAATTGACAATAGACAGTGATCCGCTGCAACTTCACTCGAGAATGTACGGCAAAGAGAAAAGTTTACAGATTAAAATACGTCATTTTGCACCGCAAGCGCTCTGAAGTTGTCACTTCAGTTGTATATTCTCAGAAGAATCTATTATATTAATCGCACAATGCAGGCACGTAATAATGGACACAGATAAATAAATAATAAATAAATAAATATTTGACAACATCACATACATTGCTCCGATTCCAAAGTAAGTAGCTAAAGCATTTGTGTTATGGAAATCAGAGACAACGGTGGTATCACAAACACCCAGACCTAAGCCAATATAGAAAAGTTCGTTGAAATTGACCCAACCGGGGATCGAACCCGGGACCTCAGAGATGGCGACACCTCGAAAACCGGTGTACAAAGCCACTCGACCACGGAGCAGATAACTATACAGAACTATAGCACAGGAAACATCAATCAATCATCTCGTTTTGTTCAATGAGTGTTTTTATTTAGAACTCCATCTTCAATTTAATAACTTTTCTTGGTAGAAATAACATTATCTTTAGTTTACTTACTAGTAGTAAAATGCTTATGTTGTAGGTAATATTATTTATGACTTGTCTACCTACATGAATTAAGGATGCCTCTAAATTGTTGTAAAATGAAACAAAATTACCTCTCATTTGATTAATATTATCAATAATCTTTTTTAAATTCGAAAGCTCTTTTTCTATATTAGCTTTGACGTTATTGAAGAAATCTGAATCTTCAAAATCAACACAACTATTATTTTCCATTGTAGAATTGCGGAAGTTTCACCGGAAATGAAAATATTTTCTATTACTTGTTTCTTTCTATCTTTCACAAAAAGTAGAATTTCTCCCGCGCTCCTTTTTGCTTTTTGAATATCGTACTTAAGTACTCTAGTTTTCTTAAAAGGCAGAGAGAAGTGTGTTCATTCAGCCAGTTCCATTTACATGCATTGCTATTAAATTGACAATAGTGATCCACTGCAACTTCACTCGAGAATGTGTGGTAATGAGAAAGTTTTACAGATTAAAATAGGTACATCGTTTTGTACAACAGGCACTCTGAAGTTGGTTACTACTTTTGTACATATGCTAAATTAACTACCGACCTATTTATTTTACTTGTTTTAACGTGTAAAACTGAATTCGACAAATTGAACCGATTGCTTTAAATAAGTACCTAATCATAAACTACATTATACAGACAAGCAAAGCTGTCTCCAGTTTACCTATTAGATTACATTAAAAAGTTTTCAACGTTTATCAATGTCGTTAAATGAGTAAAACATTACCTACTACACTCTGCCTACACTTTTTTTTCACAAGATGTCAAATTTGTCACCCGTCCAAAAAGATGGTATAACTTTTTATTTTTTACTCCAGACGGCATTTCGCCCCTTTTTATTAAGCTCACAAGAGATTCCATTTGCATACCTCTTCACATACTTTTTAATCTAAGTATGAAAGAAGGGACCTTGCCGTCTATATGGAAGAGTGCAAACGTAGTTCCCATTCATAAAAGTGGTTCCAAGCACGATGTCCAGAACTACCGACCCATTTCTTTGTTGTCAACCATGCCGAAAGTGCTTGAGAGACTAGTCCATGACGCAATATATCCTACTCTTCACGCTGTCATCATACCTGAGCAACACGGTTTTGTCAAACATCGATCTACCCTCACAAATTTGGTAACATATTCCACCTTTTTATTTGAATGTATGGACAATCGTAAACAAGTTGACTCAGTGTATACAGACTTCTGCAAGGCTTTCGACAAGGTTGACCACAAATTATTGCTACGTAAGATTGCGTTTAATGGAATTCGGGGCAATCTGTTTCGTTGGTTCCAATCCTACGTTACCAACCGGACACAGAAGGTTGTGGTGAATGGGTTCGCCTCCTCAACGATGCGGTTAACTTCAGGCGTAGCTCAGGGCTCAATTTTGGGTCCCTTATTATTTATTCTATTTGTTAATGACATTTCCGAATGTTTTATTAACAGCAACTTCCTGCTTTACGCAGACGATTTAAAAATATACCGCACGATCAGCAATCACGAGGACTGCGTTAAGCTTCAGCAAGACCTAGATCGCCTCTCTGTTTACTGTAATGATAACAAATTATATCTTAGTCTACCCAAGTGTAAACACATTACTTTCACTAAAAATATAAATTCTATACATTACAAATATCATTTGAGTAACATTCCGTTAGAAACTGTTTCATTAATTCGCGATTTGGGAATTTTTTTAGACTCAAAGTTGCATTTGGATGCTCATATTGACCATATCACTAGCAAAGCTTACAAACTTTACGGTTTTATCACAAGGTCCTGTTCTGCCTTTAAACGACCCAGTACCTACCTTTATCTTTACAAATCTTTAATTAGATCGCAGCTTGAATATGCTGTAATCGTATGGAATCCTATCTATGATAAGTACCATAAACAGCTCGAATCTGTTCAGCGCAAATTCCTAAGATTTCTTTACTTTAAATGTTCTCGCCAAAGAGAATCTTACGAAAACTTACTGGATAAATTCTCAGTTAATACGTTGGAGATGAGGCGGTCACTTTTGAGTTCTTGCTTTTTGTACAACCTGTGTCACAATCGATTCGATTGCATTGATATGATCAGTAAAATTAATTATCAAGTGCCAAGTAGATCTAAGCGAATTCAACAAATGTATCCGCACCGTTTATTTTCACTCCCCATATGTAAAACTAACGCGGGTACTCGTGCTCCTTTATATAGAGTAATGAACCTATATAATGTTAATCTTAACAACGTCGATATGTTTTGTCTGTCACCATCTCAATACAAAAAACAAGTCAACTTAGCCCTTACACATAATTAGTCTTTATGTGTCTTTGTCTTATTGCTTTTACATGAACCTTGGAGTTTTGGAAGTAGATATAAAAGTACTCTCTTTATTTTATTTATTTATTACTCTGCCTAGTTTTTAAGTAAGCACAAGATCAAAATTATCAATAAAATAAATTAACTAGCTTTCTTATGGATGTTTACGTTAAAGTCATTAATTATCTGATTTATCTCGTATTTTTAATGTACCACCGCACTGTTGAAGTTCTATGTCTTAGCGCAATTGTTTAATTTTTTAACGGTAATTAGTGGATAATGAGGTTGGCTGTACAATGACTTAAGTCTATACTACATTTGAATTGTTAACCTTACACTTTATTGTACAACTGTTTTTTATCCTTAATAAAATAAAATAAAAATAAAAAAATAACTTAAAATAATAAAAAACAGTTTTTATGAAGGTTCACAAACAACCACAATAAATCATAAAAGAGTTAGGTAAGGTAGGCATGAGGCGCCGTGTCGTGCAGAAGTTAAATTATGTGTAAATAGAATAGTCTTAATGGACAATCGGGACAAATGCGCGAACAATGATGCCAATCGCCCAGAGCGTACTAAAACTGCTTTTGGATGACTTTTGGTATGTGTGGCGCGTCACAGAGCGAATGTCATTGGATTTATAAATACGATACAGCTCCAGAAATAGGTGGCTACAGGTTTTCCAGGCGTCCGAACGAAAATAAGTAGCCTGGATCCGTTAAACAATATTATTGTCTCGAGCGATAGAGTGCTGCGTCGGATGTGAGTGTTTTAGTCTAACAACTTACGCTTGGCTTTTCTCCTTATTTTTTTTTTTATTGTGACGTTACGTTATGGATGATGATGAAATGCAACAATTCTCATTGCGCTGGCATAATCACCAGGTAGGTGAGTAATTACTTAGCTTTATGAACACACCACCTACATCGCCACGAACGCAGGTACACAAAACAACAATATATTACTAACAAAGTGTTTGTTTTAAAGAATGCAATATGAAAGTTTTTTATTGAAATAAAAATATTTTATAGGTAGGTAATTACTTCACGGCTCAAGTGACAGTCTATACAGTTTCTAAGACGTGTTTGACTGGTAATAGGTATGATTTTCAAAGTTTACGAAGCACTTTTCTTTTTTAATTTCTTTACATAAGAAAACCCAGAAAAACTGTCACTTAAAAACTTTCACACTTCACTTACGTAGCTATACACAAACACGAAACATCCACAAAACAATTTTAAACTAGGTATTGCAATGTGAGAAAATATTTAAGCAATTTAAACTTTTCAAATATACTTAGTAAATACTTTTAGACACACAAGTAATATCTACACAACGTTTTTTTTTTATAAACACAAAATCTGTAAACTATTTGTAGAGTTCATTATTATGAAGAACTTTTTCTATTAAAACAACCCTGAAATCGCAAAAAAAACAACTGTTTAATTTCATACATTTTACTAGTTCCAATAACTTTTGTATGAAACAGCTGTAACTTTTTCGGGTTTCATGGTCGTTTTCATATAAAAAGTTATTTGTAACGATGAAATTTTACCGGTTATTTACCAATAATTTTGATATTACACTTACCAATAATTTTGATTGTTAAGATACGTATAATACCAACACTTTTCATTGTTTATGATAGTGCTTGCGTTCAAGCGTAATTTTAGAATTACTTACTTTTAGAAATCCAATTTTTATGCCAAGCGCAATAAGAACTATTGATTGCAAACACATGTACTTGTACAGCGTATTAATAAATGAATCCAAAATAAAAAAACTGTTTATTCGGACTATCAAACTGAACAACTTTTACGATAAGACCAACTCTGAAATCGCGAAAAACAATCAGCTGTTTTATACAAACATTAATAACGAAAATATCAAAATGTATGAAACAGCTGATATTTATTACGCAATTTCAGAGCTGGCTTCTAAGTTGTTCAGTTTGATGGTCCGAAGAAACTGTTTTCTTATTTTTGGTTCTTTCATTAACACCCTGTACATATATTTTTTAAGGCTTAACCATTGACAGCGATTCCTACGTTAGACAGCACACTTTTGAAAAATAAAATTTTAAACATTTTTCAATTTTGTCCCGTGGTTGTGTGGCTCGCTAGTTTCATTGTGTTGCCATTTTTGAGGTCCCGGCTTAGATCCCCGTCGGATTTAATTTAATGCCAGGTCTGGATGTTTGTACTTTGTAGTCTGTAGGTACAAAGTTACCAACCGATATCGCTGATTTCCATAACTCAAGTACAGAACAGAAACATTGGAATCAGAGCGAAGTATGTGTTATTGTCCAGGTACAATTACATGCGTCCAAAAGCATGTAATTTTTTTAAATTAAAAAAGCAAAGCATAGGGCGGGAAAATTTATGAGCAAACTTTTCGGTACCTAAACTATTTTTCTAAGTCCCGAGTTCAATCGAGTGTACGCGATCTCAAAACTATTCCATTCTTTCTAGCTGACTGAACCCCGTAACTTTGCGGTAGGTACCTACTAGGTACCTACCTACCTTATTGACGTATGCCGTGTAATAAGACTGCGCTTATGAATAAGAGTGTCCTGTGTATGGCACCTAAAGTGTACAATAAAATTCCATCCAATATTAGAGAAATTGATAATTTTAACAGATTTTTAGAAGATAAACATTTGTAACTTTTAAATTTATTTGTTAATTTGCATGCCATGTGGTGAAATACGGATTAAGCTACATACAATATAATATATTAAATACCTCTGTACTACCTGTATTTGCAAATAAATTGAATTGAATTGATTTAGTTTCTTTGATAAGTAGGTGTTACTAGTGGCTCTATGAGCTATAAATCTCGCGTTTGTGACGTTTTTCGAAAAGGCTTAAGTAATTGTTACTTATTGTTTTTTTCTTCGAAAAATTTCAAAAAACTGAATCGACAAAAAATCTGTATCCTACTTAATTGTGAACCTGCTCATAAAATTTTACGAGAATCGGTTGAGAAATGCAACACTGTAGAGGAGAACAGCTGGACAGACAGACATACGAAAGCATTTTTGCCCAGACTGAGAGGCGCTTCGCGCTCGCTCGGTCAAATAAAGTTCAGTAATAAAGATACTTATTTAGGTGTAGGATTGATGTGGTACCTAACCTAGATATCAGCACTGCTTAAATGAAATAATAGTACATTATGATATAAGTGCGGTAATTATCAAAGCGCACGTTTGTCATACGACGTATTATAACATATTTGCGAGTAAATTAATAAAACTCGGACTTTATTAAACAAAATAAAAAATTATCACTTGTTAAAGTAGTTATTAAAATTTGAACAATTTGTAAAATTTATTATTACGTTGTCAGTTGGGATTGCCACATGGCCACTTGAGCGTCTTTTTAGAAATGCCAGCAAGTTGGAGTATGACTTGATATCAATACCATGTTTTATTTTCACAGTGCTTTTTAGCATTGAATTGAAGTAGCACCACAATGAGCTTGACTGATATATTTATCGGGCAAGTGGCTTAGAGTAGCCTTTTTCGCTGCCTCTGAGACTTTTGGCGGTGTAAAATTATTAAATTCATCAGTACTTGACGACATTTTCAAATAAAAACAATACAGCGAAAAGAAAAAGCGCGTGGAATAATTTTTACTTGTTCACAAATTTTATTAAGGCAAAGGCACGCTTTTATTAAGGCAAAGGCAAAGGCATAAAAAACAGCCGCAGTATTACTAATAAAGTAAATTAATATTTTTGTGTTTTTATTTCAGATAAATGGTTGTAATTTATTGTCAAAATTAATAGTATTAAAGAATTAAATGTCTATTTATTATATTTTATGCCCCAAATTTAATTTTATTCATAAAATGCTGACTCTTTACTGACATAAAAACTCTTTGCTAAGATTTAAAAAATACCGTATGTTTTAGACGGAGCATCTTGATAAACCGTGCGTTTTAGTACGTAATGAGATACAATACGATATTGAAATTGGTGTGATAAGAGACCCTTTACGAGCAAATACGTTATAAAACACTGTTACTTACATATATCGAGGTAGGTAATACGTAGGTACATGCACATGGATTATTGGCTTAGGATGTTAGAGCTTTAGACTAGTGAATGATAAGAATTAGATGTAAATTTGTATCGCCTGCATTAGAAACACGAAACACTTAGGTAACTAACCAAATAATTTAGGTTTCACACTAGATGTTAAATTAACCCACCATAACCAACATAATCATTACACCTGCAAACCCAAGCTTTACAAAAACCCACCTGCAAAGTTCGCCACTATCCTTACTTAACAAAACACATTGAAAACTGACCTAAATTAAATTCTTAACTATTACTTCATGGTAGAATTTCAGTGAAATCCTACACTATTCTAAAATATACTTTGCAGCAGAGTGGGAGGTCCCTGGCCGTAGATATCTTTATTTCTCACTCACAATATAATTAAACTATCAATGATAATCAAGATATCAATTCACATTCATTACTTTTTATTTAAAAAATAAGTAACGGCCGGCGAAGGTTTGTGTATAAACTGAAGTACTTACTTATAGTGACCCACCATTCTGAGGCACACTTGAAAACTCATCTTCTATCTATTATCAAACCTAATAATGATGGAGTTACGATGGAACCCTACAGAACAGCGTCATAGCAGCACTAGGTCGTATGCTGAGCACCGGCGCGCTAGCTGACGTGACCCTCAGCGCCAGTGGAACTTCTGTCAAAGCCCATAGGTTGGTGCTCGCATCGTGCAGCCAGTACTTCGCACAACTCTTCAAGGTATGCAGACATTTGGACAATTCTAAATGTATTCTATGTGTAATTTGTAATGTCCCCATGTTCACACGACAGCACGTCAGGTTATACAGTTAAACTGCGAAAACAGCTTTTATTACGTAGGGCATAAAGGCGGTCTCAAGGTCAACATGTATAGTCTGAGGTGCTGTCGTGCGTACTTTCGTTGCTGGGTATTAACGACTATATAATATGCCATCCGAAATAGGGAGGAACTCTAAATACTTAGAATAGGTCATCCAACCGATATGAGTAACCCTAGCACTAGCAATAAAAGCTAAACCATCCCAGTCACAGATCAAATGCGCTATTCCATGACTGTACCATGGCTCAAGGCATAGGGGAGTTAGAGTACAGTATACATAATAGTACAAATGTATAGACACTTGTACTATTATGTATTCTGTGCCTATACGCTCGACAAAACGTTAACTTTCTTGACACCGGAAATACCGAATTAATCTCAATAAACTTGGCAGGAACTAGACACAGAGAGCAACACCGTGGTGGTGGTGCTAGGATGCGAGGCGGCAGAGCTGAGGCTACTCCTCACCTTTATGTACACGGGAGAGGTGACGGCCTCCAAGCGCGTCCTACCTTCGCTGCTGAGGCTCGCGCAGACGTTGAAGGTCTCAGGCCTCACAGACGCAGATACCGTAAGTTGAAGTTCATCATCAGCCATTGTAATGAAGGCTCTTCTTTATATCTACATATACAATGCGATTAATTTAACAATATTCAATAGAAGTGACCAACTTCAGAGCGCTTGCGGTACAAAACGACGTATTATAATCTGGATTTTTTTTTCTTTGCCTTACATTCTCGAGTGAAGTTGCAGCAGACCACTGTCTATTGACAATTTAATCGCATAGTACAGGGGAAGTGACGACGGTACCGTAAGTTGCTCGAGAGATATTTGAGCTATCCTGCGTCTGTCCCTAATAAACTACGCAGAGCTTGTCCAGAAACGACTTATGCCCGGTTTCTGAGGTAGGTACTTATCGGTGATTGTTTATCGGATCGGGGTCCACGTTATCTGGTATGAAGTTAATTTTGTTACATTAAACCAAATAATGTGGACCCCCCGATAAAGTTAAACTCAGAAACCGGTGGTTATCACATAGGCAAACATTTGACGCGCAACTTATGTTCATTGAAGAACTTTATCATGCTGCACGCCATCTAGCAACATCGCGCATTGTTTCAATAATGTGTTTAGGGGGTCCCTTTTTAATCTATGTGCTTATGTATCGTAAGTACATTTTGAGAAAGATTCTAACAGATACATAAAATTTCAGAATTCAACACTAACGCCGACTGAATTTGACCAGCCGGACAACGACCAGTCAAACTCCCCCATTAATTTAGAGCTGAAGAGCGACCAGAACTGCAACTTCATCATCAACGACAACTCTAGCAGCAGTTCCAGACTAAACGATGACGTCACAGACAAACCAAGCTTGGCACAGGACTTTGTGAAGACGGAGAACAGACTCAGCAAATTAGACCAAATTGTACAGAATCTGTACAGCACGCACAAGTTTGGAAACCCGACTGCACCTGTTGTTCCACCTGTAGTTAATTTGACAGGTTGGTAAACTTCACTTAAATATTAGGTAGTAGAAAAGTTCGCGGCCTTTTTTTTACTTTTTTTAAAGATACCACAGCGAGGAACATCTTTATCATCAAAATAACAACCATTATTTTGCAGTAGTATTCGACAAAGCATCTTCTCCATAAACATTACAAACCATCTTTTGAGCACTAGAAACATGCATTTTTTTTCGTTACGGGTCTGAACTGAACCCTTATAAAAAAATTGCAAAACGGTGTCTAATAAAAATTATTTAAATATGAAAAAGCAAGACAATTATCAATTTGCTGCTATTACCAGAAAGTCAGTTGTCAAACAATATATTATATTCCCGCCAAGTTTAGTATATTGCCAGAAATATTACACGCAAAATTCACGCTTCAATCAAAAAGGACGTGAACGTTGCCGATTACCTATTATTTGGTATTTTTCATCGTATAATGTGTAGATCTTAATCATCGCCTTTCGAAATAACTTCATGTTAATTTCTTGATGATGTCCTTAATTTGTTCAAGCTGATGGCCAATCGCAATTCATATTTTTATTAAATGTTATTTTCGTTAATTCTCTACATAAGAAATAACTCGAGGAAAACAATTGCAGAGCCCCCTGAACCATACGACAGGAAGTGGCGGGCGAACAACTCGGTCTGCACTATATGCAACAAACGCCTCAGCAACCAATACAACCTGCGCGTGCACATGGAAACGCACGCGGGAAGACGGCACGCATGTCGCGCGTGCAGTCACGTGTCGAGATCTAGGGATGCGCTGCGTAAGCATGTGGCTTATAGACACGCAGCCCCTCCGCCTCACATGTGACAAGTTCTAGTGTTCCGCAATCCGCAACACACATACACTCGATCCCCCTCAAGACTTTTCATACTCAAAAAGACCTTAATACATAATAACAGACAGTTAGCACCAAGACTTGTGAAACTGAGCGAACTAATGGGCTAGTGAAATGAATGTGCGGGATTTATTTAGTTAAAATATATGTATTTTTCACAATTGACATTCAAAACAAGCCATAGACACAGTGACACAAAGTAAAAAACAAAGAAAAATTGACATGGTATAAAATAGAACAGAATTAAAAAATATATAAATTAAAAGTAAAAAACCTAGTAAAAAAAGAACTGGGCGACAACTTGTACGCCGCGACACCGCCGCACCTGTGACAACTGACAACACACCTACAAAGGTTTATATCGTGTTCCACAGCACCTGAATTATAAGGCACTCGTTCCTATTCAAGACACTAAAGAAAATAAAACGGATTAACATTAAGATTTGTACGAGAAGACGGCACGTGTGTCGTGCGTGTAGTCATGCCTATGTCGAGATCTAGGGATGCCCTGGCGAAGCACGTGGTTCATGCTGGCCCGCCACAAACAGACGGAATCTGATTCGGAATTCCGAAACGGAATATCGATAATGAATGTAAAACCCGAATGGACCGCAAGCACAGATTACTAAATAGTCCGCAAGTATGTGGTAGGTCCATAGTTTTGTATGGATTAGCTGCGTTCGGAACGATTCCGTTTCGGAATTCCAAATCAAAATTCCGTCTGTATGTGGCCTTTATGGACACGCCGCGCCTCCGCCGCACATGAGACAAGTTCCAAGTCTATGTCCACAACAGACAAACATTCTAAAATCTCTAAATGCATAAAAGACGAGGCGAGTGTAACAAACCAGAGTTCATAAGTACTTCATTCTTGAATTTTTTCTTATTTTATTCATGCATGTTACATAACTTATATTAAAATAATAATATTATTATGAGTTACCCACCGAAAAATTATTTTCGAATCTATTATATTACTTTTGTTATAAGTTAAGGAATGTTTCGAATTACTTTATAAATATTAATGCGTTTCTTTGACATACAAAAGTAGACCGAATTACAACGATGTGATGATAGTTGTAATTTTTAAGCATCTGTACAATTTTTGCCAAAACGCATACTAACTGAACGTCAAACGCTCATTTTTTTAATGTTGATACAATCTTCAAGGGTCTAGGATCACGTCATTATGATGATGTTATAGCGATCTCGATACTTAATAGTCCGGCGAACAGTGAGCTTCCCATACAAACGTACTACTAAAATGATTAGCAATTTGAGCATAATTAACTCTTCTTGTGATGTTATTCGGATTAAGACAGTATTTGTCTAGGGTTCTATCAAATAAAAAAAACTACTACTAAACTAACTTAACACTAACCTAATTCTTAATAAAAGCTAATTAATTTTTTTCAAACAAAACTAGTTTTTATTTGGTTTGGTATTTTTTATTTAATAGAACCCTAGACAAATACTGTCTTAATCCGAATAACATCACAAGAAAGAAGAGTTAATTATGCTCAAGTTGCTAATCATTTTAGTATTACGTTTGTATGGGAAGCTCACTATTCGCCGGACTCTTAACTGCCATCATAGTATTTGGACGAGTATCGAAAATCTTTAAAATCAATCTTGCGGTAGTAATGCCACGGGCGCTAGTCAGAAGACTAATTTTAATAATGTCAACTTGCAAATTATTTAAATCGAGTGAGATTTATACCATTCTTTATATTAAGCATTAAAAATATGAGTCATTTTTACATTAGACAATCTGTAAATCGCAAAATGTAAATGCACCTTTTACGAAACTCATTTGAGCAAACCGGGGGGTGCCACAAACAAGAATTTTATATTCATATGAATATAAAATTATTGGGTACAACCATAAACTTAATATAATAAAATAAATCTATGGGTACAGTCGAGTTCATTAATATGTTGGCACTTTTGACAGTTCATCAACCTTTATTAACAACTTTTATTACAAAGCCATAAGGCTTTGTAATAAAAGTTAACATCCTGTCAAAAGTGCCAACATATTAATGAACTCGACTGTACAACCGACGAGTTTGAGTTCGAACCGAATAAACGTCAAAACAGTACAATGGAAACCATGACAACCCTTTCCAATATACCAAAATCACAGATTTTTTATGGATGTGAGTAGGGGGCAGACAGTTTTTTTCGAAGTAATTTTTGCTCATGATTTATTTTCTTGTATATTTTATATTCGGCAAAAAGAACTCTTAATTCCTAGGCAAAAGGTGCACTGTATGCTGTGATAAAATAATTAAAAAGTCTTTAACCACAAAATAAGACAAATAATAAAGACAATATAGCCATTGTTCTAGTCATTTTTTACTCATTATATTTAATTTAGGTAATCTGTATTTACAAAAGACATTAATAAAGACAATAATTTATTTATAGTTATATAATATAAATATTATTATTGCAGTTTAATTTTCCTACTACCTCTGTATTTAAATTGCAAAATTTAAATGAAATAAAAGTCAAATTATACAAGTGTATACAATTTTATTTACCATCTTACATACTTCATTAGTATAAGAAATCGCGTAAAAAAGAAAATATACATATATCAGAAATTAGTACAAAAATACTGTTTAGTTTTATTGCTACATTCAGAAAAATAACTTTGTATTGATATATTGTACCGTCTACACATTTTCAAGTTTGAAACTAAATCTAATTTAACAAAAGAGTCACTCGGAATAAATCGTGGTTTTTCCGTTTTTTGGCGCTGACTGTACTATATGTCTGTACATTACGTACAGTCAGCGCCAAAATGATCTGAGCATTACCAAAATACTTGTTGTCTGAGAACAAACGAAAGTGCACCTTAATATCTTAAGATAAGGTTGGTTTTTATCAAATGATTAGCTATTTTGGTAGGTTTTAATGCTTGGATCATTTTGGTGCTGACTATATAAGCAATCTCAAGTTAAACCGGGCTATAGTCAGTGGCTGTAGCAGTTCCCCTAGCACAAACATCTATCGAGAAAAAAAACAAGCGTAAGAAAAGTGATATTTTGTATGTAAAATCTAGCGCAGAGCAGCAAACAAATGACTGATGTGTTTTTGAATACGACCAGCCCCTAGCAAGCGATTTACCGCTTTCATTGTCATAAAACAATGAATTTTGACGTTTTAGTTTCGATAAATCGCTTTATCACGGTATATTTATCGTGTTTCGGTGATCATGCTACTGATGCAGAACGGCGCGGGTTTTTTTGTCTATAAAACACATACTTGTATACTTAACAATGATTAATATACAATCAAAATGTCTCAGACCATAAACGCGGACAAAATATCAATATTTTCTGAATATTGCAAACTCAGCTTATGTAAATATTACAACAATCTTATATAAGCATGCTATTTTAAAATTAAGTTTAAACTTCAAATGCATAAATTCTACTTTAAATAAATTACAATAGAAATATTATACATTACATACTCAAAATAAAAAAAACTTTGAGTTTTAAAAACTGATTACCTTGTAAGTAACTTTTTCTTATAGAGACGTACATATTAATAAAAGTAAAATATTAACAAATGTCTACAACTTTCTATAGCATGCTTATATACCAGTTACTATTATTTTAGGTGTAAATACATAAACTTTTCGTTCACACAAGTTAGTAAAATTTGACAGTTCTAAAAAGACCTTTAAGATCGAACCTATTTTAATTTAAAATCACAATTTTGGCCTGCAAAAGTGTTAGGGACTGACTCCATTAAAAATTAAAAATAAACACTTTGGTAGCGACCTCATGGTTGTAGAAAATACTTTTTACATAAAATCCTATACAATATAATACGATTGCATGATACAATAAAAAATCTTTTTGCGAGCCCCCTGATTACGTAACTCTGTTGCTGAAAACTCTCGTTTGAAATCGATGGGAACCTGTTGAAATTAATGAAATTTTACAGTTTCAGTTGATAACTACAATATCACTTTGCTATAATAACTTAACTGTCAAACTTCATTAATTTCGACCAATTTCAATCGATTTCAAACGAGAATTCTTAGGAACAGAGTTACGTAACCAGGGGCAGAAGTCAATATCGGATGTAATTCCCTAAAATGTACAAAAAAAATCCCTTTATGAGATCACTACCAAAAATATATAACATTCATAATATTTCATACATCCAAAGGTCAGTATTGAGGCCTCTAGTTATTACAAAATGCTTACAAAACCAAACACCAAATAGGTAATTAGTTTGTTAACCCTTCAACGCCCGAAAAATGAGACACAATAGATATTCCATTGTTATCCGGCCGCATGCGGCCGCTCGGGCGTTGATGAATTAATTCATATTTGACTACAAATATTGCGATAATAAATTACATACCATTTGGTGTATGGAACATACAAGTAGTATGTATTCGCAACAGTAACTAATTGATTAGGCTATATGTAAATAAAGAAAAAAATGTTGAAAAATATTGTTCTTTATAGAGAAGACAGATTTGTCACCTTTAACCGCCATCACCGAAATAGGTAAATCTATTTCCGTAATTTTTCAATTTTATATTTATGTTGAATGTTCTAATAAAACATTAAATTATTATTTTTTTGCACTTTCCTAAATAGCCTTACCTACTTCGACTGGTCATTAAATGCAATAACACGTTTTGAGATCAACTAAAAATCTCTATTGCCAGTCCTACCTAGCTCTTGTTAGTACACGAGTTAACTAACTGAGCATTCAATAAAACAAACTTAAGTTACAAGCGAAATAAATATGTTAGGATTTCCGTACAATGACTTATTATAAATTTAAATAAACTCTATGCTTTAGTTTTGAAGGGAAAACTTTATTCGTAAATTGAATTCTGATGCGTATTCATTGAAACATAAAATACAGGGTTTTTGTGACAAAATATTAATTCTGTGAAGCTATAACCATCCTATTTTCCATCCAAAAAATAAATTTTAAACATAACAGACTTACGTATCAAGTAATATGATAAATAACCACAATTTTTTTCGAAGAAAAATAAACTTTAATATAATAGTTTTAGGGCAAGTTCCCATAAAAGGTTAATAATCCAATTGTCCACACAAAAATAAACTTTAATACTTTATACATACGTGTCAGAATCCAGCGTACGCGCAGGTATCCCTTGTTCTAAGCCTTAGGCACGTTCCAGATGCGAGTGTTCGCGTCCTGCCCCACAGACACGACCGTCTCGTCGTCTAACCACGCCAAACCTGTGATCTGGCTTTGAGGGTGGGCGTCTAGAAAAAAATATAAATCAGCCATTTTTATTGAAATTGAAATTGAAAAATTATTTATTCAATAAGCATTTTTAAATCGTCAATTCTTTTACCCTACCACCTATTATGATGACTTTTAGCTGACAAGAAAAATGGGCGCAAGAAACTTTTCAGCTTCATCAGAAGGAACGATATTAACAAATATGTATATCGGTTCCAGACATTACATTCATACATGTTTACATTCATACTGCTGGGACAGAGGCATTCCCTTTGGGTGCATAAGAATGGCGGTCCATAAGTTATGGACCATAACCCACCACGGGGGCCAATACGGGTCGGTGGGTGTTAACCACTGCTAATGTAGCCGGGACCAACACGCCATCTGAAGCACGGAGGAGCTCGAGATAATACATCTTTGGTCACCCATCCCATGACTTTTCGTAAGATCCTTAATCATTTTCACTTCACTTCAATCAATCGACTGCAACCATCGAGCTTCTCAAGTCCAGAAGAGTGGACAGATAAATAAGTTGAGTATCTTTTATGAGTTGACAAAAGGATTTTGAATTCATAGAATTCATTCATGGAGTTCATGGATTTTGAATTCTAATTTTTAAAATTATGAATTAATCTAACACTGAAAAATAAACCCTAAGTCGTATTCCATAAGACTCACTTTTGATGATGATGTGTTTAGCGGGCGTTTCCACGCTCCACACGATGATGCTAGTATCCAGAGAGCCAGAAGCGACGCGTTTAGAATCGGGACTAAATGCTACGCAGTTCACGCGCGCCGAGTGAAAGCCCCATTCCTTGTTATGCGCCGGCTATCAGAAATTGAAATTTAAATTGAAAAATTCTTTATTCAAATAAGCTCACATAATAAGCATTTTTAAATCGTCAATTCTTTTACCCTACCACCCATTATGACGTCTTTTAGCTGACAAGAAAAATGGGCACAAAAAACTTATCAGCTTTATCAGAAATTTACAAATATGTATATCGTTTCCAGACATTACATTCGTACATGTTCGTACAATTAACATAGATTCATAAATAAATAACATTATTTAATAAGCTAATTTCTACTGAATCAATTTACACAGGGTTCAAGCTTAATTCAAAATGTAAAGTCATTATTCAGTCTAGGCTGTTACGAAAAAAAAATCAATTCATGCAATTCAATAAACGTTAAGATAGGTAGGCAGAAGCAGATCCATTCCCACTCGCAGCACCCGTTCAAAGAAAAAACAACGTTAAAATAAAAAAGCTAAATAATATTTAATTAAATAAAGGCTTTCTCATATATTAGAATACTTATAGACTGTTCACGGAAAGTTAATAAAAAAAGTAGAAAAGCAGGGCTGAACTCACTTCACTACATTTTGCGATCATTATAATGTGCGAAGACCTCAACACTGTAGAGATGGGGATCAAATCGCTGTATTTTTTTTAGTGGGAATGCATACTGAGGAACTAACGGCGCCACAAGCGTTTGTGCTAAAATAGTTTGATTGGTTGTTTCAAATGTCAAATGTAGTTTTTGACGCATTAACTGATCAAAACCATTGATAGCGGCCGGATTGCCGCTGGCGCCATCTGCGATCAGCTTTGCGTGTGGATTAAGTAGGTAAATATAATCCGCGCGCGATTAGAATGGGATGGGACTTTAAATCAAAAATTACAGTTAAGCAGTCAAGTAGCGTTAGCAAAAAATTCTAAATCTGTTTAAATAAAAATGAATTTCAAAAAAGTAAAAAGTTTTACCCCTTTTTCCACTCATTATTAATTAATCACTTAAATAATCACACAATAATGTATAAATCTCGCATTTAAAATAAAACAAGCAGAAATCCACGCGAGCAGTTCTACACAACTAGCATTATGAGAGCATCTACGCGAGTTTGCCGACGCTACGGCTGGCCGACGGACCGTGCGTCTCAGTTCCAAAAGGTATCATCCCATTTTCATCGCGCGCGGATTATACAAGGTGTTACAAAAGTACCTCTAATGCCTACATTTTGATATTTTCGATTTTAATTTTTGTATGAAAAAGTTGTTTTTTTTTTCGCGATTTCAGCGTTGGTCCCATAGTAAAAGTTGTTCAGTTTGATGGTCCCTATCTACGAATATACATATACCATATTCGGCATTAGGGGTACTTTTGTAACACGTTGTATACTAGGTGTTACAAAAATACCCCTAATGCCGAATATGGCATATAGGGACCATCAAACTGAACAACTTTTACTATGGGACCAACTCTGAAATCGCAAAAAAAAATCAGCTGTTTCATACATTTTGATATTTTCGATTTTAATTTTTGTATGAAACAGCTGTTTTTTTTTCTCGCGATTTCAGATTTGTATTTTTGTAACACCTTGTATACAAATTTATACCAATCTTTAATGTCTGTGAATTTAATTTACCACAACTCACCTTATATTCTTCAGTAGAGTACAATATAAGTTTTCTGTTAGCGTCGCTAGCGACCAAGTACTTAGAATCGGGGCTGAACTTGACGTCAGTGACCGGACCCAGATGCGTCACTTCGACGCTGGGCGTTAACGTACGAATGTCCAGTGTGTAAATGTGGACTTTGTTGTCGGCACCTAACAGGCACAAACATAAAACAATTATATAATGCCGCAAATTGTAGACTATAATACAATTCATAATAACCCGTAAAAAATGGTATAATCAATCCCATTAATGTGCAAAAGAAAAATATAATTTAGGTCTAGGGTTTTAACTATGCAGTTTATCATGAAAATAACATTTTTTTTTTTCAAAAAAGTTTCGGTTTACAGTGGTTATAGTAATTTTCCGGGGTCGTATGCATGGTACCTTATCTACCATATTCGGCTTTAGGGGTATTTTGTAACACATTGTATACAGGGTGTTATAAAAATACCCCTAATGCCGAATATGGTATATAGGGACCATCAAACTGAACAACTTTTACTATTGGGACCAACTCTAAAATCGCGAAAAAAAATCAGCTGTTTCAATAGCAAAATTAAAATCGAAAATATCAAAATGTATGAAACAGCTGATTTTTTTTTCGCGATTTCAGAGTTGGCCCCATAGTAAAAGTTGTTCAGTTCGATGGTCCCTATATACCATATTCGGTATTAGGGGTATTTTTGTAACACCTTGTATAATGTGGAACCAAATCAAGTAACAATACTGAAACAGGTGGAAAGAGAACCGTCATGAGATTTGAGCTTAATTACCGTATTTGTGATAATCAACCAATGATAAACCACGTGACACGACAGTTGCCGGCATTTTAGATTATTTTCTTTAATAACGCGAGTTTTAACTTTTATTGTTTTTGAATCCGTTGTAAGTTGTAATGGGTAAATAAATGGCACCGGCGCATTACAAACTACTTTTGAAATCTGTTTTGCTAACCATACTGAAATAAGAAGAAAGTTTCACGACCTGAGTGGTGCAGTGGTCAACATGCCAATCTACCACGCAAGAGGTCCCGGGTTCGATTCCCGGGCGGGGCAGAAATTTAAATGATGAATTTCTATGACGGGTCTGGTTGTTACTATGTATAATAAGTATATATTTAAAAAGTATATAAGTAGTATATCAGTTGTCTAGCACCCATATTACAAGCTTTGCTTAGTTTGGGGCTAGATAGCGCTGTGTGAAATTGTCCAGGCATATTATTATTATTATAGTAAACAACTAAAATAAAATAGGCCTTCAAAAGAGTAGGTACTTACCGCCGACAGCGACGTGTCTGGACTTGGGGTCTATTGCGACGCACGTAGGTTCATAGTTGAGTGGCAAGGACGACTGTTTGCTGGTACCGATGATAACTGCCAACTGGAATGACAAAATATTATATTAGTTCACAATAACTTAACTTTCGATTTGTAACTTTTTAGAAAAAAATACAAAAATATTTGACTATTAGAATTTTTAAATACAAACTTTTTAAAACTTTGAGAAAAAAGAATGGTAAGATGAGGTAGGTAAGTTCGTATTAATTACACATAGTACTTGTGAAATTTGCCGGCCTCCAATCCTCCGTATTCAGGAGTTTCATAAAAGGCGATTCAAACGATTCTCAAAGTTAAGGCCATCTGAAATTCAAAAAAGTTGTCATTTTTGACAGAAACTCTAGGAAACTGACAGCTTGCTGAGACCTCAAGCAATGTTTTAGCTAAGAAGCCTTTGAGTATTCGGCCGTAAGAGGTAGTACATCTAACACCTGTAGTACACCTAAAATGAATGATTCATGTCCACATATGGTTAGCGCGGCGTTAGGGGTTCATTTCCACATACGGTTAGCACGGCGTTAGGGGTTCATGTCCACATACGGTTAGCGCGGCGTTAGGGGTTCATTTCCACATACGGTTAGCACGGCGTTAGGGGTTCATGTCCACATACGGTTAGCGCGGCGTTAGGGGTTCATGTCCACATACGGTTAGCGCGGCGTTAGGGGTTCATTTCCACATACGGTTAGCACGGCGTTAGGGGTTCATGTCCACATACGGTTAGCGCGGCGTTAGGGGTTCATGTCCACATACGGTTAGCGCGGCGTTAGGGGTTCATGTCCACATACGGTTAGCACGGCGTTAGGGGTTCATGTCATGTCGGCAGTGTTGTATGTATAACTATGGAAGCTTGTCCACACACGGTTTTGCTACGGCGCTTAACGCTACGGCAGCAAGCCGCGACGTAGCGCCGCCGTACGTGGATGAGCTTACATAGTGCTTCATACAAAACTGTCAACCGTGCCTACACTCGGCGTATAAACCGTAGATTTTTACGATAAAAAACCGTGTGTGGACATTCGCCCCTATCGTCGTAGTCGTACCTCCTTAACAGTGGCGACGATGGTCGTGTCGTCGTCTATGACGTGGTCCATGGCGCGCGGCTGCGAGCCGAGGGCGATGGCCACCTCCGTGTATGTGGGCACGTCGCCTGAGGACAAACTATCATATAAGGCCCGGCCCGCCACATACACACGGAATCTGATTCGGAAATAAAGTATGAAAATTTTAAACGGAAAGTTATCGCATGTGGTAGGTCCATAGATTTGTTAGGATTTGCTGCGTTCGGAATGATTCCGTTTCGGAACTCCGAATCAAAATTCTGTCTGTATGTGGCGGGCCAAGACAATATAAGAGGATGTCAATGAGAGGTGAGGTGACTGATGTCACGGGAGGTGTTACACGCGCGGTATTAATAAAATACCTCAGTATGAGTTGAATGCCTTTAATGCACTATTTCAAAATGTAACTGTTCGGAACATTTAAATGGAAAGTAGATTTTTTGGCTGTTTTCGAAAAAGTCGTAGAGCAAATGTTGATGTATATGATGTTAGTAATCTACTCCTGCGATGTTATTTGTTGGTGTTTTACAATTAATCCTACTGAAATTGAAATTGATTTTTTTTTATTCAAATAAGCTCACATAATAAGCATTTTTAAATCGTCAATTCTTTTACTCTACCACCCATTAAGACGTCTTTTAGCTGACAAGAAAAATGGGCGCGAAAAAACTCATCAGCTTTATCAGAAGGAACTATATTTACAAATATGTATATCGTTTCCAGACATTACATTCATACATGTTACAATTAACATAGCTTCATAAATAAATAAAATTATTTAATTAGCTCATTTCTACTGAATCAATTTACAGGTCGACGTCCCAGACAAAATCCACAAAAAAAAATATGATAATGTTAAGAATAGAAAAATGTTTACTATGTTTTATATCTATCTTACCAAAGAACACTAACTTTAAAGTACTAAGCTTACCTTCTGCGACAGGCGCGGCGCGTCGCAGCGTATCATCAATGCCACAAGTTAGCAAGGAGCCGTCTTTACTGGCTCTCATGCCGTTCACCTGGTTTCCGTGTCCTTGGCCTAACACGTGACGACCTTCGCCTGAGGACAAAAAGTTATATGAAATCTAGGCGACTTCCTTTCTTATTGACAGTTTAATTTTTCGCAAAACTATTACCGTCTTATTCATAAAAAAATCAAATACTCAAGGCTCCGACGAACAGTGAGCTTCTAAATTAATGCCAATTAAATTTTTTCATACGAAACTATAAATCGCATTAATTTTGATGTAGTTTAGTATTTTGGAATTTTTATTTAATAGAAACCTAGACAAATACTGTCTTAATCCGAAAAACATCACAAGAAGAGTTAATTATGCTCAATTTGCAAATCATTTTGGTATAACGTTTGTATGGGACGCTCACTATACCCAGACTCTTAATAAACATATTTTATTCAAACGGGGTTTTGTCTATTTCTTTCGTACGGTGAATTGAGTTTGAATGAAGAAGACAAAACACTAAAATAGGTTTATTAAGTTTTTTTTTAATCGGTGAACTAATTATTAGGTCGTAATTTGTAACGAGTTTAGAAACTCTATTTTTTTATCAACTTTCCGAGAAATAATTAAAGGGGCGCTATTTTTTTAAGTTTAGAAACGTTTTTTTTTCTACCAGCTCTTGGTCGATGTCGGTAGACAGGGAGATTGAAAGGATATCGACGACCTCCGTGGTCGAGTGGTTTGTACGCCGGTTTTCAAGGTGGCGCCATCTCCGAGGTCCCGGGTTCGATCCCCGGCTGGGTCAATTTAGAAACGACCATAGTAACGTACGATTCCAAAGTAAGTAGCTAAAGCACTTGTGTGATTTCCATAACACAAGTGCTTTAGCTACTTACTTTGGAATCAGAGCAATGTTCGTGATGTTGTCTGATATTTATTTAATACTAAATAATATACTATTATTTATTTACAAGGTGTTACAAAAGTACCCCTAATGCCGAATATGGTATATAGAGACCATCAAACTGAACAAATTTTACTATGGGACCAACTTTGAAATCGCGAAAAAAAAATCAGCTGTTTCATACAAAAATTAATTACGAAAATGTCAAAATGTATGAAATAGCTGATTTTTTTTTTCGCGATTTCAGAGTTGGTCCCATAGTGAAAGTTGTTCAGTTTGATGGTCCCTATCTACCATATTCGGCATTAGGGGTACTTTTGTAACACCTAGTATATTAAAACTGTAATATATAGTGACCAGTGTCCACATCCCACATAGTGACACAGCCGTCATGGCTGGCGGTGTAGACCGCCCGCCGGTCCGGGCGCAGCGCCAGGCAAGTCACGGGCTTGTTGTGGCCCGTCAGCACTTGTCGCGGCTTGTCGGGGTTGTCCACGTCCAGGTAGTTGATGACGCCGGACAGGGACACCGAGAGGAGGTGCTTCCCTTGCCAGAGGCAGGAGACCTGGGAACGAAACATTATTATGTACAGTACAATTATAATGTAATTTTGTGAGCCATTAATTATTTATGCAACTGTTGTATAATTACGCCGAGTGTGATAATACTATCACATTTGATAATAGTATATGTTTTAATACCTTATTATGTTCAGTTGCATACGAGACTTTATTCTTCTAAAAAGGTTCTAAAGCTGTTAGCTTATTGCCAATACAAAAAACCCAGTGTCATAGTAACCATAATTTCGAAGGAGTAGCCTTATGAAATTTAGTACATTATAACACTCGTTTGATAATATTATGACACTGGTTGTTTTAATGTTGACATGTTTCAGAAACTTTTATATAGGATTTAAAGCATAGGTGTAGATAAACCGTCTTATTCATAAAAAGTTATGGAAGGCATATAAACTTGTTATAAGGAATTTCTTGAAAATCATTATTCATAATCGCTCAATAGCGACGACAAACGTTCCATAAACCTTTGATAAAGTTATGGAAGAGTGCTATCTATTTTATCCCTATTTTAATGAATAACATGGCCGATTGAAGTGACAGCTTCCAAGTTATTTTACAACATTTAATGACAGATAATTCTTTTCTTTTTTCGGAAGATGTAGATATCAGCCAGTAGATTTGCCTGTTTTGTTTATAGATTCAGAACGACAACATAATAACGCTAAATATTATTAAAATACGTTTAGGAATAATGAAAGTTAAATGAAGTAGAATAAGCCTTACCAGCATTTTCACTAAAATTGACTATAAATATATTTAAAGGTTTTTTATGAATAAGGCGGAAAGATCGAAGTATTATGTATCTATAATTATTATATATCTATATGATACTCTTCATTGCATTAACAAAATAGTTACACGTTTAAATGAGCGGAGGTAGAATTATCTCTAAAAGAGATTTCTTACAGCCAACCTAAGACGTGTGAGAATTGAAATTATGCAGTAAGTATTAATATTACATGTACACGACATTGTTTCTGCTCTGCGACCGGCCTCAAATGTAAGAAAATGTACATTTTATCATTTTATATGTTTTACCTGTTGGTTTTCAACGTTGGTCCCCATATTAAACAATGTGACCCTCTCCATAGTGTCGACGTCTCAGATGGCGCAAGTCTTGTCGCCAAAACACGACAACAGCTGTTTGCTATTTAGAGACTACGAAATGCTAATATTACTTTAATATAAGAAGATATATTACCTGTTGGTTTTCAACGTTGGTCCCCATATTGAACAATGTGACCCTCTCCATAGTGTCGACGTCCCAGATGGCGCAAGTCTTGTCGCCAGAACATGATAACAGCTGTTTCCCGTCTGGGGACCACGCAATGCCGTACACACCACCCTTGTGGGCTGGAGAACCGATCTGAGAATAAAAATAATGTTCAATAATCATTATTTTAGAGATTTTAGCATTCACAATGCTATTTTATATTTAATTTTAAATAATATACTAGAAAGAATCGACTCGTCACCGAATGCTTCAATTGGATAGAGCATTGGACCATACTCCCTGTTGACGACAGCCAGCACCCGGCGCAAAAATAACGAAGATTCCTGGCCCAAATAGTTTAGACCAATCAGAGGGGCTACTTAAACGCACATGGCGACGCGTCATAGCCACAGCCACGCCCTCAGTACTTTTCCACTGAAAATTGTTATTAGCCCTTAACCCCTTTCTTTCATGTATTGGTCCCTCTCTGAAGATATCGTTCTTCTTAATAAGCATGCTAATTGCTACTGGTCAAAAGGCATATATATAGTAACTTGTAATTACGTAGTTGTAGTTCGATAGTTCGTCAATTGGAGTTCGCAGTCAAGTCAGTAGCAGTAATCAGTAGTAATTAATCAGCAAGTGAGCATAGCGTTTTGATAATTAGCATCCGTGTTTGAGTTTGTAAAGTGAAATCGTAGTAGTTCGCACCTAGTGTTTTTAAAGTTGTTAGTTAAATTCAAGTGTACAAAACAACCATCAATATTGGAGAATAAACTGAAGTTATTCACGAACCGGCCAGCGTTTTTGTTATACAGTCCACTTTGCGTACGTCACAGAAAGGTTTCACAGCCCTAGTTTCACAACTCTTGGTTTCACAGACTGTTGACGTACGTTCGTGAGCCGAAAATCCGTCGTGCATCAAACAGGTAGTAAGTTTGTTGTAGTCCCCCTGACGATCCGAAGAGGCGGGTCGTCAAGACTCCCAAAGGCTGCGGGTTCGAGTCCCGCTTGAGAAGCATCTGATGGTGAGTCAATAAGTATCAAAGAGTAGTAACTTGAAAACTAGACTCTTTTTACCGACTTCAAAAGGAAGGACGTACTCAATTCGACCCGTATGTTTCTTTTTCCTTTTTTGTTTTTTGTATGTACACCGATTACTCTGGCGTTGGTGTGCCGAATTTAATAATTGTTTTTTTGTTCGATTAGGTACACTTTTGTTGTAACAAGTTGAGTGAAGATAAATATTTACCGTGTTATTTTAAAAAAACAAACGCTTATTAAACCTATTTTAGTTAAAAAGTGATTTGTTTTTTCTTTCGTTTATGAATTGAGTTAGAACGAGGAAGACAAAACATTTAACGAAATAGGTTTATTAAGGGTTTGAATTTTTTATGTGTTACTTTGTAAGGCAACTGATTTAATGGTTTCTAAACTTTTTGTTTTGCGTTGACCCCTGCTCTTTCATTCTGTTCTGTGGTTTATTTATTTATTTATGCAAGACACAATACAGTTCTAACAGGTTTTCTATTATAGTTTAATTTTAAGCAATCATCACAAACAGTTACATTTTATTCTCGTTTTAACGATGACTAGTGCACGTGAATTATTATTATTATGATATTGAAGTATGGATTGTAATCATGGAATTATTTCAACTAATTACAGTACAAGTACAGAAGGGACACTCCGCAAGATCATTAAAATAAATAGCAACTCTTGCTCCGACACAATAACGTACAATTCAGGTCGCACAGCGCTCCCTTCCCCACAGTTAACCTAGAAGTTGCCTTTCTTTCTAACGCGTACTCTCATCTCTTTTAACAACGTGAGGGTTGTCTTGTTTTAAATGAACTGAATAGCATATCATAAAAGAGAAGCGATTGTACGTACTATGGAATAAGAAAAGCTTACATCAATATTGGAACATTTTTGTTAAATATCCATGCCCGTCGCAGCAAGCGCGCGAGTAAGACCTTGTCCAGAAAGGGCGAATTCACCGCGATTTCACACGCGATTTTGGTTACATTGCTGTTAATATTGCACACGTTGCCTAATTCGCTGGTTCTAGACGAACATTGTATAAAGAAACGTATCTGAAATAGGTTTCAAACCTGTGGCACAGGTTTCAATTTCTGAAACCTATTTCAGGTCCTATTCCTTGAGATCATATTTGAGATGATCTTCTTCAAGGAACAGCATCTTAGGTATGATCTCAAGATTGCTCTTAACGTTGACAGCTGTTTATAAATACGGGCCTAAGAATCGTGGTCGCGTTTGTCGCGCGCCCCCTGCACCGGCCCGCCCGGTGGAGCCCGCCGCCGCCGCGCACTTATAGTTTCATACCTAAAGTGTGGAGTTTCACTGGCCTACAGTGCTTATGTCCTAATTAAATCTCATTAAATTGCACATCGTATTTACAATAAAAGAATATGCTGGAAATTAGTAATTTAAGAAGATAAGAGGATAAAAATAAATATTTGACAACATCACATACATTGCTCCGATTCCAAAGTAAGTAGCTAAAGCACTTGTGTTATGGAAATCAGAGACAACGGTGGTATCACAAACACCCAGACCTGAGCCAATACAGAATAGTTCGATTTTCTAAATTGACCCAACCGAGTATCGAACCCGGGACCTCAGAGATGGCGACACCTTGAAAACAGGTGTACAAAGCCACTCGACCACGGAGGTCGTCATATTAGAAACAAAAATGTACCATATTCACGCAAACAAACTATTAAGTACTTACTTACGAACTTAACAAAATCAAAAGCTCTCAAGCCAGCTAAAACATCGTTACCTCTCCTTTTAGTTCCGAAGTGGCTCCGTCGAACAGGAAGATCTTCCCATCGAAACCGGCGGAAGCAAACAGGCTACCGTCAGGGCTGTAGCGGACCGCTTGGGCGAAACGAGTGTGCTCCTAAAATATAACAAACACGAGTATTCTAACCGCCTTATTCATAAAAAATCCTTAAAATAAAGTTATGTTAAAGTTAAAATGCTGATTAGTCTAAATAAACGTACAATAATCATAAACGTATTTTATGAAAGTGCCACCTTAGCGTTATTATGTTGTCGTTCTGACGAATCCATAGACAAAACAGGTAAATCTACTGGATATCCACATGTTCCGAAAAAAGAAAAGAATTATCATCTTTAAATGTCAATAATGTTGTAAAATAACGTGGAAACTGTTTTTGGCGCCATTTTGTCGAGTTCGGTTTGGTATCTATTTTAATTATTTTCAAATTGATTCATAGTGGATATTGTGTCTTAAAATTGGTGCAGTTATATGGTACAAGTGTCTACGCAACTGAACAATATGTGGGATAATTGAAATAGGCGCGATCTTGGTTGTGTGAAGCTGAGATTTTTATTGAAGTGGTGGCTTCCTCGGCAGAACTAACCGAGTAAACTGTCTTGATATACTTGGTGCCAAATGCTCCAAGCAGCATTGGAATGCGATGCACCCGCATTCTAATGAAAAATTAAACAATATCTACCACTGAACTATTTAACACTTGACACTGGCAAAAATTACTTCCAAGAGGAAAGTAGATTGCCATAACAAAAAAAGAAGAAGAACGTGGAAACTTCAATCAGCTGTTATGTAATCGGCCATGTTATTCATTAAAGATAAAATAGACAGCACTCTTCTATAACTTTATCAAAGGTTCAGTCACTATTGATTGAGCGATTATGAAAAGTGATTTTCAAGAAATTCCTTATAACAAGCTTATATGCCTTCCATAACTTTATATGAATTGTTACCGTTAACACTCCCTTTACACTACGCCATTTATAACATGCAATCTGAAAAAAATTCACGCTTATAGACGAAATGCGTGGATTTCAATCGAGTTTAAACGACGATAGACGTTTCGACGATTTTTACTAGATTGCATGCGATAAACTGCATAGTGTAAACGGGGTTTAAGTGTAACTAACATTATGAATGCGAAAGTGAAATACGGGCGCGCGGGCCGGTAGTCCACCAAGTTGATGTTTCATATAAACTACATTAATCAGCACCATACATTACCTGTTTAGTGCACTTGAATTTAAACGGCGGTCCTTCAAAGACGGCGATGGTGTTGTCTTCTGAGGCGGTCACGATCCGGAACGGGCGCGTGGGCCGGAAGTCCACCGAGTTAATCGGCTTCGACTGCCCGCTGATCTCACCCACA
The DNA here is from genome assembly GCA_963556745.1 of Catoptria pinella. Taxonomy (NCBI): domain Eukaryota; kingdom Metazoa; phylum Arthropoda; class Insecta; order Lepidoptera; family Crambidae; genus Catoptria; species Catoptria pinella. Next base: position 9,536,090 of record OY750778.1, on the reverse strand, counting down.
GAAGTTCCGGTCTCTGACATAAAGACGTGGCCGAATCTGAAACAATAAAGAATTATTAAAATATTGAATATTTTTTTTTAATTATAATTGTGTCAGCACTCTGTGGCTCTGATGGGACTGGCTGGTATAACATAGCTAAGTCACTTTTGTTGACGAAATTACATATTGTATTCGAAGCTCCGCAATTACTTAAGTACACACGACGGCACTTCAGACTATACATGTTGACCTTGAGACCGCCTTTATGCCCTACGCAATAAAAAGTGTTTTCGCAGTTTAACTGTATAACCTGACGTGCTGTCGTGTGTAAATAAAAGATAATATTAAAAAAATATACACAAGTTTAAAAAATCTAGGATTTCAAAGACCAAATATTTTATTATTTACTAGTTTAAAGCTGACCTTTCCCTGCCTTCGCCGACAAGAACCATAAAAAAATATAATGTAAATCCCAAAATGTCCCTTTCGAAGGACCAAAAAATTATTTTATTTTTAATGCCAACCTCTCTCTGCCTTCGCCGACAACAACCATCCTCTGATTGTCGGCGCTCCACGCGATGTCCTTAATCGTCCCACCGATGGGCTGGAACTCATTCTTCAAGATGTGCTCTTTGTTCACGGTGTCCCAAATCCGGACCTTGCCCGATGCATCTGAAATTATTTTTTTTTATAAAAGTTGTATGCACTGAAAATAAGTTAGGTCTATTTTTTTCTATTCTTCCCACATGTATAAGATCTATAGCTCAAAAGTTTACTTCAATAAAATGTTAAAATAGTAGGTACATTATGTAAATTACAGTAGCATTTTGGCAAACAAAAGTAGCTAGACCCTAGCCACAGAATACAATAATAGTTATCGATTGTCAAAACATCTGGAAAAATGTTTCTTTCGAATATGGGGGTATTTTCTCACATTGATGAAATTGCGCTGGCTTGCAGCGAAGAAGTTAAAAGTACTAGAAAATTTCGCCGCTCCCACTAGCAACTCGGTACCATAATTGGTCACTGCATTGGGCCGGAATCCCAAGGGTGCGGGTTCGAGTCCCGTCTGAGGTGCTACGGGTGAGTCGATTTTTTCTAGTATTTTTTCTAATAATATTATTTATTTTAATAGTTAACGTCTCTAGCTTCCGGTTTGTTTTTAAAGTAGAAACTGTGAAATTATCTTACAAGTCAGTTAATAAGAACCTTGCTAGAGCCAGTATTTTAATTCTGTGCTACAGGACTAAAATAAGTTTTAAAAATGCAATAAATAGGTACCCAATAATAAAGTATCTTTCACGATTCGGTATAAACCTAGCCGGCCTATTTTCGAACTTAATAATGAATTTTAGTTAACATTTAAAACAGAAAGTAAAAATGCAAACTTCAATAAAAGCTTAAATATATGTTTTTTCTTATAAACAACTTAAAAAAATTAAATTTTGAAATTTTAGCATTCACAGTGCTATTTTTATATAATACTAAATAATATACTAGAAAAAATACGACTCGCACTAGATCATGTTCTCGGACGGGAATCGAACCCGCGACCTTTGGATATCCGGTCCAATGCTCAAATACAAATACAAATACAATACAAATCATTTATTTGTAAACATAGGTAAGAGGTAATACAGCTGGTGTGGAAAAATTAATTGTATCACTATGTTCGGCCATCAAGGGGCGTACAAATTTTAGTTTAAAAAACAAAAAAAATATTAGTGCGTTCAAAGAATTATAATTATCTATCAGTGAAATATTTAATGATGTCAAAAAACTATACAATAAAAATAAAAAAAAAGAATGATGTCAGTAAATTAACAAAAAATAAAAAAAAAAAATGTCAACAATATTAAAAAGAAATTGATAAGAATAATGTAAACATAAACGTAAATAGGAACTATATTTTATCATTAAAAAACTCTGTCAGGGTATAATAGGCTTTTCTTATTAATAAAGATGACAATTCCCTGCGAAAAGCAGCTAAGTTTGCCTCTTTCAGTTTTCTTGGTAGTTTGTTATAAATTCTGGGTGCCATACAGAAAAAGCTATTTCTTTTCAACGCAGTATTTCTATCCGGTGCTCGTAGTGTATTTCCATGACGTTTGCTCACCTTTAATTGGCCAGTGGATATTGTGGGAAAGAGATGCGGACTTCCCCTAACAAACATTGCAGTTTCATATATGTAAAGGGATGGTACTGTAAGTATCTTCAAATCGATAAAATGTTGATTGCAACTATCCCTTCGTTTTAAGGATTTGATAGCCCTGATACATTTTTTTTGGCTTTTAAATATCACTTCCTTATTAGTGCAGTTGCCCCAGAATATAATCCCGTAACGCAAGATAGAAGCGACATATCCATTATAAGCAGTTAAAACTGTCTCTATATTAGTTACTCTAGATAGAGCTCTTAGTGCATAAACAAATTTATTAATGCGTGTACACAAATCATTGGTATGACTGAGCCAATTGGTTTGAAAGTCTATGTTTAGACCTAAGAACTTTGTTTCGGCGACAGGTTCTATTGTAGTACCACTATGACGTACTGTCACTTTTGGTATCTGAGTGTATTGTCGAAAATGCATTATTTTTGTTTTGTCAATATTTAAATTCAAATTGTTCGTGTCAAGCCATTTAATTATATTCGCTAATGTCATTGTAATTTCCTTTTCATACGTCAAGTAATTTTTACATTTTATCAATATTGTACTATCATCAGCAAATAGTGTCATAGGATATTCAATGGATGTTGGCATGTCATTAATATATATTAAAAATAATAGAGGTCCTAATATTGTCCCTTGAGGAACGCCATACTCTACATCTCTACATTTTGAAATATGTTCCTTTTCTATTAGAGTTTGTTTGCAGATAGTTTTGATAACAGTTTGTTGTTTTCTATTGCTAAGGTATGATTCAAACAACTTTAACGCAATGCCCCGTATTCCATAATGGTAGAGTTTTTGTAAAAGAATACCATGCTCTGACCGCTAAGCTACCGATTCACTTAAAATTGTTATAAACATTGATAAAACTAGTGGTTTTTTTAGGTTTATATTTTATTCCGCCATATCATCTGGCTTTTTGCCAAGAAAATAGATGATATTCTAAAGAAGAAAAATAAAATATTATTATGAAATAACTCATATCTTTAAGCCGAAGATATCGAAATTAATGTCACGCAGCAATTTGTGGTTTTAAAGACTGCACAGTTTTATATTACTTACTGTAATTATAGTATATTGTTTTACCCTAGCAACTTTGTTTAGAGGCCGATAAGTTCAAAGGAGGTGACGTATCTTCATCATCATCATCATCAACCATTGGTTATATCCCCACTGCTGGGCCACATGCCTTCCTTATGGGTCGATAAGGAGGATGATTACCCACCACACGGGTCTTATCCAATATTGGTGGATTATTATGTATGACATCCTTATCCTTACTAATATTTTAATGCGAACGTCCGTTTGTTTATTTGTTTGTTTGTTATGCCTTCACGTCTTAACGACCTTCGTGGTCGAGTGGCTTTGTACACCAGTTTTCAAGGTGTTGCCATCTCTGAGGTCCCGGGTTCGATCCCCGGTTGGGTCAATTTAGAAAAATATATTTTCTATATTGGCTCAGGTCTGGGTGTTTGTGATACCACCGCTGTCCCTGATTTCCATAACACAAGTGCTTTAGCTACTTACTTTGGAATCGGAGCAATGTATGTGATGTTGTCAAATATTTATTTATTTAACTACTGAACCGATCATAATGGAATTTTGCATACACGTTGTCAAAAGGACATAGGGTACCTTTCATTCCGCAAAAAAAATTGTGCCCGAGGCATAGCAAAATACTTTCCACGCAGACGAAGTCGCGGGCGATCGCTAGTATCTTATAAATTTATCTTTCGTGCATACCCTCCCACTTGTTTAACATTCATCAACAGCTAAAAAGCTATCGCAGTAAGCTCACATATCTCAGATACGATGGTTAGAAACCAAGTTTATTCTGGAATGATTCCGGCACAGCTGGCCGAATGCCAGGTCCCTTCATACAATTGTAATATCGCCGAAATAGATACGCCCCATATTATGTGCTAATGATATGATGTTGTATAATGCAGTTGGTAAATCGATAATTATGCAATTAGTGAATAAAAGACGGATTTAAAGCGAGCCATAGATGAATCACGAGCAAGTGAAGGATTCTAACGATTGACCGACGCGAGTGATTTATGGCCCTCAATATACACGTAAATCCGTTTTATTCAATAATTGAATACTAGATTTTATACCATGACTACGAGAAAAAGAAAGTTTTAAGCGAAATTTTTCCACAGGGAGTTTGTATATCGAGTACTCTTTGCACAAGAAGTTTGTATCGAGTATTTTTTGCACAAGGAGGTTGTATAGTATTGAGATGGAGGTCGAATTGTGTTGTAAAATCAAATACCAAAATAGTGATTAAAAGTGCTTTTTATTCACTGTTTTCAGTGAATAAAATAAAGCGTCTTTATACCCTAGTTAATAAAATCTGGTTTAGCAGTTCTGTTCAACTTGATGTGCTGTCGTATGTATTTATCGTCTTGTTAAGGACATGATCCTTGCCGCATGCGGTAGTATGATACGTTTTCAGTCTTTGTTTTTGTAAAAACTTTTTTTGATTGCAGTTTATGCGCGAGAATTGAAGTCTGGCTAAATACTTATGTAAGAAGGTGAATTGTTTTCCTTGAGAACCTAAGTCCTTATTCTTCCTTATTTCTATGACAAGACAACCCAGTTATCCAAAGTTGCTAGTAATTATTTATGTAGAATCCGTTTACATGCGCAGACAATAGTACACTCGAATGAAGTAAGTTTGCTGGAAGTTATGAAACGTCTATTCATAAAAATGCCACTGTGCATGATTATAAAATATTTATAGCAATGATATAGGAAAATTCGCTTAAAATTGGTACTTACTAGGTCTCGTAAACCACAAAATGTGGTGTATGAAAATAAAAATAACAAGTTAATTCACCATAACATCGTTTTAGGCCAATCGATTTGATGAAATAAGCGGTTTATACAGGTAAACAACTACTGTTCCGTTTGCCGAAAACAAGAGATAAACCGAGCATTTATTTTCGCATTATCGTTTACTATAAAAGTTCATTGAAATAATATATTCATCACAGTGGATTTATTAAGCGAGACGATCTTGCCGCTTCAGTGCCCAGGCGCGCTTTCCTACCATGCTAACTATAATAAACATGCAAATAGGATAAATTGCTTGCAAAATTAGCTTCTGGCAACTGTGGTTAGCGAGTAGCTTGATGGCACAGTAACCGCGTTTGCATTTGCGGTAGATTATCGCTAAAGTGGCGGTCATCGGGTGGGCGACCAAAATATTACTATCGCGTGCTCTTCCATGCTTCGGAAGGCACTTTAAGCTTAATCCCAGTCACTGATTAATATATACTGGTTTATTTGCAGTCATTAACACCGAATCCGCATTGGGCCCACATGTTGGGTAACGTAACCTAGTAGGAATAACTCACATCAAACTATCTAGACAGAGCTTGTACGATGGTGTACAAAATAATAAAACGAATAAGAATATGATCTATACTTCCCCAAAAACTTGAGTTTTAATTAATTCAACTATGGGAATTGTAACTTTTCAGGGATCTCTTCGTCATGCCACCAGTGAAGCAATCAGAGGTGGATGGTCCGATCCGTCTATCGACCAGGTTGTCAGTTAGGATAATGAGGCGATTCCCACAGGGGACTCTCAGGGCCAACCGGCGGCGCATGAGGGCAAGTACCGGGTTTTTTTGTGGGTATTCCCCCCTCAGGGTCCCATCGAGCCACTGGCTGGGTGGGACCACGGGAGGTGGTCGTGAAGGGAGCCGTAACGGCCCTCCTGGCAAGCCCCAAATACGAACCCCCTGCTCACCTGCTGGGGGGTTGCGTAAATGCATTTTTATCGGTATAAAAAGAGGGTTGTCAGTTAGGAAAAATAAATATCAATTGACCGACCATGTTGTCGGTTAAGCAAAAAAAAAACTAACAGTACCACCAGGTGGAGAGAGTGATTTGTCGGTTGGTAATAGACGGTCAGATCCATGCATTCCCATTGTCCCCCATAGTTCGTGTTAAGGACCGCAAAAATTTGATAAAATTATTAGAATATTTCCAGTTATCCATACTCTGTGCCCGTTTTATGACTGCTGAAGAAGGGTAAGGTATGAAAGGTTCTTTAATAAAATATATAAAAATTTCAGTCATGGGTGTGTTGGGCACCTGTTGAGCGTCTGGGTGCAAAAGTGCATAGTTGCAGAAAGCTGAAACCTCCATGTTTACATGTAATTGATTAGATGTTGATGGTAACAACGAGTCGAAAGTTGTTTTGAATAAGTTTAATAATGTCTGTAGTCTATACAGATAAATCTAGCACATTAGAAAATCTATAGTAATTTATTAAATTTTGATACAGTTACTTATTCACATTATTTTTCTATTTGGATGCTTATATTATTAAAAAACAAGACTAATTGAATATCATAAATAGTAAAGCATTTTTCCTTTCCTTATTTCCTCTCCTTCAAGGTTACGAGTAAGTATTAATTTTAATTGTTTATTAATATATTACAAAATTAGAAACTCAAAATTATAGTAATATATATAAAGTAGTATACTCTTCACTATTTTTTAAAGTAGAAACTTTAAGGTTAAAAACAGTAATTAGATTGTTAGTTACTGTAGTTCTTCTATCTTACGAAGACCGTTTTGCTATGAATGTTGTTAGGTGTGCACATGCACATTTTTTAGTGTGTGCAATAAGAGAGCCAACATGTTCATGCCTAATACATTCACAGCAAAACGGACTTCGTGAGATAGAATGTGTGCACGTCACTAGACTCTGGATTTTGACATGTGTCAGGATTTAATTCTAATAATAGACAGAGTATGTTAAAATTTTAATAGTTACATGAAACTGTAAAAGTTCATGCAAATCAAGATATATTTTTTCTTATTAAGTTTTGGCCAGAGCTAGTTTTAGTAGCAAGAACCATATCTGACTGATCTGATGCAGTTGTTTTCTTAGGGTTATTAAAATATTGGCTCTGGCTTTGGCCAGGACTTGGATGATAATGCTTCTAGATAAGTCTTAGTTTAGTCGCTAATATCTGCCTACCACACCTAAACTTATCATACTAGAAATCTAGTACTAGGAGCAGCTTCGTTTAAATTATGAAAGTTTCTTACCTCCAGAGGCGATGTAAAACCCACTTGGGGAGTACTTAGCGACGTTAACTTGACAAGAATGCTCTGTATAGACGTCCGAAATGGCAGGGTTCTCGATATCTCTGATAATAACTGAATTTCCATTAGTATACAAGAAGGTCCTCCCTTTTGGATCACCGCCTAAAACTAAGGGTGTCCCGCGCTGCGTCCTTGGTAAGGCCGCAAAAGTATATTCTGTGGACGAAGAATTATCATATTACATTGATGAACAGCAGTATTTTCAAAAACAAACTAAGTTTATCAGCGTTTATCTATCTTCCATTTATAACCATCATGCTTGCAGTGACGATAAGAAACTTTACACACTTACTGTTGGAATATGACATTTTTGGTGTTACACTTTAATAATTAATAACTACGTTGGATAATCTAAATCTACGAATTACTCAGTACTTTCCAATTTATTTAGAAAAACAGAGTCAGCCGCTAGCACTTCATAGCCTCCCAAAAAATGACGTATCAGAATATTTTTCGTATGTTGGCAGAAACGTCGCAGAACATCCCCTTAAAAGGGCACTTGTCACTTAAAGGCCGTGATACACATGTCAGTCTACGTTATGATATGGTTGTAAGAGTTAGAGTTAGAGTAACCTAATTTTATAAATGTGAAAAGTACGTTTGGTTAACCAACCATACCAAATTTCGCATTTACAAACATCTAATCATTCAAACAGGAATGTCTAAAAAAATATTTTTATAGGGAGGAATAAGCTCCCATATTAATTGGAAAAAGTGCGTGAAATAAATAAAAAAATACTTAGTTATTTCGTCTTTAGTCGCAAAGAAAGTTTTGACACTTTTTTGCAAAGATGAAGGTATTCTTTTAAAAAATTTTCACGCAACCAAAAATTCTAAAACCTTTCCAATTACTAAGGGAGCTTATCATCATCACAAAAAATATTTAAGTTTTTTTCTGACATTTCCTAATGTTTCTAGATGTATAAGTCGTGGGCGGAAGTCTAGTCTAGTAGCATGATAATCTGTACTATTTGAACTGTCCTACTGTTGTCACCCTAATGAAAGAGAATTAAAAAATAAGTGACGTACAGCTTGGTCAGAAAGAGAAGAAATTAAATAAAATAGAACTAAAATTTTTCAGTACAAACTTAGACCATTGCTCTAAGAGTACAAAATATAGTCAATGTTGCCAAGTTGTTCGTGATTTGGACGTGTTTGCATAGAAAGTGGCGCCCTCATTTTTTGTCAACTCTTTATGGTCAAGCTGTAATCCAAGGTAATTTAGGTAGGTCGTTTTTCATTTTTCAAGCCTTATTCGGTGATACATCATCCAGTGTCATTTAAAGTTCTTGGACAGCATGCCGGCGCCTGCTGCTAACTTGGCGCTAGTGTAGTGTAGATGTAGACCTGTCAATCAGTTTGTTTTTTGTTTTTTGTTGTTTGAGTTATCAATTCTTGAATGTTGGAAGCTAATTTTCGTAATTATAAATTTTTCTTCAACACATTTTTGGAATTGGAATTCTGTACATACGTGATTCCGTACGTGAGATCACATGCCATACGTTTTTTTTTATTCGGAATCACGGCTCAATCAGGCGCTAGGCTTTGAACAATGAATATGAACTTAGACGACGATTTAATAGAAATTCCACTACTGCTTACTACAGTCATGTCCACGAAAAAAGCTTTTTTCCGTGCGAAATTCTGAATGCTCGAGCTTCCATTCGGGCTCGGAATTCCGAAACAGAGAAAATTACGAATGGAAAGCTACCGCATGTGTGTGATAGGTCCATAGATTTAGGATTCCAAATTGGAATTCCGTCAGTATTTAGCCGACCTAAATAGTTAACTGTCCATCTTCCTTAATAAAAAAGTCTATGTATGTACCTCTATGGCGTCAAGTGTCATCCTGCCACTGTCATATTTGACATATAGTTGACAGTTGGTTGTCTTGTCAGTCTAACAAAACTGACAAAAATTAAAAAAATGTCTTTCTTGAAAACTTGAACAAGCGCGGCGTCATGTAATTGATTGATAGATTCTTAGCGATTTTTCCTACGATCTTGTGTTTCTTTTGATGCAATGAGTGATGGTAGCGTTAAGATTAATCATACGTAACTTTATTAGTGACTTTGTGGCAGTAATCGACAGGTTTATTTGACACTTGTTTCCACGTGGTGACCGTCACAATTTAGTCGACGTGTTAGTATCTCCGCCTATTTAAAGTTCTAAACTGCATTCTACACTGAAATGGAGTCCTTAAACATGTCTAAACTCAACTTATCCAGCGTGAGAGGAAACACTTCCCAGGGAAATGAGACAAAGGTGGAGCCCTATGAAGTGAAACTGGAAACAAATGTAAGTTCATTACGCACCCTTTAATCAAAGCATTTGTGATTTATTATTTAAAAATAATAAATTAAAAGTTACTTAAGAGTTTGTGAAATTGTAAGAACATAAGTAAATTTTAATGTGCAAGACAGATCAGTTTTCATATGACCAAATAAAGAAATATACTTTTGTTAAACATTTGTTACTATAGGATATTATCTTACAGATTTTAACAGACCCTGACGATGAGTCGTATTGTGAATATAGACAGGAAATATGGCAAAGCCTGCTGGAACAGGAAGCTGAGAAGCCTACAATCCATTTGCAGTCACCACAGGTAAATACTCAAATAAGAATTATTGACAAAGAAATAAAAATAAAAATATTTTCAACTCACTGTTGCATGACATTTTGAAATATTACATCATTTGTGCATTATCAAAATATTAAATGTACCTACTTTATTCTTTTAATCAGGTAATTGAGCATGTAGTAGGCACCTTATGTTTTATTAAAATCTGAAACATGTTCTGTATTGTGACATTTTACTAATTTGTTGTTGAATAAAATTTTCGTAATATTGCATTATTATATGTGAAGTTAATACCTGTTACAATATTTTCTCCATGCAGATAGGGTATTTTATGACTGGTAAACTGGTTACTAGTTTTACTATCTCCTCTTTTACTATAGTAAAAATAATATGAAAGTAAGAGTTTGTTAAATATGTCAAAAACATATTTATATACCTATTTATTTCAACTGAGCAATGCTTTATTTATATTTGTTATTACTATTACAATAATAAACAGCTGTTGCAAATCTTCTGTAAGTTACAAAAGTCAAAATAAATTATTTTGAGATGAGACACACATTTCTGTGCGTTTATCCCAGAGTATTTTATATGGAATCATTTGATGCCCATAGTCAGTAAAAGCTCACATGTAGCCAATTTTACAATAAATGTAGCCAAGCTAAAATTCAGACTAAAACATTTGATATATAATATAAGTAACAATGCGCTTTGCAGATTGCTTTGTTAATATGATGAAATATGTTTGCAATCTGAGACGGGTATTTCATCATTGCAACTGATACTTTCAAATATAAGTAGTAGTTACATTTGAAACAAAGTATGTGCCAACTGTTATTATTTTCCTTGGAAAATAGATATATTATTGTTTTGAGTAAATTGGTGTGTTAAAATAAAATTAAACAATATATTAGAAAAAAACTAGAAAAAATCGACTCACCCATTGCTACTGAGTCACTTGCGACTTCAAGTTTGAGTCCCATCTGAGGTGCTAAGGGTGAGTCGATTTTTTCTAACATATTATTTATTTTAATATAAAGATAGCATTGTGAATGTGAAAAAAATGTAGTAATATTTGAAAGGGAATACAAAACTGAGCAGTACATATGTAAATGAAAGTAATGAAATGATGTATGAGTGTCAGTGGCCTTGTTCTACTTTTTTTAATGTAGTTGAATCATGTAGTGTGCTAAATATATATCTATAATACCTACATAATGATTACTATAGACAATTCTTACAAGAATATATTTTTTTGAGTTTAATTTTTAATATATTTTCTTTTACCCTTTAATTTATCGAGGGGCGTGACCTGCCCTCGATCTTATTATCATCATAATATCAGCTAGACAACACTAAAAATAAATAAAAGCCTATATTCTCTGACCTTTTATAGAATTTTACAATAAAATGAATGAATATTGAACTTAAGTATGTATGTGATGTTGTCAAATATTTATTTATATTATATTATTGTTGTTTTGTTCTTAATTACAAGTTGTGGCATCACACAACACTTACTGCTGGGTATAGGCCATTAATTATAATATAATAATTATTAGTATTAATAATTGCGCATAATGATTTACAACCTGAGTGATGAGACGACTTGAGTGGGGCAGTGGTCAACATGCAAGAGGTGCCGGGTTTGATTCCCGGCCGGGCAGAAATTAAAATGGTGAATTTTAATTTGTGACAGGTCTGGGTGTTATTATGTAGAATAACGCACTTACTAATAAAGATTGTAATGCAGATGTTTAGTTACACAGTGTTTTGTCCCTTTCTTTTTAATGTCAAACTTAAATAGTTTGATAGAGAGTAACCATTGTGTAACTATACATCTGCTATACAATCTTTATTAGTAAGGGAGTAAGTATGTATTTAAAAAGTATACAACTTATATACTTTTGTCAGTTGTCTAGCATCCATATTACAAGGTTTGCCTAATTTGGGGCCAGATGTGGTTATGTGAAATTGTCCAAGCATTTAATATTATTATTATTTGGTATAAATATAAAATATCCCTTTTTTTGTAGCTGGAATTCCGTGGTACTTTAGTCCAGCAACTCCGTGACGTCACCAAGAAACTAGGGCTGAGCATCGGGACATTACACTCGGCAGTAGCACTACTCGACTTGTTCATGGACGCCCATCGACTTAGAGCGGATCGACTGACTCATGTTGCGCTTGCTTGCCTCAGCCTTGCGGGTGAGTATTAAGCCTTATGGGTTTAATATGCAAAGAAAAACACTTGTAAAACTCACTTCTTTAACATCTAAATTAGAGAATCTGATGTAAGTAATATACTATTTTCTCTTCAGTTGTTATTTAAAAACTTATCTCTTTACCCTTGTTAATTTGGAATTAATGAACTATCGTTTTGGAACACACTTTACAAAAACAGTTTAGATCAAGTCTCACTTAACACAACCATTTTATTTTACTCATAAGACATTAATTGATTGTTATATCATGTGATAAAGTTTAAAGACATTTTCAGAGCTAGAATAGTGTCAGCAATATGAAGCATACACATACACGTCGTTCACACAACACTTATATTCAGCTCTATATTTTTTTTATCCATAGCAAAAAGCGAAGAAAAGATGAGCCGGGCTCCGACTCTGAAAACACTATCGAAGATAAGTAGTGTCCAGTTATGTGGAAAGACATTCCGCCAGTTAGAGTGGATGGTCGGGCAACATGTGCGCTGGAGGCTGCTAGCTCCAACCCCAGTGAGCTTTGCAGCGCTGTTAGCACAATATGTGATCACTGACGCGGACCTTACTACAAGGCACCCGAAGTTTGTGAGGCGCTTCAAACGAGATGGGGCTAAGTTGTTAGAAGCTTACTTGGACTTGACATTGTCTGGTAAGTGTCTCTTCAATTTACAGACAACCATTGCATCTAATTGCTTATTTGAAATTTTTTAACTATAGTCTTGTTCTATTTAGTAAACAACTTTTAACAGTTGTCATATGTCTTATAAATATTTTATTTTATATCATGTTGCCTTATTAAATCAAATTGACACTAATAATTAGTAATTTCTTTTGTAATCGATGTGTGTAAAACCATTTGTTTTATTTTATAATTGATTTTTCCAATAAAGAGTTGGGTGAAGATTGTTTACCAAATAAGACAAGTAAGGATAAACAGACTATACAAGGTGTTACAAAAGTACCCCTAATGCCGAATATGGTAGATAGGGACCATCAAACTGAACAACTTTTACTATGGGACCAACTCTGAAATCGCGAAAAAAAATCAGCTGTTTCATACATTTTGATATTTTTGTAATTAAATTTTGTATGAAACAGCTGATTTTTTTTTTCGCGATTTCAAAGTTGGTCCCACAGTAAAAGTTGTTCAGTTTGATGGTCCCTATCTACCATATTCGGCATTAGGGGTACTTTTGTAACACCTTGTATAAATTATAAACATTCTTTCCATAAGTTGTCTGAAGTACAAAATTGGGCATTTGACAGTTGTTTTGTTTGTTGTTGTTGTTGTTTTTAGATAATTAATTCTTTGTCAGCAACTTACTTTAAGACTTTCCTTTATATACAACATGTTACAATAATACCCCTAATGCCGAATATGGTATATAGGGACCATCAACCTGATCAACTTTTACTATGGTACATACCAACTCAGAAATCGCGAAAAAAAATCAGCTGTTTCATACAAAAATTAAAATCTAAAATATCAAAATGTATGAAGAAGCCGATGTTTTTTTACGATTTGAGTTGAATATGTGCATAATATCTATGTGAGAGAGCAAAATAGAGATTTTCCTTCACAGGCGCCAATAAGAGTAAAACGCATTATAGTGTCATGTGAATTTCGTTTTAGAACACAGATGTAGCCACAATTAAACAGCACCTACATAACTCACATGCTATTTCACTGATTTAATTAATTCAGGTCGGCTAACTTATAATATTATTCTACAACCTAGAACGATAGTTCCCTACAAAGCGCACTGTAAAAAAAATGGCTGTTTTCAGATTTTTATCCTTCATACGTTACCTAATTGTACCTATAAGAACGAAAAAATTTAAATTTCCCTACCTTTAGAGGATTAGTTACTATTTTATTTAATTTTAGTTACAATTAGGTAGGTATGAAAGATATAAATATGAAAACGGAGCTCCCTTTTTTGTGCCTTACTTTACATTCAACGACTCTGCTTCTTGGTGTTAATATACTGAGTGTTCACCAACTACTTAACCAGCTGATTAATTTAAAATCATCTGTTCTCCATACATAAACAAAAACAGATGGTTAAAACTTAATCAGCTGTTTATTTGTTGGTGAACTTCAGCCTCAGCCGGCTAACAGTACGTACTTGTTTCCAGATGTTCGCCTCAAAGTGGTGGAGTCTGTGGACGTGGGTTGCGCGTGCGTGGCTTGCGCCCGCGCGGACCTCGGGCTGTGCGCGTGGCCGGTGTGGCTCGCTACTGTAGCGGGGAGGAAGGCCACCAGTGTAGCACCTATAGCGCGGTTACTGCAAAGGTCAGTTACTTTACTCAATACAGATCGTTAAGATAGCACGGAAGATCAGCGTTAGGACACTTTAAGTGCTGAATGTGAGCCTTTTTTGTGTAACATTTAGATTTCTTCTTCCTCGTATCCTCATGACTGAGGGTCGCGACAGCATGAAGTCACTCGGTGTATGCTGTACGGTTTTCGGCTATCCGGATAAAATTCAAAATTCAAAACTCATTTATTCAGTCTAGGCTGTTACAAGCACTTGTGAATGTCAAAGAAGCTACGCCATCGGTTCGCAAACCCTAAGCGGGAGACCTTGTAACGAGAAGAACCGGCAAGAAACTCGTCAAGGGCTGCTTTTTTCTCCCTATATATTTCATACAGAGTCGTCAAAATTTGAAAAATGAGGTCGCGTTTAAAGTGACGTCATTTTCCATTACAACAATTAACAAAGTTTACATTCAATGGGTAGGTAAAATAAATTTCAACTAGTTGAGAAATCGCTGTCTACTACTCGATAAGGATCTATCCTTATCGAGTAGTAGACAGTCTATGTCTGCATGTCAGTTTGGCAGACCTCCCTAACTGCATCGGTCCATCGGGTTGGTGATCTTCCACGTCTCTTTCTTCCTTCCACTCCATGTCTCCTTCTTCCTTCCACTTCACGTCTCCTTCTTCCTTCCACTCCACGTCTCCTTCTTCCTTCCACTTCACGTCTCTTTCTTCCTTCCACTCCACGTCTCCTTCTTCCTTCCACTCCACGTCTCCTTCTTCCTTCCACTACACGTCTCCTTCTTTCTTCCACTCCGTTTCCTTCCTTCCACTCCACGTGGCCTACGATGATGAGCTTCTCATGGTTATCCGGTTCCAGTCTGGCCACGTGTCAGAAGTACTCGAAGAGACACTGCATGCACACAGTTGATTACAGAGGTGGGAGGGTGGAGGTGGCTATTCTGTACGTCGTCAGTACTATTATTAATTCTATGCCTTAACACCCATATTCACAAACATAACTATTAGGTCTCACAGTGCCCGCGGACGCACAGCGACTTAATTAAACGTAAAACAAACGAACCAATCACAGAGCTCTATTTCGACGTAATGCGTTCGTATAGGCATTTGAGTTTGAGTATTGTTCTTGAATACAGGTTTTTTTTGCCTTCTTATCTTATGAGACCCATAGTTAATGTTCATGTTACACTAAATATCATTAAGTAATATTTTAACCCCCTTACTAATAAAGATTGTAAAGCAGATGTATAAGTTACACAGTGTTCTGTCCCTTTCTTTTTAATGTCAAACTTATATAGTTTGACAGAGAGACACCACTGTGTAACTTATACATCTGCTATACAATCTTTATTAGTAAGGGGGTAAGGGTTTAACTTAATACACAATGATGATCAAAGGCCGAAAAGACGCTCTTATTGAGCTACGGTCGATATCCCTTATCGGTAGATATCCCTCTCTTGGTTATACCAACGAAGCGAACTCCTGACTATCTCGCTGGTTCTCAATAAATCTGACATTGATGACGTCACACTATATGCCTTGTCTCTTTCAGGATGATGCAAATATTGAAGTCTCGTGAGACCAACGACTCCGAAGCAGACCAAGGCTACAGCAGTGCTAGGACGTCCCCGAACCTCACACCGTGTGCTTCACCAAGGTACCAAATTTCTCCAGCATCCAGCACTTGCAGCACCTCATCTAGGTCTTACAATTACGATTACCGTCAACGTCCCGTAGAAAACAGGCCAGAAACAACTTACTCAGTTCTGGACTTAGAAGACTCGAACCCACCACCAACTCTCAATGTTGAACAATACTACCAACTGCCAACCGCTGTTGACATGAGGTGTCATAAGGTCAATAACCCTGCAGACTATAGGTATTGCAGGTCCCGTAGACTGATAGAGGCTAGCTTAGAAACCGTGCAACCTTCTACAAGTATGGCTGTGAAACGTGGCTTGGACACGAATGTAGAATTAGATAGCAAACGGTTCCGCTTAACCACGCAGATGTCTCAAGTGGTTCTATGATCATGTCTTTTGTCTAGTCTATGCATGTTCACAGATTTATGAAGAATGCATTTATTTGAACTGTGTAACTTTTTTATTTTTACGAAACGCATTTAATGTTAGCATCAACACTATTAAGATTTTTACTTGATTTTTATTACAAAAAGCTCTCGCAAATTGATTAAAATCAACTTTTATGTGTGTAACAGTGGCGAAGGGTTCATACAAGCCGATTCCCATCGGTTTACTTTTAGAAATCCCACCCTACCGATCCACTATGCAGATCATAACATTTTTATAAAACGGCTCACCTTTGCC
Source organism: Catoptria pinella (assembly GCA_963556745.1). Taxonomy (NCBI): domain Eukaryota; kingdom Metazoa; phylum Arthropoda; class Insecta; order Lepidoptera; family Crambidae; genus Catoptria; species Catoptria pinella. Next base: position 9,519,391 of record OY750778.1, on the reverse strand, counting down.
ATAATTTCATCCCTCGCCACTGGTGTGTAATATACAGTGGTGGTAGGATAATTAAAAACACCAGTAAATTTTCATACAAACGAGGTAAATTTCACTGCTTGGTTCACCGCCAAGGATTGACCTAGCTGTGATCTGATGATGGCCATCCAGGGAGTGAATGGAGGAGATTCAGATCGCTATACACATCCAACTGATCTGATCAGTATTAAGAGATATAAGGAGCAGTTTTCAGTTTCAGGTTTCCATACATTTTTATGCTAATTGCGTGTTTTTTTTCAAACATATCCTTATATCTCTTAGAATGCTGATCAGATCAGTTGGGTGTGTATAGCGATCTGAATCTCCTCCATTCACTCCCTGGATGGCCAACATCAGATCACAGCTAGGTCGATTGACCGACCGGTCGATTGATTGGCAGGGAACCAAGAAGTCAAAGTTACCTAGTTTGTATGAAAATTGACTAATGTTTCTAATTATCCGGCCACCACCATCAAGTCATGTTGATTTAACCAAAAAGAATTGTAATATGACAGACTGAGTTCTTAACGTGTGAAAATTAATATAGATAATTATCAGTGAACATGCATATATAAATGCGGATACTTATCTAATCGACTGTATTGTATAGCTCAGAATAATAAAAAATAGGTATATTTGAACAGTGTATTTAAAAATATGTTGTATTGTTAATAATAAAAATGTTATACTGCAGTTAAACATGTAAATGCTTATATTGAATATAGCATAATATTCCAAAAGTGTGCTCTCAAAATACTCAGTCAAATGTTATAGTCCACGTTTATTAGAAAATTTTGTTATTTGATCCCATTTACATATAATGCGATTTATTTAACTATGTACACACGACAGCACGTCAGGTTAAACAGTTAAACTGCGAAAATAGCTTTTATTACGTAGAGCTTAAAGGCGGTCTCAAGGTCAACATGTAAAGTCTGAGGTGCCGTCGTTTGTACAACAGAAGCAACAGCGGCAACTTCACTCGAGAGTGTACGGCAAAGAGTAAATTGTAAAGATTAAAAATTATATGGTTTTGTACCGCAAACGCTCTGAATTTGGTCACTTCGACGGCATGACAGACTATACGTATACATGTTGACCTTGACTTGAGACATTCTCTATGCCGGCCGTACGCAATAAGAGCTGTTTTCGTAGTTCAACTGCTTAACTTACCGTGCTGTTGTGTGTACAGTCACGTCTATAAATATGTATACAGTTTAAAACTTTGTCACTCTAAGGCTCGGTTGCATCATCTTAATTTAACTATAACAGTACATGACTCAAACTTATCTGAGCCGGTGGCCAAAATTAGAACTAAGTGTTATTACATATTGTTACCTAGGTTACGCTATAGACGACAGCGACGCTGTCACCGAGTCAATTAATTTTGTGTCTGTTAAAGTAATGGTTAAATCAAGATGATGCAACTCAGCCTTAGCCATATGACAACTACAAGAAAGTGACAGAGTTCTAAACTGTATACATATTTTTAGACGTGACTGCACTTAGTTGATTTAATCGAATTGTAGTTTTATTGCATATAATTTAATTGCAGTATGTATCTAGTAGACTGTTAATGGAAGAATGAGAAGTATACCTCGAAGTGTGGGAAAGAAAATATTTTTCTAAAAAGGTTGTGATATTCAGTTTCATTTCGATTGATATGGAACTTCTTGCTCTTCAAATAATATAAAATGAATGGTAAAAGTAGTTAGTAAATAATTGAGGCAGTGAATACCATTTCATTTGAAAAAAAAAGAAAAAGCCAAGGTTCCGAAAATGGTTCGTATGTTGATAGTATTAAAGTATATTTTTGCACTGTAAAGTTTTCAAATGCAACGGTATTTACTGGTTTGTAGCTAATTGTTGGGATATAGGTTGGTGATTGAAACGTAACATGTTGGACCAATATGATTTCAATAAATGTCAAATCAACAAATTTCAATAATGATAAAGTGCATCGATTGAGAATCGGGAAATAAGTGATTAATTTTTAATCTATTTATCAAACAACTTATCGAATATTATGTTCAAGATGTTATGTAATGTGATACAACCTAAGTCTATCATTGACCTCCAATATAAAAACTTAGGAAACTTACACATGCCACGCTTTTTAAAATAATATTTTATAGACTTTTATAGTAAAATATTATCTCCAGCGGCAACAAAATTTCGAAGATTGGTTTCTATGTGTGATACATAATAACAGAATGTAGTGCGGGCCAAATAAGACAATTAAGAGTCCGGCGAACAGTGAGCGTCCCATACAAACGTAATACCACAATGATTTGCAATTTGAGCATAATTAACTATTCTTCTGATGTTATTCGGATTAAGACAGTATTTGTCTAGGTTTCTATTAAATAAAAAATCCAAAATACTAACCCAATTCAAAATAAATGCCAATTACATTTTTTCATACAAAACTGTCAATCGCATTAATTTTTATTTGGTTTGGTATGTTGTTTTTTTTATTAAATTTAATAGAACCCTAGACAAATACTGTCTTAATCCGAATAACATCACAAGAAGAGTTAATTTTGGAATTACGTTTGTATGGGAAGCTCACTGTTCGACGGACTCTTAAATGTTAAACACAAATAAAATAGGCTTCTGTTGGCGATAAGAGAAAGATACTTAAAAAACATAATTCTCAGGATATATCTAATCCATTTCATAGATAAATCTGTTGTGAATAGATTTGTATTTTTTTATTATCACTTCTTAAATTGGCCTGATTAGTAAATGGTTTAGATACCTCTATTCAAACATAGTGTTAATTTAGTTTTTTTTGTCATAATGGCTGGTTTTTTAATTAATTTGACTGTTTTAAAGAGAGTAGATGTGATTTAGTTCGAATATTAACTTTGCTTCGAAGCGGTGATATTGTTATTAATCTTTCGTATTGTAATAAGTTTAATTATTCGAATTCCATCTACTATGATTAGTAGATTAAAAAAAAAAACAAATTAATTCTGGCCTTTTTATGTAACTCGGCATCTATCATGATGCTTTCAGTTCATCTTTAATTAAAAAGGTAACACCCACCAATCCGCATTGGGCCCGCGTGGTGGTATTGCCCATCCTCCTTATCCACCTATAAGGAAGGCCTGTACCCCAGCAATGGGGACATTAAAAATGGTTGATTTCGAAAGACTGTTGTCGGTAGTAGTTTTTATTGCCGCAGGAGTGTATGTCAAATTGAGCTATTGCGATAGATATTGGAGTTACATTAATTAGTCTCTAGACACTTTGCCGAGTTACGACCGAATATCGGTGGCAACGCTTTTATTATGAAAAAAAAACGCTAGCTACGTAATTACGGTATGGCCTAGTTGCAGGCGTAAAAACCGTACTTCGGTCGCATATCTTCGGCTTAGTGTGTCTAGACACTTAAGGCCTTATTAATAAACGAAGCGTGAGTTCACACCTAGTTTAACCAAAAATTTGGCTTAGCGATATTACTCCGTACGTTGACGTCTCAAAGCATAATATTCCTAAGCAAACTTTTTGGTTTAACTAGGTGTAAACAATCTCCGTTTATTAATAAAAGGGTTAGGAACTAGATCAAACTTATTTCGGACAGTGAATAAAATTATGATAAGAAAGATTGTTAGATTGATTAGGGATGTTCCTGTTTGCCACTTCGAAGCATGGTCAAAGTGATGTGGGACAGAATCTTTTATTTATTAAACTCAAAAATCATTGCTCAGTTTTATAGTCGAGTTTGTTTTTATTTTTTTATTTTATACACAACGAAGATTCCGTTCCATCTTCACAGTGTTTTTGTTTCTTTTTATTTAATTGCCCCTTTGTTGTATGGGCTTTGTAAGGTTAAGTATTTTCTTATGATGTTTTTAAACAATTGTCGGTTTTTAAATTCGTTTGTTGATTATTTTGAAGATTAATGTCGCCGTCCTGTGTAGTAATCTTAGTTTACGTTAATGGTTACCATTTCTAGCCCTTTTTAACTTTATATGAAATCTTTATCTCATTGAGATATTTTTGTTAAACTTTTCTTAAGATTTTAAATATTCCTTTTGTCAGCTAAAACATATTCGTGATTATGAGAGAGAGATTCAATTACTGTTTCTCTTAACATAATTCCTTAAAAAAATATTTCTGAATTAAACTTCACAATTATAAAAACGAAGTTATTAGAATTTGTGTAAGTAAATATAATATTTTAGTCTCATAAAATTACATGCGTGTGATTGTTATTTATTATGATTCTTTTAAATCGAGTGCTAAAAAGCTACCGTAATCAATATTAGCGGATAAATAAAAATAGTAGAAGCTAGGATTGGTGTAGTGCTTTTCAAAATTAATCGCGGCACGGAACATCGCGCAAGATGATGAGCAGAATACACTTTCTAACTGGCGTACTCAGAGACGTCCATTAAGGGGCTGACATGAGCCAACTAGCGCCGCCAGTCGATTTTATTTTATTTATTCCAAATAAGCCCAATTACTTAAAAAAGGAATCAGTCAAGGTCTTGTGAATGACGTCTAATGTTTATTGAATAACGTTGCAACATTACAAAATGCGTGCAATAGTTTAAAAACTTGAACCAACAGTGGGCTTGAACCAACAGTGGCCACTTTTAACAAAATCGCGTTTTGAACTCTTTGAATGCCTTTTCAAACTGTGTAAAGTTATTCAATAAATATTAGAAGTTATTAACAAAACCTTGACTGATTCCTCTTTTAAGAAATTGGGCTTATTTAGAATAAATAAAATAAAATCGTCTGGCGGCGCTAGTTGGCTCATGTCAGCCCCTTAAGTTTAATGCTTCATTAAGTATCGTGTCGTCTTATGCTATCACTATGGAATAAGAAATAGCAGCAATTTTAATGAAGTTAATACTTAATTGACGTCTCTAAGACCGGGAGTTAGTGGGTGAGAGAGGCGAGTGGTGGGGATAGGGCACATAGTTGCTAACTTCACACCCGCTATTAAGTTTCAAACGGACTTAGCATGCTACGGTAATAGTACCTACTAGTTTACGCATCGTAATTCGTAACTGGATATCGACTACTTAAAATTATAATTAGATTATATATATGCGTATTCTGTACAGCAACGCGCCTAGCTTACATTTTCGACTGCATAAACTTATTATGTAAAACCCCTAAGTTACTAAATTATAATATCGTTGATAAGTTTCATAAGAAATTCCTATCAAGAAATGACTATCAATGAAGACTGACGATTGTAAGGTGACCAACAAACCCGACGGACGGTCGGGACACGGTGAAGTTGAGAAACTGATCATTTTGTACTAAAATACGTCTAAAGACGCATTATAGACCTTTGAATAAATATTTATATGATTATTTCGTCGTTTCATTTAGTTTATCCTTCTTCTTCTTAATGAGTGGCTTGCTCTGTGGTCTATGCACAATTCCGCCAATGTCACGTAGTTAGCTTTTACACGAATTGGGACTTTCATGGGATAACATTTTTTTTTTATAGTCTTAACAGCACTGACCTCCATATACTGTTAACTACAAAAAATTTTTTCAGGTCAGTGCTTAACAGTAAACAGTTTTTGACAGTTGTCATAGTCTTTTAAAAAATCATTATTTAAAAATATGCTGTCTTATTAAAATTATAAAGAAATCACTAATTATTGGTGTAAACCAATAATTAGTGATTTCTTTTTTACCTAGTCTATATGTGGAAAATAATTTGTTGTATTTTATAACTGATTTTTTCAATAAGTGTTGGGTGAAGATTGTTTGCCAAATAAGACAAGTAAGAATAAACGATTATACAGGACTCCGTAACTTGCGATTTCTTACAGCTTCTCTCTTATTTATTCTTTATTGCTTCCTATTTAAAAAAAAGTCGAAGCAATAACTTTATAACTTGAGAAAATATATGGAAGTTTTATCTACTAATAGACCGAGCAAGCGCGAAGCGTCTCTGCTTCAGCTTGGGTAAAAATGCTTTTGCATGTCTGTCCGGCTTTCCGGCTGTGTGTTCTCTACGTTGCATTTCTCAACCGATTCTCGTGAAATTTTGTGAGCAGGTTCGATAACTTTATAGAGTTTTTTTGTCGAGCCAGTTTTTCGACACCGGAGGGAAAATCATTAAAAAAATCTATCCATCTAGCTTTGAATGGATATAAAAAACTAACCTATCAAACAGCACATAGTGCTGTTATTCAAAAGCATTGTCAACCTCTTGGCGACATCCATTAGACTAATTTTTAAACAACATACAATTTGAGCGAGGTCTACTCACTACTTAGCCACTAATAAACACGTTACACCTTACACCTTAATGCTCTAAGCCTTACACATACAGACACAGCTAATTACAAGGTGATTAGTGGTCTCATAGTGGCGCCCTCATCATATTTAAATTTAATTTAATGAGGGCGCCACTGTGAGGGCACATCAACATTATATTAGTATTATTAGATATTTCGTTCTTTATTTACTTAATTAATTAGAATTGATTATTATTTAACTTATGATAGGTGACATAATACATAAGTATATTATTAATTGTATTTATTTACTCAGTGGCCCTCAGTCACTCAGTGTTGTGGTGCTGCAAACAAACTTCCGTCTTAGCTCAACAGAAAATAAAAAAAAGCTCTTTTGACTTTAAGACTATGCAACACGGCTGAAAATCACATTGAGTAATACATTATAACTCAATGGAAAATCACGCAACTATTTGTGTGCACTGTATTTTAAAAATCGCGTGTCGCTGCCATGCATTTATAATTTATTTAAATCGCTTTGCAGCTAGCAGCAGTCTGTAATGTTATGGATATTTTTATGAGTTTTATTGGTTATACTTATTCCATAATTTGATAAGGTCCTATTTTTTGTCCTTTCGACACAGAATAGGTACAGCTTTCGTTCAAAGAAGCTCATCTAAAAATAGTCTTGTTAAAAGATTTATGTAGGTACTGTGTTGTCTGTAATAAATAACGTCGCAGCGAATAGGTGTAGGTTTTTGTCACATATTGCTATCAATCAGTTTAAAGATTTAAATAAAACGCCGCTTGTCTACTTGATAATGCCTTTAATAATTATTTACACATTTATTTACACATAGTCCAAAATTAAAACTCTTTTGTGCCAGTAGTAAAATACTTATTCACTTTTCTGGATATTGGACCTTTTTCTATGCTAGGCGGTAGACTGATGTGTCATCTGGGGAGAGCGTCGGGAGCCGGGGCGGCCTGCGCGGAGGGCGCCTTCGACGTCGTGGTTTACATTCGCAATGCAGAGCACAGAGGCCGATCCCAGCGCACCCAGACAGAAATAACGGAAGAGCCAAGGTCCTCGTCACCGTTGCCACCTGTTCTCCTCTAGACCACCTCGGTACTACCACGCTTGTATCCGCCCTCGACCAATAACAAGGATACTTTGCACCGACGTAACCGTAGCTCGTCGTGAAGTTTTCACAATCCACGGAAGGTGGGTATCCACATCCCTTTATATTCACAAACAAAACAGCCGGACGCCAATCCTCTGAATGAGACTTGTATTTGACGTGCAGTTGGGTGCATTTGTAAGCGTCGCTGGTGCAGCCCTCTCTGCAGGAAGCCCATGTACAGTTGTCAAGACCCATTCTGTCGTCTCGCCTCTCGGTAACGCATTCAGCTGGAATCGGATCGAAGTCTGCAGCGAGTGCGCTCAAGGCAGGGTCGGCGTATAACGGCACGAGGAACAGTAATGCGGAGCCGCCACCGCCCAACAAAGCTGCCAACATCACTGTGATGTATCTCGTGAGTTTCGCGCGTGTCTCTCCGCGACGACGTCGGGAAGGTCGCACGACCAGGCGTTCGGAACTTCCGCCCCTCATTTTGAAAGCGTTTCGTCAACCCATGCTTAGCAGACTGCTGCTTTGAGCAGAAGTCTGTTGCCAACGCGTCTGCGCGGTTTTCAGACTTGCGCACAATTGCCGTCTTTGCCGATTGACAAAGCCGAAGTCATAAAGTAGGTTAGGTATATAGGTAATTGTATGTAGTTATTGGGGTGCTTATCCTCAAGCGGGGGGACTTTTGTTTACGTTTGCATTCATTATTGAGCACGCTGATTGACCTACTTACTCCTAGTAACGCTGCACACTTGTACTTATAATGACCGATTTATACATGTAGGAAGGGCTACTAGATACAGTCAGCACCGGCTGATTTTTTTTATCACACTTTGAAGCATTAATCAAAAACAATAACGAGATATTGTGACAAAGTAAGTAGGTACTAAAGTATTATGTGACTTTCGTTGTGTTGTTGTACCGTAATATTATAAATATACCTAGTTCTTTGAATAGATAAAAAAGAAAGGGAGACATTCAAATTAAAACAAAATAACTGTAGTATACCAATCAGTGTTCAAAATATCATCTGTACCAGAAGAATAATTCTTCTGAGACTTGTATGTATACTCTTTTTTTTAGTTTTTATTGCCAATACTGTGTACAATTTGCAGGTCGAATTGCAGTATTATAATAACAACATAGAACGTTTTAACGTAACAACCATAGAAATAGCGCAATGCCAAAGAACAACAATGTCAATGAACAATTGAACAGCGGTGGTATCGGCTAAAAACATTGAAGTTCATGTTAACTGTATTTTGACAGATGTATATGATACATTGCTACTTCGTTTCAGCACAAATAAAAACTTACCAAAGAAAAGTAGCAATGTATCACATACATCTGTCAAAACAGTTAACATGAGCTTCAATGATTTTAGCCGATACCGCCGCGTGTGATCCAAAATACGAAGTGCAAATGTGTGAGTGAAATAGTGTTGTCTACACTACTAAATATGTTATCGATGACTGTATCTACTTACGCCTTTTCTGTGTGGCTTATTGGTAATGTTGACATTTTTCATCTGCGCCATCGACCTACAATACATCTACAACCTGTAGTTGTAATGTAACGATGGCGAAGGTGGTTAGTACACTCTCAGTATCGTAGGATTCGTAGGTAAAAATAGGTAGGTAATTAAAAATTGCGTGATTGAATAATTATTTATGGGTGTGTATATTTATGATATAATATATTTACATGGACAAGCACAAAAATAATATCATACCTACAGTATTAACGTGATTTACGTACACGTACTTTTTATTTGAGTAAATAAATAAAACTTTAACCATCTTTCAAAACAACTTAACAAACTAGTTTGAACACGCTACCTCAACGTCGTTACGATGATTTTCAAGCCCTGGTCTATTTTTTAACTGATTTATAACTTCCTGTAAAGTAATAAGGCGTTTTGACATCCTCTTGTTTTTTAATTTTAAATTTTTCAGTACTCTGTTCTTTTCGAAAAGTTTTTGCTTCAAACGTTTATTCTTGTCCATAATATTTTTTATCCTTGGACTAAATCCAGAAGGACCTGGCGCGGCATCGCTGGCAAGCGGGCTAGTTTTTCCCTTGGATATAATATCTCTATGTACATATGAAGTCACTCTTCTTTGCGGTAATTTAATCTGCAGGTAAAAAAATCACTTGTTAAATATTTAGATCAAAAAACGCTTCATTCAAAAGCTGTATTAATTCACCTACTGAGACAACAGTGTTGCTAGTCGCTGAAAAATTATTGTAATTATTCCAAAATTATTAATTTTAACTCTTTTTGTACAGTTTAAATAATAACGAGCGGCCGCTAAACTATAGTTGTCAAGCCCGAACACGTAACCATCGTAGTTTGAGCGATCTCTTCATAAGAACTTCTTTTTAGCGATCGCGCTTTGATTAAAGCATGTTCCAGACGGATATAATCCAGCCTCCCGTCAGAAGTGACCTTGCTTTTTCCTATCCATCTCTCAAATTTCACCATTAACGTCCTTGGAGAACGGGCGTGCGCTTCCATCTGCGGAAGGAGAGCGAGGATTACATCCATCTAGCCGCCGGATTGTATCCAACCAAAGGCAGCTGCGCTACGGCAGGCAGCGGGTGCGCATTGTGTGCCAGTACAAAATGTCTCCTATGGACCTATTCTGTGCCATAAATTTGAATCGCTCCTATAAGTTTGAATGGCTGCGAATTAATTGTTCTTTCTTTTTTCTTGGATGGAAACTCGTGTGGCTAAAACACAATCCGCAGATGGAAACCAAGCTCCCGTCAAGGTGACCCAGAGGTCACCATCAGAATGGGAGGCTGGAGTACAAACGTCTGGAACATGCTTAAAGAAGTTCACTTCATCATACATACAGGCACAAACAATGTAGGAATTGATTCTTTCATAAGCACACGGCGATGTTTCCGCTGGATAAAACATTTCTCTTCGAAATGTTTACTGCAGACCGTAGAATTTTTATTTGGAATCCAATTTTGTCTGTTTGTAATTATCACCCATTTATCCCTCAATTCAGGATTGCTTGGAAACCTTTAAAAAATATTAAAATCGATCATCATTTTCTTGTTCTGTTCCCAAATCAAAAAACTTTAAAACGGTAATGTTAAAAATTTTGCGGTTACAAATTCATCTGATTTTTTACTACCTAGTTATAAAATAAATTAATTATTAATAATTATTTAATTTTTAATCTTGTTCTGTGGTTTTTAACTTTATTGAACGGCTAAAACTGGTTTATCGATTTATCGATACTCGTGACGTCATTAAAATAATATAAATAATTTTACGGTTACAAATTAATCTGATTTTTTAATACCTAATTACAAAATATTTTGTTTTTAACATTATTGAACGGCCAAAAATGGTTTATCCATTTTATCGATACTCGTGACGTTATTAGTTAGTCAAGCCCCATCGTAAAACAACATTTTACTAGTTTACGTAAAATAGACTAAATTATTTATTGTATATATAAAATATGACTATATATGGCAATGGAAATTAATAAACTATGTTCCATACTGTTTTCTGCGTCTATAAACGAATAAAAGTAGCGGAATTTTGTTTTTAGAGAAATGTGTGGCATTATCTTATTTACCTGTGAAAAGTGTGATTACTTGGATTGTTTCTTTTTGTTACATCACAATTACATAAAGAACAAGACACCATGGCTCCACAATACCTTTTTTTTTAATTCTAATTAAGATTATTAAATATTTTAAGCAAACGGTGATTGCTTATTTGCAAGGCGGGACGCTATGGGCTTACTATAAAAAATGTTGGTTTGTTTTGACTTTTGTTTGTGTTCAAAAATCAAAATGGCTACCTTCCTCCACAGATGAGATGAATATACTAGTATTACTAGTTAAATTAAAACCTTCCTTTCCTCTGTCCGCCAGTTGCAGCCGAGCTGCCTGCCTTGCCTTCATTTCATGCGGTTTCGTTCGAACTTCGAACGAGACGTGATTGATCTTTATTATTAACAGCAAAGCAACAGCAGTTTAAAGTTCTGAGTGATAATTATCATTCTAGGTATGTCTGTCTCTTTATTCAAACTCTTTGTAAATACTTTACGAAAGACCTTGCCTCGGCGGCGGCATCCGATTCAATCAGGTATTACTTTCTCAAGTTCAATAATTTCACATAGTGTTTGATTTGTATACCTGTACAAAGACCTGTACTAATTATTTTATAATTGAGTAGGGTCTAAATTTTTCCGTTTTTTTTATTAAATACATACATACATGCTAGTAAACAGATAAATATGAACTACTCTAACCTCAACTCAAAATTATCATTCTTCCAATATGAACTACTCTAACCTCAACTCAAAATTATCATTTTTCCATTTCGTGTTCTTTTCGTGTTATTATCAAGCAAGTTATTATTATGTTAAAATATTTCTAGATTCTCCTCATATTTTTCATTGCATCTAGCCTAGCTGTAACAAGTATAAATTATTGTGTATTTTAGTTATACAACCCCGTGTCGCCACAGCCATGGATGTCATTAGTGTAGACAATAACCCATCTGATAATACAGTACAGAACAAAAATTATACTAGGTACAAAAAACGTTACATGAAGCGACAGTGGGAAGAAGAAAGCCCAAACAAGAAAGAAAACGGTGAATCTGAGGAGAAAAGACCATGTGACAATCCAGTAGAGAGGATAAAAAAGAAAAAAATGGCATTGTTATTGGGTTATTGTGGTGTTGACTACTTTGGTATGCAGAGGTGTGTCTTGTTATAATTCTCTAGCAATCTATCCATAATGAATTATCCTCCCTCTATTAATTTTGTTTTTTATTTTACTTAGAAACCCTGGTGTTAAGACAATTGAAGAAGAGCTGTTCAAAGCTATGCTGGATGCTAAGTATATCACAGAGGATGATTTCAATAATCAGCAGAACACACAGTTTCAAAGAAGCTCGAGGACAGACAAGGGCGTCTCCGCAGCCCGACAGGTTGTGTCATTGAAACTACGTTAGTATTGTTCACACTAAAATATTATGAAACATTAAATAGTTAACTAGTACTGGTCGCACATTATAAATTAACTACTGTTTCAGTTTTAATACATGTTTATTACACTCGAATGCATTCCTACTATTAAGGTCTTAAAATTTAAAAATATATTTTCACTTTGTTGTGTGTTTGAGTGTTGATTGCCTCTTAATGACAAAAAAACAGTGGTTTGGTGATGTAAGTTTCAAACAGTTGTTATCTTAGCTCCCTCTGGCCACGTGGTCCGACTTCCTTTGTTCTACCGATCGGATGCTGGGACCACATCACACTAATAAGGGTTTTCCTTGGACTAAGATCTTTCCTTTTGCTAAGAATCAGTCTCTAAAAGTAATATTTGTTATTTTTACAGCTCTAGAAGCAAATATAGAAGAAATAAATAAAAGATTACCAGAGTCAATACATATATTTGGCATGAAAAGAGTTACAAACAAATTTAATTCTAAAACGAAATGTGATGCACGCACATATAGTTATACTCTTCCAACATATGTGTTTGAGCCTAGCCTAGTCACTGAAGAAGAGAGGAAACAGTATAGGATAACACCAGAAAAGCTCGACCATGTTAACAAAATCCTATCAACTTATAAAGGAACGAAAAGCTACCATAATTTTACAGAAAAAAAGTGAGTTCTCTTTTATGTGGGTACTGTTCTGTCTAATACTATAGTGTGGATATTGGCACTTAGTTTTAGTGTCATACAGAATCATTTTGTTTTACATTCAAAAACTAAAGCTTCTCTAACCATGTCCCCATTGAATTTTGTTCTATTACCTATGTTGCGGAATAGGGTATTTATTGAATTTTTGAATATCATCTTGTGTCAACTACGCTACACTAACTTATTAATAAAAAAAAAACATGTAACTCAACAATTCTTACATGTTATATGGTCGCATTTAAACTACCCGGCAGTGGCGAATGATCCATACACGCAGAGTGGCGAAGGATCCATACAAACCGAGTGGGAAAGGATCCATACATGCTGATTCCCATCGGCTTTTAGAAATCCCACTCCACCAATCCTCCGTTTAACTATTCTTTCCAAATTAAACTTTAAAAAGTAAGAAACAAAGAAGATAATACCCTGTATAAAATATGCTCCCAGTTTGAAAGTGGACACCTAGCTCTAGGGCATTATTGATCGGAGCTTAATATTAATAAAATATAGTTAAACTTTCCTTCACCATTCATATTTGCATCTTTCTCAAACTCTTGCTTTAATAATTGTTTGTTTCAGACATTATCAAGATCCATCCTCTTCGAGGTATATGTTAGGGTTTAATGTTGAAAAAGTTTTTGTTGAATCGGACATGGAGTTTGCCGTCTTGCTGGTCAAGGTGAGTTTATTATTTCCTTTTAAACAAGGCCATCTTAACCTATTTGAGGCCCTGGGCACATTAAGATAAGGGGGCTCCTACGCATAAATCATATATACCTCAAGTGGTGCCTTCATTTTAATTAAATTTATTGCTCGCTAAGGACATAATGTATCGAAAATTCACATGTACAGATTGAAGCTAAGGTTCTATAGTTTATTTACAAACAATAACCTCTGTAAAATTATGTAGCAATAAATTTAATTAAAATGAGGGCGCCACTTGAGGTATATAGGAGCCTTAAGATAAGACTGGAAAATGCTGGAGGAGGCCTTGTGTACCAAAACACGCCGACACCATAAATAAATTAGATATTGTATTAAATTTAAGATTGTGTAAACCATTAATTATCAATAAAGCCTAATAAATAAATAAATAATATAAAAATTACCGATAACATGACCTACACACACACAAAAGTTCTCCATCTACAGCAGCGCCACCAAGCGAGATAAATTTTCTGTCATCCTGACATTATAATGAATATAATTTCTTGCTCATTTTGTAAACTTTAGGTTAGAATTGGCCATTTGAATAGGAGGAAAGTTTTCAAGTCGTTCCTCAGCTGGGTTATTTGTTCAATGTAGAAAACGAACTTTTCTATTTTGTCTCGAGTCTGGGTGTTCGTGGTACAGTCAGCGCCATAATGATCTGAGCATCCAAACCTACTGAAATAGAGAATCATTTGACAAAAATCGACCTTATCTTAATACATTAAGGTGCACTTTCATTTGTTCTCAGACAACAAATGAAATTGCATCTTATTTTCAAGAGAAATGGTTGATTATTGTAAAATGATTAGCTATTTTGGTAGGTTTGAATGCTCAGATCATTTTGGCGCTGACTGTCCCACCGCTGTCTCTGGTTTCCCAAAAAATAAAGTATTTTTTAAGTTTGTTTATCCTTACTTGTCTTATTGAGTAAACAGTTTTTGACAGTTGTTATACGTCTTTAGGCTCGGTTGCATCAACTTGATTTAACTTTAGCAGTACTGTACGTGACACAAAATTATCTGATCCGGTGGGCAAAACTGGAACTAAGTGTTATAACATATTGTTGCCTAGGTTACGCCTTGGACGACAGCGACGCTGTCACCGAGTCAGATAAGTTTGTATCTGTTAAAGTTAAGGTTAAATCAAGATGATGCAACCAGCCTCAAACTTTAATTGCTATTAAAAAAAATATTATCCTATTAAATTTAATTGTCATTAATAATTATCAACTTCTTCCGTAATCTGAGTGTGGAAAACCTTTTGTTGTATTTTAAAAATGAATATTTCAATAAAGAGTTGGGTGAACTTTGTTTACCAAATTGAACAGGTAAGGATAAACAGACTATAGCTACTTTGAAACCGTTGGTTATGGTCTGAAATAGTATTATTATTTATTTATTTATCTTATATTGTCCTAATCAGGGTCAAAGTTTCATGCTGCATCAAATACGGAAGATGGTGGGTCTCACAATTGCCTTAGTTAGAGGTCACGCCGACCCCACTATATTGGAAAAGGTTTTTGGTAAAGACAAGGTCATGATACCCACTGCTCCTGGCTTAGGACTTGTTCTGGATATGGTGAGTCAAGTGCCTGCTACACGGCTGCCAACCACGTCCTAACCAAGGTGATCATTGTTGGCAACCGACAGCATGTTCTGAAATTTGGTTGTAAACCTCCTTCTACACGGCTATAAACCACCAATGTCACCTTGACTGGGATGTGGTTGGCACTTCACCTTTTGTTTTTCTGATATTTGACAATCGTTGTACAGACAGCACATCAGACTTATTATGTAGGTAGATCTTTAGACTGTCTTTATGCCCTATACGTAATTGTTTTTTGTTTTTGTATTACAACTGTTGT
The DNA here is from genome assembly GCA_963556745.1 of Catoptria pinella. Taxonomy (NCBI): domain Eukaryota; kingdom Metazoa; phylum Arthropoda; class Insecta; order Lepidoptera; family Crambidae; genus Catoptria; species Catoptria pinella. Next base: position 9,503,761 of record OY750778.1, on the reverse strand, counting down.
ATCTGACGTGCCGTATGCACTTTAGTGACCACCAGCCATTTTTTTAATGTCCACACTGCTGGGGCACAGACCTTTGTGGGTGGATAAAGGAGGATAGGCCATAACCCACCACGCGGGACCAATACGGATTGGTTAGTGTTAACGACTGTATAATACTATAAATGTCTGTCTGTTTGTGTGCGCATCACGCAAAAACTGCAGAACGGATTTCAAGAGGTCTTATTAACGATCATATAAACCCTAGATACACTATCATATACTAAATGCGTTCGAAAAACTGATTCCAACAGTGCTATACAGTTGTAGTTATAATATAGATATTTCGCTTCCAAATACTGCCGCTGGCATATTCGACCTTACCATCACAGTGACTGGTTTGAAATCCGGATTGATCACGAGGTCGTCAGTCGCCAATCAGAGTCACGTCGGTCGACGGACGCTACTCTTTCTTACGTATCTCTGTCTTACTAACGCAAATAGAAGAAACGGAAGAAGAAATGGAATATTGGAATATTTTAATTTAAATAATGAAATTAAGGTGGTTTCAATACACGTTTGACTTTAAAATCATAGTGAAATTATGTGTACACTCAATACTTACTGAAAATTATGTTATTCCATCTTTTTTAAAACTATTTTCGTGTTTTTGCACGACTTCACAGCACATTTAGGCATCGTTACGCCCGGGCGAATGACTACCGAGATCGATCTAATGCTCACTTTCGATTGGAGCATTCGTTTACGGGGTCACTTAGTAAGTTTACGCTGCATCTAGGGTTTATATGATCGAGGGGTTTTATATATATAGTTTGGTAGCTAGGGGTCAACTTAATTAAATTATTTAAACTGGTCGCCTTATTTATAAACTATACACGCATACGAAGTCGTGGACGGAAGCTAGTTAGTATACAAGGTGTTACAAAAATACCCCTAATGCCGAATATGGTATATAGGTACCATCAAACTGAACAACTTATACTATGGGACCGACTCTGAAATCGCGAAAAAAAAATTAGCTGTTTCATACAAAAATTAAAATCGAAAATATCAAAATGTATGAAACAGCTGATATTTTTTTTCGCGATTTCAGAGTTGGCCCCCTAGTAAAAGTTGTTCAGTTTGATGGTCCCTATATGCCATATTCGGGCATTAGGGGTATTTTTGTAACACCTAGTATAGATTCATAATACACTTGCCATTCTAATATTATAGTAATAGTATTTTGATATATTATTTATTTATATATTTGTAAAACACCAACAACATTGCAGGAGTAGATTACTATCATCAAAAACAACATCAACATCGTTTGTTCTACGACTACGAAAAAGACAAAAAAACAACTTTTCATACGTTTCAACGTTGTTTTGTTATGTTTCTTTCTTCCTGCGTCATTGTCGTTTATTCGAAAATCTTTAAAAATCCAATGCATCACAACGGAATTTGCCATCATTTACGTCAGAGTACGATAAAAAATTATATTAATTTGCATATTTTTAACTTATTTATTGCGATGCATTGGATTTTTAAAGATTTTCGAGTAAACGACAATGACGCAGGAAGTAAGAAACAACGTAGATTCGCCCTCCTGCGAGGTTGTTGGTGTTTTACAAATAACCCTGTATACTTATTCACATTAGGTTCATTACACGCGATATGATGCTCGCTACAAAAGTAGTCATGCCACCCTTACATGGGAGGAGATAGAAGATGAAGTTCAAAAATTCAAGCATGAATACATATACCCCAACATAGTTAAAGGGGAAATAGAGCAAAATTCAATAGGAGCGTGGTTAGAGAAACTTTATATGCATACTTATGAACCAACGGATGATACTGCAGTTGATAAAACAATAGATGATGATGAGAAAGCCTTAGCTGTTGAAGATGATGACGATGAAGCGGATGATGATGAAAAGGACTCATCCAAGCCTGCTGCTGAAGAAGAAAGTAAAGAGGCTGAAAATGAAAAAGAAGAGACAAGCAGTAAAAAAGAAGTAGAAGTAGGTAAAGAAGAAGCAGAACAGAAAAATAAAGAGGTTGTATAAATGGTATTGCTTTTATTTTGAAGTAAGTTATTATTACATAAGTGGACACTCTTGCATATTCTTTGTAATAAAATGAAATGAGAAGTAGTACAGTGCCTTTCAAACTTAATAGCGACTGTGAAGTTAGTCACTCTGCGCGTATTTGTGCCTCACCACTCGCCTCTCCCACCTTCTTACTTCGAAATTGTGATCTGCGCATCGTCTCGCGCGATGTTCTGAGCCGCCATTGACTTCAAAACGCACTATATATAACGCTATTGGATGCAAATTAAATGTCGGCTGTAGAGCCATCGTCTCTGCGCAGAACACTAACATCCTTACCACAAAAGATTTTAAAACACTGTTCAAAAAGTGTTTTTAACTTAGACACTGTTTAAATGTAATGCTGTCCTTTTTGACAATATTGTTTGAAAGAGACGCCATCACATTTAAACAGTGTTTTAAAATATTTTGTAGTAAGGCCGTATATTGTTAGCCGGTGGCAAAGATGAGTTCACAGCCGCCATTAAGTTTGCATCGAACTGTACAGTTTTTCTTGAGATTTATTGATAATGTAATACTTATGTAATTTGTTATATTAGCAGATTGACCTTACCGTACATTTAGTTTTAAGCAGATTTTTAAAGAAATATTGCCATGACGGCATTTTATAAATTATATTAAATGAAAATAATATGGCTTAGTCATCTTTTTTTTATTTTCTTGTGTATTGGCTTTTTCCTGGAGCAAATTGTGGCTCCCAGTTTTCGATTAACTAAAATGCACCTGTTCTTAAAATAAAAAAATACTATTAAATTTAGATTTTTCGCATTCACAATGCTATTTTTATATTAAGATAAATAATATTAGAAAAAATACTAGAAAAACTTTAGCGACACGGTAGCATAATTGGTCAGTGCATTGGGCCGGAATCCCAAGGGTGCGGGTTCGAGTCCCGTCTGAGGTGCTACGGGTGAGTCGATTTTTTCTAATATTATTTATCTTAAAAAAATACTAGCCGGTTTAAAAATTTTGTATGAAAGCTTATTTTGTAGGACTTACTAAATGATTCCAAATTTGAATTTGAAAAAAAGAAAACAAAAAATTTGCGCGGCATTACTGTAGCGAAGTTCGAATGTTTCAATTTACCTTGACCCAGCTTTTGGTATTTTTTGTACCAAATTAAAGTTTTAATAAAAATTATTGGGTAATTTCGAATTTGTGCAACTGTATGCATCATGCGGCGCTATTTAACAAGAGACGAAATGTTAATAATATATAATAATAATATAAAATTTATTTCGGACAGCAAAGATCCATATTGGGTTAGTTACAAAATAAACTTACAAGCTAGTGTTAGTAAGAAAGAAACGTAAAAATACAAATTACAACATTAAAATTAAATCAACAACAACACGTTTTTGGCGTGGCAACACACAACTAAGCGGCTTAATCGACCGCACCCCGCGATGCTAACGAAAAAGTAAAACGGGGCTACTTGACTGCGTGCAGTCGTATCCAGCGTGCCAGCATCGCCGAGTCCCACCGATCCGCCACCGTACGCAGGATGGTATTGGAGCTGACGCGTACCCGCTGAAGTAAGGAGGCACAGCGTTTGCGCATAACGGCCGCGAAACCATCTGTATGAGCTCCCGCAAACATACCGGAGGCACTACAGTAACGCGGCAACCCCATCAGCACCCTGAATGCATTGTTATATTGTACGCGAAGGTCACTGTATGCCGCACGAGTAAAGTCCACCCACAGGCTGCATGTATAAAAAGACTGGCAGAAGGCTTTAAACAGCGTGATCTTAACTTGCGTATTGCATCTCGCAAACCTGCGGGCCAACATATTGCAGCGAACTGACAGCGACCTTCTTTCTCTCTGAATATCAACGTCATCTTTTAAATCAGCAGTAACCCAATGGCCCAAATACTTGAAGCGTTAAGGGGAGTATGCATTCTCCAAGGCTTAATCAAAGCTGGGTGTTGCAAACTCTTTGTTTGTATGATATTGTGAGAAGAATATACTTTTGACATGTTTCAAATTATTTGATTTTTCTTTGTGACATTTTAATGTTTTGAACTGTAAGATATCGAATTTTATTCAGAGTTTTCAGTTTATTTCTGGCGACCGTGACAGGATACAAACCTGCAATCTTCGGATACCAGTATTCGTTTTAACTTTCGCGACTCCTGAAACCGTCAGTGCCTTCAAAGGTTTCCACCACAATTCCAAGAGGCCACTCTGCACGCTTCTTGTCCGCCGTTAATTCAATGTCTATATTATTTTTTGGAACATTAAATTGCAAAAAATGAAAGGATGTAAGTGGAACTAAGTTTTCTGTACTATCCGCACAGTACGTAAGAAGTCGAGAATTTAACAATAGACTATACTTCTAGACTCTTGGAAAGCTAAAGACGCTTTACCTAAAACCCTATGCAAAATTTCTTTAACTGTTCTCACCATACGTGGACTACCATTGAGACTAAAGGGTGCTATTATCACTGGCAGCAAGCTACCTATGTGACAGAACCAGAAGCGGTTAGATTGGAGAAAGTAATGGATGGACTTCTGGATTCTTTATTGGGATTCTGGCCCCCAATAATTTCAAAATGCATCGAAATAAAGTTTAAATTATGTATTTAAGTTTCCGATTCAAACATCTCAGTCTATTTAATGTTGACCCAAATCTCCAAAATGAATGTGTTCGGAGCTTTGGTTTAGAACCAGAAGTGATCAGCTGTAGATTGGGGACAGTAAATGAATGGACTTCTGGTTTCTATAATGGGATTCTGGCTCCCAATAATTTCAAAATGCAACGAAATAAAGTTTAAATTATGTATTTGTTTCCAATTTAAACATCTCAGTCTATTTAATGTTGACCAGGAAATGAATGGGGACAGTAAATGAATGGACTTCTGATTCTATAATGGGATTCTGGCTCCCAATAATTTCAGAATGCATCGAAATTAAGGTAAAATTATTCTCAGTCAATTTAATATTGACCTAAATCTCCAAAATTAATGTGTTTGGAGCTTTGGGTCAGAGCCAGAAGTGGTCAGCCGTAGATTGGGGACAGTAATGGGATGTCTTCTGGATTTTATAATGGGATTCTGGCTCCCAATAATTTCAGAATGCATCGAAATTAAGGTAAAATTATTATCAGTCAATTTAATATTGACCTAAATCTCCAAAATTAATGTGTTTGGAGCTTTGGGTTAGAACCAGAAGTGGTCAGTCGTAGATTGGGGACAGTAATGGGATGTCTTCTGGATTTTATAATGGGATTCTGGCTCCCAATAATTTCAGAATGCATCAAAATTAAGGTTAAATTATTCTCAGTCAATTTAATATTGACCTAAATCTCCAAAATGAATGTGTTTGTAGCTTTGGGTCAGAACCAGAAGTGGTCAGCCGTAGATTGGGGACAGTAATGGGATGGACTTCTGGATTTTATAATGGGTTTCTGGCTCTCAATAATTTCCAAATGCATCAAAAAAAAAGGTAAAATTATTCTTAGTCAATATAATATTGACCTAAATTTTCAAAATGAATGTGTTTGTAACTTTGGGTCAGAAGTGATCAGCTGTAGATTGGGGACAGTAAATGAATGGACTTCTGGTTTCTATAAAGGGATTCTGGCTCCCAATAATTTCAAAATGCAACGAAATAAAGTTTAAATTATGTATTTGTTTCCAATTTAAACATCTCAGTCTATTTAATGTTGACCAGGAAATGAATGGGGACAGTAAATGAATGGACTTCTGATTCTATAATGGGATTCTGGCTCCCAATAATTTCAGAATGCATCGAAATTAAGGTAAAATTATTCTCAGTCAATTTAATATTGACCTAAATCTCCAAAATTAATGTGTTTGGAGCTTTGGGTCAGAGCCAGAAGTGGTCAGCCGTAGATTGGGGACAGTAATGGGATGTCTTCTGGATTTTATAATGGGATTCTGGCTCCCAATAATTTCAGAATGCATCGAAATTAAGGTAAAATTATTATCAGTCAATTTAATATTGACCTAAATCTCCAAAATTAATGTGTTTGGAGCTTTGGGTTAGAACCAGAAGTGGTCAGTCGTAGATTGGGGACAGTAAATGAATGTACTTCTGGTTTCTATAATGGGATTCTGGCTCCCAATAATTTCAGAATGCATCGAAATTAAGGTAAAATTATTCTCAGTCAATTTAATATTGACCTAAATCTCCAAAATGAATGTGTTTAGAGCTTCGGGTCAGAGCCAGAAGTGGTCAGCCGTAGATTAGGGACAGTAAATGAATGGAGTTCTGGTTTCTATAATGGGATTCTGGTTCCCAATAATTTCAGAATGCATCGAAATTAAGGTTAAATTATCCTCAGTCAATTTAATATTAACCTAAATCTCCAAAATGAATGTGTTTAGAGCTTTGGGTCAGAGCCAGAAGTGGTCAGCCGTAGATTGGGGACAGTAATGGGATGTCTTCTGGATTTTATAATGGGATTCTGGCTCCCAACAATTTCAGAATGCATCAAAATTAAGGTAAAATTATTCTCAGTCAATTTAATATTGACCTAAATCTCCAAAATTAATGTGTTTGGAGCTTTGGGTTAGAACCAGAAGTGGTCAGTCGTAGATTGGGGACAGTAAATGAATGTACTTCTGGTTTCTATAATGGGATTCTGGCTCCCAATAATTTCAGAATGCATCGAAATTAAGGTAAAATTATTCTCAGTCAATTTAATATTGACCTAAATCTCCAAAATTAATGTGTTTGGAGCTTTGGGTTAGAACCAGAAGTGGTCAGTCGTAGATTGGGGACAGTAAATGAATGGACTTCTGGTTTCTATAATGGGATTCTGGCTCCCAATAATTTCAAAATGCATCAAAATTAAGACAAAATTATTCTCAGTCAATTAAATATTGACCTAAATCTCCAAAAGGAATGTGTTTAGAGCTTTGGGTCAGAACCAGAAGTGGTCAGCCGTAGATTGGGGACAGTAATGGGATGGACTTCTGGATTTTATAATAAGATTCTGGCTCCCAATAATTTCAGAATGCATCGAAATTAAGTTTAAATTATGTATTCAAGTCTCTTAATCAAACATCTCGGTCTATTTTTAATGTTTTGACCCAAATCTCCAAAATGAATGTTTTTGAAGCTTTGGGTTAGAACCAGAAAAGGTCAGCTGTAGATTAGGGACAGTAAATGAATGGACTTCTGGATTCTATAATGGGATTCTGGCTCCCAATAATTTCAGATTGCATCGAAATTAGGTTTAAATTATATATTCAAGTCTCCAAATCAAACATTTTAGTCTGTTTAATGTTGACCCAAATCTCCAAAATGAATGTATTTGGAGCTTTGGGTCAGAACCAGAAGTGGATAGCCGCGTAGATTGGGGAGAGTAAATGAATGGACTTTTGGATTCTATAATGGGATTCTGGTTCTTAATAATTTCAGAATGCATATTTACGCCTTAATATGGGTAGCTTTAGTATGTCATGCTCACTTTAAACATTTCTGCGGTAGTGTCGTGTGAGGCGGGTCGTTACGTTCCCTCAAATATGGTTGAGGGAAGCGATGGCTGGTTCATGCGTCATGCTCGTGAACGGGTGCTGCCAGTGGGAATGGGTCTGCTTCTGTCTACTTGTATTAAGGTTGTCACCATATTCGGCAATAGTATTTTTGTAACACCTCGTATATGAGTCAAGTTTGCGTAACAATTGTCTTTTATAATCTAACTCTCTGTAACTCATCAGCAATTTTTGTTTGTTTTGTTTTTGGATCATAATATTAAGGGAAAATTAAAATACACGTGTTTCAGGAATTTTTTAATTTTTTAATAATTTTGGAAAAAAAAACAGAAATAGGGAATGTTGCCTCGAAACAACATTGAATAATTGTATCAAGAATTATAAAGAACTATGAGAGGTGGAAATTTCTAAAGCAATTCTAGGTTTTAGTGTAGCACAAGGCAACTCCACATTTTTCACATACATTGTGCGTAAATCCAAGACACTTTGGAAACTTGCATCTGATTTTTTTATCAGACCACTGCGGCCAGTGTCCAATTTGGTCCTGGCGGACAGCTTTTGGTGGCACATGCTGAGCAGGTCCTTTGTGCTTTTTAGCTTGTATCTCGCTCTCTAATGATCGTCGATTTTGCAAACTTGGTTTTTTACCCATTTTGCAAAGGGTCTCTGCAACCTCTAGGCGAAAATCTGCTGATGATAAATGGCAGGACCCTTGAAGATTTTTATATTTAGCAACCCTTTTGTAAAGTAACCATGCATTGGCAATTGTCAGGTCCAAGTAGTGATAAAAAAGGTGCATATGCCATCGCTTGCTACGCAACCGTATTTTATTGATGCCCATGATGCTGTCCAGCAGGTCGACGCCACCCATATGACGTTTGTACTCGCCAACCACATTGGGTCGCTTTATGTTTACATATCTTGAATTTTGTTTATCCCATATTCGAACTTCGGTTTCAGGATTTTGCCCAGCAAAGGTGGAAGCCAGATTGACAATTTTGTTGTCCTTCCAAGAAACAATTGAGACGTCGATGCCGTTGACGTCTGCCACATACTCTTCTGGATACCCTCTATCTTTTTTCATAATTACCTTTTCCGATGACAGCTTACAATCTGGTATTCTATTTCTTCTCACTGTGCCAAGACAGAAGATACCTTCTTTGGCTAGATATTCCAACAGACGCAGAGAAGTAAAATAATTATCAAAATAAAGCCTGTAGTTCTGATGTCTTGGAATAATACGCGCTAACCTCACGACAACGTTAGATGAGGCTCCTAAATCTGGCTCTTCGTCCAGGACAATATTTTCCTTGCCAGTATCTTTTCAACACATTACGTGCTTTGGTGGAGCACATTTGCTCGTCAACACAAAGATGCTCTTCCAATGGGACTTTGCTATATGCAAGGAGTCGATTACTGGGCGGATTTTGAACACCCGATCATGATCAGGATTATCCCTAGGAAGGTCTTTAGTATTGTCGTTGAAGTGCAATGTTTGACGAATCTTTTCGAACTTGTTCAACGGCATGGTTTCCTGTATCAGTGGAGTTACAAGTACTGAATTCCAATGGTTAGTCACTCTGGGTAATTGAATGAGAGACATTCCATATACTGCTCCTATAAATTGCCTGACATCCATTTCAGAGACACGAAAACTGCTGCTAGGGTCTTTTTGCACTTGATATAGATTGGTCTCCTCAGAAATTTTCTTGATCAGTTCTTGTGGAAACAAATAAAAAAAGAATTGTATGGGTGTATCGAGCTCTAGAAGATCAGAACCCAGAGATCTGTTTCCTGTAAACATAAGTTGCTCTGCATTCAATTCAAGATTCTTTTTTTTCCAACGTAAATTTAGGTTCTTGGTTGATTTTTACTAGCAGAATTTTGTTGGCTAGTTGAAGGTTGAGCAATGGATTCGTTTGCCGGGACAGTAACAGTGTTAGATGGAAGGTTTTCTTGACTGTCTTCTAGGGTTTCTATTATGGAATCAACATCAATGTCTATATCTGCGGTCTCATTTTCAAAGGTCTCTAATTCCGGTATGAAATCAGGGTCTGCTAAGCTATCGTCATCAAAATCAAGGCCATCTTCACTGTCTTCACCATTTTGTAAGGCATGTTCAATGTCTGAGTCACCGAGACGGCCCTTACGAGACATCCTGAAAGAAATAAAAAATAGGATAAGCATTCGAGTATATAAATAAAATACTACACTTTTCGCCTAATGTAGCCCACAGGCAACAAACACTTATTAGCAAGAAAACTAAAAAATACTATATAATACCAAGAAAAAATACGTTAGATTGGGTCAAAAACTATATTATATGACAAATTTTAAACACTTACCTCTCGATTGTACCAATAAAAGACACAAAACACACGTAAAACGATTTTTTATTATTTTTTCAATTCAACGCAGGTCCGCACTTGTCGTTAGTACCTGCTGTCAAGTAAAGAACTTCAACTTGCGACTTACGACGCCATCTAGTTGCGTTCTTTGGTACTAGTTTCTCTAACTGAGTGTGTATTATAGGCTACAGTGCGTAATTACGTTGTAAAACCAATTCTGTGAAATTGAAAGACGATCAAACGGTATGTTGCCGTCAGTCTACAGTATGCTACAGAGGGTTAAATATTTAACAATAAATTCGTAAGTTTATTTAATAACATTTAATTTGACTCCTCCGATAAACGAACATTTATTAATTATTTATATACTAAACATATTGTTGTGTTGGTACCTACAACATAAGAGATAACACAAACATGTAATCGTTTTTATCGTAATGTAAAATGTAAATGTGCTAAATCTATATTTAGCACACGAAGTTTAATTTCTCCAGTTAAATTACCAATTTATTTTCTAAACTGATGATTAAGCGTTTAATATTCCCTGGTAAACGTAATCTTTTCAATGGGTAATAATACCCCCTTACTAGTAAAGTTTGTAAAGCGGATGTATAGTTACACAACGGTTGCACTCTGTCAAACTATTTAAGTTTGACATTAAAAAGAAAGGAACAAAACACTGTGTAACTATCTTAGACATCTGCTATAGGTACAATCTTTATTAGTAAGGGAGTTAGTATAAACTTATCTCTTCCTTATAATTTTTAAAGGCTGATTTTTCAATGCCTTAGAGCTGTACCTGTTTAATAGCGTATTATCACAGTCTATAATTATACCGCCAAATTGAAACTGTTATTGTTATTCATTTTTGTCACATGTTTGTCATTCATTTCTGTCACATTTTTAGAATGACTTTTAAATTATATTTGGTTTAATAATTAAATAGACTGATATCTGTATTTATTCTAATCATTATGTTTACTTGCTTATCTACCAATCCATGATGAAAACATGAATTTAGGTACACCACCGGTTTTCTAGTGTGGTTTTTAAAAATAAGATCTTAATGAAATTGTCAAAATGATCTAAAATTTATCCAAATAAGATATAGACAAAGACGTAAAACGAAAAATCAAGTCTAAAAAAATTGAATTGAATTGATTGAATATCTACTTTGGTACCAATAGCTACGCTCGTAATATACCTACCTACCTACTTACAAAGGATAAAAAAAACATAAATTCCATAATAAGTACAAGTGTAGGTGCTAGGTAAGTACATAATGTAATATTAAAATCCTTATTTCAGGCAATAAATCCATACATTAAATTAAATTAAAATTATAATATTAATATTATATTTAGCAACCCTTTTGTAAAGTAACCATGCATTGGCAATTGTCAGGTCCAAGTATTGATAAAAAAGGCGCATATGCCATCGCTTGCTACGCAACCGTATTTTATAGATGCCCATGATGCTGTCCAGCAGGTCGACACCACCCATATGACGATTGTACTCGCCAACCACATTGGGTCGCTTTATGTTTACATATCTTGAATTTTGTTTATCCCATCTTCGAACTTCGGTTTCAGGATTTTGCCCAGCAAAGGTGGAAGCCAGATTGACAATTTTGTTGTCCTTCCAAGAAACAATTGAGACGTCGATGCCGTTGACGTCTGCCACATACTCTTCTGAATACCCTCTATCTTTTTTCATAATTACCTTTTCCGATGACAGCTTACAATCTGGTATGCTATTTCTTCTCACTGTGCCAAGACAGAAGATACCTTCTTTGGCTAGATATTCCAACAGACGCAGAGAAGTAAAATAATTATCAAAATAAAGCCTGTAGTTCTGATGTCTTGGAATAATACGCGCTAACCTCACGACAACGTTAGATGAGGCTCCTAATTCTGGCTCTTCGTCCAGGACAATATTTTCCTTGCCAGTTTCAATTTCTGTTTTGTAAGCAAAGCCAGAAACGCCACTCAGTACGAAGACTTTGTAACCCCATTTATGTGGTTTGTTAGGGTTATATCTTTTCAACACATTACGTGCTTTGGTGGAGCACATTTGCTCGTCAACACAAAGATGCTCTTCCAATGGGACTTTGCTATATGCTTCATTCAAGGAGTCGATTACTGGGCGGATTTTGAACACCCGATCATGATCAGGATTATCCCTAGGAAGGTCTTTAGTATTGTCGTTGAAGTGCAATGTTTGACGAATCTTTTCGAACTTGTTCAACGGCATGGTTTCCTGTATCAGTGGAGTTCCAAGTACTGAATTCCAATGGTTAGTCACTCTGGGCAATTGAATGAGAGACATTCCATATACTGCACCTATAAATTGCCTGACATCCATTTCAGAGACACGAAAACTGCTGCTAGGGTCTTTTTGCACTTGATATAGATTGGTCTCCTCAGAAATTTTCTTGATCAGTTCTTGTGGAAACAAATAAAAAAAGAATTGTATGGGTGTATCGAGCTCTAGAAGATCAGAACCCAGAGATCTGTTTCCTGTAAACATAAGTTGCTCTGCATTCAATTCAAGATTCTTTTTTTTCCAACGTAAATTTAGTTTAGCAGTCTTTGTTCTTGGTTGCTTTTTACTAGCAGAATTTGGTTGGCTAGTTGAAGGTTGAGCAATGGATTCGTTTGCTGGGACAGTAACAGTGTTAGATGGAAGGTTTTCTTGACTGTCTTCTAGGGTTTCTATTATGGAATCAACATCAATGTCTATATCTGCGGTCTCATCTTCAAAGGTCTCTAATTCCGGTATGAAATCAGGGTCTGCTAAGCTATCGTCATCAAAATCAAGGCCATCTTCACTGTCTTCACCATTTTGTAAGGCATGTTCAATGTCTGAGTCACCGAGACGGCCCTTACGAGACATCCTGAAAGAAATAAAAAATAGGATAAGCATTCGAGTATATAAATAAAATACTACACTTTTCGCCTAATGTAGCCCACAGGCAACAAACACTTATTAGCAAGAAAACTAAAAAATACGTTAGATTGGGTCAAAAACTATATTATATGACAAATTTTAAACACTTACCTCTCGATTGTACCAATAAAAGACACAAAACACACGTAAAACGATTTTTTATTATTTTTTCAATTCAACGCAGGTCCGCACTTGTCGTTAGTACCTGCTGTCAAGTAAAGAACTTCAACTTGCGACTTACGACGCCATCTAGTTGCGTTCTTTGGTACTAGTTTCTCTAACTGAGTGTGTATATTATAGGCTGCAGTGCGTAATTACGTTGTAAAACCAATTCTGTGAAATTGAAAGACGAGCAAACGGTATGTTGCCGTCAGTCTACAGTATGCTACAGAGGGTTAAATATTTAACAATAAATTCGTAAGTTTATTTAATAACATTTAATTTGACTCCTCCGATAAACGAACATTTATTAATTATTTATATACTAAACATATTGTTGTGTAGGTACCTACAACATAAGAGATAACACAAACATGTAATCGTTTTTATCGTAATGTAAAATGTAAATGTGCTAAATCTATATTTAGCACACGAAGAATTTCTCCAGTTAAATTACCAATTTATTTTCTAAACTGGTGATTAAGCGTTTAATATTCCCTTACCAATTTATTTTCTAAACTGGTGATTAAGCGTTTAATATTCCCTGGTAAACGTAATCTTTTCAATGGGTAATAATACCCCCTTACTAGTAAAGTTTGTAAAGCGGATGTATAGTTACACAACGGTTGCACTCTGTCAAACTATTTAAGTTTGACATTAAAAAGAAAGGAACAAAACACTGTGTAACTATCTTAGACATCTGCTATAGGTACAATCTTTATTAGTAAGGGAGTTAGTATAAACTTATCTCTTCCTAATAATTTTTAAAGGCTGATTTTTCAATGCCTTAGAGCTGTACCTGTTTAATAGCGTATTATCACAGTCTATAATTATACCGCCAAATTGAAACTGTTATTGTTATTCATTTTTGTCACATGTTTGTCATTCATTTCTGTCACATTTTTAGAATGACTTTTAAATTATATTTGGTTTAATAATTAAATAGACTGATATCTGTATTTATTCTAATCATTATGTTTACTTGCTTATCTACCAATCCATGATGAAAACATGAGTTTAGGTACACCACCGGTTTTTTAGTGTGGTTTTTAAAAATAAGATCTTAATGAAATTGTCAAAATGATCTAAAATTAATCCAAAAATGATATAGACAAAGACGTAAAACGAAAAATCAAGTCTAAAAAAATTGAATTGAATTGATTGAATATCTACTTTGGTACCTATAGCTACGCTCATAATATACCTACCTACCTACTTACAAAGGGTAAAAAAATCATAAATTCCATAATAAGTACAAGTGTAGGTGCTAGGTAAGTACATAATGTAATATTAAAATTCTTATTTCAGGCAATAAATCCATACATTAAATTAAATTAAAATTTACCCAAATACCCTTTGAGTCCATACCTCTTTCTCATAGTAATGGACGCTCTTACGTCTGACATACAGGAAGAGGCCCCCTGGTGTATGCAGATCGCGGTTGACATTGTGCTAGTTGCGGAGAATGGTCAAGAGGTCCAGAGCAGATTGGAAGGATGGCGGCAAAGACTAGAGAGTGTTGGGCTGAAAAAAAAACAGAGCACATGTTTTGTGATTTCGGCGGTCTCTCTGGTCATAAAGTCCTTCCTCGGTTTCAACGAGAGCAACACAGATTGTACGCGGGTCGGAATTTCTTAATGGGCAGCTGTGCGACCTGTGGATAAACAAAAAACGTTTTTATGTAAAATGATAAAACCAAGGTATAAATAAATGCATACCTAATTAAAAATCATTAAGGAATCTGACCCCAACAGGAAATAATTAATAAATTATATGACTTTCTATAATTACTTAGCTGCAAAAAGCTTAAAAATTGGGAAAAAGTAGGTACTTAAGTACCTAATTACATAAGCTTAAGGGAAATTAAAAAATTGCGTCGGTAAAGCGAAGCAGTGACCAAAGCGTCAATCAAAGTGAACACTATTTCAGTCATGTAAGGTGCAAAAACGGGTGTGGGTGCTATTGGCTGCTCTTATTGCTGTTTAGAGCTATTTAGTATTGGGGAAGAATGTCCAATTGAGATCGTTTAGTTCTTAAAGAGAGAGTAGCTTTTGCTTGTGACTTCATCCGCGTGGAATCTCGTTTCTCGTGTAAATTTCGAGAGTATGTAATAAGTAGTTTTATGTTTCATGGTCCAAGATCTGTTTCATGATTTTCGGATATTGCCTTTGGTCTAATTAAAAATGCAACAGCATTGCTATGAATTTATACTATTATGTTAATAGCTACTAAATTTATTTGAATTTAGACCTAAGCACAGAATATACAGGCTGTTTGGTAATACCTACTTGCTAATACCCTTATAAAGTCGAATATGATAAATAGGGTACCATGCATACAATCCCGGAAAATTATTATAAGTCCTAAAAACCCTATACAAGGTGTTACAAAAATACCCCTAATGCCGGAAATGCCAATGAGTATTAATGAAATTGAAATAATGGGCACTGTTCTTTATTTTTAGCTATAATATTTACGGAGAAAAACAGTATCGAAGGTTTGCAAAAATATCGACAAGATTTTGAAAGATTCCCATCTCTGCCTGATCAGCTGTTCCGGCCTGTTCGGGTCATTGGCTTCCAAATCAAAGACTATTCGTTCTTCAGACTGGTTATATCTGTTGATATTTGTACCTACGTTTACAGTACAGTGACCTAAGTATTAAGCTAATTACGACATAAGCGTATTTAAAATAAAATAAATACCTGAGACATTACAGTAACGTAATTTCTAAATTACATAGTTACTGAATCAATTATTTCAAAAATGTAAAATTAATTTCTAAAAGACACGTAAGCATCATCATCAGTATTTAAATACCATGGATAAGTTAAGTAAATTACTAATTTTACCTAGAGAATTCTTGCTTTGATAGGTAATTTCAAGCAGGTACCAGAAGTCCTATCTGTTGTTGTTTAGCGCAATACACATTGAGCCCGCCGGGCCGCCGACATATATCGGCAACTTTTTGTCGGCGGTCTAGTTGGCGGCTACAAGTCGGAAAATTTGGTCGGCGGCATGTCGGCGGCTTGAGATGAGAAATTTATTTGGCAGTCAGTGATTGCCGCGTGTCGATAAAGGTTGTGTGGTTGTGTCATATAATTTTGGTGGTGTATCTTCGATAATTCAGTAAATAGAAATAATCTTAAAAATGGACGATGGAGTGATCTGTTGATAGCAGCTTGTGGAATGTTTATTGCTGGATCGCTCCAAAGAGAACGAAGCTGTTGGGTTAGACCTAGTTTACTGAGTCGCAATTGTTATAGCAATCGTGACAGATTAAGAGATTTGAAAGCAGATGACTTGTTTGTTCAAAATCCCATACATTTTCAAACATTCATGAAATTAACCAATACCGACTTTGAATATTTATTGAATATTGTTGGGCCGAGAATAGTTAAAAAAGATACAAATTGCAGAATTGCAATTTCGGCACAAGACAGATTAGCAATAACATTAAAATACCTGAGTACGGGCGAATCATTCATTAGCCTTTGTGACGTGTTCAAAGTACCTATCTCCTCAAATTATTTCATACATTATCCCAGAAGTATGCCAAGCTATAATCGATGGCTTTTCGGAGTATGTACCTAAAGGTAAAATTATTTTTTTTTAAATAAATCTAAATGTTAATAAATATAAATTTTAAATACATGTATATTTTTTGTGCTTTTTGATTTAGTTCGAAGTATAATTTAGTTAATGTTTTTATTTTAGATTCCGAGAACTTCAAACGAATGGAAAAAAGTTGCAGATAGATATCTGGATAGATGGAATGTTCCTAATTGCCTTGGATCAATGGACGGAAAACACGTAAAAATTCAATGTCCACCAAGAAGTGGAAGTGAATGTTTTAACTATAAATCTTATTTCAGTATTGTACTATTTGCATTAGTGGATGCAGATTACAAGTTTTTATACGCTAATGTGGGATGTCAGGGTCGTATTTCAGATGGCGGTGTGTTTAATAACTCTGCGTTATGCAGAATGTTAAATAACAATTCTTTAAATTTGCCGGACAACAAACCTTTACCTGGGAGAAATGTACCAGTGCCTTATTTTTTTTTGGGTGATGATGCTTTTGCATTACAAACCCACATTATAAAACCTTACGATGGTAATCACACAAAAAGATCTCCCAAAAGAGTTTTCAATTATCGTATATGTCGAGGACGAAGAGTAGTTGAAAATGTGTTTGGGCAGTTAACCAGCAAATTTCAAATATTCAAGAGACCTATCCAGCTATGTCCACAAAAAACTGCTATTGTGACATTGGCCTGTGTACATTTGTTCAATTATATTAAAAAAAATCGAAAAAGCGAATCGAATATGATTCTGAAAATGATAACGGAGAAATCATACCAGGTGAATGGCGCACAGTAACTCCTGAAAATAATTGTTTTGTTGCCTTGCCAAGAGAGGTCAATACAAATCTGTGTCCTGAAGATACAAGGAACGAGTTGGTTGAATTTTTTCTCTCCGATGTCGGAAGCTTAGAATGGCAGTATGATCTTTGATCAATTTAATCAAAAACTAAATTAAAAGATTTAATAAAAAACATAATATTGATAGTTATATTTTAATTTGTGTTTACAATTAGTGACTCTTACTTAATCATAACATTTGAAAAGACAGATTTATTTCTTGATTACTTTCCTCATGCTAAGCTATA
This sequence comes from Catoptria pinella, assembly GCA_963556745.1. NCBI lineage: Eukaryota > Metazoa > Arthropoda > Insecta > Lepidoptera > Crambidae > Catoptria > Catoptria pinella. Next base: position 9,486,078 of record OY750778.1, on the reverse strand, counting down.
TTTATTTCAAATTATAACAGTACGAGTATAATAAAGATCTTAAAGAAAGAAAATTATTTTTCATTTATGGATTTGAAAACGTTCTCTATATCTTGGCTGCTTATACGTTCACTATTAGAACTTTCATCAAGCGCTACTGGTACCGAAGATTCAACTCCAGGAAGTTACGGATGAGGGCTTATGTTGATGGGATATACAGATGAAGGGTTTGTATTTGGCTGATTATAAGGATTTGTGGTGGTAGAATGCTGATGATCCGGGCTCGTAATAGTAGAATATACAGATGATGAGCGGTTAGAAGGATATGCATTTGGCTGATCATTTGGAGAACCTGTAAAGTACCCTGGATGACTACGGGAGCTAGAGGGTCTTGCGTAATCTGCATACATAATATCTGTCTGATATCCAATTTCGGTTTCAAAAATAATGTTATTTATTCGATGTTTTACTATTGCATTTTGTTGATTTATCCATTTTTCTCAGTTTTGCTGCAATATATTCTCCAAAAAGAGTGTCTTCATCTTTTTCTTGTGTTTGATTTTGTCGATCGGAGACAGATTTCATAATATTCAGAGCTTGTGAAATCATTTCATTGTTTTGATTTTTTCTGGGACGTTTAATTGTGTCATCGGCAAATGAATGAGATGAATCATTTTGCTGGGGTTGTACAACACTGCTCTCGTTTGATGTCTCCTGAAAATAAAATATTTTTAATCTGTTGTATTGTGTTACATAGAAAGTAAAGATAAATAATTTAGTCAAGATTCAAATCGGATGTTATTTTATGAACAGTGAGCATACGTAAAATATTGTATCAGTGTCGTTAAAACATATGAAGCGAATAAACATTTTTTTTCAATGATATTTTTATTTTATTCCCTTTAAAATATCTTAAAGCACAGTGACCTTGTGGAAGTAACAAACAAGGACATTTGTAACAAAGGAAAAACCCTAATAAAAAAGGAGGCGGAGCTTAGCGAGGGGGGGGACTAAAAAAACACGTTTTGTCTAAAATTCGATGATCAATATGTATGTACATTCGAATAACCCTGTATATGTATATTATTTACACTAGCTTTCCCCTCCGCGGCTTCGCTCGCGTTTCGTTATTCCCGTGGGAATTGTATAGCCTATGATACTCCCCAAGGTCCACTTTATCTCCATACCAAATTTCATCACAATCGGTTCAGTAGATCCAGAGATTACCCCTTACAATTTAACAAACACAAACTTTACTTCTTTATAATATTCGTATAGATTAACATCTTACACACGTGATAACTTTTAAACGAAATATCCGATTGAGATGAGACAAAAAGTATTTTACTTCTACATAAATACTCTTGATAACATAATTCTTATTTTCGATAAAGATTAATATTACGATACATATTTAACGTAGTTTTTTTTTTTCTTCAGACGATTTAATAATTATTTTGAACACAAAATCGGTTATTGTGATTAAACCATGATAGATATACCTAGATATATGTTCTCGCGGACTTTTTTTAGGTATTAATGGGATCTACAAACTCGTAGTACATTATTTTGTTCTATTGTCAATAGTTTTTGCAGCGCACGCAAAAATAGGTCTTCGATTTTACACCTTGTGATACAAAATAGCAATTTTATTACGGATCCCTAATTTTGAAAAAACTATAACCTTCCTCGATAAATGGACTACCCAACACTGAAACAATCATTCAAATCGGACCAGTAGTTCCAGAGATTAGCGCGTTCAAACAAACAAACAAACAAACAAACTCTGCAGCTTTATAATATTAGTATAGATTTAACACTATGGTGCGTCCGCACTTTTGAACTTGTTCTGTTCTGTACAATAAAATATTTGGATAAAAATAATAAATGCATTTTTACTTACAGAATCGATCATGGCAGTAGGAGTATTCTTGTTTTGCAAAAAACTAAATAATTTATATGTGTCGTAGGATAATTTGATACTTCGAATCTTCGCGAAAATCCTAGGGGTTTTGCGAAAACGCGGATAATTAGACATAGGCGAAAAATTATCAAATCTTACTGGACAAAGTCAGGATTTTTGCGAAAATACTCGTTACTATAGTAAGATTTGATGTGCTCAACACTGATTGGCTACAATTTTGCTGGCTGACTTCTAATTGGTTCCTAGTTTGCCGATGATTAACTTCAAGTATTGTATCATAGAGTTATGAAGGTTTAGAATAGGTGAGAAAGGAAAATCACTAAATTGATTTTTATAAACTTTTTATTGAAAATTTTAGTATGTATGTTGTTTTCTACAGACAATAGGAGATCTCAGTCGTAGTAAAAAAAAATGATCCAATTTTAGGGTGTAATCCATAAATTGGATGAAACTGGTTAGGTAAACAATTAGTTTAATAGTGCAACAATGGAATTGATCAGTCTTGTGAATTAAAGTCTTGAGATAAAATCACTCATTCATCAGCCTTCTCTTCTCTTATACAGCTAAACTTAAAGTGGGTGATCGACGTACGAGACTATACCGCGGTTTTAAAGAACGTCGGTTTTACTCGCGGCTCGTTGGTGCTGATCGACTAGCGAGTAAAACAGTCGCATCGTAGGTTAACATGTCTTGTTTGGAGTCTGAAGCTGTGTTATCTTGGTATTATAGCATACGAAATGAAGAAAAAAAAAGCGAAAACGCCCGAGAGCTTGGGTTAAAAGTTGGATTGAGAAAAGGCAAGCGTTATCGCATACAAATTTAATTCGAGAATTGTCAGCAGAACCAAGCGATTACAGAAATTATCTGAGAATGTCTGAAGAATTGTACAACGAATTATTGTCTTTAGTAACACCTATGATACAAAAGCAAAACACTACAATGCGAGAAGCTATTTCTCCTCATGAACGTTTGACTGCTACAATGAGATACCTGGTAGAAGGTAAAACCCAAACCAGTCTGCAGTATTCTACTTTAATATCTAGGCAAACTTTGGGAAGAATTATTCCAGAGACATGCAGAGCTATTTACGGTGCATTAAAAAACCAATACATGAAGGTAGGATATTTATTTGTAGGTACTTATCATATTATTGACAAATTAACCAGAAAATTGTGAAACATAATACGATAATGTATTTGAGTTTTCTGTTTGAAAGTGTTGATTATCTGTGTCTGTCAGAACTTGAAATTGTGGTTGAATTATGACTGTCGGCGTAGAAGTAGATGATCTGATATTTAATGGAGTAGGAGCAGGCGTATAAAATTGTCGATTATCTGTGTCTGTCAGTACTTGAAATTGTGGTTGAGTTGTAACTGTGGACATTGAAGTGGATGATCTGTTATTTCCAGATCCAACGTTAATTTCTGAATTTATAGAGAGCCGTTCCATTTGTCCATTAAAAATTACATCGTTGATTAGTTTCTCAGCAAGAATTTTCTGTTCAGTAGTCATTGTCCTCAATTTACTAGCAACGTTTTTGCCAAAAATATCGAAGTCATCATCTTGTTGACTGAGACGTTGAGTAATCAAACGAAACATCTGATTGGAAGTGTCGTCTTTTCGTTTCCGTGTAAATGGTGGAAGTTCAGGTGGTGGAGATGGAGTTTGAGACGGCAGTTCAGGCAATGAATTAACCGATGATGTAGGTGGACTGGATACCTGCAATTAAAAAAAATACTATAATTTCTATACTTTTTATCTTGTTTCAGTTTCCTGATAACGTAGAAGAAATGAAAATGATAGCTGAGCAATTTAACAGCAAGTGGCAATTCCCTAATAGCATTGGCGCAGTAGATGGCAAACACGTCAAAATAACTCCACCTCCTGGCGCTGGATCCCATTTTTTTAACTACAAAGGCTTTCATAGCATTGTTCTTATGGCAATTGTTGACGCTGACTACCAATTTATATATGTTGATGTAGGCACAAACGGCCGCATTTCTGATGGAGGTGTTTTAAAAAAGACAGAATTTTATAAGCGTTTAGATGAAGGTACTTTAAATATACCACCACCAGAAAAACCAACACAGGATTCAGATCCCTTACCATTTGTATACATTGGTGATGAAGCTTTTTCCTTAAGACCAGATTTTTTGAAACCATACCCACAGCGAGAATTGGGTAATCATGAAAAGAGAATCTTCAACTATCGAATTTGGGTAGTCGAAAATGCCTTCGGGATTTTGGCCGCAAGATTCCAAATATTTCGCTCTGCTATCGATTTCAAATCAATTGAAGACATAAATTGTGTGGTATTAGCTTGTTGTACTTTACACAATTATTTAAGAAGCAAATCCAGACAAGACTATATCTCACCAGGTGACAGTGATATAGAAAACCAAATTACTGGTGCAATTCAAGAAGGTCTGAGGACGAATGGTATTTTGGCTCCCTTACAAGCCACTCGTACTGGACAACCGGGCAATAATGCAAAAAAAGTAAGGGAAGATTTTGTGAAATACTGCAATACTACTGGGGCTGTATCATGGCAGGATAGAATGATAAACACATAATTAAAATACTCACGTTGTCCAAAGAATCTTGTGTAGATAATTGACTACGATTCTCATCGTTCTCACTTTCAAGGGTTGACATTGATGCTGTACGAGTACCTGTTAATAATAATTGTAAAAATTAAAATTTAATTGTTAAAATAATTGTTGTACTTATAATGCTGATTATAATATTTTATCGTTTTTATTTTTATAGTTTCAATATCGATACTTAAGGCTGCAACACACCGGATACGTCTGCAGCTCGATGCGATTTGTAAATCTATCAACTTATATACAACAATTCACACCGAAAGTGTCGCAGACGCACGCAGGCGCACGCGTCTGCAACACTTTCGATGTGAATTGTAGTATTTAAGTTGATAGATTTACAAAGCGCTGCAGACGCAACGCATTGTGCTGCAGACGTTTTCGGTATGTGACAGCCTTTATGCAACCTTAATAAATAAATAAGTAAATGGATAGGTAGGTATAATACTTACTTTCAACCGGATCGTTGAGAAATTCTAGCTCCTGATAATACCATAACTTTGGCTGATACAAATCTTCAACTCCAGAGCCGGTTCTCATGCTTGCAATAACTTTCTTTCGTTCCTTTCGATGGGAAGCTCGCAAAGACTGAATTTTTTTCTTTATACCGGCTACATCCGAGTTCGGTTCATATTTTTTTGCTATGTCCACGAGTTTATTATACGCTGCAAGCCGATTTCCCTTGTTTTTATACTCGCTTGATTTGGTTTGCCATAAACAGGGACACTCTCGAAAGCCATTTATGAATTCTAATATGAAATCGTGACTGTGAGTTCGCAGATCCATTATTAATATGTGACGTAGAAAGCGAGCTGATCGATTACTATGGGAAACCATTTTTTTTAATTTCCGACAGGTTTGTCTGAACAAATCTTGTTCTTATTGAGACGGTCTGAAGTCACGGTTTCATTTAATGCAAGGCTGTCCCTTACACCCTGTATATTAATAATCTTAGGAATCATTTATCTGTGTAGCAGGCAATTCACTGTTTAATTCTGGTACTTCAACTGGAGGATTATTGCCTGACAGCTCTGCATTGCTGGTATTATAGCCGGATGGGCCTGCATCATAGGTGTTATAACCCGAAGGTCCAGCACTATGGGTGTTATAACCCGAGGGTCCAGCATAGTGGGTGTTATAATTTGAAGGACTTTCAATATCAGTATTGTGTCGTGAAGAACTAACATAGATATTGGTTTGTTCCTGGATTTCTTGTAATTCAAATTCAGACACCATGTTGAATATTCTAGACTTCAGAACAGATTGATTGTAACGATTTAATTTTTTTACTGTTGTTGCAATGCTCGAAAAAAACTTGTCGATGTCGTCATCTTTATTAGCATTTTTTTCTTTAAATAAATATTTTAAAAGTTCAGCTGATGCTGAGGTACATTCTTGGGTCCCTTTGAATCGATTTCTTTTAGGTATGTTCGGAAACAAAGGAGACTTTTCTGACGCAATTGTCGAAGAAGCAGATTCTGGTCGGTCCGGGATATTAAGTTCTGGGTCATTCGATGGAATGGGAGAATCGTTCGAACTTGACAACAATTCATTCATTTCATTCACATTAATATTTTCGATATCGTCACTATCATCTTCCGTTAATGAAGTAATTGTTTGTCTTTGCTTCATATGCGGCACCAAAAAAGACATTTCTTCTTCATATTGCCATTTTTTAGATGAGGTAGCAGCTTGACCACTTTTTGTGCGTTTCTTAAAAATTGATCTTCTATAGCTTTCTCGTAAATTTGCCCATGTTTTTTTGCAAACTGATTCTGAAAAAGAAAAATATATAAGTGAAAAGGTGTCTGTGTGCTAAGGTGCGTGAGTTTTTGCTTAGAGATTTTAATAGATGATGTTATATTTCAGATACATGATCACGGGAAGTTCAGCAAGAACATTGAGTTTAAGCTTTAGATTAGGCGAATCAACAATCCGATCAATTATAAAAGAAGTATGTAACGCAATCATAAACAAATTAATAGGAATTTTCATTCCAACGCCAACTGAACAGCGGTGGAGAAGTATAGCTCAAGGATTTCAAGACAGATGGAACTTTCCAAATTGCATCGGCGCAATAGATGGGAAGCATGTCAACATCATAGCACCTGCTAATAGTGGCTCGCTGTATTTTAATTATAAAAAGCACTTTTCTGTTGTCCTAATGGGTGTGGTTGATGATAAATACAGATTTACAATAGTTGATGTAGGCGCTTATGGTAGAAATAGTGACGGTGGAATATTTGCATCTTCGAGATTAGCCAGACGCCTTGAAAATAATTTATTGCATATACCAAACGATAAACCATTACCTGGAAGTAACAGAACCATACCACATGTTTTCATAGGAGATGAGGCGTTTCCTCTAATGAAAAATTTAATGAGGCCATACCCTCGTTCTCGTGGCTTATCTGAGGCACAAACTATATTCAATGAACGTTTATCACGAGCACGCAAAGTTGTAGAAGATGCATTTGGAATATTGTACCAGAAATTTGGCATTTATAACATAAGTATTAATATGAACCCGAAAGCCGTTGACAAATTGATACTAGCGACATGTATTTTACATAACATTATGCGAACTTATGAAATAGAGTATCTAAATCAACATGAGATACAGCAACCAATACCTCTCATTGAGAATGGTTTACTGCAATCAATACCAGAAAACGAAAGGTACAGTGGTGCTGAACATTATTTTAATATTCGAGACTTGTTTTCATCTTACTTTCAATCTCCTGAAGGTCTACTTTCATGGTAGTATTAAAATATTTTCTATATATATACTAGCAATTTCCCACGACTTCGTCCACGTGTAGCCTCTCCATTTTACCCCTTTTTAAGAGAATTTGTACAATTCGTCTACACAGATCATTAGTTAATTTTAATCCAAAACTTATAATGAAAATACGTAGACAAAGTTGCGGGAATCGCTAGTAAATTATAATTTATGACACCGCGGAGCGGCCCGCAGCGACTCAATAGGCAAATGAACCTTATGTGACGCATATAAGGATCATACTCGCTTGCTCGCGTTTACTCGCGAAACTTCTACCGTATTAGAATTCGCGGTGCGTTTTCGTAACAATATTAATAAATATAACGAGCTTATTGTTCGTACCAATTTTTGTCTGGCGCATATTTGTATATATTATAATGTTTTATGAGAAATAAATTAGACTACCTACAAGAAATACGATTGTTTTATTATGCACTTTCTTTTATTCTGTTTTTTTTATTTGTATAGGTAGGTACATACCTGTTGCAGACACCGTCCTGGCAATAGATTTCCATGCTTGATCCCTTTTAGCAGAATCAGCGTATTTTGCGTCACTGGCATCATACAGATAGGGATATCTTCGCACTTCTTCTATAAGTTTTTCTTTATTCATACCTTTAATAACTGCGAAAACACTCGGAAAGGAGTCGAGCGTGCGGATTGCTCGGCAGATGATTCGAAAATGGCCGTGGACGCAGTGCGCAAGGCGACGCGCGCGCGGCGGGAGCAGCGCTGCCGCCGGCGCGCGGACTGTTGGCGGCAAAGAGGAAAATAATACATAGGGAAAAGAGAGCCATCTGGGGCGACTTTTTGAAACTTTCGATTGAATAGTGCTGCCGCCCTACAATTCGATTCCGGTACTAAGCTCACACACACGCACACATACATACGCCTCACGCACACAAATGCGTTCTTCTCATTTGAATTTTGTAGGTGCTTAATTTTTAATGTAGAATATTTTTAAATCCATTGTTTTATAAAATAATTCATAAAGCACTTTGAACTATTTTCAAAACAATGGAGTTGAAAATATTCTACATTATTGCAATGGAAAGGTAAATGATAAACAAAATAGGTATTGATTTAAATTTTTATTTATTTTTATAATGTTTATGTTTATTGTAATATACAACAGCTTCATTTTTACTATAATCATCACCATCATATTTTATTTTGCCACTCAAAATTCGGTTGATAGATCGAAACCAACTATATATTAAGATGTTCATAGTCGTAGTAATAAAAAAATCTTTAGCCATTTGAGCATGCGCATTACATTGATGGGGAAAATTGATATAAATATCTATGTACATTCTTAGGGTGTGTTTTAAATTTTCTTTGGGTACATTACTTTTCTTTAAACAATTTACAACAATATTTTGAATTTCGCTAAAACTATTCATTAAAGCACTTGATGGGTAACACAACCATGATTTGTCTTTTTTATATTCTCTTCTCATTATATAATCATTGCTAGAATCATTTTTATCTCCAATTAAAATCTGCTTGCATGTCTTACAAGATCCAATTCTTTTTAAACATTTTGTCAGAACCCAGCCACATACATAGTTTTTCTGTCCATGATCTTGAATGAGATTATCATAATCGTAAACTAATACATCCACATCATATTCGGTGCATTCATTAGTACTACTTACAGCTGTTACATCATTTTCATTTAAATTATGAGAATCTAAGAAAAAATCTAAACTTTGCAAACAGTCATTATCGTCAATCTCACAGTTGGCTCCTATGGAGTGAGTAGAGTTATAATTATTGAGTAGCAAAGATTTATAGGCGCCTTCGAAGGCTATACAATTAGGGGCAATATTTCTAGCGCCATAACTTCTTATATTACCAAAAAAATTTTCGACCGGGTCCTGGTTAAAATTTCTGGTTAACATGCAATCAAACTTATAAGTTGAAGATAATTTTTTCCAAATCAATTTCATACCTTCAATTGTCTTAATTAAGTTTTTTACAGAAGGTGGTATCGTCTCAATCAACCTAATTTTGTCTACAGTTTTTTTGGCAGAAATAAATTTAACACTTTTTAATGTCTTAATTGCGTGTTCCCATAGATGGTGATGAGGAGAAAATTTTCTTACTGGCCCTTTATACATTTTACCATTTGGAATATGAAAAGTATTGGAATTTAATGAATCAAATACATTGTCTATTAGTGTTACAATAGGGACTAACTGCTGACATTCCTCGGGCAATAGTTTTCTTGCTGTCAAATGATCAGTCGTACATGCTACATTGTGGCTGAAAACTTATCTATTATAATCTATTGTGAAAATAAAATATGTCATTCGAAGTTAACGTTTCACATTTATAAGCACTCTTCTTGTTGTGACGACATTTTGGTTTTTGTGGCAAGCCTTTCGCAGAGTACCTAAAATTATGAATTAAAAACCAAAATCAGAATGTTTATGTACACATAACATTTTGTTAATAGGAAAACCACAGTAAAGTACAAACATAATAAGTACCTACAAGTAGGCATGTTACATTAGCAGTGAAATACGAAAATTAAAAAATTACGTTGTTAGTTACTGCAAACAAGTCTTTTATGATAAATGTAAGTACGAGGGTGAATCAAAAAGTTCTTGGAATCAGTATTAAAAAATGCAAAAAATTAATCAAAAATATTTCATTTTTCTACATAATCTCCCTCTAATGCAATGCATTTAGAATAACGCGTTTCTAATTTCCTTATTCCTAGAGAAAAAAAAATGATTTCTTGACTCTCGAAAAACTCCTCTACGGCAGCCACAACCGCGTCATTATCGTGAAATTTAGTTCCACGAATTTCCTCTTTTAATTTTGGGCATAAGTGAAAATCACTTGGGGCTAAGTCCGGAGAATATGGTGGGTGATCAAGGAGATCAAAGCCAGCACAGCGGATTGCGTTGAGCGCAACTTCCGATCGATGAGCAGGAGCGTTATCTGGAAGAAACAACACGCCCAACGACAGTTTTCCACGACGTTTTTTTTTAATCGCTTCACGCACTATCGGAATAAAATTTGCATAATAAGTTTCAGTAATCGTCTGGCCTTTTGGCATGCAGTCAATAAAAAGGATTCCTTCACTATTCCAGAACACTGAGGCCATAACTTTGCCAGCGGTAGGAGCAACTCGAAATTTCTTAAAGGATGGAGTGGATGGTCGTTTCCAACACATGCTTTGTCTTTTAGTATCAGGATCGAAATGGTGGACCCACGTTTCATCTATGGTGACAAGGCGTCGGCAAAATTTTTCCGAATCATGCTGGAACATTTCGAGATTACGCTTAGAAATTTCCAAACGTCGCTTTTTGTTTTCGTCGGTTAACATTCGTGGCACCCATCTTGCCGTCACTTCTTTGGACCCCACTGAATCAATTAAAATGTATTGTATGCTACCAAATGATATGTTAAGGATCCCAGCTATATGTTTTATAGTTATTCTTCTGTCTTCCAAAACCATATTCTCAACCTTTTTGACATTTTCTTCCGTAACGGAGGTTGAAGGCCGCCCAGAACGTGGGTCATCTTTACAGCTTGATGTACGTCTTTTAAATTCAGCCACCCAGTACGCAACCGCAGAATAGGGTACAGCATCATCCCCTAATGTCTGATGAATGTCCGAAAAAAATTCCTTCGTAGACATTTTTTTCAAGCTGAGATATATTATCACCGTACATAACTCACGTTTATCTATAATTTTGCGTTTTTAGCAACTCGTTGCACAAAACAATTTATTACGTGCGAACGAACTGACGAAAACAAGTGACAGTTTGCATAAATATTGTGTGATTGACACTCTTTAGTTTTAATATCAAATTTCTCCCAAAATGGTTTTATATATAGGCACTTCTAAGATCTTTTTGATTCACCCTCGTATCACTTTATTATGAAATATATATAGAAATTATTTAAAAATCTCTCATGAAGTGACCACTGGTCTCACCTGGGTGGCGGTCGACCGTTAGCAGTCCGGCCCTGTTAACTTATGTTATGAATCTCGCCTCATCATAACCGAAAGTGAATTTATAACAGTAGACTTACAAAACCTGCTGCTTTTTTTTCTGTTTTTCATTCCCCTTTAACTTTGGCTTCTTTTTAGCTAATTCTGGACTCACAACACTTATTTTATCTTCCATTATTCGATAAAATCCCAAGCGCACGATGCAAAAACCACGAGAGTAAGACAACAATGGCGGCCATGACACAGCGCAGCACTGTCTGTGATTGGTTCAAATGGACTTTGGCATGTTTGATCTACACTGCCATTGTGACTTAAGCAGTTATGAAAAAATCCCGAACATTTAGAACCTTATTTGTATGTGAAATAGGAGACTTAGGTTAATTTGATATAAACTGCCATTTTTTATTTTGGCGCCTAAATCAGGATTACCAAAAATGTTTGAAAATGTCTATGGTGGACTTAAGCTCATTTGATATGTACCGACTCAATTAGTGGCCGAACCATCAAATGAATTTAAAAAGTTTACTCGAATGTCTTCGATGGATTTTGAATATTTATTGAATAAAGTGTCAACACAGATTTCTAAGCAAAATACTCAATTAAGGGAATCCATTCCAGCTCGGACACGTCTTGCAGTAACATTACGATACTTGGCCACTGGAGATGACTACCAAAGTCTTCATTTTTTATTTAAAATATCCCCACAAGTTATTTCGCAGATAATACCAGAAGTTTGTCAAGCCCTAAATGAAGCATTAAAGGAACATATAAAGGTATGTGTGAATGGCTGTTGCCACCTGTAAAAAAATACAATATGACATTTTATGATTTTTTATTAAAAAACTTATTAAAATTAAAAGTAGGTATTAAAACAATTTTTAAATGATCTAAATCTAATCTAAATCTAGTATCAAACAAATTGTTTTATTTATCACACAATTGAAAGGCTTCAATGATGATATTAGATGCAGCCCGGTTACTTTCCTGAACAAGTGAATCTGGCGAAATTGAACCTTCATAGGTTACAGTACCTATTTCTGCACTAGTGTTTGAATCAGGAATGTGAATAACTGGTGGGTAAATGACGTCATTCGACTGAATATTAATATTTGAATTTGGTGAGTTATGAATGATCGGTTCTGAATGTGAGGATGACGAGGTTCCAGGTCTCTGGTGATATTGATCGTGAGATGAGTTGCGTGATAGAATAAATTGACTGGCATGTTGTGACTGTGGTGACGGTGTTGGTACTGGTGTGTAATGAATAATCGGCTCGGAATTTGAGGATGACGAGGTTCCAGGTCTCTGTTGATATTGATCGTGAGATGAGTTGCGTGATAGATTCTTTCTTTTCTTTCTTTCTTTCTTTCTTTCTTTCTGATGAGAATTCAGAATGTACTGCATATTGCATATACATGCCATCTATATCATGCATAAATCTTAATCTTTTTTCTTCCGGTAATTTTCTCAATTTTGTAGCCAATAGCTTTGCATACAAGTCACAATCATCGTCTTCTTTTGGAATTGGTTGAGGTGTATTTCTTTTTACAGTTGCATTAAACGTAGACAAGGCTTCCTTCATAACTTTTTCTGCTTGAAACACTTCGGTGGGGTGTTTTCGTCGACGAATTGTTGATGCATTTGTATTGACTGTATGACTTTGATCATCAGCTTGCGGATTTTGATTAGTCTGATTTTCTTCAAGTTCTTCATTTCTACTAGTAGACGGCTCCTCCTAAAATAGAAATAAATTAAAATGATTATTTTTATTGTTGCAGTTACCATCGTGCCCCGAAGAATGGCTACAAATCGAAAAAGACTTTGCATTGAAATTCCCGCGTGCTGTGGGATCAATAGATGGCAAACATATTGTTTTAGAATGTCCCATAAATTCCGGATCGGAATATTATAACTATAAAAGAACCTTCAGTATAGTTTTGATGGCGTTGGTTGATAGTCACTACAATTTTATTTTCGCAGACATAGGCTGTCAAGGCAGAATTAGTGATGGCGGAGTTTTTACTAACACAGTTTTATGGTCAAAAATGCAGACAAATGACTTAAATTTACCACAACCACATCCGCTGCCTGGTTCAAACATCGACGTGCCATACATTTTTTTGGGAGACGGCGCTTTTGCCCTTTCGGAAAACATTATGAAACCCTATTCTGGAAATCACAACTTGGGATCCCCAAAACGAAAGTTTAATCAGATTTTGTCTGGAGCACGAGTAGTAGTTGAAAATACTTTCGGCATTTTGGTAACAAAATTTAGAATTTTCAAGAAACCAATAAATTTACAACCCGAAAAAGCCGCCTTGATAACGTTGACATGCATACTCTTACACAATTTCTTGAGACGAAGCACTACATCATCACACATCTATACACCTTCCGGAACTATAGATACTTATGACAATAATAATTTATTAATAGAGCCCGGCTCTTGGAGAGGAGAAATGGAGAGCACCTGTGCTATTCGAAATCCGCGACATATTCCACGGCGAGCGGCTCATCACGCAACAGAAATAAGAGATGAATTCGCTAAATATTTCAGTAGATAGGTTATGTACTGGTTGTCAATAGACATAAGTTGATTGTACTAACTAATAAAGGAAAACTTGCTGTATCGTCGAATAAGGCGTTTTTGTACTTTCCTATATGTAATAATAATTATAGGTAATAAAAGTTGCTGCTTACCGTATTTATTGTTTTCTTACATTTCGTAGTGTCCCCAAAAAAAGAGTCTATTATTTCGTATGCGAACCATATCGGCTTGTAAACATCGTCGACACCTGCTCCAGAGTTTTCTGATTTCTTAACTTTATTTTTGTACCCTCTGTAGCTTGCAAATAACGATGTTTTTTTGTTTTTTAAGTCATCAACGGGTATTCCCATCAGTTCACTTATACGACCCCACGCATCATGGTTTTTTAGTTTATTTTTGTAGTCTTTTAAATTTATATTCCATAGCACGGGTTCCGCTTGGAAATATTCCAAAAATTTCAACTCAAGATCGTTTGTCCAAGTTACGCTCATATTGACGCCACAAGGTACACAATTACTTCCGTTCAAGTCGGCGGCGCGTGCGCTACTGAGAAACATACGAGTGTGGAGTCAATACACGTTCTCGCCTGTTCTCACGTTCTCGCGCTCCTTTGTCTCGCGCCAAAAAACCGACAAAAAGTGGAGAAAAGCTGGAGAACAACGCGAGAACTTGAGAAATCGCTTCCACATTCACGTTTCTCGCATGTTTCTCGCGTTCTCGCGAGATTCTCTTGAGAATGTGGAGCGCCCTTTATTTAACGCGCTGACCGACCAATCAGCGTTCTTATTTCATAACAGCCAGCGTTTCGTTTCGCAATATTGCTATGTAACGAGTATTTTCGCAAAAATCGTGACTTTGTCCAGTAAGATTTGATAATTTTTCGCCTATGTCTAATTATCCGCGTTTTCGCAAAACCCCTAGGATTTTCGCGAAGATTCGAAGTATCAAATTATCCTACGACATATGCAAACCACTTGCTCTGATATACACAATCTGTACCGATACCCGACTTTTTTGAGTCACTTTTTTTTTCTCTATAATACTGACTTGTCAAGTTTTTAATTTTTCTTTCAATTTCTGATACATTTGTTTTAAAATGGTTTGCTATTTCGTTCAATGAGTCAAAACGCTTTGGTCGACTTTTATGATCTGGGTGTTTTGGATTCCACAATACCTCCTTCTCATGATAAAGATTAATTAACGTAAGACATTTTTCGTCGTCCCACTCCATGTCGTAAAAAAAACAAGCACGTCACTACAGGTAGAGTGTCGCCGGGCAACTGAGCGCAGGCGTACCCAAGCCACCAACATGTCGGCGGGTAACACGCGCAGGCGCATGTTGCCGACATGATTCTGCCGCCGGGTTGTGTCGCCGGGCTTTGTCGGCGGCCCAGCGGGCTCAATGTGTAATGCGCTTAAACGTTACAATAGTGATCCAGTATTTGCCCATAAAATGAGACATATTGGTGCACTGGCATTTTTAGAGCCAACAGAAATTCCCGATGCCTTTGATATAATAAAAAATGAAGTTATACCTGATGAAGGTAAGAAAGTGGTGAGATGGTTTGAAAATTATTATGTCAGTGGAACATCGAAAATCATTAAATCTATTAGCTCAAAGATGACAGTAAAACGAAGTCCTCCAATATTTCCTCCAAGGATGTGGTCAGTATATGATAGCCAGCTTTCACATACACCACTATCTCAAAATGCGCTAGAGTCGTGGCACAACAGGTGGAATACCTTATTAGGCCGGCGAAAATGGAATATTTTCAAAACAATAGTGCAGTTCCAAAAAGAACAAAAGCACACTGAATGCACTATCGAACTCATTAATTCCTCGGAACCAACGCTTAAAGGCTTGTATCCATTTGAGCATACTCAGGCGAATGAGCCGCTCATTCGCCTGAGCATGCTCAGAGGAACAAAATGAATGTTTTGGTCGAACGAGCCTCAACATTGAAAAAGCTGTGCTCAGGCTGCTCAGTATATGCTCGGCTCCGTCATGTCTTCACGTGTCCGTGTAGCTGCTGCTGCCTTTATAATCATTCACTGTGCCATAAAGAAGAAGAGAAAACCACCAAGGTGGTGGATGAGAGAAATGTATCGTCATCGAAGAAACAACTCGGCTAATATAATTCGTGAATTGACTTTCGAAGGAGATAACGAACCATTTAACAACTTTACAAGAATGTCAAGGATTGATTTTGAATATTTACTGTCATTGATCGGACCGCAAATTAAAAAAAAAGATACACATATGCGTGAGGCCATATCACCGGAGGATAAAGCCCCGTATTCATGGTAAACATTTGTTTAGCAACAGTTGCTAAACATTGTTGGTGAGCGGCGAGAATGTTGCTAGCAACTATGTTTAAATCAATACAGGTTGTCCACACGCCAGTCTGCGTTAAAATGTTGCCCGAGGAGGTAGTGTTGTTGTGTTCTCTGTATCAGATGTATAGAATCTCTAATAAAAAAAAGAGAAAAAGATGGTGGATTCGAAATTATCTTTTGCAAAGAGAAAATTTGATGAGTGACCTCAGAATGACAGATGGATCATTTTGTAACTTTACGAGAATGTCGAAAAGTGATTTCGAACATCTTCTAGAAATGATTGGTCCATCAATAGCCAAAAGGGAAACAAATATTCGTCAGCCAGTTTCACCTCAAACGAGGCTGGCTATTACATTACGGTATCTTGCAACTGGAGATTCATACAGTTCTCTTTCATACACATTCAGAGTATCAAAACAATTGATTAGCAAAATTATACCAGATGTATGTCAAGAACTAATTAACTCACTAGCAGGATATGTCAAGGTACAAGAACACTATTTGTGTAATCAAGTATTTTATTAATTAAAAAACAAAAAAAACAGTGTATGCTATTGCGTTGATTCATCACTGAGATAGTTAACTAAGTTTAGTATAGCCGAATCTTCTGTTTCGTCTCGTAATGCATCTAGTCTATTTGTTTCGTGTCTCTCAATTTCCCTTATTTCAGTTTCCTGAACATTATTTGGTGTTGATGATGGATGAGAAGATGCCGTTTGATATCCATATGTATTATATCGTCCCATTTTTAATTCATACAGTATATTATTAATATGGTACTTTGCCTGTGTCACGGCTTGGTCATCTTTAACACTTCTTAATTCAGCAGCAATATATTCACCATATATATCAAATGGATCCTTCTTCTCCCTTTCATCCATCTTTTTTTTAGCACTTTTCAAAACCTCTAATATTTCATTTGATTCATCTGTCTTATTTCTTTTCCTCGAAGATGTAGATGTTGTAGCATTCGGCCTTGGTGATTGAGATGGCTCTGACTCCATACCACTTTCAAGTGCATTGTTTTCATCTACCTGTAAATTATTATCTTATTATATATTTATTTATTTTTTAGGTTCCAAGTTCGGAACAAGAATGGAAACAAATAAGTCGTGAATTCGAAATACGATGGAATTTTCCACATTGCATTGGGGCCATTGATGGGAAACACGTTATGATTGTGGCGCCAAATAATTCTGGAAGTGAATACTACAATTATAAAAATCAGTTCAGCATGGTACTTATGGCAATTGCAGATGGCAATTACAACTTTATTTACGCAAATTATGGAGCTAAGGGTCGGTCGTCCGACAGTGGAATATTTCAAGAAACACCGTTTTATAATGCATTGTTAGAAAACTCACTTAAACTGCCACGGCCTGAACCAATAACACAAGGCGGAACAGAAATGCCGTATGTAATTGTAGGTGACAGTGCTTTCGCGCTAACGGAGAACATCATGAAACCATATCCTGGCATTCATGAACGTGGGAACAAAAAGCGTATATTCAATTACAGACTATCAAGAGCTAGGAGGATTATAGAAAATGTTTTTGGCATTTTATGTGTGGTGTTCCGTGTATTCACTAAACCTATTCCGTTAAAACCAGCCAATTGTGAACTCGTGGTAATTGCTTGTGTATATTTACATAACTTCTTAAGACGTAACTCAGTTTCCAGATCCATATATACACCTCCACAAACTTTTGATTTTGAAGACTCTGAAGGTAACCTATTAGAAGGTTCTTGGCGAAGGGAACTAAGTTCGTTTCCTATGATTGATTTGCAAAGACGGGGCAGGCCTGCATCACAATCAGCTCTTTGTATTAGAGAACAGTTTGCCGATTACTTTATAACTCCAGAGGGAAGAGTTCCATGGCAAAATAATGTAGCGTAATTGTAATAATTTTACAGACAATAGTATAAAACAATTATATACAAAAACAACTTACTGTTTTATTCATAGTATCCGTTTCACCAGAAGTAGTTGCACCACATAACAAAAATTCCAATGGCTCGTAATAAATCCATTTACATTTTTCTATTGCGCCGCTGCCTGTAGTTTTTTTTGCCGACATCTTTTTTTTCTCTCTAGTAAATTGAGTACGCAGTACATGTATTTTAGTTTCTACGTCTTTTTTGGGTATATTTAGGACTTGAGAAATTTCTTCGAATGCATCGTTCTTTTTGTTTCTATCTTTGTATTGTTTTATAGAACAATCCCATAATAATGGTTTTGATTGAAATAATTCTATTAATTGCATTATTTTATCATTGCTCCACTCCACACTACTGCCATGTTTATAAACTGTTGCAAACTCGTCCACACACGTCAACAATTTTCGCTAAACTGATGTTTACGCTTGTCGGGCGAGAGCTTGTCAACATGATGCTGTCAACTCTGCAACACGCAGTGTTGCCAGCAACATGTTGACAGCAACTCCGCAACACGTTGATTCAACTTTGTTGCTCAACAAATGTTTCCCATGAATACGGGGCTTAAGTTACTGATAACTTTAAGATTTTTAGCCACAGGAGATTCCTATACTAGCTTGCAATACATGTTCAAAGTATCTAAACAAAGTATAAGCCGTTTTGTTCCGGTAGTATGTGAAGCTATTATACAGGCACTCAAAGATTACATTAAGGTAAGCTAATTCGATTATTTATATATTATATATGTTTTTTTAACTAAGTAGATAAGTATATCAAATAAAAGCAAAATGCGGTTGAAATATTTTTTTATTAAATTTAAAAATTAACATAGAATAATAACATTATGTATTATAGTTTTTAAATGTTAAAAAAATTCTGAGAGGTTAACAGCGATTCCGATTCAGCGAATTGGTTATCAGCATTTACTGTTTCTGCTGGTGATGGTCGATTAGTCGATTCCAAAGTTGGTGACGGTGGCGCAGGTGGCGATGAAACAGCTGATGTACTTGTACTATACCCATATTGTTGTGGCTGATTGTAATATTCACGTGGACAATAGACATTTGGTGAATAATTTCCCATATCTGCCTGGAATATTATATTATTAATGGCATGTTTGACACAGGCCAAGGTACCTTTATCGTATTTTTTTAGTTCGTTGGCAATATGCAATCCATAACTTGTGTACGGGTCATCATTGTCCGCTGTTTTCTTCAAAAGTTCATATGCACTCTTTACCATTGGATTGTCATATTCTATTTTCTTTTTCTTAGCACTTTTTTGTTTTGGAGGGCGCATTTCACTGCTTGTTTCATTGTCATTGATGCCTTGACTATCAGCATTTTCAACATCCAAAACATCTTGGGTTCGGTTTTCCTGTAAAAAATAAATAAATAAGGAATTGATGCATTGTAATTTGTTAATGGATTGTAATTCTGCTTCAGGTTCCTCGAACAGAAAATGAATGGCTAGATATATCACGAAACTTCGAAAAAAAGTGGAACTACCCTCATTGTGTTGGGGCAATGGATGGCAAGCATATTCAAATCATAGCACCGCCCCATAGTGGAGCTGAATATCGAAACTATAAAGATTTCTTTAGTATTGTATTATTTGCGGTAGTAGATGCCGACTATAATTTTATATATGTTGATGTTGGATGTAAGGGTAGAATTTCTGATGGAGGTGTATTTAAACATACCAATTTATATAGAGAACTTGAAAATAAAACTTTGAATATTCCGCCACCAAAGATATTGCAAATTCCTTATAATGTAAAAGTACCTTATTGTATTGTAGGAGACAACGCTTTTGCTCTTAATGAATATACAATGAAACCATTTGTTGGTAATAATTATATACGAGGTTCTCTCGAACGAATTTACAACTATCGACATTCTAGAGCTAGACGAGTCGTCGAGAATGTATTTGGTATTATCGCATCCGTTTTCAGAGTATTACGTAAACCGATTGCAATGGACACTAATAGTGCGGTTTCAGTTGTAATGGCTATTACGCATTTGCATAACTTCATGCGTAAACGAAACTATACTAGAGAATACTACTGTCCCATTGGGACTTTTGATAGGGAAGAAAATGGCGAGATAATTCCAGGTACATTTAGGAACGATGAGCCATTACAATCCTTCTCTTCTTTGCCACACGTACCCAGGAGATCTACCAACCAAATCAAAGAAATTCGTTTGCATATCGCACGGCATTTTATAACAAATGCAGAATTACCTTGGCAATACAATATTAATTAAATTAGTTTACTTATAAGAATTTTCTGAAAATTAGCTGAGCTCAAAAGTGACATAATATTTTCTGAGTTGGTTGACGCAATTCATTACAGTTCAGTTAATTTTCACAAAATATATAACCACCAGGTATAGTGTACCTTTATATTAGTGGAAGAATTATCCATATTGACATAAGAATTATCTATTGGACCAGAAGCTGGTGCTTCTGGTCCAATAGAGTAATTTCCGGTAATGTTTGCGAGTTTATTGTGTTTGTGAGTTCCAAACTAGCAAACATTACCTCTTTATAATATCAGTATAGTATAGATTATGAAAATAAATAATCTTACATTGGAACTATCTCGAGTTTCATTTGGTTCACTTTTATCCATTAAAAATTTCATCCGATCAAATGCAAACCATTTTGACACGTACACTTGATCTTGACCTGAAACAAAAATATTGAATTATGTAATTCATATGTATGTATATGGTATGTAAATAAATATAACTTAGAAAGAATATATAAAAAATGTTAAATACATGTTGACGGATCAAATAAACACTAATAACACTTACCACTTCCCGTTGTAGAACTTCGTTTTTGCTTTGATCGTTCTCGTCTAAATGAACCTGTCAAGCTTACTATATTTTTTTTTACATCGTCTACACTAATGTTTAATGTTTCACTGATATTACGCCAAGCATCTTCTTTTTTTGTGCGATTATAGTATTCTTCGTATGTACTATCCCATAACACCCTCTTTGATTCATACGCATCAATTAATGTTAAACAAGTCTCGTTATCCCACAAGCCACTCATTTTTCAAATAACAGAAAAAGTAAACGTAATTGAACTATATCAAACTCGGGGAACTCTACGCGCTCGCCTCAAACACAAAAACAACCGTCCACACTGAGCGCCGAGCGAATACTGAGCGCCTTTGAGCACGGACAAAAACCGACAGATGCCGGCTCGCCCTGAGCGCGCTCGGATATGCTCGGGCCGAGCGTGCTCAGGCGTCTCCACTTGAACGGCTCGGCCAAATGAGCCGCTCATTCGCCTGAGCATGCTCATGTGGAAACAAGGCTTAAGAGAAAAAAATCAAACTATCAAGACAGGATTACTCAGCATTTGTCAGAAAAAAACGATATGGACCTAAAAAGCTACTTAAATGGCTGGGCGCACATTTCTCATTTAATTAATACAAAATAATGTATCCTACAAAATTAGAACTGTTTTTGTTAATTTTCTTTGATTTGTTGTGTTTTGTTTTTTAGTATTAATCATGTTGTAGGAAATTGTAAATAAAATTTATTTTCATTTGCAAATATATTTTATTTAACCTTTCATAGCTTCATCCCGCAACCATGCCCAAATAAGCTTTGTCGACGAATCCTTCTTCGGTAAAAGGTTCTGTCGTCGATTCACTCATGAAGGAATAGTTTTGTCGGCGAAACGTTCGTAGAAGAAAGGTTCTGTCGTCAATTTGCTTATGAATAAATCGTTCTGTCGGCGAATCGTTCCTAGTTGAAAGATTTTGTCGTTGAACAACTCGTAAACGAAACATTCTGTCGGCGGCTCATCCGGCAGAGAAACGTTTGTCGAAGTTAAGTTTCAGAATCAATATAATGGAGTAAATCGAAGTTTAATTTCTCCAGTTAAATTGCCAATTTATTTTCTAAACTGGTGATTAAGCGTTTAATATTCCCTGTTAAACGTAATCCTTTCAATGGGTAATAATATTCCCTTACTAGTAAAGTTTGTATAGCGGATGTAAAGTTACACAATGGTTACACTCTGTCAAACTATTTAAGTTTGACATTAAAAAGAAAGGGACAAAACACTGTGTATCTTAGACATCTGCTATAGGTACAATCTTTATTAGTAAGGGAGTTAGTATAAAGTTAGTATAAAAGTATGAACTGTAATTCAGTACCTACCCACCTACCCGTAGCACGAACAGCTATCGAAAAAAAATAAGCATGTAAAACATTCGATTTGAATCTAACTTTGATTACTTACTCACATATAATTTTTACGCGTTTTATTTCTCGTTAGATATTCGTGTTAAGGGTACAGAATTCATATTATATTTTTATATCAAAGCATCACGTAGGTACTTAGGAAGGAAAGGACCAACAATAATTGTTCGATTTTCGGACATTATTTACCTAAAAGGGGGCAAATCTAGCTTAGCTTATAATACAACTCGACCTATAGTCGGGCTACAGCTGTTGCGCTTATGCGATTCGATTCCAGATTTTTTTTTGTAGATAGGCCCCTTAACTGACAGCGAGCGTATAATAATCAAACCGCCTCCTCCAGTGACACAATAGAGTTAAATTATATAGGATAATAGTAGGTATAGTAATACAAATACTAAACTATACTTTTGCGTATTCTCTAATGTTCCCAATTTTGAAGTTAGACTTCATACTTCCCGTTTCATTGTCCCTCAATTTTCCTTCAATAAAACTAACGCGAAAAACTTTCGCGATCAAAATTATTTTAAAATCTAGTCCAATTCGCAGTTGGTCAAAAACAGAAATTTTCATATTTTAACTGCAGACGACATTTATTTGGTGAGCGTATCAGCCTCGGTTTCAACGAGAGCAACACAGATTGTACGCGGGTCGGAATTCCTTAATGGGCAGCTGTGCGACCTGTGGATAAACAAAAAACGTTTTTATGTAAAATGATAAAACCAAGGTATAAATAAATGCATACCTAATTAAAAATCATTAAGGAATCTGACCCCAACAGGAAATAATTAATAAATTATATGACTTTCTATAATTACTTAGCTGCAAAAAGCTTAAAAATTGGGAAAAAGTAGGTACTTAAGTAGGTACCTAATTACATAAGCTTAAGGAATCTGACCCCAACAGGAAATAATTAATAAATTATATGACTTTCTATAATTACTTAGCTGCAAAAAGCTTAAAAATTGGGAAAAAGTAGGTATTTAAGTACCTAATTACATAAGCTTAAGGGAAATTAAAAAATTGGGTCGGTAAAGCGAAGCAGTGACCAAAGCGTCAATCAAAGTGAACACTATTTCAGTCATGTAAGGTGCAAAAACGGGTGTGGGTGCTATTGGCTGCTCTTATTGCTGTTTAGAGCTATGTAGTATTGGGGAAGAATGTCCAATTGAGATCGTTTAGTTCTTAAAGAGAGAGTAGCTTTTGCATGTGACTTCGTCCGCGTGGACTCTCGTTTCTCGTGTGAATTTCGAGAGTATGTAATAAGTAGTTTTATGTTTGTATTCATGGTCCAAGATCTGTTTCATGATTTTCGGATATTGCCTTTGGTCTAATTAAAAATGCAACAGCATTGCTATGAATTTATACTATTATGTTAATAGCTACTAAATTTATTTGAATTTAGACCTAAGCACAGAATATACAGGCTGTTTGGTAATACCTACTTGCTAATACCCTTATAAAGTCGAATATGATAAATAGGGTACCATGCATACAATCCCGGAAAATTATTATAAGTCCTAAAAACCCTATACATATATATAAATGATTAATATTATCTATATGTATGGCACTTCTTACCCAAAAGATAAAATTCATAACTAATAGGTACCTTGTTTTGATTTTTTTTATTGCAATCTTTCACTTTCTATAGGCCTATGAAAAGCTTTTGGATATTAGTTTTCAATTCGATGCCTTAACATGGGTAGCCTAAGTATGTCATGCTCTCTTTAATCATTTCTATGGTGGTGTCGTGTGAGGCGGGTCGTTACGTTCCTTCAAATATGGTTGAGCGAAGCGATGGCTGGTTCATGCGTGCTGCCGTGGGAATGGGTCTGCTTCTGCCTACTTGTCTTAACGTTTATTGAATTGTATGAATTGATATATATACATATATTGTTTCTTTTTTTTGTAATAGCCTAGGCTGAGCCTTGAATTTTGAATTAAGCTTGACACCTGTAAATTGATTCAGTAGAAATGAGCTAATTAAATAATGTTATTTATTTATGAATCTATGTTAATGGTAACATGTATGAATACTATGAATGTAATGTCTGGAAACGATATACATATTTGTAAATATCGTTCCTTCTAATAAAGCTGATAAGTTTTTTGCGCCCATTTTTCTTGTCAGCTAAAAGACGTCATAATGGGAGGTAGGATAAAAGAATTGACGATTTAAAAATGCTTGTTATGTGAGCTTATTTTAATAAAGAATTTTTCAATTTTAAACTGTTAGGTTTACATGGATTTTCTTTCTGGCTTCTCTTGCCTTTTTCAAACGTTTTCATGTCTTCAGCTTCATTATCATCTTCGTCTTGGATGGTGTGAGTATGATCCTGTATAAGATAAGAGACCAACCTACAGAAACTTCTTAGAAAATGAACTTCCAATGTTGCTGTTAGATGTGAATCTCGAACTTAGACGTAATATGGTGTTTCAAAATGACGGCGCCCCGTGTCACTACGCAACACAAGTCCGAAATTACTTAAATGAAACATACCCTAACAGATGGATAGGACGCAGTGGACCGATCCCATGGCCTCCACGCTCACCTGACCTCAACCCCATAGATTTTTTCATTTGGGGCTATTACAAAGAAATAGCATACGCCCGAGAATGTTCGAGTGAACAAGAGCTAAGACAGAAGATTGCAGAAGCCCAACGTGTTGTCAGTGAGAACAGAGAAGCTTTTAGACGATTGAAATTGATTTTTTACGTAGGTGATTGCTGCTTGGAGGTGGTTACTTTGAAAACCTATTGTAAATTTTTAGAATTTTTTTTTTTTTACGTTATCATCTAATTTTAAAAACTTTCCTTATTCAAACTTGATTTCCAGCATTCTCTAATCTATATATATAAAAGGGAAAATCACTCACTCACTCACTCACTGATCACGAAATCTCAAAAACTGCAAGTGCTAGAAGTCTCAAATTTTGCATGGGGGCTCTTTTTAAGGCGTAGGTGCTCACTAAGACAGGATTTTGCGAAATTCAACCCCTAAAGGGGTGAAACAGGGTGGTAAAGTTTGTATGGGAGAACGCGATTCCTTGGCCCTATTGACTTGGAATTTGGCATAGACATTCTTTCACAAAATTAATTGAACACGTGTTTCGTATTTTTTAAATATGTATTACCTAACAGGCTTAAAAAGTGATAAAATGGTACTTTTGCTGTGATTGACTTCGACGTCGGAATTGAAACTTTTTTGTGCATTTGATTGATTAAATAAGAAAAATAAATATCATTTGTCATATCAACGTAGTATTACATTCTCTTTGGTCATTTCCCCTGAGAGTAGGTAGAATGCATTATCGCCATAGGCATTGAACAGTACCTATGGCGTTATGTTGACAGTGCTGTCATTTTTTCCTTACTGCGTTGTAATAAGGTGTAAAATTATTCCATCTAATTATCAGTTTAATTTTAAAAGAATACAATATTCGGTCAAGTCGCCTATGCTATGACAATTAATAAAGCACAGGGACAAAGTTTAAGAGCGGCTGGTGTAGATCTGCGCAGTGATTGTTTCTCCCATGGCCAGCTCTAAATGTAGCCTGCTCGAAAGTCAGCTCGCCGAATAGCCTTTTTATTTTGCAACCGGATAACATGACAAGAAATGTGGTAGGTATACAGCATGTTACAAAAATACCCTTAATGCTGAATATGGTATTTAGGGACCATCAAACTGAACAACTTTTACTATTGGGACCAACTCTCAAATCGCGAAAAAAATCAGCTGTTTCATACATTTTGATATTTTCGATTTGAATTTTTTTTTGAAACAGCTGAATTTTATTTCGCGATTTCAGAGTTGGTCCCAAAGTAAAAGTTGTTCAGTTTGATGGTCCCTTATATACCGTATTCGGCATTAGGGGTATTTTTGTAACATGTTGTATATTATAGATAAGTGTTGGATGATCGAGATTGATAATCCTGATAATACACAACATATTTTTATTTAGAACTAGCTGCACCCGGCATGCGTATTGCAATGCTCCGTTTTTTTAGCCAGGGACTTTCCCGGTCGTGAGCAGAACAACACACCAAAGTTTCATCATAATCGGATCAATGGTTTAGGAGTCCCGTCGTCTGTACACTTAGATCTTTTAAACTATACATAAAAAACCGCATCAAAATCGGTCCATAAGTTTGGGAGCTAGGTTGTCTCAGACAGACAGACACACACAAGTCAAACTTATAACACCTCTTGCGTATGTTGTGTACGTCGTATATACATATAGTGGTGGCCACATAATTAAGGACACAAGTCGATTTTCATACAAACGAGGTAATTTTGAAGTCTTGGTTTTCCGCTAGGGATTGAACTAGCTGTGATCTGATGATGGCCATCCAGGGAGTGAATGGAGAAGATTAAGATAGCAATACACACCCAACTGATCGGGTCAGCATTCTAAGAGATGTAAGTAAGCATAAGAATTTTCAGTTGCAAGTTTTCATACATTTCTATACTATTATTCGCGGTTTTTTTTAACATATCATTACATCTCTTAAAATGCTGGTCAGATCACTTTGGTGTGTATAGAAATCTGGATCTTCTCTATTCACTCCTTGGATGGCCATCACCAGATCACCGCTCGGTTAATCCCTGGCGGAGAAGCAATGCTTAAAAGTTACTTCGTTTGTAAGAAAATCGACTAGCGTCCTTAATTTTGTGGCCACCACTATATATAGTTATCCTGTAGTATAGTCTAATAACTTCACACTCACCACATTAGTAACTACATTGTACCCGTGCGAAGCCGGGGCGGGCCACTAGTCATTAATATTAGCCTATGGAATGATAATTATGGCAAAAAAAAATTTCATTCAGATGGTTAATTTTAAGAATTTTCCACCTTGCTGTCTTTGAAGACCGATATCAGCCAAATTAATCCATTAAGTTCTACTTTTGTTTTATGATTAAGAAAGCTGAGAGTCTGGCGCATATTTTAAGCTAACTAAAAATCATAAGGTTACCTCTTTAGATTTTTAATTTAAAGTTGAAAATTTAAGTCATAATTCACGGAACGTGATTTTTTTTACTTTAGACCAACATTTACATAACTTTTATCAAAGTTACGTGGCTGATTATTTTTTTTGCATAAAAGTACAACTCATGAAAATATAGTTACAAAAAAAAATCTTTAAAAAGTCTTCACCTTTTTTTTAGATTTTTTTAAGCTGGTCATGTCGAAATTTGTTCAAAAAATCAGGGAAAAAATCATAACTCGAAAACTATACAAAGTTGCGGAACATATATGGGGGTGATTCGGATAACCCATGATATGCGGGACCTAAATTTTTTTCTCTTTTCTGATCTATCATTATCTTTTGCACACTTTCTAAAAGATATTGTTTTGAAATGGGAAACCGCCGGGCAGCAAGTGCTACCAACCACCGAACAAGAATATTTTCCTCTTCTTTAGTAAGGACTGAAGTAGGACCCATAGTGCAGTTTATTTGCGTCTTACCAGATAGTTTGTTTAGGAGAGTGACTCGAGGTACACTAAATCTTCTAGCTGCTATTTCTCTTTGATAAGTTGTAATATAGGAGTCAAATGGGCCCATATTGCTCCAGGACTATGATTGGTGTTTGGAGATATAGTACAGAAAGATGTTGTATGCAGTTTATTCTCAAATTTGACATAAAAAACACCTGTGTGCAAGGAAACTTGCTGTTTCGATGCGCCAAAATGTAAAGCTTCTTCCGCTAATTTACAGGCATAATTTTCGGAAAAGTCACAATGCAAGAGAATTTCTTGTTCAGTTAAATTATCCTTACAATACTTGTACATCCTATACTGATGAGTGATATTAAAATGGTGTTTCTTAAACAAAAGCATCTGATCACAATGTTTGCAGTAGTGTTTCTAGTGTCTGTGTTACTTCTTCTTTCATTGTTCTTTTAGTAACCTTGTTATTATTATTATTTGGAAGGGGGGACGCCAGCGAAGCCGGACGGGTGATCAGTCTAACCATTTCACCCACAGTAGTAACCTTGTTATTACCATATTCGTATTTTTTTGGAATCCATCTTTTCCATGTCACTATGTCTTTCAAGTTTCGTTGCGATAAATCACAATGTAATGTATGAAATTTATGTATATATACAATGTGTCCCGACACCAGTGTCGGAGACTTTAATGGTATAAAATATGGCATTTTTTATCGACAAATTGCTGGTTGAAATCTTTTTTTCTCTCACGGTTGTAAATTGGCCGCCATTTTTAGTTACCAAGAACCGGGCCCACTGATGCTGGTAGGAGCTCTCTTTAACTGCATGCGGATTTTCGTGGAGCCACAGATGTTCATTCCGATGGTTGACGTAGCCCGATCGTGTAAAAGTAGCTTGTCGGACCACAAATTTTTTTTACAAAAATTTGGATCTAATCGCACTCTTCTATTTATCCGCGAAGCAAAGGCTGACCTTACTGAGATATCCGGCTCATTTATCTCTTGCACTCTCCCAAAATGATAGGGATGTAATCCCTCTCTTTTCAGGACTCTCCACACCGACATTTTGGGTAAACCTAGTCGAGTTGCTATTCGCCTGACACTCAACCCAGGATCTTCTGTAATTATTTCTAATATCTCTTCTTCATCTTGCGGCGACAAAAGACGTACACGTTCATTGGCACACGTTCTCTGTATACCATTTTCAGCTAGACCCAAATGGATTCTTATGAAGGTGCGAGCATTTGGCGTAGGTCTGTTGGGAAACCTATTAGCATACTCCCTAACAGCTTCATTGGCATTGCCGTTGCAGAATCCATAAATAAAATGGATGTCGGCGATGTGCTGATTGGAATAACGTTTCATATCAAAATCACAACAGTGAAGTAACAAAACAAAACAAAAAATGTAACAGAAAGTTCAAAAAAATAACAACTCACGATATTATGTCGGCTTAGCAGCAAAATAATGTTATTACAACGCAGAGCGAGGGACGACTGGCTGGCCCCTGCCTGATGATACCAACCGGTTATACCGTTTTCTATCTCGCTCACACCTATTGTACCTTTCACACCGTTTCTACCTGACGGCGAATGCCATTGTATTAACTAGATAGTATACCTACCCCTCGGTTTCCTAGAATCCGGAAGTTGATTATCTAGTATTTATTAAAGCGTATTTAAAGAGTCATATTAAAAATTTTGTAACTTCTAAACTATCTCACTGGGAGCAAAGAAGTTTACTATTTTACTGTAGAAAACATTCTCTTCTATCGTTTTAAAATAAAAAATAAGCAGTTTAATGCACTAGATATTTCACAAAAAGCCAATTATTAAAAATTACACAAAAAAATCGATATTTCTTAGTCTTAAATGATTTTTCTATTTTTTTTTCATCATAATTAAAACATAATGGATGTGTTATTATTGTCTACATGTTAAGCTATCAAATGAGACCTTTTTTATGAACATACGACATTAACACGACTATAGTCTGGTTAACCCTTTCGCGGGCAGTACTAATTACGAGCTTATTACTAGTTTTGATGATTGGAAATGTAAGCAAAGGATACTTATAAAACGTTAACCACCAATTTGAATCCCCCACACGCCCGAAGTCATTTTGGTGGGGGGTGGCAATATGGTTGCCAATGCCCGCTTCGTAGGGGTGGCAATATGGTTGCCAATGTTTATTTAGGAACAATATTTAGGCAATAAAATAAAATAATTTGTAGAGAAATCAATAGTATTTATTCTTAGAGTAATTAAACATTTTACAAAAATCAACTTAGTTTATAAAAATCAACTTAGGCACTATCAGTCAAAGTTACTAGTCATCAGTCCTGCACAATATCACAATAATCGTTATTAAATAGGTAACGGTAGCAAACGACATTATGAGATCCATATTATTATTATAAAGTAATGTGCACTCATCAAAAGTAGGTATACTAAACTACAAACTAAAAAATTAGGACAACAATTATAAGTATATCTCATACTTGTAAGTAAAAATCAACAAAAAATAACAAATGCCTTCAAGTACACTCAGCGTATCAATGAGGTATACACTGGATCTCATGGCTAAGGATAAATTTTTCTCAGAAACTTATCCAGCACATGAAATTATTTACGGACATATATTATTATATTAGTTCTAGCAACAAACGATAAATTTTTGTGCATACAATAACAAGTTTTTAAGAAAATTGATCCTTAGCCAGAGGGGGTATATAACCTCATTGATAAGCTGACTGTACCTACAAAAATAAATTGTAATTTTCTTTTTTAAAATTTTCAGGAAATTACCATAATGAAATTACAATAAAACAAAAAATATCAACAAATGAATAGACACCAAGTATCATTATTACTGTGGTAATTTATGAAAATTAGCAAAGCATGGAACAGTGCATAATACTACTAAGCATTTGGAACATCTGATGCGAGATCGCTTATTTTTGGTTCTTGTACTGCAGAGGTGACATCTTCTGAAAGATGGCAATTCTTATGGCCAGTGAACACCAAGTTGAGCGTAACGAATT
The DNA here is from genome assembly GCA_963556745.1 of Catoptria pinella. Lineage (NCBI taxonomy): Eukaryota > Metazoa > Arthropoda > Insecta > Lepidoptera > Crambidae > Catoptria > Catoptria pinella. The sequence goes on along the minus strand of OY750778.1, from coordinate 9,455,268 downwards.
TCGCGGTGTACGCCAGTATTCGATACATCATCATTTTCTGCAGATGCACGGGAACACTTCCAGTTCTGATCTGCTTTTCTTTTCCGCGAGGTGTAGCCATCAATTAGGCCATAGGCCAATCTTTCACGAAATTTCAATTGGTTTATAATTTTGTCTTTGTGAACTGCCTTGTAAAGTATAAATGCATTTATGATTCCAGATTCAAATAAAAAATAGAACAGCCGCATCCACCACTTGTTCGAACGACGCCCCAATTTATAATGTGATCGAAATTGGTCAAATTGGTCCACGCCCCCCATTCTTTTCGTATACTGTGCAATAGGTAAAGGACATTTCACTAAAGCCTTGCTTCCATCTTTTTGCGTTCTTTGAACATCAACATTAACTTTTGGATCAAATGCCGTTGTCAAAACATAGACTGGCTTAGAATCTTTCCATTGAACATAGCCAGTGTTAGTTGTTACTCGCCATTTTGAAGTATGTTTTGTCATTGTTCCTTTTTGTTTCGCTATTTTTGGAAGTCCTACGCGATCTTTCCTTACTGTTCCTGTGCTATAAATACCAAGTAAATATAGCTCACGCATAAGTGTAACCGACGTAAAAAAGTTGTCAAAGGCTACATGACAAGCTTTTCCTTTTAGATCTTCGGTTAGGCGTAGCACAACATTAGGACCCAAACCAATTTCAACCACCCCTTCAGCTTTACCACAGTAAATTTCAAATTGATATAAATAACCCGTGGATGAGTCAGCTCTTGCCCATAACTTATAGCCACGTTTCACAGGCTTCATCGGCATGTACTGCTTTAGAGATGATCGGCCTTTGAACTTGACCATACACTCATCCACGGATTGTGATTTTGAAGTAGTACATTCTTCAGAAAATTTGCTGTTTAGTCTGTCGATTAGAGGTCGTAACTTGAATAACTTATCGTATCCTGGTTCACCACGCTGTGCCGCCTTTGAATTATCATTCAAATGCAGGCATTCCATCAATTTTTTGTACCTTTTCAAAGGCATGATATTTGAGATTTGTTCAACATGATAAAGTGGATTTGATGACCAGTATTGGGTTTCTTGATACATAGGATGCACAGACATTAGAATGAGTAAGCCCAATAATGCCTTTATTTCAGCCGTATTTGTGTCAGTCCAGTTTTTGACATTTTTTTGTTTAGCATATAAATTAGTCTGCTCTGCTACAAGATTTATTATATCGCTGTCAAAAAACCTTTCAAAATATTCAAGTGGAGGTGAAACTATGGAAAAAAAAATAAGTCGGATAGATATTGCAATCAAAACCTTGTTCTTCAAATATTTTATTTATTTCCTCCAATTGCTCCAAGTTTACTTTCTTCCAATCTGTATCATCGTCATCTGAGTCATCTGTATCATCATCACTATCGGCATGGTCACTTATGCATAGCTCAGAATCATCATGTACTAGTTCTTGATTTTGTGATGGCACAGTAATATTGTTTCTACTATGTAATGGTTCATCATCACTTGAGGACCATTCGTCACTGATATTTGATAGTACACTGTCTATAATTACATGCTCACTGCTCAAAATAGCTTGATGGGGGGCAGTACTAGTTGACGGGACCTGATAACTAGACGAGCTTGAAGAAGCACCTGATATGTTGCTGGAAAGAACTTGCCTTTCATCGGTGTCCGACCCTATATTTTCCAAGTCATCTTCTGAATCTGAAGTATCAGGAATGTTGACTAATTCCACTAATTCTTTCTTGGTCAAAGGACGTTTTTGATTAGGTGGCATCTGAAATAAACAAGAAATAATCAAGCATTGGCAACCCATTTGCCCAAAACCAAGATGCTAACTAAGCATTGGCAACTATTTTGCCACGGTAGTGGGGCAGTGGCAAGGTCAACTTCATAATATCATAATTAGTGTGCTTCTAAATAATTTGAAAAAATATTATGATAAAACCGTAGCATAAGCATCCCTTATATCAAAATTGAATGTTTACTTACATTTCTTACGGCTAATTTTCAGATATTTTACGATTTGTTTCTAACCTCCTTCAAATTTGCTGCACTTTGCACGTGAAGAGAACAAAATGTCAAATTCCGCTCCTGTCATTGTTGTCTATGCCATTGTTTTTTTTTCAGGTGATTTCTAACAGATGGCGCTACATTTTTCGAGTACACCACACTTCGTTGGCTTAATAGTTTTGGCGCTAAATTTGAAAATATGCTTTGGCAAATATTTTGCCAATGCCCGCGAAAGGGTACACTCGCTGCAGTCGCGGCCATAAAACGTGGGAGCGGGATAGCGAGTGTTGCGCTTCCTCTCCCACTCATGGGCCTTATGGGCGGGCGTAGTGATGTGATTTATTGATGTCGATGAGTGATATCGATTGTGTATTTTTTAATGTGGTGATAGAAAGTAAAACACGTATACATAGTTTAATAATTCAAATTTATTATAATATAAAATTAGTAAAGTAAAACATAACAATAGTAGCTCAAAACAACTTAAACTTTTCTTAAACAAACAATAAAAACTTAGTACAATATTAGAATAATAAATAGAAGTAAAAATATTCTTAACCTAAATTAATTAATATTCAACATCGGAATCGTCATCATCGTCGTCATCATCATCATCATCCACACGAATGATGAAATCGTCACATATATGTGCCTTTTTCAAGTCTTCGTCTTGAAGATGCTCGGCATGTTTGACACATTTTTGCCAGTTTTCTATAGACACGTTGGAAATGGCTTCGTGCAGTAATTTTTCGACATCTGCGATTTTGAATGTATTGTTTTTGGCGGCCACTTCATTTTTCACTTGAGCCCACACCAACTCGATCGGATTGTACTGACAATGGTAGGGCGGCAAGCGGACCACTTCGTGTCCATGCTCCAAAGCCATCTGATCCAATCGGTATATCTTTTCCGGCCGATGTTGACGCACCTGAAAAAAGAAATCGGTTATATTATGATGTTTTAATTATAAAATTACTTCTTTAAATAAATAGTAACTTGTAAAGAAGTAAATAAAAATATTTGAGTATGTATACCTTTTGCAAAAGTTCTGGTTTCAACTCCTCTTGTCGGAAAGCAATTCCATGCTCTCGTAACCACTCCTGAATTTCGTTTTTTCTACTGGCAGATGTTGGGATTCGGTTCATTTGCTCGGAGTGGTAGCTAGCGTTGTCCATAATTATTACAGACGGCTCTTCAAGACTCTGTAGCAATGCTTGAAACCACTCTGTAAAGCCTTCCGCATTCATTTCTGTATGGTAGTCTTCATTTTTTGACTTTACAGCGCGAAACACCCACTTCGCTTCAGGTATAAAACCATATTTTGCGCAGCCTGCATGACAAACTGAAACGAAATAATCATAATTAACATCATATTAATGTTAATAATTAACATTAATATTATATAAAAATTAAATAAGTACATACCAATAAGTCTGCTCCCCTTTCCAGTTTTGTTGTTGTTTAAGCCACCTTCGTCATCTTTATCGACCCAAACACGTTTCCGGCTATGGTTCTGGTTCACCCAAGTCTCGTCCAAATAAACTCTTGGGCGAACGTCTTCACTATCTTTTAATGATTTCAGTTTCCTCAAAAACTGCAGCCGCGCACAAACGATGTCTCTTCTTTCCATCAATTGTTTACGCCCATCTGGAGCCATTTTATATTTGTACCCAAGGTTTGAAAGTATTGTGCGCATTGACGAAACAGAACACTTGAACCCGCCAATTTTCTCCTTTGCTCTACACACAATTTTAGACAAAGTAGGATATTCGCCTTCAGCATAAAACGACGTCACAACTTGTTTTATTACACTTTTGTCAAAGTCATCTAATGCAGTCACTGATAAAGGTTGGCAGATTGTTTCTCGCGGAACTTTTGGCACTCCATCTTTACACTCTTGTTTAATAGTGTCTACCGTTCTTAAACTCACATTACATATTTCTGCAGTAAGCTGACGAGGGCGGGAAAAATTTATATTCTTAATTTTTCCGGATCTTCTTTGATTTCCATAAGAAATGATAACACATTGTTGATAACAATACGCGCTTGAGGTGCAATATTGTTGCCAACAGGTAAAACGTTACGTTGAAAAGAATCAGCCATTGCGTCAGTATTCAAATTCGAAATAATATTGCCCACATAGATTTTTTAGCGACACAGCACAACTAGCATAGCACAACTAGCGTGTAGCAGACGAGCAAAGTAATTAAAAACATACAAACATGCAATCCATCGTAATGAGTCACTTGTTTACATCGTTCCCTTGATGACTCATAGTTTTTATCGATAACGACCTTGCGCCCGCGCAACTAGCGCACAGCCCTAACCCGATAATGATTTATGGCTCCGACTGCAGCGAGTGTTTAACCGGACTTTAGTGGTGGTCGAATTAGTACGAGAGCCCGGTTCTTGGTAACTAAAAAATCAAAATGGCGGCCAATTTACAACCGTGAGAGTAAAAACGATTTCAAACAGCAATTTGTCGATAAAAAATGCCATATTTTATTGCATTAAAGTCTCCGACACTGGTGTCGGGACACATTGTATAGATACATACCATTGTATCAGATGTGTCGATAGGATGATTCTTGTCACGTAAAAAGTTGAATGCTTCGTAAGCAAACCATTTTGACTTGTCCGACTGAATTCTATCTGCAAAATAAATATTTAGCTTTAGATATTGTATAATTTGGCATTTGATTTAAATACACAATTTGGTAATTAATAAAAACAACTATGCGTAATATAGTGATATTACATTTAGTTAATGTCACAACGACTTGTGTAATTTACAAGTTTACAAATGTTTAATTTATACCTATATGTATGTTTGTGATTTCTTTGTTTTTTGTGCTCATTGTAACACACATACTAAACTCTAAGGGAATAAAACTTACCTGATCCGGTCACATTGCTTTCCTTTTCTCTATTCCTTTCTCGTCTATATGAACTTAAAAGACTTTTCATTTTAGCCTTTAAATCCTCTTTTGGCAATTCAAAGTTTTGTTCTATTTCGTCCCAAAGGTCTTCGCGTTTATTTTTATTAAAATATTCTTTATGTTGTGGATTCCAGAACTCGTTAAATGAGCCATATAATTCAATCAGTCTAATTGATAATACTAAATAATATACTATAAAAAATAGGACTCGCACCAGATCATGTTCTCGGACGGGAATCGAACCCGCAACCTTTGGATTCCGGTCCAATGCTCTGACCGCTGAGCTACCGAATACCGAGTCGAGTCAGTGACTCGGACTTCGATTCCCGATTTATAAAGTTCTTAAGGACATGGTACAGGTAAATATGAACAAATTAATTACTTAAATTATTTTATTATTAAGCGATATATTTTAAACTACATATTGTTCATAACTAATAATAATTAAAGAACAACACAATTATCAATGACAGTTGCTCACAACAGAACTGATTCACAATATTAAACTACATCCGTGTCCAAATCGCGAATCAATTGTGTAAGGCCAGATTCCATGTTACTAGAAGATGATGAGTCGAGATCGGTAAACTGTGAAGTGAAATATCCTCGTCTGTTTTCAGCGTTATATTATTGTGTTGATGACTGTTTGAGGCGTTCCATATCAGCTTCGTATATTATAGTATTTATTGAATGTTTAACTTTCGTTAAAGTTGTGGCATCATATTTTCTTAGTTCGGCTGCTATATGCATGCCAAAAGCAACGTAAGGATAATTACTACTACTGTCATTTTGTTTGCGCATTACTTCTAATGCATCTTCTATCATTTGGTTTTCAGCATCATACTCTGACTCTTGGTATATGTCCTCTTCTTGGCTGGCTTTTCTTTTCTTGACGAGTCTTGAGTGCATTGTTCCGAAGTGCCTTTTTCTGAAATGCCTTGTTCTGAAATAGCTTGTTCTGTATTACCCGGATGTGAGAGTGAGCCACAATCCTGAAACAAAAAATAATAAAATAATAATTGTCCTACTACTGAGTCGTGCCCTTTGGGTTAAAGTCTACCAACATTACAAAACGTTTTTTTATTAAGATTAATAAAAAAATATATTTTTCAGCTACCAGTATCAAACAAGATCGGAAAGCAGTATCTAAAGACTTCGAGGGAAAAATAGAATTTTCCGCACACCATTAGTGCGTTAGATGGAAAACATAACTATTCAAGCTCCTATTCGTAACGGCACTGAATATTTGAATCATAAAAAGTTCTTTAGCATTGAGCTATTAGCATTAGTAGACTCAAACTACAATTTTATGTATGTTAAGGTAGGAAGCCAAGGTCGAATTTCAGACGGAGGAGTTTTTAAACATTTCGAATTGTATCGAAAGCTAGAAAATAATCAATTTAATGTACCAACGAGCGCCAGACATTTTACAAATACCTTACATACGAGGGGTGTTTAATAAAAAGTGATAATGAGTATGAAGCAGTTAAGTTCTTTGCGAAGGTGTGAAGCCGGTGCGAGGTGATAGCTGAGTACCATATCGATCGATTGAACCCCCATGTATGTTCCGCGATTTTTAGTATTTTTTTTGCAAAACGATGCTAATTGAATTAGTTTTATGAGTAAATTTTATGGCTGCGTAAAATAATTTAATAAACTTGAATACATTTTTATAAAGTTTCGAGCGGGTAATTTCATAAAAATATGAGCAGCCTTTTTGCTTTAGTCCACCCGTGACCACGGTCCCTGGAAAGGTGTCGAAACGTCGGGATTTCTAAAAACCAATAAATACGAACTAAATAATTCTAAAACAACACCTAAATAAATAATAAATCCGTAAAAAGTGTTTTATTTCTAATGAGCAGTACGCGCGAAAGTCTTAGAAGTGTATATTTACACACACTTGCAATAGTATCTCTGTATGAGCCGCTTAGTTGACCACGTACTCAATACACCATAAATTGAATTTTAGATAGTTATAGTAATAGTAGTTAGTGGGAGTGTCTTGAAGAAAACCCACGACTTAAGATTTCACTTTATTGTTAAATGTTTACGGTTAAACAGTTGCTTGGACACTAATTAAAATAGAGTTAAAATTCATTATTACGACTTTGTATGACGCAAGTATTATTTATATGTAAGTGCATTGAACTCAATGCTGCCGTCGCGGTATGTGCGGTGTAAACCGTACATATTCCTCACCCGCGAAAGAAAACAATTTAAATTACAATAGGTAAGAAAAAATGTAAAAGTAAAATATAAAAATTCAAAGATAAAAAAGTAATTTTAAAAGTGACACAAAGTATAAAATGTAAGTAATTAAGATTCTTCAAAACGGAAGATGGGATAATCCCATTTTTTTATTTTCTGTGTAAGACAAATGTTAATGTTTTAAGGGTCTGTTCTTACTTTTAGATCATGAATAAATCTGTATCCTGAAAGCATCCCTGCAAACATAGGAGGTTTATTTGCGGTTTTTCAGAAGAGGTTATACGTTTTCCAAACAAAAAATAGGATTTTTCTGTCTCATTGTATTTAAATATTCCTTCTTCTCCTGAAAACTCTATAGTTAGACCCCTGATTTGAAAAGTATGCACCAAGAGGGTCATGATGACACCAGATATAGAGGAACCCTACCATGTGTATATTCCAATATTCTTCTGCAAGCATTTTTACACACAGGTACCTACATAGTTGGGATATAGAACGAATGTTTTCAGAGTGGAATTTATTCATCTTTCCATTTCTCCACTTAAAATCTCCTCTTGTTATTATCTCTCTCAAGGTGTGGGGATGTTCCACATACTGTTGATGGAGACTCACAATGGTATTTTCTAAGTTGAAATGATTTATCATTCTTGGAGTTTTACAGAATACTTCTTCCCCGAAAGGCCTAATATCTTTTTCTCCAACGCTCACCACTATAGTGTGTCCTCTCCCCGGGACCATGATATTGTATTGTTTATCAAGTGAGACTGGGTATACCCCGGTGTCCATATACTCAGAATCATTGTTAATAGTGAGATTTCCTATTGATTCCCCCTGTTTTAGAATACCTATCTTCCCAAAGTTCTTGTTACTTATCCCCAATGTTTATGCGGTTGTGCCCTTTCTTTGATCTATTTTATTGCTTGGGGACTTCGCTTCGCTCATCTTTTTATGGCATTTCATCCACGCATCTCTAATGTGCTTCCATTTCTGGGTCATTAGTTTACCTGAAATATTTAATATATTTTCTTTATTTGCAGGTACTTAGCTACTGGAACTTCATTGGCGGATCTTGAATATCGATTTAGAATAGGAAAAAAAACTTTAAGCGTAATTATAAGAGAAGTATGTTCTGTTATATGGTCAGAATTAGTCACAAAATATATGCAAATGCCATCTATGAACGATTGGCTTGAAGTAGCGAGAAATTTTGAAAATGCTGCAAATTTTCCTCATTGTATTAGGGCTGTTGACGGGAAGCATATAAAACTAGTTAAACCAAATAAAAGTGGATCTATGTTTTTTAACTACAAACATATTAATTATCTAAATTATAAACAATTCGTTGTTACGTTGAATTATAATGCCAGTCTGCGTGCAACTTGGTCTCTTAGAGCTCTGCCAAGTAATAAATAATTATCACCATCAATTTCTTGAACATGTTCGTGGCGAGAAAAATTATCTGCAAATAATAATAATAATACTTTTATTTCAGACTTTTGGTCCATAACGTGTTGGTAACAATTTTAATCTTAAAAAAACTAGTGTTAGTAGGTAAATTTAGTACGAGGGGTGATCCAAAAGTATTGATAATCGGTTATTTCCAGCCAGTTTAAAAATCCAAAAAACCTTTTTTTCGTATGCTTATACACTCAATAGGTTGTCATAAAAAAAAAAAAATTGACAGACCAAAAATCCTGACAGGTAGATTCATTTGAACACGAACTGTCCGAAGAAAAACTTTAAAATGGAGAAAAACGAAATTAGAGCTGTCATTAAGTACCTCTTTTTGAAAAAAAAAACTACTAAAGACATACACAGCGACTTAGTGGAAACATTGGGGGACTCTGCTCCTCCATATTCCACAGTAGCACGCTGGGCCAAGGAGTTTAAGCTGGGAAGAACATCCACCAAAGATGAACACCGCGAAGGACGCCCATGCACGTCCCTCACTGATGTTAACGTCAAAAAAGTCGAAGATGTTGTGCTGGCAGATCGAAGAGTGACCATCAGGCATGTAGCTGAGGTCACAAGGATCTCTTTTGGCAGCGTCCAAAGAATTCTCAAGAACGAATTGCATATGAGAAAAGTAGCCGCGCGTTGGGTTCCCAGAATGTTGACCGACCAACAAAAGAAAAATCGAGTCGACATTTCGAAGGTGAATCTCGAAAAGTTCCAAGCAGACCAGGATTGTTTTTTGTCACATTTCGTGACCATGGATGAGACCTGGATCCACCATTTTGATCCTGAAACCAAACAGCAATCGATGACTTGGAAACGAGCCTCCTCACCGACGCCGAAGAAATTCAAAGTGTCAAGTTCGGCGGGAAAGGTTATGGCGTCAGTTTTTTGGGACGCTGAAGGAATAATAATGGTGGAATATTTGGAAAAGGGAGCCACTATTTCGGGTTCTTACTACGCAGACCAAATAAGAAGATTACGGGAGGCCATAAAGGAAAAAAGACGCGGCAAACTGCGAGCTGGAGTCCTGTTTCACCAAGACAACGCACCTGCTCACAAAGCCGCAGTTGCAATGGCTGCCATTCAAGAAACGGGATTCGAACTGCTTGAACACCCGCCCTATTCGCCAGATCTAGCTCCCAGTGACTTCTACCTCTTTCCTCGGCTCAAGGAAAACATCCGAGGAAAGAAATTTGAAGATAATAGCGAGGTGATGGCCGCTGTTGAGGCGTTTTGGGAGAGTCAAGATAAAGATTTTTTTTCTAAGGGAATCCTAGGTTTAGAAAAGAGATGGACTAAATGTATTGAGCTATTAGGAGACTATGTAGAAAAATAATTTTTTTTTTTACTATAATCGCCGTATTTTATTTTCATTATCATTACTTTTGGATCACCCCTCGTATAGGTAATTTTAAAAATATTGTAGCCGGGTGTGTAGCTGCACCCAACGACACAATAATGGGGAGTCCCACCGATCTACAAACACAATATAAATATCTTTTGTTAGCAATTATTTTTACTTCAACCTTATTTTATTCACCAATTTAGTTCACAAAAATATGAATTAGTTAGTTACCCTCATTGGGGATATTATCATTATCGTCAGAATCCGGTGCAAAATCGATTGCTAAATTATGCAATACACTGCAAGCTATATTTTTGATTTTTGAACATTTTGTTGGTTTGTAGTGGAGGGCTCTATAATTTATGCAGCATCGCCATCTATTTTTAAGCCGCCCAAATGTATTTTTTATTAGCACCCTTGTTTTAATGTGTTTGTTATTGAATGCTTCCTGAATGGCTCCAGGGGCTGGGTTAGCATATGGTGTCATCAACCAGGGTCTCTGTGGATAACCTGAATCACCTGCAAATAAGCAGGTAAAAGATGATTGATATATTAAATAGGTAACAGTCTACCAAAATTCCAATAATTTAATATGAATATGAATAGGTTGCTAAAAGCCACACAGTTTCCTCTTGATGCAAATTCTGCAAATACTCGTTTAAATTTAAGTTTACCCAAATAAAGGCATCTTGGGCTGCACCTCCAAATTTGGAGTTTATTGCCAAAATTTTTGTATCGGCATCACAAACCTTAAATTTCAAACTTAATGCCACAACTTCAGGCTCTCTTAACGCAACAACCTTCTGTAGAAACAGAAGTTGTTTAAAAAAATATATATTCGCTTTTACGTGGTCCACGGCCAGACCCGGACTTCCAAAATTTTTTTAGGTTCAGTTCTCGTGTGAAGCAACCACGGATACTTTTCCATCTTTTTTTCAAATTATCAGCTGAAAATAGTAAATAAGTTTAGTATACGCGTTCAGCAATAAATTAATCAAGAAAAACCCTTAAAGATAATGATGTTATCTTTTCTTCTAGGTATTTTGCGTCGTGATGTTCACTCATGGAACTTTACTACAACTACAGACTCGATCATACAACAGTTTGCACAATAATTAGAGAAGTGTGTAGCGCTATATGCCAATATCAAGAACAATTCATAGATCTTCCAAAGACAGAAGTTGATTGGGAAAAGGTTGCAAGAGGATTTAAAACAATCGCGAACTTCCCCCACTGCATCGGCGCCATTGACGGGAAACACATGAGAGTTATTAAACCGGTGCATACTGGATCACTATATTTTAATTATTAGCATTATTTTTCAATCGTATTACTTGCTTTGTGTGATGCTAATTACAATTTTCTATATATAGACGTTGGTGCGTATGGAAAAAGCAGCGATTCAGCAATATATAAAGAAGGTGCTTTATACACTAATCTCATTAACCAATCTCTACATGTTCCTGCGGCAAACCCATTGACAGAAAACGGTGACAATACTCCATACGTAATAATAGGAGATGAAGCTTTTGCGTTACACAAAAACCTCGTGAGACCATACGGAGGACACAATCTTAGTTACAAGCAAAAAATATTCAACTACCGATTATCAAGAGCACGCCGATATATCGAATGTACATTTGGCATTTTATCTAACAAGTGGCGGATTTTTCACTGGCCAATGAGTGTACATATAGATTTGGCAAAAGCGATTGTAAGGACATGTTGCATATTGCACAACTTTGTACGTTCCAGAGATGGCTATTCTTACGACGATACTCTGACGGTGACAGGATTTAAACCAGGTACAAGTCGAAATCGCGATAGAGGAAGAACGGCGCTTAAAGTTCGAGACAAACTGGCAGATTATTTTGTAACTGATGATCCATTACCATGGCAAGACAAGTATGTATCGTAAATAAAAGTTAATAAAAGTACACTCACTTACCTAGTTGTTTTTTTCTTGGTTTGTCATTTCGTCTTTTTCTTTAAATATGTTTACTATTTCGTCCCAACCTTTAATTTTTAAGTTACGATCGGAATAATCATTTGATGAACTATCCCATAAACAAGGTCGGTTTTGAATTTCTATAATAAAATTTTCAGTATCGAAACTCATTTTTTTCGCATCAAATACAAATAACTATTTGAGCGAGCGTCCAAAATGGCGGCTGACTGGCGACTGAGTGAGGGAGGTGCAGTTTACACGTGTACATTAAGCCCCCATACACAATGGCCTGTGATGGGCCACGCTTTGCAATGCACAATTGTAGCCCACGATCACTTGGTGTTCACACAATGGCGCATGGCTCATTGCTGCCTGGCAAACCACTTGCGATGGACGTCGACGTAATTACGGCTGCGGCTATTTATTTGTATACTGTTTACAAGTATTACAGAAGTGTGTACCGTCACAAAGTTATTAAAAAGAAATGGCGAAAAAGGCGATGGTGGATGCTGACCATTCATCGAAACAGTACAAGGTACGTAGATTTTTTAATGTGGTACTTAGGTTATGATATTAATATTTAGAATGTTAACGTAAACAACATGACTAAGATTTTTTTTACCGTTTTCAGGCAATTCATGGATAATCTGTTAAGCGACCTTGTTGCAGAACCATCAGGGGAATTCGATAACTTTGTTCGTATGTCATCTAGTGATTTCGAGTATATATTGCAAAAAATATCGCCAATTATTGCAAAAAAAGGATACATATTGGCGAGAAGCAATACCTCCAAAAATAAGATTGACATTGACATTGCGATTTCTTGCGACTGGAGACAGTTATAGGACCCTGCACTACCATTTTAAAATATCAAGTACACTCATATCTAGAATTATTCCTGAAGTATGTTTGGCTCTGAACCAAGTGCTAAAGAACATGATTAAGGTGAGTTAGTAAAACATTTGTATATACTTTAAATTTTTTAATCAATAATTATTGCCCCATTACATTTTTTTAATTGGTTATTTTAACAATCGTCATTCAAAGCTTTTGCATAAGCATCAGCCAAAATATTTTGAGACTGACTCTGTGTCTGAGAATACAATTCGTTAGAAATTATTTGCATGGATCCCTCAGGTATATGGATCGTAGGGACAGGTGTATGGATGCTGTTGGGGGATTGATAAACTACTTCTTGTGTGTATGAGGCATTAGGGAGTTCAGTAGGTGGAAGAGGGGATGGAGTTTGCGCAGGTGGAATAGGTGATGGGCTTTGTATAGGAGAAGTAATTATATAATGATTTGAAGACGATGATGAGGGGCGATTGATCCAAGATGACGACGGTGATGGACAAGAATAGCTGGTGGCTGAAGAAGACGGACGTTTACTTATAATGATTTGAGAAGGCGAAGACACGTACTGAGGACTACAATTGCGACGCCGTTTTAATAGTAATCCATCAATTTCGTACATTATTTCTTGTCTCTCATTATCTGAATATTTTCTGAGTTTGTTAGCAAGAAGCCTCCCATACAAGTCGCAGTCGTCCTCTTTTTTATTTTGTTGGTCTTTACTGAGAATAGCCTGGTTTAACGTATTAAAAGCCTTTGACATTTCCTTATCTGCTTTTTCTAACTCAGGTGGCTTAACTGAACGTCTCCTCTGTACAGGTATCTTTATATTCATGTCCTTTGGTTCTGTGTTGCTTCTAGCATCACTTGGAGTTTCCGTTTCTTCTTTTGTCTGTTCTCCAATGACTGCCTGAAAAAAATATTTATTTTTTCAGATTCCCACAAATCCTGAATAATGGCGGCTGACCGAAACGGAAGGATTCAGCTTTCCCCATTGTCTTGGCGCTATAGATGGGAAGCATATTACCATATTAGCACCAGCTCATACCGGATCTGAATACTTTAATTACAAAGGAAGTTTCAGCATCGTTTTATTAGCTCTAGTAGATAGTGATTACTGTTTTTGTTTGCTGACATAGGAAGCCAAGGGACAATTAGTGATGGAGGTGTTTTAAATCAAAGCAGTTTGTGGAAAAAAAATGTGATGGTACCCTTAATTTACCACCTAGTTGCCCACTTCCTGGAAGTAATACTAATATGCCTTATGTTTTTCTGGGTGATGGCGCTTTTGCTCTTAGAACTCATATTATGAAGCCCTTTCCTGGACATCATCAGTTAGGTACCCCAGAAAGAATGTTCAATCAACAACTATCATTTCATTTCACATTTCCAGGGCTCCTAAAATACATAATTTGTTTTTCGTTTACAGGGAGTTCATAGAAGAAAAATTTGATGAGCTCTTGCATGAACCGTCTGGAGAGTTCGATAATTTTTGTCGAATGACCTTTACTGATTTTGAAATTTTGCTGAGTAAAATTTCACCGATAATTTCTAAGCAAGACACAGATTTCAGAGAAGCTATTCCAGCAAAATTTCGTCTTATCATGACGCTAAAATTTTTAGCATCCGGTGATAGCTACAGAAGTCTACACTATCTGTTTAAAGTCTCCAAAGCATCTATATCAGGAATTATACGGGAAGTCTCTAGAGCTCTTAATGAAGTTCTAAAAGATGAAGTAAAGGTAGTTATATTTTTAAGGTTTTTATTGACAAAATAAACACAAATCACCACAAATTACTGAACTAAAATAAAGATATCAAAGACAAAAATCAGACACTGACAACAAAATTTTTGGCAAACAAAAACAATGAAAATTAATTATTAGGTTCATTCATGGTTCACTTGTTTCATTAGATCCAAATGTTTCAAATGAATTTCCTAATGCAATTTGTATAATGTTAGGTTTAGTCTGGATTGAGTCCGTATTTGTGGATTGTGTGTGTGCAGGTTGGATTGAGTACGTGTTTGCGGATTGTGTATGTGCAGGTTGGACTGAGTACGTGTTTGCGGATTGTGTGTGTGCAGGTTGGATTGAGTACGTGTTTGCGGATTGAACATATGGAGATTGGACTGAATAAATGTCTGACTGGATTAAGTGTGTGTTTGCAGACTGAAAAGATGGGGGTTGGATTGAGTGTGCGTTTGCAGATTGAAAGGATGGGGTTTGCATTAAGAGGTCGTTTGCACATTGAATAGATGTGCGTTGATCTGTGAGTTCAACAGGTTGATTTGATGCATGAATGTTTGAAATTGGTTCGGAATATGAGCTTAAAGTACTTGAAGGTCGGCTTCGCTTCGCTTTTGATCTGCATGAAGTCGATACTGACGGTGGTCTAGAATATGGGTTTGAATATAGTGGAGATGGTGTTTCACGTCTAGGTAGCCTGCACTGAATTCTATTAACAAATATGCCATCTATTTCATACATTATCAATTTACGTTCGTCTTTGGACAGTTCTCGCAGTTTTGTAGCCAAAAGCTTGGCGTAGAGATCGCAGTCATCATCTTCTTTAATTGCAGTATGTGATTGACGTTGTCCTAAAACATTAGTCAATTGACCGAATGCTGTAGCCATTTGCTGCTCGGCTGTATTAGGTACTGAGCGACGACGGCTATTTTTTGCTTGAGTAGGCTGCATCTGTGAGGTTGGAGTCCTTGGCGTTTGTAATGTTTCCATCACTTCGCTATCAGTTCTTTCGTTGTCGATAGCTTCATATAGTTCCGGTGTTGTTTCATCTCCAAAAGGTTCCTTTGGTATTTGTGAATCATGTGATTCTGATGACGTTGATGGTGTCTGTAAAAAAGGTATTTTAATTAATTTAATGCTAATATATGCTATTATTATTTCAGATGCCCACAACAGCGGACGGTTGGTTAGATATCGAAAAAGGATTTAGAACAAAATTTCCACACTGTATCGGATCACTAGACGGCAAGCATATCGTAATGGAAAACCCTTATCACAGTGGAACCGAGTTTTATAACTATAAGAAGACTTTTAGCATTGTTCTAATGGCACTAGTGGATAGCAATTATAAATTTATATTTGCCGACATAGGAAGCCAAGGAAGAATAAGTGATGGTGGTGTATTCAACAATTCATTGTTATGGAAAAAATCTGTAGAAACGAATTAGATCTACCCACACCATGTCCTCTTCCCGGATCAAATATTGATGTGCCATATGTCTTCATAGGCGATGGTGCTTTTGCACTCAGTACACATGTAATGAAACATGAAACCATACCCTGGCAATCATGATTCGGATTCACAAAAAAGGATATTTAATAAATGTCTGTCCAGATCCCGAGTTGTGGTGGAAAACACATTCGGAATCTTAAGTGCAGTATTTAGAATATTTCGACGACCAATTGATCTGGATCCAGATATTGTATCACAATTGACAATGACATGTGTACTGCTACACAACTTTCTCAGAAACAGTAAAAATTCCGCAGCAAGATATACTCCTCCAGGAACGTTTGATGAATACGATGATAACGGCAATCTGACAAGGCCTGGATCGTGGCGAACAAACGCAGGTGGATATAACGCTATAAGAGATTTGCCAATGATAGCACGAAGATCACCTCTGAACGCTAGACAAATCAGGGACGAATTTTCTTCATATTTTTATAGGGCTATCCACTAACAATGTACCTACCTACATATTATGTTAAAATTATATAAATGTATAACTTTTTTGTTTTAACGCATGTAGAATAGAAAAAACCGAAAAATAAATGACACAGGCGGGACTCGAACCCATGACTAACTATTTTTATCAAACTACATAATATGTACGTACCTACTAAGTTACTAATACTAATAGTACCTTTATTTAAATATAATGATTAAAAACATACGAAACTAATTTATTTACCTCTTCTGTGTTGAGTGTAGCTCTACTGGTATAAACAGGCAGCAAAAAGGACTCCATTATCTGGTATGCAAACCAAATGGGTTCATATATCTCGTCACTCCCTGAAAAATATGATTAATCACTAAAATGTTGTACCACATACGGGAATCAAACCTGGGACCTTCGGATTTGAAACCAAACTAATCTTGGCCTAAGTCTAGGTAAAATAAAAATAAATAATTAACTAATTTATTTTTATTTTTATTTTACCTAGACTCAAACCTGGGACCTTCGGATTTGAAACCAAACCAATCTTGGCCTAAGTCTAGGTAAAATAAAAATAAATAATTAACTAATTAATTTTTATTTTTAGCTTTTGAAAAGGTGCAACTGTACGTAAAGTAAACATAAGTACCTACCTGCACCAGATCGCATAGATTCTTGTTTTTTCTTCAGATGGCGCCTAAATGTTCCCATTAGGGTCTCCTTTTTTGTTTTCAAATCCTTGATTGACACATTTAGTAATCTACCAATTTTCGTCCAAGCATCGTGAATTTTTTTCTTGTCCTTATGGAATTTATGTCCGGGGTTCCATAATACTTCTTCTTCCTGGTAATATTCCAGGAACGTCAAAATTGTCTCGTTTGACCATTCCGCCATGTTATAATCTCCGATCGTAGCGACTTTCTTACGTTGAATGAAGATCCACTCGTCGCGAAAGCGCGGGAGAGACTGACTGCCCGCGCGCGTGTAAACAGTCACCGGGCGCCCGCACATTCATCCTTTGAACTTTGCCAAAAAACCGACACTTGCCCGATTCGCGGCATTCACGTTCACAGGCGCGTTCACGGGCTCGGGCGTACCGTTTACACGCTCGTGAATGTGAATGTGCACGTTGAATGTAGAGTTGAACG
This sequence comes from Catoptria pinella, assembly GCA_963556745.1. Lineage (NCBI taxonomy): Eukaryota > Metazoa > Arthropoda > Insecta > Lepidoptera > Crambidae > Catoptria > Catoptria pinella. The sequence goes on along the minus strand of OY750778.1, from coordinate 9,437,664 downwards.
CGCGCGTGTGAACCTACCATGAAAATCTTCGTAATTGCTTCGCTTTCGAAAGAAGCATTGGATTGACAAAACTTTTCGTTACCATCGAATTTTAAAACATCAAATCCTTGATTGCAAAAATTTTACTTTTGACTAGGGGGGCAGATGTAAGAGACTAAGATAATTACTCACATTATCAATTTGAAGAGGATGTTCTTATGTTCTTGTGCTTAAATATGGGTCAGACTATCTACCTATGGCCTTCTCGTAGCGCTGTCGTGATGGACCCTCTTCCCACCGCCGCAGCCAGATGGTTCGTCTCTACAGCAAAAACATAACATTCAATAATAATAAAGTTATAACAAAACCAAAACAAAATTAAGAAAAAAATAGTAAAATTAGAATTTAATCTATCGATCTAAGAGAAGCTCGATGGCTACTCGTAATCATAATTTCTATCATGCCAAGTTATTAAAAAGCGAATTAACTATTTAGGACTACACTTATCGATCATAATAATAATAATTATGAAACCATTGAAAAGAAACGCGATAAATTCGAGATAGGGGCATTGACGAAAACGTCATTTTCAAGTCCTTATTTTTCGAAATGAATTAACTGATTTTAATGAAACTTCATATGCATAAGCAGGATATGTAGGTTTAAAAAGTTAGAAAGGAACATTTTTGAAATGTCTTAATTTAAAAAAGATAATTGGAAATTTCTGTTTCTATGGAAAATTTAAAATCTGTCTAACTAGATGTTATACTATTTATCAAAAATGAGTTCTATTAACTTTTGAGACCAATATATTTTACTTATGTGTATGAAGTTTCATTAAATTCATTATTTTTTATAAATAAGGACTTGAAAGTTGTTATGAAATGCCGTATTTCGTCAACGCTCACTCGATTTGTTTAAAAAGACTAACACTTTGATAAATTTTTACTTAGAAATACTATAAAAAGTTACTTACCGATACTCCAGTTTGTTGTAATTTTTGTAACTTTTTTCTTATAAAATAACTTCACTAGGCGCAACACGACACTAAAAACTGTGCGCAAAAGTACTCTGTGACTGTGCGCACTGTCTACTGTGGTCAACTGACTGACTGATGACGTCACGCGAGCAGCGAGACGGGGCGGATGGTGACGTATGCGCCAGGGGCGTTGCCCACTAACGTCAATATTTTGACAGCTGATCAGTAATTGGCGCTTATTTTTGACAGCTAAGCAGTCATTGGCAAATTTGCACACACTAAACAAAACCACCAATGATGACAAGGTGACTTTCTTTCTAACACTGTATAGCGTGTCGTAGTTATAGATATGTATAGTGTATACCTTGATATCGCACATTGATAACCAAACGGTCACTATACAGAAAAGTCAATTTTTCAGTAAGAGCAATTAAAGTTCTAAAATTTAAAAACGTTGACAAAATATGTAAATTTTAAATAATTGATTTGTTTTTTATTATGATGGTAGTCGCTGGCTTGTTTTTCACGGGAATGCAATTAACTATCAATTTATCATAGTATTTTATTTTTTTTCGATCGAAAATTTCAAAAATAGTGTCGCTTTTCCACAAAAATTGAGAAAGTGACAGTTTTTAGTTAAAAAAATGCCAGTGTTTTAATATTAATTTAGGTATAAATGTCTCTATTTCTATACAAATTTGAGGGTAATAGATTTAAAAATGAGATTTTTTAAATAAAACTATCGTAGAAAAATCAGTATTTTTATTAGGTACATTTATAATTGTAACAATTTGGCTTAAGTGGTACCAACGGTAGTTATAACGACTTGTTAACAATCGATATCTTATAAGGCACTATTTTTTCGGCCACATTATTTCAGTTTTGTAATAGTGTGTCAATAATTATTACTTCTAAATGAGAAAAAAATATGTAAGACCCATTACAACATACAAAATGACATCATATTAGCTAATATTAATTATTGTCGTATATTTTTATAAACTTAATTGTAAATTCTTACAAAGCTTCTTATAGTACTTTAGCTTAGAACGATAAACGACTATCTATCAAATTAAAATCACAGTAATCAGACTTTTTAATTAGTAGTCAATGAAAATAATAATCATTTCTACGAGATCAACTCTTTAAAAGCAGCTTGTAAACGTAACAAAAATAAACTCTCACCAAACAAAAATATAGAACCTCTAAAAATATTAATTAGACTTATTCTAAAATGTGATTGTAGTAAGATGACACATAGTAGGGCAAGATTGCGTTCTTTTTTATAAGATCCTGAAGATCTTTTTTTTTATTTGCAGCTAATGGTAGTCTAGAGTTGTACAAAGGAATCAATTGAGGTCGTGGTGCTCGACGAAGCTTCAGTAATTCTATTTCCTTAAAAATATTTTCCGTATAAGAGGTCTTGTAAAAAACTTTTAGACCAGAATCAGACTTATCAATTTTCAAAATTTTTATTTCGCTTACTTTGACTATCTCACCATCAGTATTTTTTGACAATTTAAATTCTTGCAGATTTTTAATATTATAAAATTCAATGTGTGACATCTCCACTACATGATATTTATTTCCTTTCTTTTTCGCATCTCTAATAGCACTTATATATTGGTCTGGCACATAAATAGGTCCTGATCTAAGCCTTCTTTTAATTTGTCTTTCGATGGTGGAGTGCACTGAGTCTCCTTCGTTTTGCGTATGGCCTTTAATTAAAAACTTGTGAGTTATTGACTCAATATTTGGCAGATTTTGGACAGCATAAATATACATGGAAAATACAAATTGATTTTTTTGTTGCCCGCAACAATTATCTGAGTAAAAGGTTATATTGAGTTTACCAGATGATAATGCAGACTTTTCTTCTAAAAATTTAAATACACAGGAACCTATTTCATTAGCTCCCTTTTGTCCTTCCACTTCTGTCCAAAAGTAGCATTTAGTACAATCAGCTTTAAGTTCACATATAGTAAAGTTTAAACAATTTAGTCTTGACTTGTAGTAAAAAGAAGAAACATCTCCTTTCGGAACTTGAAGCATAGCTTGTAAGTCATAGCATGCTACTATAGGATTGTTATCAATCATTTCCTTATCTCGTAATTTTTCTTCCCGACTTAGGACTTTTTCATTCAAATGTAATTTATAGTTTTCTTCCATCTTTTCCTTATCAACAGGGCTCGCATTTTCGAAAGCTACACAATCACAACATTGGTCCTTTTTTGGTGTAAAAAAACTTATGTTGTAATCTTCTTTGAAAACCTTGCGGTATATATTAATCTTCACAAAATCAAGTCCATTGTTTTCGCAGTCTTTTTTGTAGTCTCTGTATAAATCTGTCAGTGTTTTACCACCCTCTATAAACTCTCTAGTTGTCTGCTTCCTTAAATAGTGGCTTTCGATTCGAGGTATGCTATCTATATGTTTCTTTACTGCAGCCAATAGCGCATCTGGAATTTTCACCCCATGGTTTTCATGTTTGCCTCGACGTTCTGGTTCAACAATGCCAAAATCATTTACTTTTTTAATAACAGTTCGTATTGGTCTATCGTTAATACCTAAAGTATTTTTAAAAAATATTTTACATACTTTCCTTTTCTCATTATTTATCGTGAAATAAAATGCATGTTTAGGTTTTCTATTGTTACACAGTTTTTTGTATTGGTACTTGGGTTTAATTTCTGTCATGTGTTTGGAAATAAAATCTCTTTGTTTCGTCAGGGTGCCCATATCCCAATAGTTCTCAAAAGCAGTACATCGAATTTCTTCGGAAATATTATTTGAACATTTAAGTCGGCACTTAGTACTACATGGGGGGCCCATTTTTCTTTCGCAAACAACTTTTTTCGTAGAAGATGATGACGTGTACTGTAATCCCATGTTTCGTAATGTTTTTGCTAGAGCTTTCTTACTTCCACGCTTCCGTTTTCGTGTTTGTACATTAGAGTTACTCTCAGTGTTTATGATTTCAGGTGTTATGTTATTATTTGGTGTCAAAGTATCAAGTCGTTTTAATGCCAGGTCTTTCAACGACAGTGGGTTATAAATTGTTGCACCAGTTTCCTGATTTGTTTCAATGAATTCTTGGTTTGAATTTTCATTTCTTAGTAAAGATGGTGACAAATTTTCAAGATCGAACTGTTCCTGCACGAAAGTTGGACTCAGTGTTTCATCCACTGCAACGAATTGGCCCCCATCTGGTATATTTGTCAACGAAGAACTTCTATCCAAGATATTATGATCACTATCAGATGAAGAAGCATTGTTGTATTCGAAAGCTATTTGCTCTAAAGCACACACAGGTTTGTTTGATTTATTATAATCGTCGGTGGTTTTTCTACAGACATACGTTTCACTTTTGATGGGGTAGCATGATTTGAAGCTTGATTATTGGAATTACAATCTGTATCCGAAGACGAGCGAGACGATTTCGATGAATTTGACGATCCCGATGAACTTGATGATCCTGAAGAACTCGATGACCTTGACGAGCTTGGTGAACTTGACGAACTAGATGGCGGTTTTCTATGGGGACTAGGTTTGAATTCGGGGTCATCATCAGAAGCAGGGGAGAAATCTTGAGCAGATTGGTTGCTACTACTAGAACTGACAGAAGATTTTCTATTTTGTGCGCGTCTTCTAGTTTCGGAGCTCGGAGACTTCGCATTTGACTGATTTGCAGCTGTATAGTCAGTTTGGTCAGCAACTACTTGATTTACTATTTCATTTTCAGCTTCTTCCATTGGTGTCATCGAGCGGGATCGGGTCACTGTCTCATTCGTAAGCTGGTGAATGCTTCTTGTGTTAATTTCCTTGATTAGTTTTTTGAATTTACTAGCCCTTGGATTGATCGGTGGCATTTTTGCTGCCTGTAAAATCAAGAAAAAACAACATAATTTCATACAAATAACATCTGTAAAAATAATACCAAATAATATACTAGAAAAAATACGACTCGCACCAGATCATGTTCTCGGACGGGAATCGAACCCGCGACCTTTGGATATCCGGTCCAATGCTCTGACCGCTGAGCTACCGAGTCACTAGTGGGAACGTCGAATTTCTCCTAGTATATCAACTCTTACGCTGCAAGCCAGCGCCATCTCACCATTGTACAAGGAATAACCTCGACATCAACTGAATACCTTTCCAGATATTTTTAAACAATTGATTAAGATGAGAAAGCTATATAACTTTTTAAATTTTGAGATTTAAGCATTCACAATGCTATTTTATATAATACCAAATAATATACTAGAAAAAATACGACTCGCACCAGATCATGTTCTCGGACGGGAATCGAACCCGCGACCTTTGGATATCCGGTCCAATGCTCTGACCGCTGAGCTACCGAGTCACTAGTGGGAACATCGAATTTCTCCTAGTATATCAACTCTTACGCTGCAAGCCAGCGCCATCTCACCATTGTACAAGGAATAACCTCGACATTGGTATTATATAAAATAGCATTGTGAATGCTTAAATCTCAAAATTTAAAAAATCTGTAAAAATAATTTAAAAGAATCAATAACAGGTGCAAAATCAATAAACTACACTGAATACATATTTTATATTCTAAACTGTTTCTGATACTACGTTTATTAATCAATAAAGTACAAGTCTAACTCGCGTGAGTTAAACATTGCAAAGTAAGGAAAATCATCATTTTATGCTTAGATAGTAAATTAATAAAATCTATTATACTTCTTCAACGGGCAAAGCATAGAAATAACGACACTAAGTGTTTAGAAACAGTCTTCGTAGACACAAACATTTTGGTTGAATACGAAAATAATAGAAACACTGACTTTTAGTTTAGAAACAATATTGGTTGAAATTTTGAACATAATTAAATTTGTGAATTCCAGAAAAGTGTAATTTTTTGTATAAACACGATAGTCGTGAAGCTAATGGACCAGTTAACAAAATAATGGTAACAGAAATACTGTCACTTTTTGTTTTAGGACGTTTTTCGTATTATATTAAACATAATTAAATTTGTGAATACCAGAAAAGTGTCTTTTTTTGTATAAACACAATAATCGTGAAACTAATGGACCAGTTAACAAAATAATGTAACAGAAATACTGTCACTTTTTGTTTTAAGACGTTTTTCGTATTATTTTAAGCGTTACTTACCTTATGGTTTTGAGGAAAAGTGTCCGTATGCTAAAAATTACGCTATTGAACACAGAGCTCACATTACTATCACGGCGTCCGCGTCACTACTAAAAACATGTCATTGTTGCTGCCTACAACAGCCGCTCCCCCCTCTAAACTTCATAACGACACTAGCGCCATCTGCCGAACTATTCGCTTTTTAAGAGTGGGGGTTTGTGCAACATGCAGATTTTGGCGTGTGCTGATAGATGGCGTTGTCAACTCAAATGCACCCGATTTTGTATAGTGACGGTTTGGTTATCAACGTGCGATATGCTGCTGTGCGTACAGGAAAAATAAAAATAATGTGATAGGGCCTTTTTTTTACTTAAACTGCTAAATGGATTTTTTTGTAAATTTGAATTATACAAGACTCGATTCTGAATCACCCTAAACCACCACTGTTGTGTTTTTCACAACAACCTGTATAATTCATTGACCAAGGTTTTGCCACTTTAAAAAATTTATGAACTATTGTTCAGTAGTATTCTACTTTACGACTTTGAAAAGGAGAGGAAAAGGGCTTGCTTATAACATGTTTTTAAATATTAAAAAACTGAAGTAGATAATCAAATTATTTGTATTTTTTAATCATTCAAATTGGGAAATAGGTCTATCATTTCTGAATTTTGAGAAATATCAGAATAATGAGTATGAGTATCGCTGTAATTTGAATCATCTGATATCCTGTTGGTAGTAGAATAACCTGAATAACTCGGTCGATGCGGGTCATATTCTTGGTCGTTAAGAGTATTGAAATTACTTGAATAGTTTATGCGCGCTGTTGTAGGTGTACAGTTCGGTTGGTATTTTTCTATAATTTCCATGATTTCCATTTTCGCTTTGGTCTTCATTGCAGCAGGGATTGTTTGAAATCTTTCGAGGAGGGATAAAAGAAACAGTCTGTCACAATTTGAATCATTCTGTGTAGTCGCTATGGTCTTATGCAGAACTGAAATTAGAGGGTCTGTACAACCCGGGCGCGATAACTAGACACCTGGCTCAAATGACATTTGTCTATAGTACTGAGTGCAAAAAAATGATAGTGCATGCTGTACTTTTTGTACGTACTGATTTATAATTTATTACCTACTGAGATAAATACAATACCAATATTCGTATCAATATTTTTTTTTTATAAAATTAAGTTCATTCTTATTAAAGTAAGAAGTAGGTAGAACAATTAATTTCTTACAGAAATAAAACAAAAAAGGATGTTTTATTCATTTATTATTAAAATTATAACGAATCGTCACTTAATTCTTCTATACCAGACATGTTATTGCTGTCATTTTCTGTGTCCTCGCTTTCGCTTTCAGAAGAAGTCTCTTCTCCTCCAAGAGAAATAATTAATTCCCTTTCTCGGTGTTCTTGAAGTCGATCTTTCTGCCAGTATTCTTCCTCCAGTCTCTGGACATGGTTAACTTCTTTTTTCCAGTCCGCAACTGAAATTGACTGGATTGCTTCTCTAGTCAACTTTTCAATAAGTCTTTCAGACTGATCTATATTTTTGTCTGCCACCCTTTGTTTAATTAAATTCCATATGTATTCTATAGGATTTAGATCACAGTGATAGGGTGGCAGACGTACAACCTCGTGGCCATGCTCCCTCAACAGTTCGTCTACCACATATCTTTTTTCTGGCTTATTTAATTTTATAATGTGGTATAATTCTGGCTTCGTCATCTTTTCATCAAAACTTATATTATTTTTGGTAAGCCAGCTTTGCATCTCACTTTTGAGTGATGACTGGCAAGGTATTTTTTCGGCTTGTGTTGAGTGATACGGCGCGTTATCAATTACAACTATGCCGTTTGGAGGCAAGTTTGGCAACAACTTTTCGTTGAGCCACTTAACAAAATTTTTTGTGTCCATCTCGTCGTGGTAATCGCCTGTCTTGCTTTTACATTTATATAATAACTCGGCCCCGGCGACGAAACCATATTCACCACCCGCATGAACGAGAATCCAACGTTGGCCGGGATTGCTATTTTTCTTTATACTAGCGTCGCTACTATTCTGCCAGCATTTTCTCACTGTGTAGTGAGAATGTATCCAGGTTTCATCTATATACGTCACCGGTTTTTTGTCCGATCCGAGGTCATTATTTTCTTTCATTCGTCGCAGGTAGCGAGCCCTCCAGGCAGCGATATCAGGCTTTTGTATTAAAACCAATCGGGCATTCTTGCATTTCTTAAATTTGTATCCCAAATGATCCTTTAAGATGAGCCGCAAAGTAGTCCTCTCACCTGTAAAAAAGAGTATTTTTTATAATTTAAGTTCATTTCCTCATCGTAAAAATATTCTACTATTACCAAAATTTTAGCCAGGTATTATATAAAATAGTAATAAAAAACCAACAAAATCGTGAGTACGCTTTATGCAAAAAAGTATTCGAGCGATCGAGACAGAGTGAATGCGAAACACAATAGAACACAAGCCACCGGGCCGCCCGCCGCCGCGCCGTCAGCTCGCAGTTCGGGGAATTCTTTTGTAGGTATAATATTTTCGAGAACTGCATAGCGTACGGAACCGTGAACATTCTTTAGAAAACAAAAAAAAACACCTTGACAGTGCTTGACACATATACGATGTTACTGGCATAGGTACTTGTTGGATAAAAAATATATTAGAGAAACACACTTACCCGGAAAATTCAAGTCCTTTTTTGCAGCGGCCAATATTTTCTTCAGCATAGGGACTTCCTTTTTGACAGTGTAGAAACTGTTGATTAAGTTTCTCAGGGCAACTAAGTCGAAATTGTCCAAATTTATTCTTTTCCGTGATTTTCTCTTCTTGCCAGGTGTTGATGGTTCAGTTGATGGTCCGGGTAATTGGGCAGACGTCGAATCACTCGGCACCGTTAGAATTGATGGTGTCACTGGTTTTACTTGCTTTTTTATTCTCATTAATGTACTTTTAGATATACCAGTAGCCGCACAAGTTCTATTTATCGGTTGATCCACCGGAATCATAAACTTTTTATTCACTTTTTCATGCTCATAACTTTTTTTAGAGTCCACAGGGATCAGGAATTTGCTAACTTCCTTCTCACGTTCAAAAAAAGCCAACACCTTGAGTATTAAGGCCCTCTCTTTACTGTGTATAGTTTTACCCATCGTATAATTTTAACAACGGTAACAAGAAAACGTCCAACGTAACGATAAACAAAAACTAAACAAAATAATTATAACAACAAACAAACAAATGACTCCGAAACTCAAGAAAGGGTACGTGCAACGATAACGGCTATGCTAACGTTACTGAAGGACGAGAGCGGGGCAGCGCGCGGGACAGCGGGAGGGGGGTTGAGTTTCGAGCCAGGTGTCTAGTTATCGCGCCCGGGTTGTATCGGATTCTTCGTTTGGTATTTTTTTCTTCCTTTTTGTTCTAAGCGACTTTGATGCAGACTGTTGAGTCTCAAGATCTTCTGATCTTGCACTTTCATTTTCTTGACTTGCCTCTTCGAGACTATTTTCTGTTGCGTTTGTGTCCAGCACTGATTTCAAAAACAGTAATTGGTTGAAATAGGTGTATTGTGATTTACGTTTTGCAGCAGAACCACTTTTGACATCTTTAAGACGGCGCAGCTCTCTTGTGAAACAGTCTCTAAGGTTTTTCCATCTTTTTTGGAGAGTAATGCCTGTAAATCAATAAATAAATGTGGTACATATTACAAAACTAATATTATGTTTATTAATGTGAATTTTATTTTCAGGTATTTGGCTACTGGGTGTTCTTTATCTCATATAAGTCATGAATACCGTATAGGGCTTCCTACAGTATCGGAAATAGTATTTGATGTTTGTGAAGCAATATGGGAGATATTAAAACCAATTGAGGGGTATAAAAGCAAAAACGCCACTGTCCAGGAAACCTATTTAACCAAAATGAAGAAAAATGTCTCTGGCGTATATGGCTGTAAAGTAAATTAAATGATAATACTTTTTGAGTTCTGAATGTTAAATAATAAAATAATACTAATGAAACTATAATGATAAATGCCAATAACGAGCAATAAATTGAAAATTTTGACAGGACAATGTCAACTTTGCATCTCAGTGGTGGACAGTGGCAGGTTTGCATTTAGAGTGTTGGACAGTAGCACATTTGCACCTAACTTAGTTCATGGAATGGACGGTGGGCAAAAAAATAAATAACAACAAAAAAATTGAAGTATGTATTTTTTTTACTGAGATTTAATTTTAATATAGTATTGAAAAGAATGGTTAATTAATATTTACTGAAACTTAAATCTAAATTGACACCTATACTCTTAAATCTGAATCTGGTTCCGCTTGTAAACAAATTTCTTCCTCGTACTCTTGTGCGTTATCGACGTTCATTGATCTACTTAGAACTTGGCTATAATAATTCAACTCTTGTCGTGCCGCCCAGCCTTCACCGAAGTGCTTGTTCAGAAGGTTTTTCACGTCTTCTAATTTGGCTTTCTTTACCACAACACTGTTTTTGTCAATACGTGTTGGATTAATATCACGTATTGATTTTCGAGTTTTCATGACCGATCTGTAGACTCCCAAATCAGCAATGTAATTACATTCCCCCCTTACTTTTATATTATTTTCATTTCTCTTTAAATAAAATCGTTTTGATTGTTGGAATGGAAAGTGCCAATTTCCTGGAGGACGAATAACTTTTTCTAATTCCGATTTCCAATCAAATACATCGTCTAAACGTTTAACTGTTCCATACTTTTCAAATACTTCAATGTATTCATTCGGAGACAAAATGACCTCCATCTTCTTAATTTCTTTCTCTATTAAACCGAATACGCGGTCAGGAGGAAGGAAAGAATGCCCTGGGACGGGAAATATCAGTTCTACGGACGTGATATGTTGTGGTGCCATACGGTTCAACCAAATAGAGCACATGCCCACCATCGTACTGTTTTTGTTTTGGGCCCCGCACCCGTCGGCAACCAGTCTGACAGTTGTTATATTATCGTCGAATGTTGTATTACAAAGCGAATCAAAAACGGCTGACGAAATTTCGTTGCTTCCCTTTCGATGCTCGTCCTCTGTCCACGTATACAGTGTAACATTGTCGCGGTTCAAAGTATTTTCAGGTACTAGCCTCACTATCGCAAAATTATAAATATAAAGCTGACGACTGTAGTATGCGGCCCCATCTGAAACTTTTGGCAAAACCTGGTTTTTTTGACAGTCGAATGCAAACACCATCAAATTGTCTCTTTTTTCCTTCAAAAGGTTATAGAATGCACGTGCTTTTAATTTGTGCACCCTCCTCTCAGTAATGAAGGTCTGCTTTTGAGTGGGATCCGTAGAAGTTTTGATTTTTTCTGCCAATTCACTACACTTAGAACAGGTATCGATGCGAGGGCTTCCGAATCCAAGGTTATAATATCTTCTGAAAACAGATCTGAAATAACATTCTCGAACACTCAGATTTGTTTCACACTCTAGAGAATATAATTTCCACATTTTGCGAATATTCAATGTTGATGGTAAATACTTTCTATTAACTGTCGACCTGCAGTAATGCGATTCGAGGCATTGAAATTTCTCAATAAAAGTTTTGACTGCTCTAAGCTTGTTTATATTTTTGACAGATGTATGGTCTCCTCCTCTTCTTTCTTGAACTACTGACCCGCAGACGGCAAATGTTTTGGATACCCTTCTGATTCTATGCACTGTGATATTTAAAATCCTTAAAAAAGTTTTTTGGCACACTCTTAGCAGTTTAACAGAATCTCTTTTTCGAACAAAGAGCTTTGTTGTATTTTCTGTAGCTCTGCGCACACCTACTCTTGGACGCCGTCTTTGGGTTTTCTTTACTGAACAATGTTTAAGAAGAAAGGCGTCTTGGTCCTTTTTATTACATGTCTTGTAAAAGTCCCTATGGAAACTTTGGATATCTAACATTGTTAATTTTGAGCATTTAAAATATTTATTTTCTGGACCGTGATTGCATCGAGGCAAACTAGGTGGAGCATGAGGTGAATACCTGTGAACAAAAAAAGAATTCAATTCAACTAAATACAAAAGGTTTTGCTAAATTATACTGTAAAAGCACGTGTTGTTTTCTGACCCTACACTAGTACATTGCAAGGAATAACAACCTACCTTTCAACCTTCGCTTTTGCTCTTTTCCATGTATCCGGAGCCCGTTTTCTTTGTCTTGCCTTCTCTGGAACCACTTCTGACACACTTTCTTCCATAATTAATCAAATTATCACACGAAATCCCTTGAAAAAATGATAAAATATGACTAACGAAGTCACTATGAAAATGCATTCAACGCCATCTTAGAAACGACATGGCCGACGTCTGAGTCATCTACTAACAAAGTCGGCAATCTCCACTTGTCACAAATTTGAGTTATCAAAGGAAAACATTTATTTGTCCTTACCAATTTTAAAAATGAGTTTTAATGACATATTAATGTTTTGTAATGGTTTACTAAAACTTTTATCAATTGTATTTATTTGTTCTGTAACATTTATTAAGTAAATTCGTAATAATTAAAATGGAGATTGCCGGATTTGAAATGCATTTATGGAGAATGCCCGCTTTGTTTTAAACAGTGTTGGATAATGCCGTCTTTGATTTGAACGACGCCATCTTGATTCGTGATTATAGCCTGACTAACCATATTGGTACTTTATTTCAAACGTAAAGTAGTAGGTAAGCAATACATTTAAAACCCAAATTAAAGTTATTAAATTTTTTATTTAGGTATTCTTAAAATAGGTATTACAGATTCAAATTCTTAAGTCTGGGGAATCATCTTGACATTCGCAAAGTGTATCATTTTCATTATCATCCAAGGGAATAGCTTCCTCATCCATATTATTCTCCGGTATAATCAAATTTTTAAAATACACAAGTTCCTCATCATTCATCCAGTTATTTCCGTAGTGCGCTTCCAAAAGATTTTTGACATCTGTCAATTTGTTATTGTTTACTTTTCCCGAGGAAAGAATTTCTGGAGGATTCAGCATGTTAATATTTTTATCCTTTCTTGTTATGCCTTTAAATATGCCTTCATTTACTCTATAGAAAAGGTTCCCTTTGACTACAACGTCAATTTTACTTTTTGTTCTCCTAATGTAGAATCGTTTGGACTTTTGAAAAGGGAAATGCCATGAACCAACATCTTTCAGTACTGTTTTTAAACTGTCTCTCCAATTATAAACCTTGCAGTCACCTTTTCCTAGTTCAATTATGGTACTGTAGTTTTTAATGATATTCAAATAACCTTCAGCGTTTTTTAATATCTCCCTTTTGCGAACATCTTTTTCTATAAGACCAAATACCCTATCTGGAGGGATAAAGGAATGGCCCACCACCGGAAATATTAATTCTATATTTTTTATATTACTGGGAGCTTTATCAATAAGCCATTTAGCTAGCATTCCTACCATGGTGGTATTTTTATTTTGGCCTCCACAGCCGTCCGCAATCAAACGTACTCTAGAAATACATGTCCAATCTGTCGAACAAAGTCGATGATGTACAGCTGATGCTATTTCATTTGAACTTTTTGCGAATGTATCCTCAGTCCAACAATAGGCAAATGTATTCTTTGGAGATAGTTTGGCTCTTGAACTTCCCTGCACTATTGTAAAATTATATAGATATAACTGTCTTGAATAGTAGGTACTCTGATCGGGTAATTTTGGCATTGGCATATTTTTTTGGCAATCAAAACAAAAGGTTATAATGTTTTCTTCCTCTTCTTGAACTAACTGAAAGAAAGCTTTCGCACGCAATTTATGCACTCTTTTCTGTATTATAACCTCAGATTTTTTTTGAAGGTCGTTACTTTTTTGGTATGTTTTTACCAATTCATCATATTGAAGACATGTGGAGCACACATCTGTTCTTGGCGATCCAAACCCCAAATTATAAAAATTGTTAAAAACGGACCTGAAGTATCCTCTTTTTACTTTTAAGTTTTCATCTGCTTGGTCATCATTATACATTTTATACATTTTGTTAATGCTTAGTTCTGCCGGCAAATAATATCGTTTTGATTTTCCTCGACAATAATGGCCTTCATCGCAGTTAAAAGAATTAATGAAACTTTTGACTGCAATGAGTTTTTCTGCAAATTTATGTTGTTTGTGATTGCCACCACGATTTTCAGGTAATAAATTGCCAGACTTGAAAAAATGTTTCACGATTGTTTGAACCCTGTGTTTTGTTATATGCAACATTTTCAAAAATGCCTGTTGACAAATCGGAATGGTACATCTTTGACTCGAACAGTACATTTTATATTTTGTCTGTAAAAGTTTTTGCTGGCCTTTTGTTCCACGTCGCCTTTTAATACTTTTTGGTTTACAATATTTTAAAATGAAAGCATCTTGTTTCGATTTTTCCTTGTGCTTAAAAAAAGCATCATGGAAATATTTTACATCAGCCATAGATACAGTTCCACATTTGAAAGCTTTTGTGTCATGTCTACATCTTGGCCGCTCAGGAAGTTGCTTCGATGAATACCTTAAAAAAAATAAAGCAACGTAATTATGTTATATTTACAATGGCGTACGCATTCGTAATGCTTATGTATGTTAACCATTAATTAACCGAAACCGAAACCATTAACCGAAACAATAGTTTTTTAATTGTGTCTGGTTTTAACATCCTTGAATGGTTAAGCAACCCCGAGATTGGTTCTCAATTGGATGGGTGACCACAACTTGCCTTTAAATTTCTAGAGCTCCTTCGTGCATCGGTACACAATAAACAAACAACAACAGCAATAAAAATATTCTAGGAAACATTTCAATAAATTTTTCATAGATACTCAGTAAGTTAAGGTTAGTTTAAATTAAAAAAGAATATAAATATAATAAAATCAATAGAAACATTAAAACCCTTTTAAGTAAAGACAATTCAAATCAAATATGTATATTGTTTTACATTGAGCACATTATGCCACGTGAAATGGTAAAAGACAAGTATCAAAACCACACAATCTCAGTAACAAACCTCTCTCTTTTCTTTACATTTTGTTTCCAATTTTCTGGATTCCTCTTCCGTTTTCGTGACTGACGTGGTGAACAGGGCTCAACTAAATTATCCATAGTTTCTGTTTATTTACAAATCACAGCACTTTGTACATAATAAACACAGTAAAACTTATTAAAACCACGAGCAGATCTTTGCGTTGAGAAAACTGTCGCCATACTAAATGCTGGGCTCTGATTGGCCGGAACGGAGACTGCCATATTTGAAAGACACATTCGTGGAGATTGCCGATTTTGTTACCAACGTACAGATTTAGATCGCTTTTTCTAAGGGAGACTGCCAATTTTGAAAGTGATTTGATATTGAGTAGTGTAGAATTAACCATAGAGAAAATATTTACATTGTTAACTTTTTTTTCACACCGATTGGAGATTGCCGGCTTTGATACTATATGACTCTTATGATAGGTCCATTTGGACAATGTCGCTTTTGCATTTGATTTTATGAGGACAGTGTCAATTTTGCTTCTCACCTCATATTTTAAACTTTATTTTCTATGGGACAGTGTGAACATTGCTTCTGAACTTGTGATAGCACCAGAATGATTCCAATAAAACTCAACAGATGGCATTCGTAGTTAAATTTGGGTGAAAATGGACAGTGGCGTTTTTGCTTTTATACCCCTCAATTGTGATGCCACAATTGACCAGAGATAAGTGGATTCAAACGGCTGAAGGTTTTCAAAAATACGCCCAATTTCCTAATTGCATCGGAGCCATCGACGGCAAGCACATTAGAGTTATCAAACCACAACATTCGGGATCTCTTTATTACAATTACAAGAATTATTTTTCAATCGTGTTACTTGCAATATGTGATGTAAATTATAAATTTCTTTACGTAGATATTGGAGCATACGGCAAATGCAGTGATTCGTCAATTTACAAAGACTCTGTATTTTATCATAGGCTTTTAAATAATGATCTCGATATTCCGAGCAATAACCCCATCAAAGAAAATGGCCAATCAATGCCGTTCGTTTTAGTGGGTGATGAGGCGTTTTCACTATCGGAACATATGATGCGACCGTATGCTGGGAGAAACTTGAATAATGTAAAGACTAATTTTAATTATCGACTATCCCGTGCCCGCCGCTATATTGAATGTACATTTGGAATATTAGCCAATAAATGGCAGATTCTTCACCGACCCCTAAACGTCAAGAAAGAATTTGCAGTTGTGATTATAAAAGCTCTATGTGTGCTTCATAATTTTGTGCGAGAAAGAGACGGATATGATTTCAAGGACACGTTAACTGTACCAGAGGCTTTATTAGAAATACCTGCATCTTTACCTAATAGAGCAAATAGAACATCAACCGAATATCGAGATATATTCGCAAACTACTTCAGTACCGATGGTCGCTTGCCCTGGCACAATTTGTAAATATATGGGTGCGTACCTACGACGGCTGCTCAGTTTGTGCGTTGAGGCACTTGCTCGCCGCGAGCCGCCATTGCGCGCCGTAAACAAAATGGCGTCGAACGCACATGCGGTATGAGTAATCTTTTTAAAAAGTTATTCCAATCATTACGAAAACCTGGGAAATTTTAGCAAATAATTGTCAAAACTCATGTGCAAAGCGAAAAATAGTAGAAATAAAATAGTTATACTTTTGACAATTACCTATTTGCTAAAATTTCTTAGATTTTGAATGAACGGAACAACTTTAAAAAAAAATCACTCATGTCACATATACGTGTCGAATGCTACTACAGCACCTGCTGCGTTTATTGTAGTTCATCGCATTATTACTTACTTAGGCATAATAAAATAAAATACTAACCAAGTTCTGCCTTTTCTTTATCTTCCATCGATTCACCGCCACATATATCGACCACTTCAAGCCACAACTGCCGCTTAACATCTTTATTGGAGTAATCATTTGATGCTAAATCCCATAAGCCTCTTCTATTTTCAACTTCAATTATGAACCTTTCCGTGTCGAAATTGGCCATTGTAAAATAATCACTCTGTAGCTAGCTACACGTCTGGTCGCCGCGGCCGATGCGGTAGCACTGATGAATTTTAATACAGAAGTGATGTTCTCGACGGCCACGATTGGTCGCTGGTCGCGTGGCATCAAATTGGACGCCGCGGCCAACGGTGGCCGCTGGTCGCTGGCCGCTAAGTGCGTAGGGGCTATAGCGATTGCCATATAAAGTCCAGAATTCACTGGCCGCCGCGGCCAGGTCGCGGCGACCATGGTCGCCAGTGCGTAGGCAGCCTTATAGGAGCCTGCACTACCATTTTAAAATATCAAGTACACTCATATCTAGAATTATTCCTGAAGTATGTTTGGCTCTGAACCAAGTGCTAAAGGACATGATTAAGGTGAGTTAGTAAAACATTTGTATATACTTTAAATTTTTTAATCAATAATTATTGCCCCATTACATTTTTTTAATTGGTAATTTTAACAATCGTCATTCAAAGCTTTTGCATAAGCATCAGCCAAAATATTTTGAAACTGACTCTGTGTCTGAGAATACAATTCGTTAGAAATTATTTGCATGGATCCCTGAGGTATATGGATCGTACGGACAGGTGTATGGATTCTGTTGGGGGATTGATAAACTACTTCTTGTGTGTATGAGGCTAGGGAGTTCAGTAGGTGAAAGAGGGGATCGAGTTTGCGCAGGTGGAATAGGTAATAGCCGCGTACTGACTGAGCGAGCCGCCTCGCGAGGCAGCCTCGGACGTTTGCCGCGGTAAGCTTGCCGCGCGAGGCGGCCTCGGTCTAAGTTTTCTAATCCGAGGCCGCCTCGCGCGGCAAGGCCGAGCCACGGTGAGGCTGGACCAACATCAACGCTCAGTTTAACTTGAAGTCGAACAGAGACCGCACGTGCGTATAGTTTGAGCAAGACTACCATGAGGCCGCACATTCGGAAAGCTGTCGCCACCACTGCCTTTTTAATAATTCTACGGCTTGCAAAAAAAAGAAAACAGAAACCTAAACGTTTTTGGATGAAACTATTATACAAAAATAGATTACAAGCTGGGAACAGATTGTTTGAAGAGTTGTGCTTTGATGACGAAGAAAAAAATTTTACTCGTATGAGTAAAATCGAATTTGACAATCTGTACTCTCTCATAAACGCCAAAATAAGCAAGAAAGACACAAATTTTCGAGAAGCAATATCCGCTAGAGAAAGATTATTAGTGACGTTGAGATTTTTGGCCACAGGAGATTCTTATACCAGTCTACAGTATCTATTTCGTATATCAAAACAAAGGATATCGGTTATAGTTCCTGAAGTCTGCGATGCGATGATTGAGGTGTTGAATGATTATGTTAAGGTAAAATAAAATGACATATTTTCATTATTATTTTTATTAATCAAATTGAAAATTAAACAAATGTTTAATGATATGGAGCTGGAGGAGGAGGAGGGGGAGGCATCGGAATCAGTGAGGTAGGAGGCATTGGTGAGGTTGGAGGCATAGGTGAGGCAGGAGGCATCGGTAAAGTAGGAGGCATTGGTGAGGTAGGAGGCATAGGTGAGGCAGGAGGCATCGGTAAAGTAGGAGGCATTGGTGAGGTAGGAGGCATTGGTGAGGCAGGAGGCATCGGTGAGGCAGGAGGCATCGGTGAGGTAGGAGGCATTGGTGAGGCAGCAGGCATCGAATATGTAGATGGCGTCGATGAGGATGAGGGATAACAATTAAAATTGTCGTGTCCACCATATGCCTGAGTATAATAACCACTGTATGCTCCCATATCTGCATCAAAAATTATTTTATTTATAGCATTTTTTACGCATGCTAATGTAATGGTATCATATTTCCTCAACTCATTTGCTATATATTGGCCATACACATCATAGGGATCTTTTTTTTCCGATACATTATCACTTGCACACTGTTGCAATAGTGTTAACGCTTCAGTTATAGCGTTATCAGTAAGATCATCAGTTTCATTAGTTTTGGATCTCTTTTTAGGTCTAGTTGACTTTTGTTTTGGTCCTTTATCTTCATGTTCATTATGACCATCATCATTTTCAGTAGTAGCAGTAGTATCCAGATTTGCATTCTGTAAAGATAGAAATTATTATTTTATTTACAGATACCATCATCCGCAGAAGAGTGGCTTACCATATCAAAAGAGTGTGAGAGCAAATGGAATTTCCCACACGTCGTAGGAGCAATGGATGGGAAGCATGTTATATTACAGTCGCCAATAAATAGTGGCAATGATTATGACTGTTACAAAATGTTTCCAAGTATAGTGCTGTTCGCTTTAGTTGACGCTAACTATAAATTTCTGTACGTAGACGTTGGCAGCAAGGGACGTATATCAGATGGTGGTGTGTTTAAAAACACCAATTTATATAAAAAGCTCGAAAAGAAGGAACTTAATATTCCTCCGCCAGAAATATTACAAATACCGTATAAACTTGCAGTGCCCTATTTTATTCTAGGCGATAAAGCTTTTGCTCTCAATGAGTACACATTGAAACCTTTTGAGGGCACTCCAGAAAGAGGTTCAATGGAAAGGATCTTCAATTACAGGCTGTCCAGAGCAAGAAGAGTTGTGGAGAATGCCTTTGGCATTTTAAGCTCCGTTTTTAGAGTACTGAGGAAGCCGCTACTATTAGAACCAGAAAAAGCTACAAAAGTCGTGTTGGCTACAATATGCTTATATAACTACTTGCGTAGAGATCAAGCTTCCTCGCAAAGGTTCGTTCCCCCAGGATCATTCGATGCCGAAGTTGAAGGGACAGTAATACCCGGCCGATGGCGACAGGACACAGAAATGTCATCAATGCTATCTATTCAAGCCATACCACGGCGAGGATCAACAAATATAAAAGAAATACGTTCACATTTAGGGAGACATTTCATAACAAATGGAGACATTTCTTGGCAGAATAATTATCAGTAAATAATAGCTACTCACTTCTTCACCTAAAGTATCTTGTGTATTTCCTGGGTGATTCCTATCTCCCAGAAAGCTGAACGCTTCATAGGCATACCAATTTGAAATATATATTTCACCACGACCTGTAATATAAAATAAATAAAAAAAGTTATAATATAAGAAATTATATAAAAACTGGTCTAACTGTGGATATGATAAAAATGAATGTTGTTAAACATAATAATAAACTAAATAATAAATACCTGATCCTGTGATTCGGCTTTTTTTTTCTCTCGACTTTTCCCTCCTGTAAGACCCTAGTAACGAGTCCATTTTTTTTTTAATTCGGCTATTGGAGTGTTCATTTCCTGGCTTATATTTCTCCACGCATCTTCCCTTAGTCCTCTATTTGTGTAATCAGGACATTGCGCATCCCAAAGTCGTCTATATTCACCATATAGTTGTATTAGTTTCAGACACTGTTCTTTATCCATGATGACGCACAACTAACACGTAACGAATAAGCGAGGCGAAACACTACCGTCTTGAGTGAGCGCGGCAAACGTACTGAGGCGCCTTTGAGCATCGACGAAAACCGACAACGCTCGGCTCGGGCCGCGGCACGTTCGGGCGAGGCAGCGCATGCGTTGGCCTCGGGCGAGGCACGTCTTGACCGACCGAGGATTTGCCTCGCGCGGCTGCCTCGCGAGGCGGCTCGCTCAGTCAGTACGCGGCTAATGGGCTTTGTATAGGAGAAGTAATTATATAACGATTTGAAGACGATGATGAGGGGCGATTGCTCCAAGATGACGACGGTGATGGACAAGAATAGCTGGTGGCTGAAGAAGACGGACGTTTACTTGAGAAGGTGAAGACACGTACTGAGGACTACAATTGCGACGCCGTTTTAATAGTCATCCATCAATTTCGTACATTATTTCTTGTCTCTCATTATCTGAATATTTTCTGAGTTTGTTAGCAAGAAGCCTCCCATACAAGTCGCAGTCGTCCTCTTTTTTATTTTGTTGGTCTTTATTGAGAATAGCCTGGTTTAACGTATTAAAAGCCTTTGACATTTCCTTATCTGCTTTTTCTAACTCAGGTGGCTTAACTGAACGTCTCCTCTGTACAGGTATCTTTATATTCATGTCCTTTGGTTCTGTGTTGCTACTAGCATCACTTGGAGTTTCCGTTTCTTCTTCTGTCTGCTCTCCAATGACTGCCTGAAAAAAAAATATTTTTTTTTTTTAGATTCCCACAAGTCCTGAAGTATGGCTGACCAAAACGGAAGGATTCAGCTTTCCCCCATTGTCTTGGCGCGATAGATGGGAAGCATATTACCATATTAGCACCAGCTCATACCGGATCTGAATTCTTTAATTACAAAGGAAGTTTCAGCATCGTTTTGGCGCGATAGATGGGAAGCATATTACCATATTAGCACCAGCTCATACCGGATCTGAATACTTTAATTACAAAGGAAGTTTCAGCATCGTTTTACTAGCCCCAGTAGATAGTGATTACTGTTTTTTGTTTGCTGACATAGGAAGCCAAGGGAGAATTAGTGATGGAGGTGTTTTAAATCAAAGCAATTTGTGGAAAAAAAATGTGATGGGACTCTTAATTTACCACCTAGTTGCCCACTTCCTGGAAGTAATACTAATATTCCTTATGTTTTTCTGGGTGATGGCGCTTTTGCTCTTAGTACTCATATTATAAAACTCTTTCCTGGACATCATCAGTTAGGTACCCCAGAAAGAATGTTCAATCAACAACTATCACGTTCTCGTGCGGTCGTAGAAAATACTTTCGGGATATTATCGTCAGTTTTTAGAGTATTTAAAAGACCTATTCCATTAGATGTCGTTAAAACTTCTATTATAACCCACAGCTGTTTATTACTACACAATTTTTTAAGTAAGAGCAAATCATCTCGCAATATTTATACTCCACCAGGCAGTACTGACAGCTATGATTAGGAATGGTGAATTAATCCATGTAGGTATGAGAGTAAACCATGAAGAAAATCTATTACCATTACAATCTGTACCTCGTCGGGCTCCTATTAATGCTACGCAAATAAGATCAAATTTTATGAATTACATCCATCAAAGAAGACTATGCAGTGGTAGGGCCTATGATGCATAATTTAATTAGTTTATAATTTGTGGAAATCAAAATGAGTAAATACTTAGTTACTTATTAACAAAAATTTTGGAAACTAATTAATTGTTTTACTTACCCTTTGTTCATCTGTTGAAATTATACTTTTTACTGTGTAGTTGCCTTTTAAAAATGCCTCCATAGCATCATAAAAAATCCAAATTGGCTTATAAATTTCTTCTTCTCCCATACCAGATCGGATCGAATCTTGTTTTTTCTTGAAATGCATCCGAAATGCTGACATCAATGTCTCTTTTCTTTTTTTAAGTTCTGAAACAGGAATTTGCAGGGAGTCTGCAATGCGATTCCATGCATCATTCACCTGAAAACATCGTACCCATTTATTATTTTCAGACGAGGCTCTTTTATCGCCTATTTTCATCAGGGATAATGTAGGATTCTAATGCTAAAAGATTTTTTTCAAATCGGTACATTAGTTTCGGAGCCTATTCAATTCCAACAAACAATTTAAGTCCTTCCTAATATTAGTATAGAAGTATAGATAGATAGTATACATAATTTCTATCAAAATAAAAATAGTATAAACATACCTTGTTCTTATCCTTGTGCAGTGCATTATTTGGGTCCCAAATTGCGGGCTCAGATTGATATAAATCAATAAACTTGAAAGTTTCTTCATTGCTCCACGCTATTGACATTTTGGACGATCGCACGCCACGCCAATAGCACGCAACACAAAAGTGTACTATCCCGGTCAGCGGCAGGTGACGAACTAAACAATGACGAACAAAACTATTGTGTAAACACCACAGGCCACGCTACGCCACGATTCCTTTGAAGTGTGCCCAAAAAACCGACAACTCCCCGATTGCGCGCCACGATGGACAATTGTCCGCCATCATATACCATTACCCCCTGTACACAATGGCGATGGCTTGTAGTGGGCACGCATGGGCCATTGTGTACTGGGGTCTTACTAATGGCCAATCCAGAATGTTCGATGGCCATTATCATTGGACTGAATTTTTCAGTCAATCCTGCTAACAATAAGCATCCAACCCACTCGTCAGTGATATTAAACCCTGTGCCTTGCAATTTTCTAGCTGTATCCACAATCTGGGTCACGTAGTTTGTCATAGATTCGCTATCATCCAGCCGGATTGAAATTAAATGTCTTAATAAACTGATTTTCCTTTGAAAACCGGAGTCATCGAATAACGTTTTTAAACGTTTCCATACATCTCGAGCAGTTTTCTCATCTTTGATATGGACGTACAAACTCAAATCTATCGTCATTATTATTTTGGCCTTTATCTTCTTATCATCAACACTTGTAGCCTTAGGATCCGGATCATTTTTTATATCAGTGCCTTCCAATAGGAGAAAGTTCTCAGCGGCAAACGCCTCATCATAGTTTTCGCGACCCTTGAGTTTGGGTACGTTTACTAAATAGCTGCTGGCCAGCTTTTTATGACATGAGGACGCGGAACGGAGAAGCACTTTGGAATACAGTTGTTTTTCGGAAAATCTAGTCCAGCTGATGTAAATTTCGAACTACGCACACTGACGCTATGAAAAAAAATACTTCTAATCGCAAACTAAGACGTTTTTACTAATATTTTAACTGCAAAAAATGGGACTGGACCCATAACCTAATAAAACGCGGCAGCTTGCGAAAAAAGACTATATTTTTTTTAAAACATAAGGCTAGGCACAGACATTTACCACAGATAAAACTTAGTGGCATTATGAGCTGGATTATATTGTTATACAAATTAAATACTAATATAAAGAACCATATTTCGAACAGGTTCATATCGAACCAACCAGAACTGTTGTTATTATACACTGCACCAGGTGGTCCGTCTTGGGTCCAGTTTTCATAAAGGTGCTTAGACTTGTATACCACCATAGGTGGTGGGAGCATTTCCCCTTTAGCTGTGCCACAAAACACTAAGCTAATTGATGACTTCGAATGTTCTTGAATTCTTTCTATACGCTTGCGTCCTCGTGGCACTACAACTTTTTTTGCACCAGGGTCGTCTGTGATGTTGGTTTCATCATAATTATAAATTAGTTCTGGCCGAGTCCCTTCCAATGCAGGTCTCAAGTTCTCGAAATATTCTGAGATATTCGCGTGGCCCACTGATACACGTTGGGATTTTATATTTTCAGCCAGTCTGGTGGTCAGATTATTTCTCGAGGCGAACCCGTTCACAAATTCATAAGGGCGCTCTACATTCACGCGAGACATTCACGCGAGAATCTCCGGAGATTCTCTGCGAGAACTGTAGCGAGAACTTCTTTGGGTACACACTCTCACAAAGTTCTTAAATAGTTCTCACTACAGTTCTCGCGTTCGATGACGATGGACGCAGAAGTAACCGCTGCGACAAGTTTATTGTTATGCGCATTCGCATATTGTAATTATGCGTATGCTAAAGAGAAAAAAGTTATTAAAAAGAAGTGGCGTAAAAGAAGATGGTGGATGACAAGTATTCATCGTAATAGAACAAGGTAAGTACTTTTTGAACGACTATGTAGGTATTTTATATTTTTATGTCTCATGATTTTTTTAAAAAAATCCTTGATCACGTTAAGATTTATTAATGCATCAACCAAAAATGATCAACACTTTATAATAATCATGCTAATGAAATAACTTTCTCTTTTTACAGCCTAACTATGGATCAGCAGTTACATGAATTAGGCCGAACCATCAAATGAATTTAAAAAGTTACTCGAATGTCTTCGATGGATTTTGAATATTTATTGAATAAAGTGTCAACACAGATTTCTAAGCAAAATACTCAATTAAGGGAATCCATTCCAGCTCGGACACGTCTTGCAGTAACATTACGATACTTGGCCACTGGAGATGACTACCAAAGTCTTCATTTTTTATTTAAAATATCCCCACAAGTTATTTCGCAGATAATACCAGAAGTTTGTCAAGCCCTAAATGAAGCATTAAAGGAACATATAAAGGTATGTGTGAATGGCTGTTGCCACCTGTAAAAAAATACAATATGACATTTTATGATTTTTTATTAAAAAACTTATTAAAATTAAAAGTAGGTATTAAAACAATTTTTAAATGATCTAAATCTAATCTAAATCTAGTATCAAACAAATTGTTTTATTTATCACACAATTGAAAGGCTTCAATGATGATATTAGATGCAGCCCGGTTACTTTCCTGAACAAGTGAATCTGGCGAAATTGAACCTTCATAGGTTACAGTACCTATTTCTGCACTAGTGTTTGAATCAGGAATGTGAATAACTGGTGGGTAAATGACGTCATTCGACTGAATATTAATATTTGAATTTGGTGAGTTATGAATGATCGGTTCTGAATGTGAGGATGACGAGGTTCCAGGTCTCTGTTGATATTGATCGTGAGATGAGTTGCGTGATAGAATAAATTGACTGGCATGTTGTGACTGTGGTGACGGTGTTGGTACTGGTGTGTAATGAATAATCGGCTCGGAATTTGAGGATGACGAGGTTCCAGGTCTCTGTTGATATTGATCGTGAGATGAGTTGCGTGATAGAATAAATTGACTGGCATGTTGTGACTGTGGTGACGGTGTTGGTACTGGTGTGTAATGAATAATCGGCTCGGAATTTGAGGATGACGAGGTTCCAGGTCTCTGTTGATATTGATCGTGAGATGAGTTGCGTGATAGAATAAATTGACTGGCATGTTGTGACTGTGGTGACGGTGTTGGTACTGGTGATGAGAATTCAGAATGTACTGCATATTGCATATACATGCCATCTATATCATGCATAAATCTTAATCTTTTTTCTTCCGGTAATTTTCTCAATTTTGTAGCCAATAGCTTTGCATACAAGTCACAATCATCGTCTTCTTTTGGAATTGGTTGAGGTGTATTTCTTTTTACAGTTGCATTAAACGTAGACAAGGCTTCCTTCATAACTTTTTCTGCTTGAAACACTTCGGTGGGGTGTTTTCGTCGACGAATTGTTGATGCATTTGTATTGACTGTATGACTTTGATCATCAGCTTGCGGATTTTGATTAGTCTGATTTTCTTCAAGTTCTTCATTTCTAATAGTAGACGGCTCCTCCTAAAATAGAAATAAATTAAAATGATTATTTTTATTGTTGCAGTTACCATCGTGCCCCGAAGAATGGCTACAAATCGAAAAAGACTTTGCATTGAAATTCCCGCGTGCTGTGGGATCAATAGATGGCAAACATATTGTTTTAGAATGTCCCATAAATTCCGGATCGGAATATTATAACTATAAAAGAACCTTCAGTATAGTTTTGATGGCGTTGGTTGATAGTCACTACAATTTTATTTTCGCAGACATAGGCTGTCAAGGCAGAATTAGTGATGGCGGAGTTTTTACTAACACAGTTTTATGGTCAAAAATGCAGACAAATGACTTAAATTTACCACAACCACATCCGCTGCCTGGTTCAAACATCGACGTGCCATACATTTTTTTGGGAGACGGCGCTTTTGCCCTTTCGGAAAACATTATGAAACCCTATTCTGGAAATCACAACTTGGGATCCCCAAAACGAAAGTTTAATCAGATTTTGTCTGGAGCACGAGTAGTAGTTGAAAATACTTTCGGCATTTTGGTAACAAAATTTAGAATTTTCAAGAAACCAATAAATTTACAACCCGAAAAAGCCGCCTTGATAACGTTGACATGCATACTCTTACACAATTTCTTGAGACGAAGCACTACATCATCACACATCTATACACCTTCCGGAACTATAGATACTTATGACAATAATAATTTATTAATAGAGCCCGGCTCTTGGAGAGGAGAAATGGAGAGCACCTGTGCTATTCGAAATCCGCGACATATTCCACGGCGAGCGGCTCATCACGCAACAGAAATAAGAGATGAATTCGCTAAATATTTCAGTAGATATAGATAGGTTATGTACTGGTTGTCAATAGACATAAGTTGATTGTACTAACTAATAAAGGAAAACTTGCTGTATCGTCGAATAAGGCGTTTTTGTACTTTCCTATATGTAATAATAATTATAAGTAATAAAAGTTGCTGCTTACCGTATTTATTGTTTTCTTACATTTCGTAGTGTCCCCAAAAAAAGAGTCTATTATTTCGTATGCGAACCATATCGGCTTGTAAACATCGTCGACACCTGCTCCAGAGTTTTCTGATTTCTTAACTTTATTTTTGTACCCTCTGTAGCTTGCAAATAACGATGTTTTTTTGTTTTTTAAGTCATCAACGGGTATTCCCATCAGTTCACTTATACGACCCCACGCATCATGGTTTTTTAGTTTATTTTTGTAGTCTTTTAAATTTATATTCCATAGCACGGGTTCCGCTTGGAAATATTCCAAAAATTTCAACTCAAGATCGTTTGTCCAAGTTACGCTCATATTGACGCCACAAGGTACACAATTACTTCCGTTCAAGTCGGCGGCGCGCGCTCTACTGAGAAACATGCGAGTGTGGAGTCAATACACGTTCTCGCCTGTTCTCACGTTCTCGCGCTCCTTTGTCTCGCGCCAAAAAACCGACAAAAAGTGGAGAAAAGCTGGAGAACAACGCGAGAACTTGAGAAATCGCTTCCACATTCACGTTTCTCGCATGTTTCTCGCGTTCTCGCGAGATTCTCTTGAGAATGTGGAGCGCCCTATAACCTGGCCTATTGTCAATCCACTGAGAAACGTGTCTACCCTGCTTGCAAACAAATTTTTGAACGACTTCTCGAATATCAGCCTTTGTGAATGGATGCCCCCAGTCTGCTACAATCCCCAATGTCTCAGCAATCAACTTTTCTTTTTCGGGTGTCAAAACTGTTGGGTGACCATACTTTCCTTCATGCTTCTTGTGAATCCTATTGTGGATAGTTATTCTTCCCACGTTATATTTTAAAGCAGCCGCTTTTTGGCTAAGACGTTCGCAACGAACCTCTTCAACAGCTTGGGCGAGATTTGCTTCGCTATAGCTTTTGTATTTTCGAGCGCCGATCTTTCTCTTATAAGCTCTATCTAACCATTGTAATTTATTTGTAGGTACAAACAAAAACAATGTTTCACCTAAAACAAAATAAACATTACGATATTAGGGAATAGGTATACGTATACGTTGTTTTTCTACAAACATTATACATAAATAACTAAATAATGTTCATTAACTTACCTATAAATGCGCAAAAAATCCTAATGCACCGTCAACTCACTCAAAACGCGTCACAGCAGACGCCGGACACCGCACTGGCGAGCTAGTTGTAACCTGCTCACCCGCAGATCCCTCCCTCCACGTCCCGCGACCCGACACGCGCCGGCCGCAACCGAAAGATCGCGACAAACGACCAAGATCGTGACGTGTCAAAGTAACCCCAAAGCGCTCGTTCAGACATGCGGGAATCGTGCGTTTACGAATCGCGCGGTTTGAAACCGCAAAATTGTGATGCTATTCAGACACCGCGGTTAGTATGCGATTTTCGTGCGGGTATAGCGTCAGTTTGAAAATGGAGGTCGACGAAGAAGTGTGTGTGTTGCTGTGGTTGCTCCTTAAAAAAAAGAAAAGAAAAAGGCGGTATTGGGTGCATCCAATATTAAGTGACCGACTAGTACATGGTCAGTTCGTAACGTTATATCCCAATTTAAGAATGTATGATAACAAATTTTTTGACTATTTGAGAATGTCAATAAAATCTTTTGATGAACTAATTGAACTGATCAGGCAAGATATTTCAAGCTCTGAAACGCATTTGAGGCCAAGCGTGTCACCGGAAGAGAAACTCGTAATAACTCTAAGGTAAGATTTATTGTTGTTCTTCAAAATCAGCATAAATATTCTCTATAACAGTAGACGACTGAGAGCCAGAACTAAATTGCGATGGTGACGGTGACGGTGACGGAATAACAGGAGGAGATGATCCAGATGTAGTAAAATATCCTTGCGGGCTTGTATTATGTCCTTGCCAATACATAGGTGTGATCTGCTGAGCATTGTAGCGAACAGGGGGTGGTAAGATTTGTCCTTTTTGTATCACTTGAAGTAATTCAATTTTAGTTGCTAAGCGCCTATTTTCGGGTACTTTTTTGAGTTCCTTGTATAACGACAAGCAAAAGAGTTTGTCGTCATCTTGTTTGGTAATACTATTTTCTTGAAGTTCATCCTGAAAAACTTTTCGTGACTCGATGCTTTTTTCTATTAAAACAGCTATTTTTTCTTCTGGCACTTGTGTTTTCTTACGTTTAGGGGGACGTACTTCAGTGGCTTCGGTTGCATTGGCGTTTAGTTGACTTGTCTCCTCAGTTTGCCTTTCATTCTGTTCTTCAATATTAGTTGTAGTGTCTTTGTTACTTACACTATTCTGCAGGAAAGAAAGTCTTGAAAAGTACATATATCGGGCTCCTTTACGAGCACCTGAACCAGAAGGAGTTGTTTTTTCTTTTTTGTATTCTTTATTGTAGCAGTCTCGTATGTTTTTCCATTTTTTTTGGAGTTGTGTACCTAAAAATAATAATATTATTAATAATTTTCTTGTTTCAGATATCTTGGTACGGGTTGTTCATTTGGAGAACTTAGCTACAATTATCGCCTAGGAAAATCGACGATTACAGGAATTGTCCGCGAAGTATGTAAATCATTGTGGAATAAGTTGGTAAACATAGTCATGCCCGAAGCGACTGAAGATACCTGGAAGACAATAGCACGAGATTTTGAGAGATATGCAAATTTCCCAAATTGCATTGGTGCTATAGACGGCAAGCATATCCGAGTTATAAAGCCTGTTGATTCGGGATCTTTGTATCATAACTATAAACATTTCTTTTCCATAGTCCTCTTAGCACTTTGCGACGCCAACTATTGCTTTACTTATGTTGATATTGGGGCTTATGGCAAAAGCAGTGATTCTGCTATATTTAAAAATTCGTTATTTTATAAACGACTAACAGAAAAATCATTAAACATACCAATACCTAAACCCATATCTAATGTAGACCCAACACCAATGCCTTATGTTATAGTTGGAGATGAAGCCTTCGGCTTAGCGGAAAATTTAATGCGTCCATATTCAGGCAAATGTTTACCATATGAAAAAAGGATTTTTAACTATAGGTTATCGAGAGCCCGACGTAACATTGAGTGCACTTTTGGTATTTTGGCAAACAAATGGCGCATCTTTCATAGGCCTATAAATGTAAATATAGATTTTGCCGAAGACATAATAAAGGCCTGTTGTATTCTACATAACTATGTGCGGACAAGAGATGGCCTAAAATTTAAAGATACTTTATATACAGCACCAATGACTAATCTCAATACCTTGCATGCGGGAAGAGGGACACCGTCATCTTTGAATATCAGAGATAAATTCGCTCATTACTTTGTGAACGATGGGCGTGTTCCATGGCAAGACACAAAAATATAGCTACAACTAACATACCGTACCTACTTGTAATGTTTAGGTACATAACTAAATGTAAACAAACAAAATAAGGTAATAACGTTGTGACCTACATTTGAAAAATGTTCGAAATGTATGCATAAAACAGCCGAAGTTTGTTTATATTTAGTTAAGTACCTAAAGTATACGGAGAGTATAATATACTAGCGCTTCGTAATAATAATTGTAATAGCTAATAATTCTGTCAGTTCATTTTTGGTGAATAAACCTACTTACTTAAAATATTCTTTTTTTCCAATGTGTCTTCACAATCTCCAAATATCTCCACCAACTCTTGCCAAGCTCGGTTCTTGCTTATTTTATTCGAATAATCATCGCACTGAATATCCCATATTGCAGGTCTCTTCTCCACCTCATCAATAAATAGTTCAGTGTCGAAACGATCCATGGCGAACTCACGAGCTAACCGCGCGGTAGCAGCAATGCAACTGAACGCGAAGTAAAGACTCCATAGTAATAGAAACGCGCGGGAGTAGCGCGATTCTATTTTCTGGCGGTTGGGTTGCGGGAACCGCGCGGTTTGATTAACCGCGCGGGTATGTCTGAACGATTACTCACTAACTCATACAAATAAGACCCGCGCGATTTCCATGCGATTCTGAAATCGCGCGGTTCCCGCCGTGTCTGAACTAGCGCAAAAACTGTCAAAGTAATACGCAAAGTCAAAGTAGTCCCGGTTTACGGTATTCGTTTTGCCATTAACACAGCTATCTGCAGTTCCACAAGATACTCTCCGGCCTATTTGACTTTTGGCCGTAACCTTCGTACTCCAGATGAAAATGACCTTCGTGAAATCATTCTGAATGAAAATTTTGTTGCTGATATAACTCCTAAGCTCTTGTTAATGGCAGACACGCTCAAGAGGGCAAGAGAAGTGCAAGAGATGAAAGAAGAGAAAAGAAAGGAGTATGTAGATGGGGCTCCTTTACCAACACCTACAGCACCAATAAGGAAGAGGGACGCCCCAGAAAGCAATAGAAAACGATTACGACAACATTTCACAGCTACAGAAACTGTTTTACTCATCGGGTCGACTTCATAGACAGAGGGGGAGACTGTAACCACTCAAACGTCCGCGCGCGCTAGCTGTTACTGCCCCACGCGTCCACTCGCGTTAAGCGAATTACTTCGCGCAATTTGCCAGCTCTTTCTCCCGTTTAAACCGTGATATCTAGTAAACTACTACTGCTTATCCCAAAATAAAAATATGTGTATACTGCTGATACTATACAAAATCATTTTAAATGATATTTAAATTAAAATAACTCTTTAAGATTACATAAAAAAAATGTTTAACCTCAATGTATTGGTGATTTTTGCCTAAAAATAAAGTCAAATGAAGTTTTTGTACAGAATAATACAGATTATATTTATTTAACCTATTTATTATTAAACTAGACTATTTCAGCTTTTTTCTGATACCAATAAGTCATTAAGTTGTATAATGTGTGCAGCACAAGAAATTAAAACAAAACAGTACTCCAAATGAAATTTATTGACGAAATTTGTAGCGAGTTGACGGCAAGATGGCCGCCTGGCCTTAGGGTTCTGACGCACGACACGACACGGATGCTATTTTTTTTTTGTTTGAAATAATACACAGTTAGTTTTTGTGTTTTATTTTATTAATAAACTTATAACCCTTAATTACTAACTTGTTTCTGTTCATTACCCCAATATATACCTACAACGTATTTTTGTCGAATGGAGAAAGTAAGAAAAAAGACATCGATTTAAAAAACAAAATTTATTTGAATTGTTTACAAGTTATGGGATATGATCCCTTAAATATACAAAAAAAACAAAACAAACAAAAAGTAAACAAATTACAAAAATATGTCTGTATGTATCTATACACCTATGTCTATATGTATGTATATATACAAGGTTATTTTTAGTTCATTACAAACCTCACGTGGGGTTGATCAGACCATCAAACTGAACAACTTTCACTAAGGGACCAACCTCAAAATCGCGAAATAAAAATCAGCTGTTTCATACTAAAGTTCAATGCCTATTCCATCGAAATGTATGAAACAGCTGATTATTTTTCGAGATTTCAAGGTTGGTCCCATAATGAAAGTTGTTTAGTTTGATTGTCTGATCAACCCCACGTGAGGTTTTTAATGAACTAAAAATAGCCTTGTATACATATATATATTATATATAAGTATTACATAATTATTATTTCTGTACAACTAAATTCTGTCAAATAGCTTAATGTAATATTTTTTGCCAAAACAATAGTTTTTTTTTACTTTTCCATACTAAAACGTAGTTTTGCCGAATGAATTTGTATGAAAAAGTAAGAAATAAATTATGATGATGAAAAAAATACATGCACTTAGCGAATGCTTGCTCGTTGTTCGTTATTAGCGTTTGTGATACGCCTTGAAACATCCTTCGATGCAAAGGTTGACATCGCACTCCTCGCATTTCCAGATGGTCCTCGTCTTCTTAGGACACATCCTGCAGCAGGTATTTTTGGAACCTGTTCGAATCGGGAAGTGGTTATGCTCAACCAACGGTCTGTCCTGTGTCCTATGTCGTGTGTTACGTCGTACAACCGTTGTCTTCAGTAGTCCAGTACTGTTTGATCGCACATTCAAACGTCGGTATTCAGTTGCTAAGTCTAAATGTCTGTGTCTCTTCAATAAATCTTCCGCTAATGTAGTCCGGAACTGACGATGTGATATTTTCCGGCGAAAACTAGAAAATATCACATAGCAATTAAAAATAGCGGCATTGTACAGTCGGCGGAAGAGTTTCTTATACCAAAGGAGAATGGGCAAAAATGTATGAAGCCTGGTACTCGGCCCAATAGCCATAATATATATATCATTGGAAAGGTCTTTTTACAAGGATTAATGATAACCAAGTCGCTTGTCTCCATTTGCTGTCGGAACGGAGTTATTTTGTGTTAAGTATTTAATTTTTTTTTTTAGTTTTTTTTTTGTTTTTGTTGATTTTGTTAAGATAATGGTGATATTATATCGTTGTCTTGTATAGAATCATGTGTGTGTTGATTAATAGGTACTAAAATGGATAAACACTCAGGAATAAAAAAAAGAAAAAGAAAAGAAAAGTAAGAAACGTTATTTATTTTTTTAAACATTATTATCAATAATGATATCGTTGAGGAACGCTGCAGGAGCAGTGAAGCCTTCATGTCTGGCATATCCTAGATACCACACGATTGAAACTATATGAGCACAAGTGCCAACTGTTCGTCGTCCGGTCAAACACGTGCAGTAATAATTGCATAAAATGTTATGGATATTGGTTTCGTTTTCATTAACATTGTTTTTTACCAATACATAACAATAATAGCGCTCTCTCTAAAGTTTCATACTGGTTTAATAGTAATAATTTAGCACTCAACCCCAAAAAAACTAAATGTGTTAAATTTTCATTACCGAATGTTGAGCACGTCGAATTGAATATTAATCTGAATGACGTTGAAGTTGAGTTTACGGAGAGTACAAAATTTCTAGGTATTACACTAGATTCACGACTGCAATGGGATCCTCATATTGAAGCTTTGTCAAGTAGACTTAGTTCTGCGGCCTTCGCCGTTAAGAAAATAAGACTTTTAACTGATATTGAAACGGCAAGGTTGGTATATTTTAGTTATTTTCACAGTGTAATGTCTTATGGGCTACTATTGTGGGGCTCGGCTGCCAACATTCAAAATATTTTTATACTTCAAAAAAGAGCTGTTCGTGCCATATATAATCTTCGTCGAAGAGATTCCCTGAGAGAATTGTTTAAAGAAATAAATATACTAACTTTGGCTGGCCAATACATATATGAAAATTTACTATGTGTAAGGAAACACTATGATTCATTTGCTAAGAACAGCGATAATCACCATATTAATACAAGGAATAAAGATAAACTTGCCGTTCCAAGATTCAGGCTTGCAAAAACTAGAGGTTCATTTATGGGGAAACGCATAACCTTGTTTAATAAAGTTCCACAACAAGTGATTGATCTACCTTTGCATGAATTTAAAAATCATGTCAAAAAGACGCTCATGGGTAAAGGTTATTATAAAGTAGACGATTATTTGAAAGACCGGAATGCGTGGAAATGATGTAACACAATAACTCGCTAGTAAGTACTTTATTGTTAATAACCTGTTGTATTTTTTTGTATTTGGTAACGATATATTTAAGTTTGTAAATATCGTTACTTATTTCTGTTAAAGCTGATAAGTTTCTTGCGCCTGTTCATCTTGTCAGTTAAAAAAGTCTGGAACAGGTGGTAGAAAAATATAGACGATTCAAAAGCGCTTAATTACTAAGTTTATTTGAATAAAGCAATTTTTTACTTTACTTTACTTTACTTTAATAAGTTTTTGACCGTACGTGACGCGACTGTATGCGTCCGCGTAAAAGCCAAGTATCTTCGTTTATGCCATATTCAATTAAATCTTGAAGTGCACTTTCTCTATATATTTCTAAAATGTATAGTCCATTTGACAAATGCTCGTTGCAGTAGGATCGGGCTAGCTTTAGTTGATAGGTTCCCAAAGAAAGTAAAATAATCTGTTCTTCCGTCAGTAGTGGGAAGTTCTGTATTTCTTGACTTTCTATTCTTTGAAAATCTGCTCTTCGGCTATTCAAACGTTTTCTTTCTACATAATCATAAAGTAGATTCGGGGAATCTATTCTCTCCCTAATTATGTTTAGAAAGGCCTCTGCATGAATGTTATCATCGATGGGTATGTGGAAGTTATTTAACATAGCTGCGGCGATTTTAAAATCAATGAACATTTTTGGTAGTGTTTTATTAAAATATTTATGCCGCAAAAGCTTGAAATCTCGTTTGAACCTCCCGTTCACCACTTCCACTACCCACCGGCATATTGTAACTGATCGAGCTTCATTACCTTGCTCTGTAGTTAACTGTGTCTCCCATCTGTCTTTAGATGGTGGAACGTAGGATTCATATCCACATGCTTCGATAGCCTCTAAACTGTCCCGGAAGCCGCGATCTAATATGAAGACATCGTTCGGTTGAAGAAAGCAATGTAATGGGTTTTCTCCATCATTCATTATGTCGCTCATGATGTTCGCATCGGTCTTAGTGGCAGCGTATGGTCCCAAAACATCGATTATATAGCCATTGGAACACACAAGTAAAAACGGCTTTAGCAAATTCTGGAACTTATGCAGGCTATAAGATAGACGCTGGAACAAGAAGTTCGAGCTTTTATTGATATATATATAAGTCCCATCGCATATCACGATAGCTTTATTGTTTTCTTCATTGCCAAATAATCCTCTTGGTATAGTAAGGTTCTTTTCTAAAACGTCGTTTCTGTTCATATGGTCCACTCCCAAGTGTAATATTACATATTCATTTATGAGGCATTCGCGCACAATAGTTAACAAACGTTCCAGTTTTCTTCGTGACATATTAAATAACGTCGCTAGTCTTTCATCTGAGTCTCCGGTACGTAGTTTCGTAAGATATATGCCTAACGCAGTTCGAGGCTCCTTGCACCTCTCACTTAGTGACGGTGTTTGTTGTAGTATGGAATCAAACTGTTCGCAGTTGCGTCCTGTCCAAAAGTGCATATCCTCGTTGCTTAAAGCACCTCTTGTGTTGAAATCTAGCCTAGGTCCACGATTTAAAGCCATTCTCAACATGTCACAAACGTCACTAAACTGTTGTGCATTGAAGTTATGTGTGACATTGCAGAATTGAGGCAGCTCTTCCCAAGAATTGCTCTCAAGGTGTTGTCCACATACTCTAGCACCGTCAGGAATATATAACTTATATTCACAGAAAATGTGAATCTTGATCGTCTCTGGTATTCGATGGCGGGTTGTGTTTTGGCAGGTGTTAAAGATACAATGCCCTGGAGTGTTTGGAGCTCGAGTGTAGTCTGGAACCTGAAGTTCTCGTACATTCTGTTCTACTTCTGCAGGTGGTCTTCCTACAACGTTGTCAATTCTCTGCCAACATCGGTGACACACACGTCGTGTGTTGTTGAACTCCACCTGAAAATAGTAAAATACGATCTTGTTGATGTAATGTTGTATTTTTATGAAAATATTTAAAACAATGCGGGTTCTAGGTATTCAAGGGCTAAAGTCATAGCATACTTGTATTGTTTTCACATTTTAAGTAATGCAAGTAAAAAAATATCTTATGTATAGCCGAAGCGACGGCTTAGTGAATAGATAACAATAGCAAACGCACAATAGGTGGTCAGAAAAGCGTTTCAATGATAAGAACTATAAACGTGCGAACTAAGTCATAAAAGGATTGTGAAAAAGCTGCTTAAGTCATTATTGATATAAAGGAATGCCGCTCAGACGCAGGTATCTGAGATTACACGTGTTTTTTTTTCTATGAAGCGCGAACACTATTCTATTCTAAGAAAACACCCACAGCTAAAATAAATACGTGCAGTTGGTAGTCTACAGCTCGTTTCGGAAACGCATTTTTACACACAACACTAGGACAGTTCAATAAGACCTGTAAGTGCGAGTAAAAGGTCCACTTAAAATGATTTATGACTCAGTTCGCACGTTTTTACTGGCTCAAGTATAAAAATATAACAGACAATAATAATATAAACAAACCTCTTCTAAAAAGAAAAACTGAAGCTGGTGAAGAGCGATATAGTTTAATGAAGTACTAACCTCCAGAACGGCGTGTTCTCGTATATATGCCACAAACTCGGGGCGCATTCTTGGAAGATCATCAGTCAACACGTGCTGTTGGTATCTAGCACAATGTAGGCCTCGCCGACACATCACACAGTTGCGATGTTCCTCCATAACGATGTTCCAAATCGAAAAGCACAACAATAGTCCACAACACTAGCCAAGATAAACGTTTATAGCGGGTAACAATGTCCAAAAGGGGTAGCCGGGGTCAGTGATGAAAACAGTATAAGAAAGTACTAGATATATAATAAACAGCAGCGGAACGTCGTCTCACGCACAGAACGATACGACGACTAATGAAGGATGCAGCACAAAAAGTTGTCCACTGGCACCGCGCACCGCCCACCCCACCCCTCGGCTGGTTCCCTATCCCCGAGTCACCGTAGTATCAAAAAACAGAAATCTTAAATGTAATACTACTTTTTTATGTAAAAATACATATTTTCAAAAGTCATCACCATTATCATATCATATCACGATATATTATGCATGAATAGTTACACAATATATTTCTCGTTTTAAATAATGTTATTTTACATTGTTATTTTTCAGCCATGACAGGTATGTAATATTATTGTATTTGCAATTATGATATTAACTAACTTTGGGGGCTTCCCGAGGTTTTCGGACAAGGATTTGGGACAAGTCGCCATAGTAAATATTTTTCCTGATTAAAAGATCTATCCAATGACGCCACAATGATTGCTATTGGAGCGAGTACCAAAATGCCCATTCTCCTTTTGTTCCTCAGACGTTCCACAGGCTGAGCTGATAATATTTGATCCTTTCTGTCAACTCCACCCATACTCTTGTTATAGTCGAGTACTATTTTTGGTTTGTAAGTCAGTTTGTTATATTTGTTCTGAGTCCCAATTTGAAGATTATGGTACGTCGAGATCATGCTAACAATATTAGCATCCCGCCATACCAAAATCATCAAATCTGAACAGTAAGTGGCCACTACTTCACCATTACGAAGTTCTGTCTTAGTCAAAGTCTTGACTGACTCGGGAACGAATTCCCGGTTCAGTCGCAATGTCCCATAACAGTCAGTCTTGTTTTTTTTCAGGTAACGCAATAATAATGGACTGTTATAAAAATTGTCCATTATCAAAGTATGACCTCGATGAAGCAGCGGCTCGACTAAGTCAAGCACAATTTTTGCAGTAGCATTTGTAGGTCGGTCGTCAGTCGTCAGTCTGTTATTCGATACGATATTGTTACTGCCATTTGTCTCGTCGTCATCTTCAAATCTGTCAATTGTGTCGTTCTCATCTGGTCTGTCATTCGTTTGCGAATCTGTTTGGTCATCATTGCGTCGGTCATTGTTATCAGTAGTCGCTGCCTGCTGTGCTTTTCCAGCGTATACAAAAAACTTCCAGAGATAGCCACTCGAGGATTCGCACAACTCATAAGTTTTGAGGCCTACTTGTGCGGCCTTTGTCGTTATCTTTTGGGCGAAACTTAATCTACCATGCCACTTTAAAAGAGATTCGTCGATGGCTATCTCTTGTGAAGGCGTGTATAGGCTGGAAAACTTGTCATTGAAGTAGTCCACCACTGGTTGTATTTTGCATAGTCTGCTTGTCTCCTGTAAAGTCTGACTGTCAACAAAATGTACAAACTTTTTTAACAGTATGTACCGGTTGTACGACATAGTTTTAGCAAAGTATGGCATTGTGCCATACCCATTGAAAGTAAAATAAGCCTGCTCGTCTGGTAAGGGATAAAGTCCTTGTAAAATCTGTAAAGTAAGAAATGTAACCATTTCGTCTCTATTTGTAGGAGTCCAACGCAGAAGCCGAGACTTTTCAGATAGTAAATTTTGCTCTTTGATCAGAGCTATCTTCTGGTCTGCGTAGCGATTGGTCTCCGTACACAATCGGTCAATGAAATCGACATCGAACATCTTGTCGAAGATGTCTATGACTCGAGTCTGGTCAGTCACCTCAAATGTCGGTCCGGAATTCTCAGAGAAAGTCTCACGTCGTCCAAAAAAAGTGTTTCGGTCTTTTTTCCAATTGAAAGTGTAACAGTCGCTTGGTACAATGTCGCTTAGTGCTCGGTCATTGGCTTCATCCTCACGATTTAACACTTCCACTTGGAATGGTGTCATGTCACTTTCACATGCAGGTTCAGTCACAAAATTATGTTGTGATATTATTGGAATGGGTGTAGTGTCATCGTCAAAGTTTAAATCGTTATCATCGTCACTGTCAGGTATGTCAGTTAACTGTAACCAGTCTTCTATAGTTGATTCAAAACATTGGTCGTTAAAACCTGGAACAAACAATAGGACACAGAATCCTTACTGACGTATAAACGACAACACTTCATGGACATTTTTATTACCAATGGCCCTTGGAGTGCACAGCGAGGAGCTAGGTGATGCCATGATGACCACCTCTGCACCTAGGTATAGAAAAAAAATTAAGGACAATTTACTATACTTATTAACCTACGCTATATGATAATATAAGTAAAATTACGAAGACTCAGAAGAGCTTCTGTATTTTTTTTTTCTTTTAATGGGCCTCCGCTGCATAACGTGCACATTAGTCCTAGTAGACAGTCTACTAGGAGAACTGTATGGAGAAATGGGAACCGTGTCAGCATCTGACGTACCTATGTCACTGTCCTCCAAATTCGCAGCTTGATCAACTGTAAAGAACACGCATTTGTTACTAACTTAATTCTTAACACGTCTTATTAGGTACAACACGAAGTATACCAATAACTTACTGAATTCGATTTCAATATTGGGTTCAGCGTCAGTTGGTTCTGTGCATCCTGAAACAGATAAGATAATTGTGGCTTACACTGAATATAGAAAATTAATAATTATGATACCGTGATATAACCATCTTACCAATAGATCGAGACACCCCCGATGTTG